>ML675624.1:36170852-36432206 GCA_007922155.1 Mesoclemmys tuberculata | reverse complement strand
CTATATAAGGAGCCAGCCAATCAGGCAGCAGCACAGACAGCTGCAGCAGCACAGGAGCCAGCAAACAGGGCTGCTAACAGGGGAGTTTCCAGGGGGAGTTTCCAGAGGAGGGAAGGGGCAGAGGCCTGCCAGCAGCCCAGGCCCTGTTGGTGTCCCGCGGTGCAGTGTGAGGCCTGAACCACCAGGCACAGATTTGGAAGGCCATGAGTGAGACAGAGAAAGCAGTGAGAGACACACTGAGGATGACTGGATGTGGAAGCTGTGGCATGTACATGGTCCTGGAGGGGGCACCTGAAAGGAGTTTTGTCTGCATGAAGTGCCGCCTGATAGAACTGCTGGAAGAAAAGGTAAGAGGACTGCAGATGCAGGTGGAAACCATGATTGAGTTTAGAAGCAAGTTTGAGCAGATAATGGAAGACAGACATGATGAGCCACAGGGGATAAGCTCAGACGAGCAGATGGAAGTAGGACCAAAGAATTCTGAGGAGCTGCTGGGTGAGGAACCTGGACGGTGGAAGCATGTGACTAGGAGAACCAGGCAGAGGAAAAGACGGGCCAGCGAAGGAGAAATAGAACTCAGGAACAGGTTTGGTGCATTGGAAAATGAAGATGGAGCACAACTGGTGCTCGCTGTAGGAGAGAGGGCAAGGAAAAAGAGGCGAGCGGCTAGTCCTGCGGGAGGAGGGGAGGAGTCGATGGAGGCGACAACCGGTATGAGCCCTAGGAGGATTGCGAGGGCAAAGACGAATCGAGAGGGCTTGCGGCCAGCTGGTGCCGGGGATAGACCGGAGAGTCACACTGTCGCCGGGAAAAGGCAAGTCTACGTGATTGGAGACTCTTTACTGAGAAGAATAGATAGGCCCGTAACTAGAGCTGATCGGGAGAACAGAAGGGTGTGCTGTCTGCCGGGGGCTAAGGTACGGGATGTGGACCTAAGGCTGAAAAGGATCCTAGCGGGAGCGGGAAAGAATCCGTTGATTGTCCTTCATGTGGGAACGAATGATACGGCTAGTCGCTCCCTGGACTGTATCAAGGAGGACTATGTCAGACTGGGGAAGACGCTCAAGGAAATCCAAGCTCAGGTGATCTTTAGTGGAATTTTGCCGGTTCCTAGAGCGGGGCAGCAAAGGAGCGACAAGATTATGATGATTAACAGATGGCTCAGGCAGTGGTGCTATAAGGAGGGCTTTGGGATGTACGGTCATTGGGAAGCGTTTACGGACAGACGACTGTTCGCTCGGGATGGACTTCATCTAAGCAGGGAGGGAACTGGACTTCTAGGATGGAGGTTTGCCGACCTCATTAGGAGAGCTTTAAACTAGGAAGTTGGGGGAGATGGTTGGGAGATGTTCAGGAGATCTCCACGCCGGAACTTAACCTGGAGAGGGAAGCAAGCAAAGTGAGAGGGGATATCCTAGTGGACCGAAGAATTGACCAAAGGGGGAAAAGCGGAGTTGCATCTAGCCAGACGGGTGATGATGGTGGTAGAAGGTCTGTGCGTGACGGGGGAAAGAATGTCATTGACGCCAAACGTCAAAAATTAAAATGTCTGTACACTAATGCGAGGAGCCTAGGAAACAAGATGGAGGAACTGGAGCTACTGGTGCAGGAAGTGAAACCGGATATTATAGGGATAACAGAAACCTGGTGGAATAGTACTCATGACTGGAGTACGGGTATTGAAGGTTATGTGCTGTTTAGAAAAGACAGGAAGAAAGGTAGAGGTGGTGGAGTAGCTTTGTACGTCAATGATGAGGTGAATTGTAATGAAATGAGAAGTGATGGAATGGATAAGACGGAGTCTGTCTGGGTAAAAATCACACTTGGTAAAAAAGCTACTAGAGCTTCCCCTGAGATAGTGCTTGGGGTGTGCTACAGACCGCCGGGGTCTGACTTGGATATGGATAGAGACCTCTTTAATGTTTTTAACGAAGTAAACACTAAGGGGGAATGTGTGATTATGGGAGATTTCAACTTCCCGGATATAGACTGGAGGACGAGTGCTTGCAAGAATAATAGGGGTCAGATGTTTCTGGATGTGATAGCGGATGGATTTCTTCATCAAGTAGTTGAAGTACCTACGAGAGGGGATGCCATCTTAGATTTGGTTTTGGTGAGTAGTGAGGACCTCGTAGAAGAAATGGAGGTAGGGGACAATCTTGGTTCGAGTGATCATGAGTTGATTCAATTCAAATTAGATGGAAGGATAAACAAACGTAGATCTGGGATTAGGGTTTTCGACTTCTCGAGGGCTAATTTCAAAGAGTTACAGAAATTAGTTAGGGAAGTGGATTGGACGAAGGAACTTGGGGATTTAAATGCGGAGGAGGCCTGGAATTACTTTAAGTCGCGGCTGCGGAAATTGTCGGAAGCCTGCATCCCAAGAAAGGGGAAAAAAACCATGGGCGGGAGTAGCAGGCCAAGCTGGATGAGCAAGCAACTCAGAGAGGGGATTAGGAAAAAGCAGAAAGCTTACAGGGAGTGGAAGAAAGGCGGGATTAGTAAGGGAAGCTACCTTAGTGAGGTCAGAACGTGTAGGGATAAAGTGAGGAAGGCTAAAAGCCGCGTAGAACTGGACCTTGCGAAGGGAATCAAAATCAATAGTAAAAGGTTCTACAGTCACATAAATAAGAAGAAAACAAAGAAAGAAGAAGTGGGGCCGCTATACGCTGAGGATGGAACGGAGGTTAAGGATAACCTAGGCATGGCCCAATATCTAAATAAGTACTTTGCCTCGGTCTTTAATAAGACTAGTGAGGAGTTTAGGGATGATGGAGGGATGACGAACGGGAATCTGGATGTGGTGGTGGATATTACCGTATCTGAGGTAGAGGCCAAACTTGAACAGCTTGATGGGACAAAATCGGAGGGACCGGACAATCTCCACCCGAGGATATTAAAGGAGCTGGCGCGTGAAATTGCGAGCCCGTTAGCGAGAATTTTTAAGCAATCTGTAAACTCGGGGGTTGTGCCGTACGACTGGAGAATTGCTAACGTAGTTCCTATTTTTAAGAAAGGTAATAAAAGTGATCCGGGTAATTATAGGCCTGTTAGCTTGACGTCTGTCGTGTGTAAGGTCTTGGAAAAAATTTTAAGGGAGAAAGTAGTTAAGGACATGGAGGTCAATGGTAATTGGGACAAATTGCAACATGGATTTACTAAAGGTAGATCGTGCCAAACCAACCTGATCTCCTTCTTTGAGAAGGTGACGGATTACTTAGACAAGGGCAATGCGGTAGATCTAATTTACCTCGACTTCAGTAAGGCGTTTGACACGGTTCCGCATGGGGAACTGTTAGTTAAATTGGAAAAGATGGGGATGAATGTGAAAGTTGTAAGGTGGATAAGGAACTGGTTAAAAGGGAGACTACAGCGTGTCGTGCTGAAGGGTGAACTGTCAGGCTGGAAGGAGGTTACTAGCGGAGTCCCTCAAGGATCGGTTCTTGGACCGACCTTATTTAACCTTTTTATAACTGATCTTGACACAAAGAGCGAGAATGTGTTAATAAAATTTGCGGATGATACGAAGCTGGGGGGTATTGCTAACACGGAGAAGGACAGGGATGCTATTCAGGAAGATCTGGACTACCTTGTACACTGGAGCAATAGTAATCGGATGAAATATAATAGTGAAAAGTGCAAGGTCATGCACTTAGGGATTAATAATAAGAATTTTACATATACGTTGGGGATGCATCAGTTGGAAACGACGGAGGAGGAGAAGGACCTTGGGGTATTGGTTGATAACAGGATGACTATGAGCCGCCAATGTGATATGGCTGTTAAAAAAGCAAATGCGGTTTTAGGATGCATCAGACGAGGTATTTCCAGCAAGGAGAAGGAGGTGTTAGTGCCGTTATATACGGCGCTGGTGAGACCCCACCTGGAATATTGTGTGCAGTTCTGGTGTCCCATGTTTAAGAAGGATGAATTCAAACTGGAACAGGTTCAGAGACGGGCTACTAGGATGATCCGAGGAATGGAAAATCTGCCTTATGAAAGGAGACTGAAAGAGCTTGGCTTGTTTAGCCTGGCCAAAAGAAGGCTCCGGGGGGATATGCTTGCTCTATATAAATATATCAGGGGGATTAACGTTAGGGAGGGAGAGGAATTGTTTAAGTTTAGTACTATTATAGGCACGAGGACGAATGGGTACAAATTGGATATTAGGAAATTTAGACTAGAAATTAGACGAAGGTTTCTAACCATTAGGGGAGTGAAGTTCTGGAATAGCCTTCCGAGGGAAGTAGTGGGGGCAAATGACTTATCTGGCTTTAAGACTAAGCTTGATAAGTATATGGAGGGGATGTTATGATGGGATAGTTTAATTTGAGCAATTGATTTTGGATTATCGGCAGATAAGTCTGCTCAATGGTCTGTGGGAATGCTGGATGGGATGGGAACTGAGTTACTGCAGAGAATTCCTTTTTGGGTGCTGGCTGGTGAGTCTTGCCCACATGCTCAGGGTTTACCTGATCGCCATATTTGGGGTCGGGAAGGAATTTTCCTCCGGGGCGGATTGGCAGGGGCCACGGAGGTTTTTCGCCTTCCCCTGCAGCATGGGGCATGAGTCGCTTGCTGGTGGATTCCCTGCAGCTTGAGGTCTTCAAATCTCATTTTTGAGGATTTCAATAACTCAGTCATGGGTTCGGGGTTGTTATAAATGTGTATGGGTAGGGTTTTGTGGCCTGCCTTGTGCGGGAGGTCAGACTAGATGATCATATTGGTCCCTTCTGACCTATGAGTCTATGAGTCTATGAGGGGGAGAAAAGAGTGCTGTGGCTGCTGAACAAAATCAATAACTGCAATGCTAATACCAGAAAATAAAGGGAACCAGACCCCCCATAGGCATATAAAACCATAAAATGAATCAGTGTCTAAAGATCCATTAATGTATAGGACCGACAGTCCTGTTAACAGAAAATCAACAGCCAGGGCTGAAGGTCAAAGTAAGTCGAAGTGTCCTTGGACTTCCCAATCATTGTTTCAATATTTTGGATGAAGCACTGAATATGTACTGGGTCCAAATCACTGACCAGGGTCTGCCAGCAGAATCTAGGCGATGGGACCCCAGCAGTGGAAGTTCATCAGGAATCAGGATGCAAGCCAGCTGTAACTGACTAGAAGGCTCAAAATTGTATAGTGCAATATACCTAAAGAGGACACAGAAGACAAGAGAGGGGCAAGGACATACTAGGTGTGGAATGTGCTTATTTGGTGTATCGCCCTGGGTAAGGGTGAAGACTTCTACTTAACCTGAGACTGACCTTAAAGCTACTGTAGGATCCCTACAGCAGGATCCCTGGGGAGAGCAGGTGGTGTTATTTATGCAGTGCCATATATTCCTCTGTCATGGAAAGAAGTGTGGACAAGTAGAAATATGTTTCAAAATCCATGAAACATAGGCTTAGTGTGCATAGACAAGTCACTGTGTAGAATGTTATGGGATCTTGATGAAACCAGTAGATAGCAGCCTTCTTAAGTAGCGCAGTCCTTTATTTCTATCTCCATGTCAACACTGAGTGATGGGAATTCAGAATGTAAAAAGCTTTGTCTTATAGACAAGTGGCGTATGTATATTCATCTGGTGCCCAATTTTCAAAGATATTAAGGTGCCTGGTGGGATTTTCAAAAGCACCTGCATGGATTAGGTGCCTGACTCACATTGATTTTTACTAAAATGAATAGTTGTGGAAAGAGGACCTTGACAGAGGCATTTCTGAAACATGGTAAAATGAAACAAAGCAATGGAATACTGCTATACCTGAGTATAAACTATACAGGAAGATGGATTTGGATATAATAGTGGAGTAGTAGGACTAGATCTAAAAGATTCTGTTGAATCCAATGAGAATAATACCTGAATGAAACGGACTATGCATCAGAATCTGTAGGGATACAAATCCCAAACCCTATAAGTACAAATATAGTGACAAGGTTTTTCTACTCGCTTTCTGACCAGAGAAAGTATATTGAGTGCATATTATAAATGGATATCAAAAAAGCAACTAAATCTAATAAAACAGTAATAATGGTTGATTACAACTAACCATTGTGGTAAAGTCAAGCCAGAGGGCTATGGCAGGGTACTTCAGGGCCGATATGTAAGCCCTAGAATGATCAAAGCCCTCTTCCCTACAGGCAGGAGAGAGGTTACAGCTGGGCAATCAGGGGCACCTGGAACCAATTAAGAACCAACCCAGGTGTGCTTAAACCCACACTGGCCAATCAGGAGCACCTGGAACCAATTAAGAACCACACCAGGTGTATTTAAACCCTGCCCTGCACTAAAGACAGGGAGGAGGAGAGGAAGTAGCTGTAGGAGAGTGAGTTGGAGCCAGAAGTTTTCTACTGTTGGGGAAACGGAGCAGAGGAGACCCTGATCCTGGTCCCCAGCCTACAGGAAGAACAGGTACCCCCACTGGGCCACCAGCCCAAACGGGCTAGCTGCCCTCCCCAGTGAGGTTGGGGAGACAGCCCTCAGGCCTATAGTGAGGCCTGCACCTGCTTGCCCATGGGGTGGGGCCGAAGAAGAGGGGAAGTCCTAGAGATTTACCCGGACTGGGCTGCAGTGATGATATCCAACCAGTTCGCACGAACTGGTTCTTAAAATTGAAAAAATGCAGCAAACCGGTTCTTAGCGCCGGGAGAGTCAATGTAAAGGCGGAGTAGCGAACCGGTTGTTAGCGGCGGGAGAGTCAATTTCCCAGCGGAGAGTGTCTCCTGTGATTCTCTCTGCCGCCAAAATTGACCAGGGAGAGTCAATTTCACGGCGGAGGGTACTCTGAAGTTCAGGGTGCTAGGTTATTGGGGTGTAGTGTGTCGGGCGCTGTGTGCATGATGTTTAAGAACCTATTCAGAATAGGTTCTTAAATATCACCTGCCTTTATAGAACTGGTTATTGGAAATTTGGGATATCATCACTGCTGGGCTGGGACTACCTTAGGCCCCACGGCCTACAGAGACTGTTGCCAGTGGGTGAGCGCCAGAAAAGGGGGGGCTGGCGGACCACACCATGTATAAACCAATTGAATCTTAGAACAGGTCAAAGTTTAGAAAAGCAATTTCTTGACACCTCCGAATTGCTTCTTGGAACAGCTAGTTTTAGAAGACACAAAAGGAGATGCTAGTCTTGACTGAGTCGTAAGTAATGTTCAAGAAATAATTATAGTTGAGCCTCTAAGGAATACTGCCCCCAGCATGGTTAAGTTTAACATACTCAAGGGAGAAATAGTACCAGAACCTAGCACAGTGGAACTAAACTATAGTAGGATTAAATTAAATTAGACTCTCGTATTTACCCCTTCTTATGACACGAGAACAAGGGGACATTTAATCTAACTGAAAGGCAACAAATTTTAAATTGATAAAAGATTTTTTTACTTAACCTGTGGAACTCATTACCACAATATGTCATTGAAATCAAGGCTTCAGTGGGATTAGGTTTTCTAAGGGAGGGAGGGCATTAGGTGTCCAACTTCTATTGAAATTCAAACTCCCCTTAATCATCACCTTTGAAAACTCTAGCCTTAAACTTTTATATAGATTGTGAGAAGATCTACAGTTTTTTAACTCTGATCAAATTAATAAGGGATATAAAGCCCTTATGCTTCTGGTCATAAATCAATCACTATGATGAGAATTCAAAAAATATTGCTCTATAGCCAGGATATTCCATAATTGTCCACATCGCTATTTCTTGCTTCTTTCTCTGAAGCATCTGGTACTGGTCACTTGTCAGAGAAAGAACACTAGACAAGATGGACTCTGGGTCCGATTAGGTGAAGCAATTCCTGTGTTCCTCTCCTTGTTGTCAAAATACCATGAAATTGCTAAAGAAGTAATATAAATACAGAGAGGGTAAACATAAGAATGGCCATAATGTGTCAGACCAATGGTTCATCTAGCCCAGGGTCCTGTCTTCCAATAGTGGCCAATTCCAGATGCTTCAGAGGGAATGATCAGAACAGGGCAATTATCAAGTATTGTCCCTGCCATCCCGTCCCAGCATTTGGCAGCCAGAGGTTAGGGACATCCCACACATGGGGTTGCATCCCTAACCATCTTGGCTAATAAATATTGATGGACCTATCCTCTATGAACTTGTCTAATTATATTTTGAACCCAGTAATACTTTTGGCCTTCACAACATCCCTGGACCATTAGTTGCACAGGATGATTATGTGTTGTATAAAGAAGTACTTCCTTTGCTGGTTGTAAACTTGCTGCCTATTAATTTCCTCAGTTGACCCCTGGTTCTTGTGTTATGTGATGGGGTGAATAATGCTTCCTTTTTGCTTTCTCCACATTGTTCATGATTTTATACACTTATCAGGTCCCCCTTTAATGATCTCTTTTCCAAATTGAACAGTCCCACTCTTTTTAATCACTCCTCATATGATTAAGCTGTTCCATACCTGTAATCATTTGTATTGCCCTTGTCTGTACCTTTTCCAATTCTAATGTATCTCTTTTCAGATGGGACAACCAGAACTGCATGCAGTATTCAAGGTGTGGGCATACATGGATTTATATAGTGGCATTAAGATATTTTCTGTCTTATTATCTTTCCCTTTCCTAATGGTTCCTAACATTTTGTTAGCTTTTTTCACTACACACATTGAGCAGATGTTTTCAGAGAGCTATCCAGTATGACTCCATGATCTCTTTTCTGAATGATGACAGCTAATTTAGACCCCATTTTATAATAGTTGGGATTGTTTTCCAATGTGAATTTCTTTGCATTTGTCAACATTGAATTTCATCTGCCTTTTTGTTGCTCAGTCACCCAGTTTTGTGAGATTCCTGTGTAACTCTTTGCAATCTGCTTTGGACTTAACTGTCTTTTGTAGTTTTGTATCATCTGCAAATTTTGCCACTTCACTGTTTATCCCTTTTTCCAGACCATTTATTAATATGTTGAACAGCACTGGTCCCAGTACAGATCTTTGGGGGACCCCACTGTTTTCCTCTCTCCATTCTGAAAACTGACCATTTATTCCTCCTGTTGTTTCCTGTCTTTTACCCAATTACTAATCCATGAGAGGACCTTCCCTCTTATTCCTGCCTGCTTCCTTTGCTTAAGAGCCTTTGTTGAGAGACCTTATCAAAGGTTTTCTGAAAGTCCAAGTACATTATCTGTTGGATCGCTCTTGCCCACGTTTGTTGACCCCCTCAAAGAATTCTAAGAAATTGGTGAGATGTGATTGCCCTTTACAAAAGCCATGTTAACTCTTCCCCAACAAATTGCATTCATTTATATGTCTGATAATTCTGCTCTTTACTATAGTTTCAACCAGTTTACCTTGCACTGAAGTTAGGTTTACCTGCCTGTAATCGCCAGGATCATCTCTGGAGTCTATTTTAAAAATTGGCATTACATTAGTTATGCCTTAGCTACAGAGGCTGATTTAAGCAATAGGTTACATACTACAGTTAGTAATTCTGCAATTTCATAGCTGAGTTCCTTCAGAACTCTTGGGTGGATACCATCTGATCCTGGTGACTTATTATTCTTTAATTTATAAATTTGTTCCAAAGCTTCCTGTATTAACACCTCAAGCGGAGGCAATTCCTCAGATTTGTCATCTAAAAAAAATGGCTCAGGCATGGGAATTTCCCTCACCTCTGCAGCAAAGGTCATTGCAAATAATTCATTTAACTTCTCTGCAACAGTCTTGTCTTCCTTGAGTGCTCGTTCTGTACCTCTATTGGCTCTGCTGATTGTTTGGCAGGCTTCTTGTGTCTGATGTGGTTTTTTTCGGTTAGTTTTTAGTGTCTTTTGCTAGTTGCTCTTCAAATCCATTTTGACCTGCCTAATTATAGTTTTACACTTAACTTGATGAAGTTTGTTCCTTTCTATTTTTCCCAGTTTTTAAAGGATGCCTTTTTGCCTTTAACTGCATTTTTTGGTCATCTTAGTATTTTTTTTATTTGGGGCATACATTTAATTAGACTGTCTATTGCGGTGTTTTTAAAAATTTTCAGTGCAACTTGCAGGCATTTCACTCTCGTTATTGTGCCTTTTAATTTCCATTGAACTAGCTTCCTTTTTTTTGTCATTCCCCTTTTTGAAGTTAAATGCGACTTTGGTGAACTTCTTTGCTATTTTCCTCCTCACCATGATGTTAATTTTAATTACATTATGATCACTATTACCAAGCGGTTCAGCTATATTCATCTCTACTACCCAATCCTGTGTGCCACTTAGGACTAAATCAAGAATTGCTTCTCCCCATAGAGGTTCTAGGACTAACTACTCTAACAATCATTAATGCTGTCTAGCAATTCTATTTCTGCATCCTATTCTGAGGTGATTTATACCCAGTCAATATGGGGATAGTTGAAATCCCACTTTACTAGTGTTGTCTATTTTTATAGACTCTCTAATGTTAAAATTTCACAATCACCATCTTGATCAGGTGATTGGGAGTATATTGCGACTACTATATTCTTTGCTCCTGGGGGAATTCTGTGCCAAAAAATTAAAAATTCTGTGCACAATATTTTAAAATTCTGCATAAAGAACACAACATAATCACACCTTGACAAAACCCTCACTGGGACTACTTAGCTGAGGTTAGTCCTGCTTTGAACAGGGGGTTGGACTAGATGACTTCCTGAGGTCCCTTCCACCTCTATGATTCTATGACACCAGTTTCAATTATTTTGGTAATTTATTTCAAAGCACCTGTAAACAAATATGTCTGTAAGAATCCAGACAACAAAAAAGATTCAGAAAATGTTTTTGACAAATAGTTTCCTCACTAGGCATACTAATACATAACTTTGAGTAATAATTCATTTAAACTACAATACAAAAACATATTTCCCACACCCCTCAGAAACATTGCAAAGGCTTTGATGAATCAGGATTAATGGAGGAGCTGAGGGAGAGGGAAGTAATTGCTGGGAAGGAACCTGGGAGTGAACCTGGAGGATTGATGGATGTGGATGGGAGAAGTATGGAACAGGTTTTTTGAGGGGAAGGTGGAGGGATTGTTAGGGAGTGGGTAGTGCCTCCCTCATGCAGACACTGGCTGACTCCTAGCCTCTAACATTCAGTCAGGGCCATCTGCCCCCATCTCCATGTATCCCTGCACCCCTCTCCTCCCATCCCCATGTGTCCCTCTATCCCCACTCAGCCATCCTTGCTTCCCCGTCCCCGTGTGTTCCTGAACCTATTCCTCTGTCCCCATGCACACCCTCCCTCCCATATATCCCTGCACCCTGACTCAGCCACCCTATGCCCCCATCCCCATGTGCCCGTGCACCTCTTGCCCCCTGGTATACCTGTACCCCTCCCATTCAGCCTCTGCTCCAATCTGTTCCCCCCCCAGTAGCACTTCTGAATCCCAGTCTACGTGACACACATCCTGCAGCACCATGTGCCTGCTCTGTCCGTCACACAGAGATCGCAATATATATCTTTGAGTACAAAATTGCTCCACTTACATATTGCTACACTCTCTTCTATGCAATTGCTCACTTTGACTTTCTTGAAGAGCTGAGTCTCATCAGGTTCTATCTGCCTCATATGTCTATTCTGTAGGTGTTTGGGGTTTTTTTTGTTTTTTGCTATTTAGGAAGAATGTAATAAACATTTGTATGGACCGATGAGCGCCAGAATCCCAAAGTTTCCATCATTAAAAAATGTTCAGTATGTCTGCTTGAGGAGGGGTCATTCATTACACACAGATATCAATACACTGCTGCTTCAGGCTAGTCATGCCCTTTTACAACATTAATTACAGCCAACAACTGTCAGTCCCGTTTCTTAAAAGTTTGCCTATTCGGTTTCTACTAAACTGCCAGTGAACTGCTGGCTCAAGGCAGTGAAATTCTCTCATGTAGCTCAAATACATGGATATGTCAATATATTAATCTTATTTAGAACAAATTGGTACTTTGAGGGAATTTCTTGGGAAGTTAAGTGATTGATATCAATTGGTTTGCCATTAATATGTATAGTATGGAAGAAAGACAAATCAAAGAAAGGAAAGGGACACTGCATAATCACAGTGAGATGTTGACAAGTTTGACAGTAAAATAAGACCTAAAGCTAACATTTTGCTGTGACATACATTCAGATAACCAAGCAAATTAAATTTCTCAATAGAGAGATCTTTTCTTTAGGGGATCACTTTACAGACACAGATATCTTGTAATCTGATCAGCACCACAGATCACCATTCAGCCTTTAAACAAGCCCAAGGGAAAGGTTTTTAATTCCCCATTTGCATAGCTGCAGATTCACACATTCTCTGTTTTACAATGGCATTTGATTCACAGATGAATTTGCTAGCTGATTTATGGCCTTGCATTTGAACAAAGACCACATTCAGGACACAAACTGTATTGTCAAAACTACTAGCCCTAAGAAAAATGTCTTTTGGAGATTGGCACCTGTTCTAGCTAACATATACCAGCATGAGACACTGTCTATCAGGAAAATTCTTCCAACTTAACTGTTATAAAATGCAGTAGAATTCTCATGACTGTAAGACTAAACTGGTTGCAAAGAACTGATCCAAACTAATTTCTGATGTGGTTTATTGGTTACTGTTTCTAGTACTTAATATTTCAATAGTTTTAAATTAAATTAAATTTGTCAATATGTAAATCATCAGTCAGCTTAAAATACACCAATGTACAGATTTGAATGCTGAGTTTCTATTCCAGTTAATGATGAGAGATGTTTTGCTATTTATTTATTTATTATTTGTATTGTGATTGCTCTAGTTGGGGATTGTGGTTGTCATGGTCTTGCTAATTAAGGATTCAAGACTTCTGTAGTGCCAAGTGGAAAGAAGGCAAGGAAAGTTAGTTCATAGTAGGTGGACAAGCAAAGGTGTCACTGTGGCACTTCCAAGTGGCCAAAGTGGAAAGGGGATTATTTCTTATTTATCCATTCTTATTTAATATTTAGTTATCTAGGTGTACTTCATTAGCATCCAAAGGCCCCAGTTAGAGCTGAGGCTTTCTTGTGTTAAGCAATATAAAAACATGATCTCTGTCTCCTTTTGTTAGGCACCAAATAAAATATGACCTCTGCCCCCAAAGAGCTTACAATCTAATTTAAAACAGCATGAAGCAAGAAAGTGTAATAAACGGTAGGAGGAAGTGTGAAGTGGTGATGGATAACAACAGCAAGATTGCACAGTAACAAAGGTTGGCTGTGTTCATGATGTGATGGTTCTGAATCATCTATAAATAAATATCAGGTCTTCCTTACTACCACCTTTGCCACCAGTAGGCTGACTGATTTCTTATAGGGAGCAGAGCAGAAGTGAATGTTAAAAAGAATCCTTGTAAATTAGTCCAAGGAGGGCACTCCATGCATGAAGGGCAGTGAGAAAGAAAGGATGGAGATGATTATGGAAGGCGTGGACAAATAGGTTTTCTAAACTGGCATCCTGGATGGCATGTGAGTAGATGAGAAAATAAACAGGGAGAGACTGAATTTTGAAATCAAGGAGAAGAAACTTGAATCCGTATGATGAAAAACAAGAATCTAATAGTATGATTTAAAGATTGGGGGGTGGGGAGGTGAAATGGTCAAATCAACAAACAGAAACATCTCAGCAGCTGCATTTTGTTTGGATTACAAGGATCCATGTGGATGTAGGCAGGTCAGAGAAGAAGTTATTACTATAGTCAAGATAGGAGATGATGAAGGCTTGAACAAGAGCGTTATGTGTTGTGTGACAGGGCAGACTAGATGGCTACCAGAGAGTTCTAGAAGGCCAATATATTAGCTCCAGGCTCAGCAAGTCCCTTTTCCCCTGGTATCTGAACAGGGGTTATGTCAGGTTAATTAACACACCTGGAGCCAATCAAGGCCCTGCTTAGGACTTGTTAAAAGCCTCCCCTCCAAAGAAGGGGTGTGGCTGGAGTTGTGAGAATGAGGCAAGCTACCAGTGTGTGTGAGAAGGCAAGACGCTTTCAAAAGTGAGGAGGGTTTAGAAGGAGCAGAACGCTGGCAGAAAAGAACCCTGCAGGACCAAAGACTGGGGGAGGAAAAAACCCTGCCCAAAGAGGGCAAAGGACCTTTCCCAGGACTGGAGACCTAAGGGAAGAGACCCTGCCAGAAGGGAAAAATTGAATTGGACATTTGGTTTGGGCACTATCACACGCAGCGTGGTTGTCAGGGATCAAGAGCCTTCCCTGGCAAGGAGGCCATGAGGGATCCCTGTCCGAGCAGGATACGGACATTTAGTCAAGGGGCACGGGGAAGTAACCCAGGGAAGCTATCAGCTTTCCTAAAGCCACAGTGCGAGGCTGCTACTTGTGGGGTCCCTAAGTTGGAGCCTGGAGTCAAGGGTGGGACTGGCCCCCCCAACCGCTTACCAGACATTCCCTGGAGAGACAAGAGCCCCAGCATAGAAGGGACCAGGAATCAGGGCCAGGAGCCAGTAGGGAGTGGCTACCTTAGAGAGGCTGTATTACCCTCCCCCACCACCAGAGGGTAGAAGAACACTAAAGTGTGAAGCAGTTTCCTGACCTATCACTAGAAGGAAGCGCTGGACCCACCGAGGGACCAGGTAACCAGATAGGCCACAGCTGAGGGGATCTAAGTAATCCCCTGAATCATGATGGAGCCGAGCTGAGAAGCAACAGGTGAGGCTAGGAAAAAGCCAGGAAGCTGGCAGCAGAAAGGTGCTGCAGTGGAGGAGCCTGTAGCTACTCTCTGGACATTACAGAGGGAAGGAGAGAAACCTACCCAGAGAGGGTGTAGGAAAAGGTTCAAGAAAATGGCAGCAAGGTTTAAGATGGTGCAAACCCTGGCCGCTCATTAGTGGGTCCCTGAATTAGAGCCTGGAATAGAGGGTTGGCCTGGGTTCCCTTGCCAGCCACCACTGGGTAAGTGACACAGTCCGGGCAGTGGATGAGAAGACTGCCTGAGACAATTTGTACTGAAAGTCTTTAATATCCTGAAGAAGAAGAGTGACCTGGTCAGGGGGCCAAGGCACAAAGGGAGAGCACCCAGACTTGTACAGCAAGAGTGACAGCAGGGTATGCAACGAGCAGCAGAAGGGGGCATTGGACCTGGAAAGAAATAATCCCCAAAGCATCCAGGAGGAGGCACTCTAGCAGTGAAGGGACCCCATGACATCTACATAGATGTCTTATTAGCATTAATGGAGGTTTGGCATCTGCTGGAATCTAACTCAGCTGTCCAGTTCTGAGAGCAGAATTTTACCTAAGTTTATATTTTACTTCAATTTTATTCATGTCCTGTTTCATTTCAGTGTTTTGGTAAACCAAACCATGAAATGTTTTTCCTGGTGTTCTCAAGAACTTCAGGCATAGCACTGGGAACTTGGTCCACAAGATAGAGCACAGTGATTATACTAATCGGATCATGAGCCTGATAGTAAAGCAGTCTTTAGTGTAAATGAGATTCAAGTCATGTGATCTTGTTTAGCTTTTCATTTACTAATGGAGTAATGTGTCTTTGCTGGGAGTTGTTGACTTGTTATGGGAGGATGCCTCTGTCTTAATGGATACAATAACTCTCTTAATCGTATTCTTCCACTATGGACCAGGAGCAATCTTCAAACTCTAAACTATGTGTGCAGAATTTTTCTCAATTAAAAAAAAAAAGTTGCTGTGGTACCCACACTAGCTAAATATTATACAAAGAGAGAGCCCACAGATGATATCACTTGGTTTTGAAGGGCAGCAATCTAGCTTATGGAAAATTCCACAGATAACTTGGGGAGAAAGAAAGACAAATGACAAAAATCTTTCTTTCTTAGATTATGAACAAAAGGTTAACTTCATACTTGTAGGATGGAATATGTGCATTTGCCAACATATATTCTTCATATTCAAATATTAAACTGAGCCTGAAGATTGAAGATGGCTTGAGAAAACAGTATAGATCAGTATTATCATCTCTTCTGCTGTGTTGTCTGCAGGATTCTCTTGCTGATAAAATTAGGTGGTTCTTTTTTAGAAGTTATAAAGGCACCTTGTAAGAGCCAGAACTTAGCTTAAATGTATAACTTCACTATTGATTTTCCTGATTTATAATCCTCTCAAAGTACTGTAGGACCATACAGTAACAAAGGCAGCAGTCAGATTTCATCAGACTTTTGTAGCCTTTATTTTCCAGCACCTTTGGAGACAGCGTTCTGTTCAGGTTCTTGTTCAAATATATCAAAAGTGTACATTTCTACACCAGTTTCTACTAATCCATGTCATAATGTTGCCTATGTCAGAGTTAGAATAATAAAAAGGCCTCTCCAATCACTTCACTAAACTTGAATAGTAATTTTTCAAGTAAGGGAAACTCCTTGGCACCAAATAAATACAGATAAATTCAGCAGCATTAAGTTGGTAAATCTAACAAGGATTTAAAAGATGGGATTGAATTTTCAGAAGTACTCATTAGCAACCTATCTGTGTTCTTACTGAAGGCAATGGTAATTCCCTTTGACTTCAACAGGAGTAGAGTTAAAATAATGTTGAGTACTTTAAAAATCTCAAAATATGGCCATCCAACATCTTGACTGATGAAAGAAAACACAACAAAGTCAGTCAGTCAGTGGTGCTTGGCACTAGTGTGGGAGAAGAGCCCAATATACTGGCAGACCTCACAGTGGCTATAGGTCCACTTGCCAAATGGAGACTGGATCAAACTCTGCTTCCGAGATCGCCAATAGGCATCAGCCTGGGCTCTCTGACTTTCTGTGATGACTGCACCAGCTTTAGCTGGCTTCTCCAGACTGAGCGGTTGTGGGCAGGTCTCTCCCAGTTGTCAGTGGGAATGCTGAATTTCCTGAGACCCTGCTTGACCTTGTCGCTCTATCAGAGCTTTGGCCTTCTGTGTCACGGGTAATTCTTGAGTTGGCCATATAGCACAACTTTTGGCAGACGATCTTGAGGCATGTGCTCCATGCATCCCAGCCAACAAAGCCTATTAGTGTAGATTGTAGACCAGTTCTCTCAAGGATCTTGTTGTTAATGATCCGTTGGCCCCAAGTCACTCCAAGGATTCTTCTGAGACAGTGAAGGTGGAAGTTGTTCAATCTCCACTCCTGCTTGGAGTACATGACTCACCTTTCACAGCTGTAAAGGAGGGTATTGAGGACACAAGTCTGATAAAAAGACACCTTTGTATTCAGGGTTAGCAGCTTGTTGTTCCAGATGTGAGGTAAGTTTGCCAAAAATGACAGAGGCTTTGCCAATTCTCACATCAAGTTCTGTATCAAGGCTAAGTGGGCTGGTTAAATTTGAGCCAAGATAGCAGAAGTAATCCACATTGCCCAGGCTTCATTATTGGCATAGTGTTTAGGTGGGATGTTGGTGCTCTGTGACATGAAAACTGTTTTCTTAATACTTATTACCATGTCAAACTTGATACATGCATCAGAGAATTTATTCATCATGATCTGCAATTCATTAGGTGAATTAGAGATTTTAAAATCCCAGTGTTTAATGTCTAATCCTTTCATGCATTTCAGTGTTATGGGGGTTTTTCATTCAGCAGCTACCAACAAATGCTGGATCTTTGTATGTTTTGGTTGGAGTTTGTGGAGAGATCAGTGAAATACAAGGTGGACAAACATGAATTACTTGTGTCAATGTTTGTGTCACTCCATTTAAATTAGTGGAGCCATATTTTGCATTCAGACTGTGTGTTTAATTCCCATTGATGTCAATTTGAGATTTGTGTACACATAGGGAGAGCAGAATCTGGGTGGGGTTGCACATATCATTTGCAATAATGTATTAAGTAGAGAAATTACAGATAATGGTCTAACTTCAAAAGTGACTAATGATTATGGGTGCCTCAATCAATTTTTCATGCCCAGCCAGAGACACTTTAAAAAGCCTGATTTTCAGAACTTGCTGAGCATCCACTCTGAGAATCAGAATAATTTGTTTCAAGTTGGGCACTCAGAAATACTAATCACTTTTGTAGATTAGGGCAATATGTTTGGTGTGTGGCACACTTACTTAACACATGAACCATCATCTAATTTCTGTATTGGAAAAAGCTGAATTTTCTAAATGACCTCTGAAAACAAGGAAGGTTCTCTCCATCTAAACTTAAAGTAACATACATTAGTTTCACAAATAGGTATCATGGTGGCAGCTCTATTTCATCATTGCTCTTTGGTGATAATTGTAGAGATAATACTTCCATGTTATTTTATGTCATGAAAAGAGGAGAGTTCTCATCTATCATTTAATTTTTCTTATTGGAGATTGTCACATAGGCCATCACTGATTTTAGAAGTTTCCTTTATACGCACTACAACCGAGCCCTATCATTACCACAAACTACAGACAATAGAACTGGGGTTTAAATATCCTGAATGCTGGAAAAGTTGAGATTCAGATTTGGGCTTGGCTTGTTCTGCTGGTCTTTGTTTGGCTGGTTTTGTTTTAAAGACTCCGAAGAAATATTAGTGCTAAGAAAAATTACTGTTACTTTGCCCCTATTACTGTACATCAACCATTCTGAAACTGTGGTCCATGGACAACCTGCTGGTGGTTCATGGACAGCTCGTTGGTGACATGGTGTTAACTCTCCTCATTTAGATGTGAAATATTCCATATAAAAGCAACCAAGTATTTTTCTTAATTTTCTATATAAGCAATTTTTCTAGTTGCCATATGAATATGTTTGTCGCAGCTTAGATTGCAAGTTTTGGGGAGCAGAGACCTTGCGTTCTGTATATCATATGAAGGCCCAACACAGTTTGGGCACTAGCTACACAATGATACTAATTCCTCCACCGGACACAGTGTCTGTACTTGGGCACAAATTTCATTCTTCAGTGTTTTAATGCAGCATTTTACAATCACAGCATTTGCTTTATAGTGTCCTTTATTTCATAATGCCAGGTGGGAAAAATGTAAGGACACTTAGTTATACATTAGATTAGATTTAATCATGAATAATTACACTTAGTTGTTCCACTCTTAAATTTTTGACAGCTGTTCATTACTTTGCTCTTGAAACCTGGATTTGAGGATATTGGTAGCAGTGGATAAAAAATAGTTATTGACTTGGTCATAATGCTTTCTCAAGTGCCCACATGCAGTAGTCCTTTTGTTCCTCGCAGTAATTTTTGCCTGATGATTGGAAGTGATTACTTCTGCTTTGGACATGACATGGTTCATGTAAGATTAAAAAGACTTGAAGCAAAAATACATGTTCAGATTTTCTCTTTGTTGATGGGTGAGATGCTTTGGTGTAGAGGATGTGGCAGTTCCGAGAATGTAAATACTGTTTCTAGAAATGGAAATCCTCCTTTCCATTTGTTTATATTTCAAAAAGAGAGGGAATTTCCTGATTATGATTTTAAAATTTTAATCTATAGACGTATCCAGGGCAATGTCGCACTTAAATTATTACCTTAACATCATCTTTGACTCTGAACTCTCCTCTGGTTCTCCCACAGCTCTCACATCACACCTTCCATGCTGCCTGTGCATGACACTGAAATCCTCATCCATGCCCTGCTCTCCTCTAGCCTTCATCATTATAACTATTCCCAAGTGTCAGCTCTCCAGCCTCCAGTAAATGCAGAATGCTGCTGCCTGACTGTTTCCTGCATATAACAAGGCATAGACCTATCATCTCAATCCTCAAAGTGTTCCATTCTCTCGTCATTTGAGAATCCACTTCAAATCGCCTTCCTTCCCTAGTCCTTACACTCAACTGGCATTCCTCCATTCCATGCAGTCTCACCACAATAGGCAAACGAGAGAGTGCTCTCTCTCGTTTGCAGCTTCTACCTTTTGAAGCACCCTTCCTCTTCCTTTCTACTTCAGTCATTGACTCATCATCTCAATTCAAATCTCTGCAGAAAACAACATCAGGCCAAATTCTGCCCCTGCAGCTGCACGGCTTCCCCAGCAGTGGAATCACACAGGTGGTGCAGTGCCATGGAGGAGCAAGATTCTGAGCCGTGCACTCCTTGCACAGCACAATGCTCAACTTCAAAGAGGTTGACTATATATGTTCACATGGAGGAGGGCAGTGTCAGAGGGCCCACTGCTGCGTGAATCATCCCGTCTTCACCCAGCAGCCCATGAATTGCAGATAATGGCTGCAGAGGCTTTTGCAGCCTTCCTACTGGCTGGGGAGTGCAACTGATTCTTCTATCCTGGCTCCACCTGTAGAGTTTCCCAGGGCTCTATCAGTGCTTGAGCTGTACACCTGCTAAAGGTGGATGTGTCCCATGCTATATGTTTTCTCTGTTGCTTCCTTCATAACTGCTATCTCTCTTTACTAAACTTTGCAGTTACGTTTGTGGTACCTGTAAAGCATTTTGTGATTGTTTGTATGGAAGGTGTTATACAAAATAAAATTGTGTTGTATTGCTGTCTTTCACAAACCAGTACTCCTGGTAATATATCTTTTTGGTAAACTATGTCTAATTCATGTTCTACTTTAAACAAGGAAGGGTAACATAATGTTTTGGTAAAGGAGCACCTTCAGGTCCCACTACAGGGGCATTCTTCAGGTCCCAAGAATCTGGTGCAGATAGAAGAAGTAAAAGCTGCATCTTTCTCGTTACATTACAGTGACTCAGCACAAGCCAAGATTTTCAAAAGAACTAGTGATTTGGGGTGTTTCCGTTTATATGTGTCCAGTGTGAGATATTTTAAAGGGGCTGGTTTTCAGAGGATGGGTGTGCAGCATTTTGTGAACATTGGGCCTCTTCATGTCTCAGGTTGGGCACACAAAAATCAAGATGCCCAGAAGCACTAGTCACTCTTGAAAATGGTGTCCATAAATTTTGCTCTTCATGGTCACAGGTAGAAGAGATTAGCCATACAAGGAAGCCTATGGTGGAAATATGCAGTTGTGCTTTTGGGGTTTTTTTTAATTTTGTTTTGTTTTTTGAAATAATGGATGCCACTAAGTGGATTAGCATAAAAAGACAGTGAAAGAGGTACAGAGTGTCAAGAGAGGAGGATTAGGAGATGGATATTAAAATCATTTAGACAATATCTACTACGCAAATTATCCACCTCCTTTACCACTTTAACCATCTACTGCTTGGATATAGAACCTAACTCCCTACAGCCCAAAAGTTAATTCTTGCTGTGAAACAGTGGGCAGCAAGTAATTAACTAGCAATGCGGCTGCAGTCCCATTCCTCCTCATATGCTCTGAACATCAGCTTTTCTTCCATCAGCCAAGAAAAACACTATACTTTACACAAATGTTTCAAACCAATAAAGATTGTACTACTGTTAATGGTACTGTGCGGAACACAAATGGCAATCAAAATCTATATGGGATCTCTCGTTTTCACTTAACAATCAAAGTAATATGTAATAAATTATTAAAATATTTAGTATGTTTATCTGTTGACAAAAATGACTTTGGCACTGATTTCCTGAGTTACGCTTGCAAAGGGCCAAGGATTGCACAGTAAATACAATGGCAGTTGGAGCACATCAGTATTTTATAAACTTGTTTTAGAGGTTAAAGTCAGGGAACTACAACTCTTCCTAGAAGCACAAGTAAAGCTCTTCCTTCCCTAGCACTTCCAAGAGGACTTGCCAGGAAGAGGGGAAATCTGAAACTAGAGGGACAGGTATCTTGCTTGAGGATTATCTGTCATTTAGAAATAATAGTACAAAAGAAAAGGCTGTGTACTAGGTGCTTTGCAATAACTCCAGAATTATTGTCTTTGCTCTGAAGAGCTTACATTCTATGGACAGATGAGTAGATCCAGGTTATGGGAAGGGGAAACAGCTCTTCTATATATTGTCTGTAAAATGTCATAATTGAGATCTCAGGATATCTTTAATCAAAAGTCCAGTTCAGTTGAGGAATAAGGGTGATGTTCAAGCCCACCATATCATTAACTCAAGAAATTTATTTATAAAATTAATATTAATAAAAACCAAACTTCTAAGCTATTCTCTTCCCTGTGTGTGTCTTAGACAGTTAGCTCCTCAGGGCACGGAACCAGAGTTCGTGTATAATATATTATAGATTTGACCTTTCATGACAGTTACAATAATGCTGCTGTGTAATAGCATCCTGCAGCATTTGTCCCTTGACAATTATATTGTAACTTATTACAGATGAAAATTTATGCAGTGTTAACCGTTCTGAACATCTTCATTGATTAGGAAAAAACCAACAGCTTCTCTTATTTGCATATTTTCAGGCAGCTCCAACAATCAGATATTTCTTAATCTGATTTTATTTAAACTTATTTTCCAGGTCATCAGTTCAGTTTTTCATTACCTTGCACTGCTTAGTATTTCTCGTTATGAGCAAAGGGCAGCAGAGAACTGTGCTTAGCCTGTTCTGATGGATGGGTCACTATCATTGGAAGAGAATAGTAGGCTCCTCCCAGAAGTCACAGGTCACAAAATTCTGTTTTACAGTAATTTTCACTGCTGCGAAAGATAGGACTCTGTATTGCCACAATAATACATTTAAGGGAAATGTGTCTTTGATGTGGTCTCCAAAGTTTTCAATGTCTAGCTGGAAAATTTCAGAAAATAAGCCCAGATATAAGAATCACTGAAATGTTTGAGCCACAAAAAGCAGAGTTAGTCCAATTCTGCATTTTGAGGATCCTAGTAATACTATATTTGATTGTTCTTTTACAACCATTTTCCCTGCTACATAAGATAGGGCTCCGTATTGCCACAATAATACATTTAGGGGGAATGTCTTTGTTTATGAAGAAAACCATGTAAACAATGGAGACACTTGATGTAGTCTCCAAAGGGGATGGTCTGATGAATTTGCCTATAATGGCATATGACCCATCCACATCTGCTATTAGCAAATATCTCAAGAGGCCAGGGATGGCACGCTAGATAGGGAAGGGTTTGAGTTACTACAGCAAATTCTTTCCGGTATCTGACTGGTGGGTCTTATCCACAAGTTCAGAGTCTAATAGATTGCCATATTTGAGGTCGGGAAGGAATTTCCCCCCAGGAAATGTTGGCAGAGACCCCAGAAGAGGAAGGGGGGTTTGCTTTCCCCTGCAGCATGGAGCATGGGTCACTTGCTGGGTTGAACTAAAGTAAATGGTGGATCCTCTGTAACTTGAAGTCTTTAAATCAAGATTTGAGGACTTCAGTATCTCAGCCAGAGCTTATGAGCTTATTGCAGAAACAGGAGAGTGAGGTTCTGTGGCCTGTGATGTGCAGGAGGTCAGAATAGTTGATCATGATAGTCCCTTCTGGCCTTAAGTCGTGAGTTTGAGTTCAGCTTTCTTGAGCAAACATATCAGAAAAAAAATTCAGTCTCTAGCAGAGTTAATTCCCTATTATACATACCAAAGAGATAGTTTATCCAACCATAGCTGGACGCCGTCAAGGTTTGGATGGATGGTGGCCTACAGCTTTGTGTCATATATTCAGATGCCAAGTCAACTGGAATATAGAAGCAAAATAAATTGGTTACATGAACATTTGTGAGTGAAGATAATGATCAATTTATTTTAAAATGTCTGCCTTTGCCTATCATCTGGTCATAGTTCCCCTTGCTTCTAAATTGACAGTGTTGGCTTTTGTATTCAACGCTTCTTAAGTACCATATTCCCTCCTTACCCTCGCATCCTAGCAGCGATTCAAACCTGTAGAAGCATGGGAATGGAGTCCACTGCCTTTCTATTTATTCCATCAACAGCTATTAAATTCACCTCATTAGGAAGTAAAAATTAGGAACAGTTTTCATGTAGCTCCCTTTCTTTTGCCTTCGCTAAGCTGGTCATTTGTATTCTGCAAGTATGAAAATTACCTCTCTGTAAAGGGCCAGCCTTTGCCTAATGCCACCTTGTTCCCACTTATGCCCACAGGTGGGGCTAACCTATTGTGCTTAGCCAACTGCACAAAGGTGAATTTTGCCCCAATTACCCAGCCCTGTAAATTGCTATGCTCTCTCAGCTGCTACTGTATTCTCACTGTACCTCAGAGATTCAGGGCCTCTATCTGTAATAATTAAAAACACAATAAGTGATCAAAGCTCTGGCAGAAAACGGAGCATGTAAAGAAAAGTGACCTTGTACAAAGTTCCTGAAACAATGGACTGGCAGTACACACAGAGAACTTGATAAACAATAGACTCCTGTTTTGTATTTCCTGTTAAATCCTTTTGCATATTTATGCCCCCTATATATTTTTGTGATTGTTTGAAATTAATATTGGAGCAGAGGCAGGTCTGTTTTGCTAGTAACATAACTAGAATATTATTGTCAGTACAATTTATCAACTGTAGTTGCGGACACAGCTTTTTTACCTTATGAGAATACGGATAATGTAGACTAATGCCAGTTAAAAGCAATTGGCATAGGTGCTGGGTAAGGATTAACACAGATTACTAAAGCACTGTTACACATTTTGGAGTAGATAACGTGGGGTTTTTTTTTTAAACAAGTATTTTGAAAATGTATTTGATTTCTCTTCATCCTGAGATTTTCCTTATCCTGATTTAATGTAGTTACTTGGCATTCATGTATACGGCTGGAGTAACGACACCATAATTTTTTAGAGGATATCCTCATGTATCCCAAAATGTTTTATAATAATCAGAAATGTCTAGTGCAGTGGGTGTATGTGTAGCCCTTCTGCCAGTCGGCATCAGCAGCAACAAGGGCTGGGTTCAGTATCTCGAGGTCCTTTTTAACAATTCAACACAAAACCGGTTCAAGGCCCCACCCAGTAACCTGGAATAATTACACACCACCCTTGGGTGCCTCTCGAGGTAATACTTACCCTCTCGCAAGCACAGAAACTGAGTGTAGAAAAAAGACTTTTAATAAAAGAGGAAAAGTAACCTAGCATTAACTTGGGAAAACACCACAAGCAGGATTAACATGCATAAAACCATGAACAAAACATGCACTCCAGAGTACATTTTGGCAGTTTTCTTTTGCCTCAGGTTCTTAAGTCCAGCAACAAGAAGTTTCTTTAATTTGCCTCTCCCTTCACTCCACTCCCTCCACTCGTAGGTGGTGTCCTTAATCAGGGCAGACGGAGAGTCTAGAGGTCTAGTTGCGGAGTTCACCTCCCACCCTGGTTGTGAGGGGGGAAGAAGAAGGCAACATGTTTACTCTGCTAGCTGGCTGCTCCACCAGCTACCCTGTTGGCCGCTCTGCTGTACATCATTACCTTCCACTACCACCTGCTTCTCCACTATCACTGCTGAAGATCAATCTCTTGAGGTTCTACCCAGCTCTCTGATCCTCAGTTCTCAGTGATGTCAGCTCTTAGTGGGTGAATCTCAGTGCTGAGCACGGGCAGGAGCACTATCCCACAGTAGATGATTTCAGCTCTAGCGAGCATTTAACAAAACAAAAGACTCCTAATGGAATCTTAATTAGCTCTATCTTCAAACAGCAGAACCGTGCCTAGGGCTTTTACCCCCTCTCTCCCTTCATAGAGCTCTGGCATCCAGTCCTTTGCTTAGCCCATTCTCTTCCAATGATAGTGACCCATCCATCAGAACAGGCTAAGCACAGTTCTCTGCTGCCCTTTGCTCATACAGTAAGGGAAACCATATTTGTATGTATGTGATTTGTAACCCCACACCAGCCAAAGGGATCCTTTGGGCAAAGCAATCCCATCATGCTGAGCACCTAAGCAGAGTGGGTTGCCTCATGCAAATACAGTCTGGCCCCATACCTTTACCCCTCCCTCCAGCCAGTTCAGCAGGACATTCAGACTCTGCTTACTACATACAGGCTAACTGAATAATGTAATTCACATTTCCGTAGATATCAGGAGTGAAATCCTTGTCCCATGGAGTCTGATGGGGCCAAGATTTCACCCTAGACCTGATTTTCTGAGAATCTGATTGGCAGGGGGCCTAGAGTTATCTGCTACTCATTTCAAAGGTGGCATAAAACCTGTTTCTTTCTTTTTGATAAAAGCTGTTCCATACAAGGTTTGATAGAGGAAATAATAGACTTAATTCATCTTTAGTTGATGGTCTCTTCAAGATAAAAAAAGGAAAAATAGAACAGAACTGTCAAGGCATTGGAATTAAAGCTAGGTGACTAGAGAAAGTCACCTGCAGAATTTTTTCATGAGAGATGCCTGTCAATTTGTGTTACAATGGTCCAGTCAGTGCTGAAGAGTCAGTAGCATCTTCAATGCAGGGTCTTCTAATACACCTTTTTCACACAGGAGTTATTGGGAAAATAGTACCACAGCTGGGCCTAAAGTTCCTTCAGACACTCATTTATGGTGGTCAGATGCTTCCTGATAATTCCTGGCTGGTTCCTCCTTTCCCTCCACAAAATCTGAGCCAAGAGGAAACTACTACAAGTTTCCTGTTCATGCTCAGGAAGACCAAATTCAAAGTTTTCTGATGAATCACACATGGACAGAACATTCTTGTTTCTCCCCTAGGGAGAAGAGCTCAGCTTGTTCAAAAAGGCAGGCTAAGCAATGCCACGCAAAATGAATTACTGATGGAGTCTGCAAAGGCAGCTTGATCATTCAGAAAAACCTGCACTTCTGCTCTTAGTGTGAAGAGCTGAATTAGCATTTCACCTCATGACAGTCATCTCAATTCATCTGGAAAGTGGAGTTGATTGTAAGAGGAACCCATGTGATAAAAAGCAATGCAAAATATCAAAAATTCATTGCCTGGCCTTTAATTTAGTTTACTACTTTATAATTTCTGTAAAGACAGGTTTTTTTGAAGACATCTTTTAGGCAGCAAGAGATTGGGAGCATATACAAAAACTAAAGCTGTGAGGCATTATCTAGAATGTTTTGGATCCATGTGATTTGGTTGCTGTTCTTATCTGTCATCAGTTTGGCAACAGCCATGCAGATTACAATCCACCACTCCCACTGGATGTGGAAATCTTTGACTGCTTCCTACAATGTCTCAAATAAAGTAGTCTCTTCTTATTTGCCCTGATAAAGCTGTATATAAAAGCAAGTCTGCTTCAATAACCAATTAGAAACATATCTTGCAAACACTAGAAATTATGCAGCACCAAATATACCATTTAACTCATCAAGTTCTTGGGTACCTAAATCAGGTCAATAATATGCTACAAAATAGTAGAGTTTAACAAAAAAATTTGGACAAAACATTGTTTGCAGAAAAATGTACATCTGGATGGACTAAAACACTTTGTGAATTCATGTCAAATTTGTCCAATTGTTTTGGTTTGAGGAGATGACAGAATTTAAAAAAAACATTTTTGACATTTTTAAAAATGCAGTGTTTCCATTTTTTAACTCAAAGTAAAATAAACACTCAAAAATGAATTTATAATTCAACCCAAAACAATTTTTTTTTCTTTTCATTTTGCCCCTTCCGATCAGCAAGTGGACCAAAAGAAAATCAGTTTTTTGCACAGCTGTACATAACAGCACTATTTGGAGAAGGCATTATTTGGTGGCTGTTTCAGGCCCTATGCTTTTAAAAATCTATTGAGAAATGGTATTCCCCCTTTACACTGTTTGATTTGTAGAAAGTCCTAAGTGTCCTTGAAGGATTCCTTGTTAACATTGCCACTTTGAGTAATCTAGTCTGGAAAACTTCCCAAAGGAGGAACAATTCTCCAGCCATTGCCTACAGACAATTCCCGTTGACTTGTCTAGGATTTGCTTATGTGCAGTGGCTGGAGAAGTAGCCTAGGAAACTGTGTCTAATGGAATTTCTGTAATTATTATATTTTTCCTTCAATAACTATGCAGAACTCCCATTATCACTAATAGAAGGTATGTAGATATTTTGAAGAGACAATTTACCCTCATGTGGTTATCCTTTGTTTTAATCTATCTAGATTTTTAACATGTCAATTTAAGATATTAGAATGCTTTTTCAAACTTTGTCCTGTACTATCCAAACATGGAATTGCATGAAGCCTTGAACAGGATGTCTACACTCAACATGTATTTTTATGATTTTCAGTTAGTTTTGATTAGTTTGTACTGGTCATTAATTAAATAGTATCATAATGCTCCAGTAAAACAATTCTACAAATGAGTTTGTGTCAGAGTTGCCAGTGTTAGCGAAAAGGCAAATAGTGCAAATAATATTGTCTGAAAAAATATAATGTAACAGCCTTTGCTATGATGACAGGGATCTGGCTATTATTTTTCTTGCCTTTTGTGTCTGTGCTTTGTGTCTGTTTTGCTAACAAACATGATGATCAGATCTGGCCAGGAGAGGGCCAGATGGTATGTACATTTTTAGAAATGTTTAGAGACTATAACACATTTCTCATAACTAACCATCATCTGATAAGATTTATATCCAGTAGCTGAAATGAATGATTAACATATACCAAAGCAGTACTACTGTGCAGGGTTGTTAAATGCTATAAAAGATAACAGATATGTTATGATTTACACAAAATAAGTTGTGAAGAACGTGTAATAAACAATTAAGGTGCCGAGATGAATTACATGATGATGATAAATCAGAGAGCTCAATACAGTGAATGGCTGTCTTCTGAGAACATTGTTTCACAAAAGATATATAGCACTGCATAGCAGCAGGCATTAGAGTGTCTTAATTTATTAATCTATATTAATAATTGGACATTAAGACATAGCTCCAATGTTGTATGAATCTAATTTTTTGGTTGTGAGAATACATGTAGTATCAGGATTTTATTTGTATGTATCAGTTCTTGGTGGTTTGACCTCTTTACTACCATAGCAATATATTATTGAGAATGTGATATCTAGAAAAGTGACACATTAATGGCCCAGGGCACTTGTCATATATATTTACAATCTAGATTGTCTGTTCCAACTGACAGTGCCCTTAATGGGTCACAAGTTTGTGTCTGATCCAGCATTCAGAGTGTTAACCCAGTTTAAAAAATAAATGTAAAAAGCAAGAATTAGAAGTTCTTAAACCTTAAAGTGCTTAAACTTTTAGTGATATCAGTATATAGTAGTAGAGCTGAACTCTTCTGTACCTCTACGGATGAATGTTTGTGGTAAGATAGTGGTCCTAGATTGATTTGGCTGACATTCAACCAGTTGAGAAGGTGACAAGGTATCAATTTTTGTAACATTTCCTTCATTCTAATGGCATGTGTATGTGTCAACAGGAATGACAACTTGGAAAGAAACAATAATAATGCTTAACTTAGCCTCAAATATTTAGTGGTTATGTTCTTAGTGCCCCTGTTTAAGAGCAATTGTTAACTAACAATGGTAAGGATCCACTTTGTGACAATCCTTCCCCTTACATAGAAAAATAGGTTCTTTTTCATTTTCAGACTTTGACAGCTTCACCACTGTGATTGGTACTGAATTATGGTTGGTGAGCACATTATTTTTAATTGGACATTTATGAGGAAACTTTATGTGCTCATTCATGTTTTTGTTTAAATTGCCAATATCAAATTTATTTACTACATGGTTGCTGCTGCATTTTTGTCTGATATCCTGATTCAGGCGTCAGGAAAAATATTCTTCAAATGCCAGCCATTCTTGTACCATACGTCAGCAAATAAGAAGCTATAGCTGTCTGTAAACGTCGGCACCTGTCCGGGTGCCCAAGGTCGGGTTAGTTAGGGGAAACCTCGCCCCTCCGTGCCTGATCACGGAGGCCGCAGTCCATTGCCCGACCCCTAGCAGGGCGGGCAGGCAAGCAGTTTGATATCGCCCCGGCCCCTGGCAGGGCGGGCGAGTCAGCAGTCTATTGCCCCGGCCCCTAGTAGGGCGGGCAGGCAAGCAGTTTATATCGCCCCGGCCCCTGGCAGGGCGGGCGAGTCAGCAGTCTATTGCCCCGGCCCCTAGTAGGGCGGGCAGGTAAGCAGTTTTATATCGCCCCGGCCCTTGGCAGGGCGGGCGTATCAGCAGTCTATTGCCCCGGCCCCTAGTAGGGCGGGCAGGTAAGCAGTTTTATAGGGTCTCGGGGGCTCTCGGGCAATTCGGGGAACGGAAAAGGGGGGTGGGGGAGGGGGACGCAGGCCCTCCCGACTCCACTGCGTCCCAGCCCAGGGCCCTACCAGTGACCCGAGACAAGGGCCACTGGGTCAGCGGGGATCCGCCCGCAACACGCTGACATGGGCGGTGCCCCTATTTCGGCCCCAAGCGGTGGCCTCCCTGGGCCACTTCCTCCCCACCAGCCCTGGAGTACCTGAGCCCACGTCCTACTCCCTGGGGCCGGGGTGGAGGCGGTGAGGGGCAGTCCAGCCAAGCCTTCCCCGTCGGCAGGCAGGAGGTCTGGCCACTCCTCCCGGTCCTCGGCCAGGGGTAGCTCCTCCAAGTCGCAGGGCCCGGGAGTCTCCTGGAGATGGTCGGGTGCTTGCCACGGTGAAGAGGGGTTGTCGGCATCCGGCAGTTCCTCAAGGTCGGGGCCGGCCTCCGGGGCCCCCCTCGCTCTCCCGGGGCCACGGGTCCGGTGCCCACCCGCGGGGGCGGGGCGGGCTGCCCCCCCCCCCAAGGGCCAGGGGGGCCCCCTCGGCCTGTCTCGGCCCGGTGACCCTAGTGGGTCCTGGGGCTCGGTTCTCTCCCCCCAGTCATCTAGGTCCAGCGGGTCAGATCTCTCCCACCCGGGTCCGTCGGTCGGGGTTTGGCCGGGCCTGTCCGCTGGCTCGGGGTCAGGCCCAGGCTGCTGCCGCCGGCGAGGCACGTCTGACTCGGTCGGCCGCTTCCCTCTCACTGAGCTGCCTGGCTGAGCTTTTATACTTCCCCCCAGACTCCTGGCCCCGCCCTTCTGCTTCCGGGTGGCCTGGCTTGCAGGGCCAGGGTTTCTCCACCGGGGGCCCGGGGAGTGCTCCTCCCTCTCCGGCTCGGGCCCGGGCTCTAGTGCCTTGCTACACTGTCCCATGATTGAACTCATAAAACCTATCCAAATGAGCTAACCAGTTAAGTTAAAATCTGAGCTAGATTTAAAGATGTAATAAAGCATGTTATAATCTACGCAGCATGGATTTGTTTTGGATCCAGGTTAGAAAATAACTTCAGATCACTATTTCCCCCCCTTCTGATGGAAATAAGACTTGTGAAGGGGCAGCACATAATGATGTGGTGGGATGTGAGAAGTTGTCTTGATGATGCACACAGTATGCTGTGCTTGCCACAATAGGTAGGAAAAGATTTATAGAGAACATCCTGAAAAGCTTCTTCCCATGATGGAAGAAACTGCAGAAGGTTAAGTGATGATGGCTCTTTCTTCACTGATTTCAGTTTACTGATGTTATCTGTAACCCCCAAAGAAATGGCTTTCATGCACCAGAAGAGTGTGAGCACGAAGCTAAGTTTTCCAGTGATCATTAGTCCAACTTGTGTTAGATGCTTTGTTTTCCTTGCAATTTTTGCAAAAGGTGGGGGGCAGGTATCTGGGTAACTCTGTTGTGTCACTGAATGGTCCCTGGTCCTTACTGATAAACAAGGTATAGTGTCAGCAGTCTCAGGCCACAGTCAAAAATATCCAGACAGTAAAAAAACAGCATAGTTCATGAAACTGAAAATGTAGATGCAAACTGAAAATAAACTGCTGGCGCCTATCTTAGGAGACTGGGTTGTCATCAGACACTGACACCATCTAGATCAAAAACACTTGAATGCAAAATAAGCAAATAAGAAAGCCCTTCCAGCTCAGAGAGAAACTCATTTGTAGAGACAGCACAGCATCTTTAGTGATGATTGAACTTGAAACTACTTTTCCAAGCTAAAAGAAAATATAGTGAGCCCAGAGGTAATATTGTCTTAAAGGCCCCAGATATGTGTTTTACACTTTTTTCCCTCAGCAACATTACTTGTTCCTTCTGTTTCTTTAAATGAAAATTTGGACAGTTCACAAAGTTGTTGTTGTGGGTTTCCTGATTTGTATATGTGTGGGGAGAAGGCTGGTTTTCTGTATTGCATTTTCTTCCTGATTGTAGGCAAACCCATATGCTGCTGAAAATAGCTCAAATGCTCCTAGACAGTAGCACCAGCCAGCAGCTTTTATTCTCTTATCCCCCTCTCTCTTTCTCCCTTACAGCTTCTTGGATTTGACTTAAACTTAAATCTTTCTCAAGTGCAAACCTTCAAAAAGGGCTAAATAAACAAGATCTGCATGTACAAGGGTAGAAGCATTTATTTCCTCTGCCCTTGAGAAACAGCCAAGCTTGTCAGTCTGGTAAGTTATATTTTTTCTTAAGGATTTATTTTTTCTTACTGCATTCATGATTGACCTTGAGTCGCTAATTAATGTTCAGAGAAAACCTGCCACTGACTGCTAGTATTTCTCAGCTATATGTTCTATTTCTGTACATAAACACAAACCCAATTATCTTATGCAGAGACAGGAGTTTATGTCCTTCCTTATTGTGCTTTTTTGGAGACTCTGAAATATTAATCTAAAGTTATATGTACTACATTTTAGAAGAGGATGGGCTTTACATTTAATTTTAATAATTTAGCTTTCAGGTTGTTATAGCCAAATCATAAGAGAAGATCTAAAGCAAAACCCCAGATCATTATATTTTTAGATTTCTTCCCTGTTTTCAAGTGTTTGAAAGTTAGTAAAGTACAATCAAAGTAAACAAGTACACAGAATTTCTCAGTTATAGCAACATAAATGCTTAGTATTTATAAATCATCTTTCCAGTTGATTCACTAATTTTTGCTTGGCTTTCTTGTTGCATGTGGTGCAGAGACAACAGATAGTCTAAAATATTGTTGACGTGCAATATAAGATTTAATTTTCCTTTCACTGATGTTAATGTGTGCACCCAGTTACCTACGATGTTGGCAAGTTTACAAGCAGGCTTCTTTAAACTACTAATAAAATATTTGTGTAACAGTCCTTTCTTCATTATAAGAATATTTGATGTGGCTTAAAGTTTTCAAAGTACTTTTATCTCTATACTTCACACATAATATTTATTTTGATTATGGGGCGTTAACATATCTCTGGGGAAAAATGTTTTGCCATAGTGATATGACAACACCTCCTGCTTAAAAACTCTGATTTGTCAACTATGTTCCTGTATTCTTCTTTACTATGATCAAAATGAAGAAAATTTCTAAAAAAGCCAAGCAGATTCTTCCATTGCTGAGATCAATCACTTTTCTGAGCTTTGATGATCAGCTTCCTGCTGCATGCTATGACTTCTCTAAACAAGAAGCTAGCACTAAATGACAGTTTACAGAGACCTAGTCCATCAGCTCACATACATTGTGAACCACTGGTTTACCACAATTGCTATGTTCTTGTGTACTGTATGCCTCAATTCAGCATAGCTGGTTTTTCAAACTTTGCCATAAAAAACCTTGGAATTAAGGTTCACATTAAAAAAAATGAAAAAAGCTTATTGAAACCCTGGGCCAAATGTAAAAGCAAATCTACATTTAAAAATACAGTAGTGTTCTGTATTAAACTTTTTATGAGGAAAAGGCTGTTGGGGTCAATTCTCCTGTTGCAAAGTTGTTATTGGGCTTCCTAACTCATTAAATTTTAGAGGGAGACTTCAGTTTATTTTTTGTAAAAGAAAAACATTCACAGAAACCTAGAAAGTGTGTATATAGTTTTATTGTATAATATATATTTTGGCAAAAATATAGATTGTTGTAGAAAAATTAACATCCTGGTTGTCTTACGATATTTGTTCTTCAGAAAAGCAGGTCTAGATCAATGCCCTATGTTAGTGTTTCCCACTGCTGTGGGAAATGTGGGTTCCATTCCCAGTATCTTGCTTCCTCTAGCTCTGGGCAGGCAGTAAGCCCAGAGCTGTGTGGGATTTGCATCACTCAGCTTCCACATCTTTGGCTGATTGACTTTTCCTCAGCTAATAAGGATATTCAAACAGATAGTGAGGTGATGCATAATTATCCAGTGACCTGGTTATTTTGTCCACTTAATTTTATCAGACTAAAACCACTTTGTCAAGCCACATTCCCATGTCTGACCAAAAGGAATCAACTGACTTATGTCTCTCCTCAACAAATTGGCCTAGTTCTTTCTGCTTCAATGCTGGGCCATCTCAGCCATTTTCTCCCACTCACTTTTCATTAACCTCTCCTTCTTCTCATCCGGAGTACTTCTTTCTTACTCGCTCGTCTTCCTGAACAGCGAAGGGTTCAGGAGTGCCTAATGATCCTTTGCTGAAAGATCCAACTTCCTCCTCCCCCAGCTTGATCACTCTTTCCTCACTGATTTACCCAGCTCTCCCACCATGCAGCAATGAAAGCTTGTCTTATCTTCTAACAATTGTTAGGTAGGGTGAATGATATATACCCCATCTGTGATGATCCATTATAGAGAGGTTTTGAAGCTCATCTGAAAGGAATACTGTTTAGACAGAATGTTGGGTGCTGCAATGTGGTCCCCAGTGAGGTGGACGCGTGCTTGCAGATGAAAGTCTGGAGGTAATGTGTGATTCTCAGCAGTCCAATAGATCCTCTTGGAGAAAAATAAATACTAGACCATATTACTGGCAAAACTCTTTCCAAATCTTATTTTTATCAGAATAATATTTGAGTTATGAAAAGTAAGGGTGAAGGAATGTCTGTAACTGGGAATTTTCCACTTGCTCCTTTTTAAAATGATGGAACATTTTGTTTAAAAAATTATAGTCAAATAAAATTGCTCTGGAACTAAGATCAAATAATGCTAAATTTCAGCCTAGCATTAATTTTTATGATCAAGTAATAAGCTCCTGCAATTAGGAGTCAGTATCTGAAATGCTGACACAGCCTGAATTGTAGTGGTGTGAATGTAGCATTATAATTCAGCTGAATGCAGGAAGTCTCAGGAGAGAAGTGGAATGTCTTTCTTTGCTTAAATATACCTCTGCATTCATAAAAAACACACTGTAACATTTTGTGCAGGTTTCTCCCTTTGACAGTGTGTCTTTGTTCACTTTCCAAAGGTGATGTCAACTATATCAGTGAAAAAAATAATAAACTTCCTGATTTGAATTTTTTATTTTACTTAACTGATACGCTCCAGGGAGCCTTGTAAATTCTGAATAGCCTAACACTGTTACTTGTAATGCAATGTGTTTGGAGATTCATGGTTCACTCAGAACAGTTAGAGTTAGTTAAATAAACATATGTGACATGTCATAGCTGTCTGTATAAATTCAAACGGGAGTATGTGTAAACTTTTGATAATGGAACCTACACCATCTAGGACATCTCAGAATTCCTTGATTTGTTCCCAGTGTAGAGGTCTGTTTTCCAAATATGGCTGTTGCTTTCAGCATGTATTGCTTCTAGCAACAACTAAGGTTGTACCCTGCTAGCTAGGATTCCTTGTATAATAAGAATTTCATGCTGATAAAGAATTTGAATTCAACATCTGTTCTGCCATTGGTGAGCACAGGTAGCTCCCGTGGAGATTACTGTGAGTTATAAACACTTACCAAGAACAGAAATTAGTGGGTATTTGTTCTAACTAAAAGTTGTTCAAATCTATATGACCATGTTGAAAAAAGAAATATGGATAGTTTTAAAATGGTAGAACAATGTATGCAGGATGACTGAAATTCATCTATTGGGTGGAGGGTAGCAAGCAAACTGCCATCTTCACTACTTAAGGATCAAAGGGGGGATACACCAGGATCTGCTGGCTGAACACATTTGTCCACTTACTGCAAGCCACAAAAATAGTCTCCACGCTGGGCCTATATAGATCAGCATAGAAGGTTGAGCGTGACAGTGGATAGTTCTGGGGCAGCCCTGGGGCAATGGTTCAACATTTACTTTGATAAATTTGTCTCAGGATCCAACACAACTGGTGTAGAGGGGTGCAGCTGCTGTTGTACCCTAGTAGCCCCTCCATGTAAGTTGAGTAGGGAAAGCAGCTGCAGAGGGCTGGTAGCCCTGCACTGGTAGCACTTTGCTTACATAGAACTGGACCACTCAGGTTTTATGTAAGTGGAGTAAATTTCGTCTTAAGTGATTTATAAACTTGATTTTCCTTTCACACCAGCGTGGAAGTGAGAGCAGAATCATGCTCAGTATTCTTTATTTCTATTCACTCATGTAATGGAAAAATCCAGCACTGAACAAAGATCAGATAGAGGTGCAGTACTCGATTTTAACAGCTGGACAGCTACTTGTCATCTAATAAAGTCACAGAGTCACAAATTAATCATGTCCTAATGTAACATCTAGCCACACTGTTGCTAGTTTAGTCTGGTCTAATTGCACAGTTGCAACACATCAATATGTAGAGCTGTAATGCTGTGACAAGATGGCATGTCATGTAAGAACTTCACCCTTTCTCCCTTCATGCTGGCTGCTGGGAGAGGGGCTCCCCTTTTTCTCTCCTTCCCCATTGTTGTCAGCTGGGAGAGGAGAACATTCCTACTCCCTCATCTCTTCTTGGCCTGAGATACACCCTTACCCCTAGAGGGACTCCAATCACTTAAGCTAACAGAGTGCCATTCAGACAGAAGGGTCTTGAAGAAAGATCTGTAAGAGCCCTGATGAGCCTCCTGCAGTTTATGGGAGTGAGTTAAAGTATCTTGTCTTTACACTATAACCTTCGTCTGGTAGTGAGCACTGTCATTAAGACTGCAGAACTGTTTTAATGGCAATCCCTTTGTTTTATATGCTTATAACTTTACATATTCTTATAACTTTTCAAAAGAATTCATCTTTGGGGATGAAAATTTTGCTGCTTGGTCTCTGAACCAAGCATGATAGAAATGGGAATATCCATGATAGAAAATTTTGACTTTTTGGCCAGAAATCTAAAACCAAAATAGTTTGATTTGTAACTACTATGGTGCTTCACTAATGTTGTAGTTTAGGTAACTCATACTCCCATTCTTCTATAGACAAGGGTCCCTTGATCAGATGATCTTTACCATGATGCACCATGGTTTCCCCTCTTTGTGAGGCAAGGCAATGCATCATGGGAGTGCCATGGCCCTGGTGCATCATGGGAAATGACATCTGACTGGGAAGCCCAGCCCAGAGGAGAATGGGGACAGAAAACATTAAAACTCTAATTTCCATGTGGCACTGAGGTGATATACCTGAATTGAGATATTTGTTCTCAGCAAAAATATTTTGGTTTTCAGGTGAAAGCTGGACACTCCTCAGTTTTCAGACTTTTTTCACAAAAACAAAAAAAGTTGAAATCACTGTGGAAAGTTGCCAAAAATTTAGTTTAATAGAAAACTCAATTTTCCATCAATAATAATTTCAGTGGAAAATGTTTACCAGCCCTACTCAATGGTCTAGTCTGAAAAATATTGGTTGGTTAATAATAGTATTAATGATAGTAATAATAATAATATGTAGCTCTTGCATAGCACTTTTCTTCATAAGAGTAAAGTTAGGAACTGTACTGAAAGCTATGTTAGTTAATTGTCTGAGTGTTCCTTCCTCTAAAGAGAATAAGCATGCGTGTATGCATTTTTTAGTTCACACCTGTGTGCATCACTGAATGTGTTTTAGTAAACCTTAATTTTCCTTAGAGAATTAACTACTTAAATTCATGTATAAGAGTGTGCTTGCCAATGTATATTATTAGTGGTTAATGACTAAGGTGTGTCATTAGTGGCTTAACTCCCTAAATATTTAATACTCTTTAACATTTGAGGCGGCTTAAATAATTATGCCACTTTAAAGCCTAGGAAGCTTAACCTCGCGTTCCACCTTAAGGATTTTTTCCTCCTCTTTAAAAAAAGATATCCAAAAAACAATGGCCAGCTAGATCCAGGTGTGGCAGAGACTGCCACATGTGGCTCTTCCCTGGTCTTTGCAGAAATATGAGAGAGGACAGCTGCTTTGCAGCACCATTCCTCTGTTCTTGAGACCCTACCAACAATTGTCTCAAGGTAAGGACCTCTGAGGCCAGCAGATGAAGCACAAATTGTTTTTCCTTGCTAAAAGCTTTTCAACTCCGTAAATGCTGTTGAGTTAACATTGCTGATGAGCCCTTTCTCATTTGCTGTCTTTATCTATGTTACCTTACCATTGTACCACCATTATTTTCATGTAATAAATAGATTGCAGGTAGAACTGTTGATTAGCAAGAATGTACACCAATCAGGTTACCATCCTGGCATTATAAGAAATACAATAAAATAATGCCATTTTGTATTCACTTTGGCCTTTTCGATGCCTACCTTTGGCATTTTCTCAATAATCTATTTACATTAATTCAAAGCAGGACAGCAGTGCAATAGGGGTAACTTAATTTGCTACTAGAACTCTGACTTTTACATTTTCTTACAGTCATTTACAGGTCCTGAATCATGTCGGATTTGTGAATAAAAGCAATAGGGAGTGCTCCATATCAAAATATTAATGTCGGTAATTCATAGGGCCAGTTCCAATGTGATGTGGTGTTCCCCATGATTGTTTCAAACCCACACTTGCATACCTCATTTCAAGGGATGTCATTCATTTAGATTATGAAGTTCCCTAAATTCCACACAGATTTGATGTCCTCTCCGTTCTATTGCTGAAAATTTACATCAGCAATAAAAAATTTGAAACTGAGGTTACAGAAAGAATGAATTACACTAAATGAATCAATTCCCACCATAATTTGTTTCCGGCATGAATTTATTTGCATCTGTCTGCCCATCCTCCTCTCCCTCATTTTGGTTGTTTGTCACACAAGTGTTCCAGATTTGGGCATTGGCATGGCTAGAGGTATGCACACTATTAGTGGTCATTCCGTGCAGCAGTCATGTTAAATTAGTTGCGCAAACTTTGAAATGGGAATATAAAAGTCATTTAAAGCAACAATTTAAATTATAAGTGTGCAAAAAGTAGCTATAATAAAAAGGCAAGTGTCAACAGGAGCATAAAAGAGAGGGACAAGAAAGATTGTGAGATGATAGCCAATGGAAGCGGAGGGAAGTAGAAGTGAGCAATAACAAAAGAGGTGATAGGAATAAAATAAGAAAGGAAAAGAAACCCTACACAGAAAGAGAAAATGATGAAGAGCTCCAGAAGAAAGACCACATTTCTTAGAAAGCAGGCAGATTCAGGGGCCAGATCCTCAACCCCAATAATAACACCAGTGTTGGTGGCTAGTTGGGGATTCCCCCTGTGTAGCAAGCTCTGCATGAGCCCCCTCACAGCCCTGAGTATACAGAACTTGTTAGAGGGAGGGGGCATTCCTCAACTACTGCAATGATCCTTTGCTAAGTTAGAGCTGCCTGGACTGGCTACCTGTAGTCCTATGGATGAGGGAACTCAAAGATGGTGTAAGATCATCTTTGATTCCCCCTTCCCACCAGTCCTGGACTTGAAGATCAAGGCCAGTAACTGGAATATAGCAGCAACTGCTGAGGCTTAAATTAATTTGTCACAAGTAGGACTCAAATTGATAAAAGAAATTAACATTCAGTGGTGAAATGGGAAGAAAGAGCAGTGAAAAGGGAAAGTGGCATCAAAGGTCGGATTTTCAAAAGTGCTCCCATTGAAGACACTAGCTCCCATTGACTTAAATGGGATCCACATTAAGCCAATGCTGATTGCTTTTGAAAATCCAAAATTATACTAGGGGAGGAAACCCAGCAGTGTGCCTTTGCTATCAGAACTCAAAATCAGAGCCAAATTCTTCTACTTACATTGGTCTCTCTTTTGGAATGTCTAATGGTAGTAAATATATAGCATTTTGCACTAATGGGGCTTTGCATGGAAGAAATTAGATTCAGGCAGATGACCAGATTAATCTATTGGTAGAAGTGGGGCTCTAATTCATAACTCCATGTGATGTCAAGGAAATATAAATGTGTCTAGGAAAGAAATGTCAGTAGCTTCCCAGATTTTTTTTAAAATCATTAATATTAAAAAGCTCAGAATTCATTACTAGGTGACATTCTGTGTAGTGGTTATCCTGTATGAAGTCCTAATGGTCTAGACTCAAACTATCTTGGGTACCACCTCTGGGTTATTATATGATCTCTGCTCATTGGAACTCTAGAACTTGATGCCATATGAAGCTTGTGTGTGGTGGTGGTAGAGCTTTCTATGTAGTGGGCTTGCATATCTGGAATTAACTCCCTGCAGATACAGGATAAGCACAAATCCAGTTGCTTAGAAACAGCTGCATGATTCACTGCTTTAGTGAGGACTTTCCAACTGATTAAATTTTGTTTTCCTATGTTGTGTTCACAACAGACACACAGAGAAGTTAGATAAAAAAATAGAATACTGTTGCTGGAAGGTTGTAGTGGGACTCGACATGCAGAACCCAAGAATGGAGTGACAAAGCAAAGCTATTCTCTAAAACAGATGTACAACTCAACCCATCTTTGTATGGGCTGTCTGGCTGCAGACTGATTGCTGCTAGGCTGGCCCAGATCACACACTTCCCTACAGAGCTCTCAGCTGCGGAAAACAGAACCAGGAAAAACACTGGAATTTAAAGTGACAGTCTACAATTTTAAGAGTTTTTAATACCACCTATCCTGCCTGACTTGTAAATCTCCAGGCAGAAAGTCAGCAAGGTATTTGATCTCTTACTGAGCTCTTGAAGGCCTCTTATAATGCTTAAATTTCTATGGTGACAGGTCCTAATAAATGTTTGTAAAAGCAAGTGATCAGAAATTCAGGAAATGTTTGACAAACATAGTAATTGGGAATGGATTTATCAGTTCAAGTGAAACGTGAGCGAACCTACACCTTCAACCAGAGCTCTAATGGAATCCACACCAGACTTTTTTTCAGGTTCAATAGTTTGAATATATGCAAATATCCTTATTTTGTTTTGTTTTCTGAATTTTCACAAACGTTTGTACTTCCAGGTTTTATTTAGAACCGGAAGCAGAGATGGCAGTCTTTGGAATTTGTCTTTTGACTTAGTCTGTTACTAATAATTGTACAAATTTGGCCAAAAGATGAACTAGGGCTGGACAAATGTTTCTGGTAGAAATCTGCACCTACCTAAATAAGCCCTCATATCAGAGACAGACAAACATTTAACATGAAAGTGCAGGTTTGGGGAGCCTTGGAATCAGCTTGTTGAACTATTTGTTGCAAACTACTTATTTATTGGTTTGGCCTTGTTTTGCTTGTGAATTTATCTAGAAATCCATCATAACTTGAACAAACTTGTTATTTATTCATAATTGTTCTAACTGTTCTTTAAGGAATATATTTGGGTTATTGGACTGAATGTTTTTTAAGTACTCAGTATTTTGAATGTGATTTACTTCACTAATCAGCTAAGTTACACAATATAGTTCTTTGAGTGGTTGTAAATATGTATTCCACGCAGGTGCGCATGTGCTCAGCATACTACACCCAGATAATTTTGCCTAGCATAAATTATCCTTGGGGCAGGACTTGCACCATGTCATTCTCACCTTTCCCTGGCTATATAAAGGCAGCACTGTCTCAACCCTCCTCAGTTCCTTCACACTCCTCGCAGCTAGAGTTAGAGAAGTCTATGTGGTGTTTTATCTCAGTGTTTTTTCTCAGTTTCTCTGAGAATTTATTGTATATATTTCATTGTTAATGTAGCTTAGTAGTACCCTTAGGTTTAGTTATAGTAGTTAAAATAGATAGTTGCTATGGGAGATGCCTTCGTTGGGGTTTAACCATTGCCTGTCATTTGAGGGTAATTATCCCCACTAGTGACCCCCACACACAAGTGATGTGTATTGAGCTTGGGAGAGGGGCAAATTAAGGACAGGTGCTCTATATGCAAGTCATTTAAGAAGAGGAAGCAGGTGATGAGACACTTCTGTTTGAAATAGCACCTGTTAGAACAGGCCATAAGGCCTGCTTCAGCACAGGGAACCTCTTCAGATTGTCCAGCCCCGTGTTCTTCTATGGAACTGACAGGAGATGCGGCTCCTGGTTCAAGATCCACTGCTTCCCCTAATAGGAAGAGAAATTGTTCTCCTTCCTCAGGTTCACCAAGGAAGACGTGCAATAAGACCAATTGGGACTGTTTGAGGACTTGAGGGGACTCCTCTCTGCCTTTTAAGAGGAGTGCTTTTTGGCACTGCATGTCCTCTGGTATGTATTATGGAACTGTGCTTCTAACCACTCCCTGGTACTGTGCCAAGATCAATTGGACTCTATCCCATTGACTTTAGTTATGGGCATGGAGCATCTGTTGAGTCTGAAACTGACAACGACATCATCAGCACCCACCATCTCCACAAAAATGGCATACTGGATAGGATCAGTCCTGCTTTGCCGTTCTGTTCCTGACTCCTGTGTGGTTCAGGTGCTGTCAGCTATCATGGTTCTACATCATTGTCTTCTACTGTGCCATTGGCACTGTCTGGTCAAATTGTGGAGTTGTCTTGCTTGTCAGCACCACATTCCGCACTGTCCAGAGCTCAGACTGTAAAGCTGCCAGTGTCCTTTGCAGTGCTGAGCGGTTAATTGTTGAGGTGCTGTCTTTGGCACTGACAGAGTACTTAACAGACACCTTCATCAGGTTTGGTACTGATGTTATTGGTCCGGTGCCAATTACAAGGGCGATGCCTTTCTCAGTACTAAGAGCGTCAATTACTCATTCATCCTGGATACTAATACCTTCTTTGTGTTGTGGGCTGGATGAGGCCCTAGTCTAACCCTGGAGAATAGGTGTTAGATATCTGGCTGTACCTGAACACTGATCAGCAAGACCATCCTTAGAAACCTGAAGGAGATAATTAGCTGTCTCACCATGCCAATGGTTGTCTTCTGCCATCTGAACCCCACGGGCTCATGGATGATTGGCCACATGAATAGAAAATAGCACATACTAACACTGTGGAGATAAGTTTTGGTAGTCATGTTGTGCTGATGTTATCTCAATATCAAAATTCAGAATCTATTTTCAATTAATGTCAAAATTCCATGACTACCACTAACAATTGGGTATTTATTTATTTCCACATTTTAAAGTTGAAATATACCATTTATTCAATACATTGAAAAAAATCTGATATCTGCAGCAGTAATCCCCCTGATTCTGGACTTGTGGGAATAGAATGAGATCTTGCTTTGTTTACGTTGCTGCTGGAGCATATGGTTAAGCATTTCAACTCATTCCACCCCCTTCAAATTCCCCATTATGTACCCACACAAATTACATAATAATTGTGATATCCAGGCCAGCTAATTTCACATCAGATGATAGTAAACTGTGTTCCACAGTGAACAAGAGGGAAAACTGAGTATTAAAATAAGGCATTGAATGGAAACAAAACCAAATGCCCTGTTGGCAGTGTATGCAGTTAGCCACCTATGCAAGATTTTCTGACAATAGTCTTTCCACCTGTATTTTTTCCTATTTTGTTCCTTTTGACTGAGAGCTTAACAACACATCTTTTTTTAACGTAAATTCTTTCACAGAAGCCATTGCTGTATAATCTGTCAGTGTAAACACTTTTCATGTACTACTGGTTGAAGCCACGCACTCTAACAGCTAACACTTGTAAATTCCTGCCTGAAAATATAGTGATAATTCTCTTACTACGGTGAGAAAAACTGATCACAAAGGTCTGTATGGATTAACATCTCATTAAATCCTTTAGTATTCATTCCTATTTATATAAATGCAGCAGCAAAGCATTAAAATATATTAATTCTGGCATAGCTGTTAATATTTTATATGGAACTTCATATAGTTAGTGAGTGTGTGTGTACATACATAATTAATCATGTAATATATTATTCATATTTAAAACTTATCATGAAAATGTACCAGTCAGACAAAAAAATCTGGTCTAGCTACCTTTACTATGAAAATGACTCTAATGAAAGAAGAAAGAAAAACAAACCACCTGGTAAAACAGTTTACTCTGATTTTGTGTAGCACCTACCACAATGGGGCCCTGAAGCTAACTGCTTACTGTAATACCAGTAATGAAAATAAATGTAATTTAGTCATTCAAAACAATCAGTTTTTTGCATTGAGCAAATGGGTGATTTGTAATATGTGGTGGTGGTATGCATGTGATAAATTGTGTTAGCTACCCATACTCTGCCTACTAATCCATTTTCCTCATGACTTATGCTAACATTCCCTTGCCACTACTGTGAGGTGGACCCATTTCAATCTCATGGTGATAAAACCTTTGTACCATACCCTCATATAGTCTCTCTATGTAGCATGTTTCTGTGTAGTTGCAGGTTATGGAAGAAATCTTCTGGTCATACTGTGCCTAGAAAAGGGGACTGACAAAAGGGTATGTTACCTCAAACTGCAAACTGAGGTGATTATTACTACCAATGGTAGCATTTCCAACAGCGAGACATAGTTTTGAATTAAACTCTAGTCTGTGGGGCCTGGAAATGGTCTCCAGTCCTTTCACCTCAAGACTGCCAGTCTGAATCCAGTCCAGGCAAGAATTGGCCAAAATTTGTGACCATTGGATGGTGTTGGAAAGGTCTATGTGATTTGAGTTTAATACCCTTAGTTCATTTCCCATTGAATAAGTGTCCATATAACAAAAACTACCACTAGAGTTAGACATTTGAGTGTCTAAGAAGGCTGACTATGGCTGGACCAAGCATTAAACTTAAACTATTCTTTCACCTTTAGAAGAGGCCCCTCCAGGTTACACCTGTGGCATATTTGTCAGGCAGAGTTAGGATGTTTGTATATATGTAATTCATGCATTACCTATGCTGTGGAATACATTAAGCACTTTACTCTTCAGGGCAGTGTATCTGGCCCACTGCAGCTGTTTTTAAAAAATCAAACCAGTCATTTATACTTGTGCAAAGTGGGTCGAGAATTCTGATTGGGTAGCATTTTACATTAAATTGGCTATCATTTAGCACAGATGTAAGTGAAGATTGTAAACGATCTGGCTCTTGGTTTGATGTTGCAAAATTAATATCATAAGGTTCAATCATGAACTACACAAGGAGACCTTTGTGCTTGTTTGGAGCCCTGTTGACTTAAATGGGTCTGTGTGTGAGTATTAGAGACTGCATGGGAGTATCTGAGAGTGGATCAGGACCTGAATTTGGATGTGATATAGTAAATGGGGCATGACATGGCATACCAGCCCCGCTCTGGTCTAGAGAGGGTTAAAGACTCACTGCAGGCTGAAAAGGCCATGCCCCTATGCCCCTGCTGGGCATGCTCTGTATGGATGGGAGATATAAAAGGCAGCAAGCCCACTCAATCCTGGTGGCCTGCTGACTGAGGGGGGGAGGCACACGACCAGCTCTCTCCAGGAGAACCCTGCACATGCCAACTGCAGAGCCAAACCACGCCAAGTCCCGGACAGATCCCAGGCCACCAGACAAACCTCGACCAAGGGACCAAGCTGCCAGGGACCACACCAACTGGGGACCCCAGAGGCCCCAGGGAATTTTGGAATGCCGACGACAATGACAGGGTAGGAAGTAGCCCGGGGGCTCAAACTGTGAGAAAGGGGATGAAGCAGGATGCCAGTCAGCATGTTTCGGGAGATCCCCACTGACCTCGTGGCAAGCACTCTGTCACCAACAGAGCCCTGGGCTGGGGCACAGAGGAGCAGGGCGGGCCTAAGCCCCCCTACCCTGAGCAGTGTGCCCCCATATGTGGTGCCCCACTACCCCAATGGGACATTACACCACACTGGCCTGATTAGAGGGCTGCTGTACTGACTCTAGCCTTTAGGCCATGCTGTCCTGATCAGAGGGTTGCTTACTCACGCTGGCCATTAGGCCACACTACCCTGATTGTGGATTGCTTTCTGACTCTGGTCATTAGGCCACACTGGCCCAACTGGAGGTCGGTTTTACTGACTCTGGCCATTAGGCCACACTGTCTTAGACCATCCTGCCCCAGAAGGGAGCCTTGTGGGGTGGAATTCACCCATGGGCTTTTTTCCCATCTTAAGTAACCAGACGCCTGTGAGGAGGTGTACCTGCCTCATGACAGCCTGGTGGAGAATGTAGGCATAGATCGGGAGTTGCCGAAAGGTCCAGGAAGGGGGGATTAAGCCCCGGGGTCTCAATGTGAACTAACCACAGATACCGAGAAGTTCCTGAAGTGGCTGTTGGAAAGCCGGCAGCAACAGACAGCACAGTAGCAGCAACAGTAGCCCAGCTTGTGAAGCAGATGGTCAGCCAGCACCAGCTTCACATGATGCAGCAGCAGGAAGAACAGCAGCAAATGTTGCAGGAATTGGCTGCCCAGCACCAGACCCAACAGGAACTCTTGATTCAACAGATAGCGATGCTCTTATAGTCAGCAGGGCTGTCAAGATCTATCTGTTCAGAGGATGAGCCAGGGGTGCCCTGGTAGGGCTGCTCATAAGCTCATCAAAATGGGACCTGGAGATAAACCTGAGACATTCCTCGTTACCTTTGAACAGGTTGCTACTGCAGCCCGCTGTCCCCTGGAACACTAGGCCACCTTATTAGCATCCTACTTGACTGGCCCTGCCCAGATTGCCCACCACAACCTGGAGCCTCAAGAGGCCATGGACTATGCCTGGGTGAAGACCACCATATTAGACCAGACAGGCATCACCCTGGAGACCTATTGATAGTGGTTTTGTAAAGAGCAGTTCTCACCCAGAGTTTGGCCCCATGTTTACGAGACTGCTGCTGGAGATGATTAGCCCCTGAAAGCTTAACAGTTCCCCAGGGGGCAGAGACCATGGTCCTTGAGCAATTTACACAAATGCTATCCACCGAGGGAAAGGGAATCAGTGCAGCACCACCACCCCATGACCTTATCCGAGGGGGTTTCACTGATGGAAGACTACCAGGCTGTGGCACACCTGTAGTGGCTCAACCCCAAACCTGTAGGCATGACAGGATGGAGTTGGAACCCCGAGTACCAAGCATTGAAGCCGGAGGTAAAAAGCTACTGAGGAACCCCCCCACCCAATATTGTTGAGCCTCCACTGACTGCTCGGGGAAACGGCAACCCTGCGAAGGGAGGGGGTTCCACTACCTACAACCAGTAGCCCTAGGTCTAGCCCGTGGACCAAAGCACCCATGGGCCACTGCTATGAGTGTGGGCAAGAGGGGCATTTCTGGAGAGACTGTCTCTTAATGGATTGCACCTATGGGAAAATGTGGACAGCAGACCACCGGCTCAAAGAAGGGACACAGCTAAACTACTGAAAGCAGTGCAGGTGGAGGGGGGCCCTGCAGACCATTCTCATTGATTCCAGATGCAGTCAGATGTTGGGTCAGACCTCCAGATCCTGTGGGGAAGCCCATCTACATGCAATGCATCCATGAAGAGATGCAACCATATCCCAAGGCAAGAGTCCAGGAACCAGAGCTGGCCCTGGTTCCAGGAAATTTTGCGGGACTAGAGAGAAGAAGAGACATGGAACCCATACAGAAGGAACTCTTGAGCCATGAGCAACAGAATGATCCAGTTGAGGGGCCTTCCGGGCAGGTGGGCAGCCCTCCACAACCTAAGATGGAGGTTTCCCCCAAGGAAAACAATGACCAAGAATGGCTGACTGTGGGTGGGGATTTTCTCCAAGAGCAAAGAGCAGATCCGACCCTTAGTCAGACATGGAAGAAGGCCCAAGAGGAGGAATTACCAGTCATCTTTGTATCAGAAGTTTCCAGGGGCCCCATTTCAAGGTCCATCAAGACCGCTTTTACCAACTGACCTGGCTGCCCCAGATAGGGGAGGAACTCCACCAGCTATTGGTCCCACACTGGTTCCGAAAGGGTCTGTTGAGGCTAGCACACGCCGTACCCTGGTATAGGCGTATGGGATGGGAGAGGATGTTGCAGTGACTGGCGTTGAGGTTCTTCTGGCCAGGCATACACCAAGAGTTACAGAATTTCTGCGCCTCCTGCCCTGAATGCCAGCGGGTTGGCCTGAAGGAAATACAGACGAGGTCACTCATCCCACTTCCAGTGGTCATGTTTTGTTAGAAAGAATCAGGCTAGACCTGGTGGGTCCCATGGTAAAGAGTATGGCAGGGTTCCAGTATATCCTGGTGGTCATTGACTATGCAACTCACTCCCAGGAAGTGGTTGTGCTGCAGAACACTATGGCACCCACCATCGCCACAGAGCACCTCAAGATTTTCACCATGGTAGGCATACCTAGAGAGATCTTGACCGACTGAGGAACCAATGTTTCATCCAAATGGATGGCTGAACTATGCCGAATTAGATGTATGGGGTCTCAGGACCTCAGTTTATCATCTACAGACTGATGGGCTAGTGGAAAGGTCCAATGGCACCCTGAAGATGATGCTCTGGAAGTTCGTGAAAGACAGCCCCTGACACTGGGACAAGCTACTACCTGCATTCCCATTTGCAGTACATGAAGTGCCCCAAGCCTGCACAGGATTCTCCCCTTTCGAGCTCCTTTATGAGAGACAACCTACAGCAATCCTGGACCTGCTCTGCAAAACCTAGGAGAAACAGGAATTCAGGGTCCTGGGGTCTGTCCCCTACATTCTACAACTGTGGGAGGATCTTCAGAAATTGGGGGAATTCGCACAAGAAAATCTGAGGCAGGCACAGCGCAACCAGGAGCTCCTTACAATCAGGGGGCCAAGCTATGAAAATTTGAATCTGGAGACCATTTCCTACTTCTGTTACCATCTTCTGAATTGAAGTTGCTCACTAAGTGGCAAGGGCTGTTTGAAATTGTGTGACACACAGGACCTGTAGACTACAAAGTCTGCCTCCCTGGATGGCGAAAAGACTTCATACTCTATAATGTAAGCCTTTTAAAAGTGTGGAAGGAATGGGAGGGTCTGGTGATTGCCCTCTGCCCCCAAAGCCCAAACTGGGACCAATGGCCGGGGGACCCCTCAAACTGCCATAATCACGTCGGGGCAAGACTTGGGACCGGAACAAGCTCATATTTGAAACTTGGTCCAAGATGTCCCCTCAGTTCTTTCATCCCACCCAGGGCATACAGAGGTTACAAGCCATCACATAGAGACCTTCCTGGGTAAAGGGCCCATAACCAGCACTGTCCCCTTCTTTGGAATATGTAGGACCTAGTCCAGAAAGAAATTGAGGTGATGTGGGCCTTGGGGGGGGGGTGGAGGAATCCCAGAGTGATTGGCGGAGCCCCATCATCCTGGTCCCAAAACCTGATGGAACAATGAGGTGCTGTATAGACTTCAGGGCATCAATGCCATCTCACACTTTGATGCCTACCCAGTGCCATGCATCGACAAACTACTGGAATGGCTGGGGAGTGCCAAATTGCTGTCTATAATCGACCTGACAAAGGAGTACTGGCAAATACCCCTTACTCGATCATCCAGAGAGACCGACTTCTCAACGCCGTTCAGATTATATCAATTTGTCACCATGCCCTTCGTGCTAGAGAGGGCATGGCTACTCCCCAGTGGTTGATAGACCAGCTGCTACAACCGCACTGGCAATATGTGGCTGCATGTATTGATGACATAGTGGTCTACAGTGAGACTTGGGAGCAACATCTGTGACATCTCATCCTGGTACAACACACCCAGAAGGAAGCAGGACTCACTGCCAACCCTGCCAATTCCCACCTCGGGTGCTGGGAAGTAACTTATTTGGGGTACACTGTGGGGACTGGATGACTCCACCACCTGGTAGATAAGGAACAGACCCTGAGAGACTGCCCCACTCCAACAATAAAAAGGAAGGTGAGGCAGTTCCTTGGTTCAGCAGGGTACTACTGATGGTTCATGCCCGATTTTGTCATGATTGCGACTTCCCTAACCGACCTCACAAAAAACTCGCAACCATGGAACATTCGGTGGTCAACTGAGTGCAAACGGGCCTTCTAGATCCTGAAAGAGTGACTTGCCCAGGAACCCCACCTGATTCACCCCAACTTCTCAAAAGAGTTTATTTTACAGACAGACACATCAGAAGTAGGGCTGGGGGCTGTGCTGTTGCAGGAAAGAGAGGGGGAAGAATACGTGGTGCTCTATCTAAATTGGAAGCTATTTCCCTGAGAGGTCAAGTATTCCACAATCAAGAAAGAGGCCTTGGCCATGAAATGAGCAAAAGAGCCCTTTAGGTATTACTTATTAGGGAGCCCATTCTGGCTCATTATGGACCACGTACCCCTACAATGGCTTCACACAATGAAGGAGACCAATACCAGGATCATGCGGTTGTACCTGGCCCTCCAACCCTATGAGTTCACTGTCACATTGTCCTAGGAAGGCCCAAGTAAATGCCGACTTCTTATCACAAGCACAAGAAGAGGAAGGTGAGGAAGAACCCCCGCAGTCCTGTCTTAAGGGGTAGGGTGCGTGACGGGGCGTACCAGCCATGCTCTGGCCTTAAGAGGGTTTAAGACTCATTGCGGGCTGAAGAGGCCACACTTCTCCACCCCTGCTCCCAAAAGGCAGCAACCCAGCTCAGTCTGGGTGGATTGCTGACTGTGAGGGCTGCACACTGCTGGCTCTCTCCAGGGAAATGCTGCAGGCATTGATGGCTGAGCCCCAGACAGATTGTATGCTACCAGACAAACCTTGAGGAAGGACTGAGCTGCCAGAGACCACAGTGACTGGGGCCTTGAGGCCCCAGGGAATCATTGAATGCCACCACTGCTGACAGGGTAGAAAGTAGTCCAGGGGATCGAACAGTGTTAAAGGGGGTGAAGCACTATGCCAGTCAGCATGTTTTGGAAGGATCCCCTCTGACCTGGTGGCAAGCACACCGTCAACTATAGGACCCTGGGCCGGGGCTCACATGAGCAGGGCAGGTCTGAGCCCCCTACCCTGGATGCCGCACCCCATAGGCAGCGCCCCACTATCCCAATGCGACATTAGGCCATACTGCCCTGATTAGAAGGCTGCTGTACTGACTCTGGCTATTAGGCCATGCTGCCCCAATTAGAGGGCCATCTTACTGACTCTGGCCATTAAGCAAGGCTACCCTGATCAGGGGGGCGCTTAATGACTCTGGCCATTAGGCCACACTACCCCAGCTAGAGGGCTATTTTGCTGACTCTGACCGTTAGGCAGCACTGCGCCAAAGAAAAGGGCAGCCCCAGTGTCTTAAATCACCGTGCCCCAAAAGGGAGCCTTGCAGGATGGATTTATTCTATCAGTTTTTTTCCACCTTCCCATCTTAAGTGACCCAATGCCCATGATGGGGTGTACCCGCCCCGCAATATGGGGATAACAAACAGAAGGATGGGGGAAGGAGGAAGGAAGGACAAAGAGTTGCAGGGAAAAAAATCAGTTCCTTCATTTAGGCATGTACAGGTCTTGATGGTATAATTAAGGCTGCTTTTAAAATGTTCTTTTTATAATACATGTTTCTCAAGTGCTGCAATAGATACAGAATTAATTCAGTGTCTCAGATATAATCTTTTTTTCTTCACTTTTAAATGTGCTCAGCGTCTGACACCCGTTTCTGAAAATAACTTCTGACCAGCTAGATGATACAGAACTGCTTGAGGGAGTGCAATTCTGTCTGTGATCTGGATTATTTGTTGTTCAATGGAGGTGATAGATAAATACAGCAAATAATAAATCAGTCATCGGTATTAAATATAAAAATAAAAACCTTCAGTAAATCATATTCATTTTACAACTATATTAATAACTTGAGCAGCTATGGTAGATATAACCTTTTGGCTATCAAAATATTGTTGCTCAGCAGATACACTCCAGTTTTAAAGGTGGATAGTATATTACTATTTTTTCTTTTAATCCTTTGTATTCGAGATGGAATCCTGGCATGTCAAAACCATTTTCTCCTCTGTTTGGCTTGTTTCCCAAAAGGCCTTGTCTCACAGCCACCAACCTTTGGCCATCAAGCACTGGTGTCCCTTCAGAGTCTCCTAACATTACCATTAATGGCCAAGATTCAGTGACACAGGCTTTCAACTCCTGGGTTATGAATGCACTGTCTGCCTACAGAGCTCATTATGTGTATCACCTCTTAAGCTCAGGTTCCTTGAGGATAATTTGTCAGTAACAACATATGTTTCTTAACAAATCCTTTAGATCATTAAGATGTTTCCTTGATTTCTACGTTTGCTGTGCATCCTCACTAACCATCCACTTAAAAACTGTTGACACTAAGCAGATAGCAAAGAATAAACTTATGTTCTAATAAAATATTAAGGGTTGGCTTTACTGTTGTCGTTATGAGTTAAGATTAACTGTTAAATGAGTATTTTTGTCTGTTTTAGAGATTTAGAAGGCTGCATAACTGACAGAATAGGGAGCTAGAAACCAAGTCCTCTGTTTCCTATTGGATTTTACCCCTGACTAATTTGCTGCTAAAGATGGCACAGTGTCTATGAAGAAAGGTTAAGGAAGGCCAATAAACTAATTCGCCATTATTTAGAATTACATGTGATGCCCTCCTCTCTGTCACAGGTGAGGTTGAATCTGAAATTATTTCTAAGATTAGAACTAGTCAGCAAGCAGAAAATGAGCTGTCAGTAGCACTAGCCTATCTGCAGATAATTTGAAAGGTTTTCAACTAATATATTGTCTGCTTGGTCAGAAAAGTTTGAATGATTCTTCTGCATTTGATTTCTGATCTGTGAATCACATCCTGCTTGCAGGGCTATACACATCACTACTTACGCAGTATATGCATTACGTAAACATAAGGCCCGATCCAGTAAACACTCAAGTGAGCAAATGCATGCAATTTTGTACCCACAAAAAAAGAGGGTGGGTCAAGGTTCCATTAAAAGGCAGGCCCATGGTGTGTAAAAGAAACATAAATATTCATAACAACAGATAAGTGCTGTAAAAACTGTCTTAAAAATTATTTTGAGAAACTCCAGCAAGATGAGTGAGACTTGGCAGGTCTCTTAATGTTAGTAAGGTTATAATTATAAAACAGGCTAACTACATGTCCATGAAGAGTGAAGGGAACTTTGGCTGTTATTCTCATTCTTTATCTTAGGCCAGTTGGTAGAATGAGTAGAGTGTTTTACTGAATCACTTCTCTTTTTTTGTTTTCTTTTGTTCTGGTTTGGTTTTGTTTCTGCAACAAAAGTCTGAGAAACACTAAACTAAAAATAATTCCACCATGGGGGAGCTCAGATATTCTTCTTGCTAATTGACAGGATATAGGAAAAAAACTTCCTTGAAAAAGCAAAGAAGTTCATTTGCTTTGCTAATGGCTTTGGTGCAGCGACCCTGCATTTTCAGAGCAGCTTCTCTTACAGTTTGAGGGCTATAAAACCGGTTTCTAGAACTCTGCCTAAGAAAACACATGATGTGCTGCTTAAGTGAAAAAAGGCAGCTCCCTCAGGGATTGAGTCACATTTTGTGGCAATGGCAATCATTGGAGTCCAAACACGTTTATGAAGTAAGCTTCACAGCAATATCAATATTAAGATCCCATGATAACCATCTACAAAGATAGCATGAGGCTTATATAGGCAACAGGGTGTAAGTTTTAAAATATACCTTTTAATTCCCAAAACACAGCACTATTTTTGCAGTCATCAATGAATGGAGAAGAAAAACAAACAAAACCAATGAAGTTCTGTCTTTTAGAAGGGCAATAAAAGCATAGCAGATGTGCCTGGATAAATGCATATGTACCTGTTGTAGCTGTCCAGATGTGGGCAGGTTTGGGACCCTGCATTTGTGCCTATGCACAAGCATTTCCATGAGCCAAATTGGTAACTGCACCTACAAATGGGAGAATTGAGGAAATGGTGGGTCAGTGGATCAGAAGACCTGATTTTACTCCTTACTCTACCATGAGTTCACTGTGTTGTTGTAATTAACTTCCTTAACCTTATTGTGCCTTAGCTTCTCTGTCTCTAAATGGGAATAATTATATTAATAATATACATATTTATAAAGTGCCTTGAGATCTTTGGATAAAAAGTGATATGTAAATGCAAAGTATTATTTTAGTGCGTGCAAATTCATGGTTTTTGCAGATATGGTGTTGTGTGTGTCTTGATTGTATCATTATGATGTGTATGATGCCATAAAATGTGCATGGCATTCTGTCTTGAAAATTTGGCTCTAGGTATATCCACAATATTAATTCTTTAGTAATACTCACTTTTACATCCATGAATCGTTTATAGCATATGTGTGTAAGTGTTAGGAGAGTTAAAATAGTGTGTGTTCCCCCTTGATCCTGAACAGAATGGGTTCCTGACTCGTTCTCTAATCAGTGAATGTCATTGTTAATTTCAAACTAATAAGGTCCAGTCTGACAGATACTTTGCTTATGCTTGTTTTTTTTTAAATTACCATATTTATTTAGAGGTTGGGGTTGGATTTCTTATAGCGGTGGTGTATTTTTCAACCAGTGTGTGATCTCAAAGGTGAAATCCTTATTCACAATAAGCAGATTTTGATATATTTGTATTATTTAGCCTTTGTACAAAAACTGCACCTTATGAAGGGGTGTATCAAAAGACACACAAGTCATGTTTGCCTGGAAATGTCATGAGGCATTTTGTCTTGAGAGAGTATAATCCCACATAGTTAGTATAGTTCCACACTGCCTGAAATGCAGGGCTGTGCCTAAATAGCTTAAATATATAATTGAGCCCAGGAATACTAAGTGCTACGGGCCTGATTCTACTTTCACTGGTGTAAATCAGGAGTCACTCGCTGAAGTCAAAGGAGTTAGACCAGTGTAAAGGTGGTGAAAGCAAAATCAGAAATAGGCTTTCTGTGTTTTGAACATTGCTGTGATGACAAAATTGCTGAACATGTATCTAATAGAAACAATCTCTGTTATTCCCTCTGCCTTTGTTGCTTTAAATCCTTCATCCAGCTTTGCCCAAAGTTAACTTTTTTTCTTTATTTGGGTTATTTTCAGAGTTCAGACAGAGACCTGCACACTTCACCTAGTTTGTCTAAAATTAAGGATGTTTTTCCCCTGAATCCCACCAATTTGTCCAAATATGTTCATGAATTAATTGGCAGAGCAACTGGGTTCTTACTGTGACTTTTTTTTCCATTGAATCATTAAGTGGAATTAATGTTGTAGCTAACAGGGCAGATGTCTTACTAGTTGCATTTTTGTCCCTTTTCCAAATTATTTCTTCTTCATTACACAACTTCAATTTTTGCTAAAGGGATACCAATAGCCACAGCAACAATAGTGAAAACTGTGAGAATTTCTTAGTTCTGAGGAGATCAGCCACACACATTAAGGACCTTGGAATTTGCAATGCAGCTGTAAAAACAAGTAATAGATGGTCCAGTTCTGCCATCTTTGTGTTGAATAGTAACTTATTTCACAAGTAGTCTGGTTGATTTCATTGAGGCTGCTCTTGGTCTGAGGTAAGTGTGGCAGAATTGGGCCCCTACTGATCTAGTGAATCACAGGTATTTTTTTACTCTTACACTATGCTGGATCTAGGTATTAGATCTACAGGATATCTACATTATATCCTTGAACATATTTTTACCTTGCCAAAATATTTATTTCCACTACATTGTGCCTTGTAAGACTATTACGAATATTTATTTCCAATACATTCCTCTGTAGTTTATAACATCACTTTTATTCCAGATAGAGTTCCACTCCATTACTGGAGCAGGTATGCAAAAAAATCAGCTACGTTAGTTACTCAATTCCAAAAAATCTCAAATTTGTCACTCTCCTTAAATCTGGTGAACTAATGAACTGCCTTCTGATGCTCTATAAACATAAGGTGATGGTAGTTGTGCTTTCCCTCCTCTGTTGCCATTTGTCTGAAGTTACCAACCACAGAGGATTGTGTTGGAGAGACACACGTGTGCTGGCAACATGCAATATTGTTTGATGATTTCAACTGTGGTGCTGTTAATCAGGTTGGAAGGTTAGGGGAGCAATCCCTTTCAAAACCAAAACCAATACCATTGCAATGACCAACCATCTGGGGCCACTTGCCGGGCAAGTGACCATTACCTTTCCTCAGGATACTAAGCTTGTGATCTCTGCAGGGTGATTGGGTTCTATTGAATTAGAGAATGAGAAGTATGAAGTTCGTGTCTGAAACTAGATTTCAACAAGACATCAAAGTGCTGCTGCCCAGTGATCCGGCTTGTTCTATCTACAACATAATCGAATTAGTGAAATGTAGTATAAAAAAATAAATTTAAACTGTTACAAAGAATAAACTGTGATAAGCTCTGAATGCTTGAAATGTAGTGAACTCCTCACCTCTGTAGGCCACCAGGTTTCACTTCCATGTGAACCTGCATGACAGCCATGCATATATTTTATTCAGTATTTTCAGTTTAACAAGCTATGGCAATTTCAAGTCATTAAATTTAAATATACATGTTCTGTGCAGTGTGCTTCATGCTAAGAATCCTCACAACAGGTGACCTAAAAGACCCTCATGGTGAGGAATGAGAGTAAAAGATTCCAGTAGTATTTTAGCACTTCACTCTGATGATAATTTTAGTACCAATACATGACACACCACATCCAGCTTTCAGTCCTAGCTTTCCCTTTACCCAAGGGCAAACAGATGTTTTGGAAGACTGGAGGCAGCTCAGCTGGTATGCTGTGATTTACTCTGCCATGTCTGTAATGCAGAACATATTCAGGCATAAGCCCAGCTAAACATCACTGTAAAATACAAGTTCTGGTGTTGGCACACTGAGTACTAGGAGAGGAAACAAGAGATCGCGATACATTTAACCCATATGTTATATCCTATTGTAAGGCTTTAAAACAATTTATAGCACCCATCTTCCAACATGTACCTTTTATTTTCTGAAATTAATGTATTATTAATAGAATTTTTCCTATACCATAAAGTGCAACCCAAATGATCACCTCTATACAGTGGATAAAAAAATGAGGTTTCTGCTGTATAAAAGTCAAAGTTGTATGAGGAATTTTGCAAGGAGAATGTAAGAAGGTATGTAGGATTATTTTATTGGACTGGGACTCAGGATATCCCCATTCAATTCTTGTTTCCATTATAGACTTCCTGTGTGAACTAGGGTAAATCACTTTCCTCTATCCCTGGGCCTCAGTTTACCATGTGTAAAAAGATTGATACTTCCCAACTCCATCAATACCTGGGATGGTATTCAGATGATATAATGGAGGGGGTTATATAAGATAAATTTGCTGAGCTTCTCCTTCACCTATTTGACCTCTTTGGAAGCACTAGTTAAAATATTAATATGGAATCATGAATTATTAAACATTACTTTGTCACCTCAGCACTGAAAATTGCAAAAGCAGAATCTTGTAAGAGTGAAAGATGTCCATACATTGTGGAGAAGCAATTATTACAATAATGTCTGGGAAGAAAAATTAAAGGGGAACATATGAATGTCCTGGGAAAGCTGGTTGAATTTGTATGTAGATTTTCTCTGCTGCTTCTTTAGGTTGAGGTTGATTAAAACTTTAAAGTCCTCCTATACTGAACAAAAAGATTTCATTGGAGTAGCTCCCTATATCTAATAGGTAGGACAGGAAGTAATCAAGATGGTAATACTCTTTAAACTGTTGTACTTAATGCAACAGGTGCCTGGAGCCATCCCAAACAATTTCTTTAATTTGGTCAACTCACTTCTGAATAAACTAATGTGAAGTGGAGAAAAATATTGAATGTTACAGTCCAGATTGTGGCCTACCTTACATGCCTGCAGAGAGGAGTAAGGAGGTGTAAGATGCAGGGCACATGCACTGCACAAGGTATTGGGCAGGTACCAGTACATTTCCAACGTCTGCTCTAAGTGCGGTCCAACTAGGTACTGCCTCATAAACAAGCAAAAATCACTTGTAGCAAAATCACAAGTTAGTCCTAAATTAGGCATGCTTATGCAGCCTTATTGGCAAGGTGATTTAGCTACTCCTAATATCAAACTATATAATTGAGCTATTCAGATAATATCTAACTATGTGGTTTACTGATAATATACAACTCCCACATCTGGTAGAAGGGCAGTCTTTTGTTCTCCAATAAAAACTACGATACTTAATTTACAGAAAATGGGTGAAAGAGCTACCCAATATGATTAAATATCCATTGCAGACATAGCACCCAATATTGAACCCATGAAAATAACATAGATTGCCATACATGCTATAATTCTAAACTCAACAGGGAATTTTCCCAACCAATAAAAAATGAAGAGTAACAGGAGCTGAGTTTCCAAACCAAAAATGTACCATGACAGAAAATATGTATTGACTCTGATTATTTAAAAAATACCCAATAAATGTTCACTGTAATGTTATATAAAGGTATTATATTCTGCTTACATGATGCGTTTCAAAATTGTCTTACTTCAAAGTATGATACCTCACATTTTTATAGATTTTTATTAACTCTATGCGCCATTACATTCAGCTTTCTTTTTGCTCATTCTTTCAGCTTTCAATATTACACTCTCATTGAACAAGCTTTGTGGCCTAGTGCAGGGAACCACATTACTCTGTGAGAATTTAAAAAGCACCTAGGCATCCAATTCCCACTAAGCGGTGTAAATCACTTTTGAAAATGGTAATGAGAATCGTCAATCACCTAGATGCTTTTGAATATTTTATTTCTAAAGTTCGTATTTAGGCACCTAAATCAGTGCTGTTAACTGTTGTGAATTTAAGATGAATCTCACAATATTTGGGATTTATTGTAAAGTCCCGTCTTCTAGAATCAGTTGATTACATAAGCATGTTAGCCTTTATTTTTTTTAAATTAAATGTCTTGCTGTTGTGGTTATAGGGAATGCTAGAAAATGTGGCCCAATTGTATCCTAAAGGCTTCAAAACCAGAAAACAAAATAAAAAAGAAGCCAAAGTGTGTTAATTTTTTAATATCTGGTTTAAAAAAGCCCAAATCTCATGATTTTTGCATGCTTGGGGTTGGCAATACTTCCAAATAAATGGCTTGTCTGAGCACCCAACTGCTCCCGATTAAGTCGAATCGGGTGACTTACATGAGTACCTAAAATATGGATTTAGTGGCCTAACTTTAAGCACCCATTTTTGAAAACGTTGGCTCATGTATCAAAGATTCACTTTATGGGAATCATAGAATATTAGAGTTGGAAGGGACCTCTGGAGGTCATCTAGTCCAACCCCCTGCTCAAAGCAGGACTAACCTATGCTAAATCATCCCAGCCAGGCTCTGTCAAGTTGCAGCTTAAATACCTCTAAAGATGGAGATTCCACCACCTCCCTAGGTAACCCATTCCAGTGCTTCACCACCCTCCTAGTGAAAAACTGTTTCCTAATATCCAACCAAGACCACCCCCACTGCAACCTGAGACCATTGCTCCTTGTTCTGTTGTCGACTACCATTGAGAACAGCCTAGCTCCATCCTCCCTGGAAGCCCCTTTTAGGTAGTTAAAGGCTGCTATCAAATCCCCCCTCATTCTTTTCTTCTGCAGACTAAACAAGGCTAGTTCCCTCAGCCTCTCCTCATAAGCCTTGTGCTCCACCCCCCTAATCATTCCTGTTGCCCTCCGCTGGAGTCTCTCCAACTTGTCCACATCTTTTTGTAGTGGGGGGCCCAAAACTGGACACAGTACTCCAAATGCAGGCTCACCAATGCCGAATAGAGGGGAATAATCACTGCCCTTGATCTGCTGGCAAGACTCCTACTAATGCATCCCAATATGCTATTAGCTTTTTTGGCAACCAGGGCATATTGCTGACTCATGTCCAGCTTCTTATCCACTGTAACCCCCCAGGTCCTTTTCTGCAGAACGGCTGCCTAGCTCATCGGTCTCCAGTCAGTAGCTGTGCATGGGATTCTTCCATCCTAAGTGGAGGACTCTGCACTTGTCCTTGTTGAACCTCATCAGATTTCTTTTGACCCAATCCTTCAATTTGTCTAGGTCACTCTGTGTCCTGTCCCTACCTTCCAGGGTATCTACCACTCCCCCTACCTTAGTGTCATCTGCAATGTTAGACCTTTAAGATCCAGAAAAGTGATTGAGTGGGAGAACCTTTGATCCAGAGCTAATCTCCTTCATTTCCCATCCTGTTTGTAAAATGTATTTTAAAGACCATTCCTGGAAACAAATTTTCTCTGATCACAAAATAGGGTGCACCTCTGGAAGTCATAGGACAAGTTTACACACTGTACTCCACCAGTGTGCCTCTCCCTAACCTGGGACCACCTCTAGGAGTAAGGGGGAAGCTCTGTCTGTGTGCATGCATTTAATACTTGGCTTCTCTGCTTGGGCTGCTGACAGGGGTGCCAACTGTGATGGCTGGGCTTTGTGATGTAACCACAGAATTTACTCCAGAACTTGGTTTTCATTGTTAAAAATTCAATTTTTATTTTTGTACTTAAAACAGGAAAATGCCCATAATTGTTCAAATGAAGTATATTATGAACCTGATTGCTATGAAATATAAGTAATCGTAAATGAATGCATGTTAATTTCAGCCCTAATGTAAGACAAAGATTAAAGTTGTTCTACTTGGGGGAAAAAAGTGCCCAACTTTAGAAATTCCAATCAATCAAACTTCTCTCCTCCTTTATTTTGCTTAAGCCATCACTGGGAAGAGTTCAAAGCATTTTATTAGCATTTTCCAGTAGCTGATGCTGTTGCATTCATTAATTTTTGAGAATGCTGATCAAGATCAATCTGATTCGTTTTTAGCTTTATTGGATGGTTTTCCTTGTTTTAGTGGTAATCCTTCCATTTCAGAGGGAAATTGATCAGTCTCTGAACCTCTCATTTTTTTAAAAAATGGCATTTGGTAAAATTGCCTCAAGTAACCAGTTGTCTCTGCTGCTCAAGATTTTTAATAAAGTACATTAAATATTGAAAGATTATTTGGGTTTTGATCTTGCAAACACTTATGCATATGAGAACATGAATGCACGTAAGTCATCTCAGGTCAGAGTGAAGTCCTTGGACGCAATCTGTACATTTTTGGTGGCCAAGTGGATTCTGCAGAAGTCTTCTTAAATGAGACATTTATATATATAACTGTTTTGCTGCTTCTACTAACATCTCTCCAGAGAAAATATATTTTTAAATATTCAGTTATCTTTAAATGGAACTGAATTTATGAGTTCTCTGAATTTCTCTTCAAGTGAAGCACTGCATTAAAAATGGTGGAGGGCAGAGTTTTTTGTTGTTGATTTGCAGTAGCATCACAGTGGTACAGAAACAAACACAATCATTAGGTCTAATCAGGATCAAATATTTATTAAGCACTGGTAGCTGAACTTAATGCACTTACAGTGGATAGAGAAATTGTTTGTGGGTAATGTGCTGTACTAGTTACACAAGAAGCAAGCATGGTTGACTAAACCTGTACAGAGATTCCCCCCCCCCTTGGAATGTCTTTCATCTAAGTAGATGTTTTATGTGCTTAGCTAGCTTGTTGTTTTTCCCACCATTCTCAGATAGATGTATCAAAGTTATTTTAAAGACTAATTCATAAGATAGCTAGTATGTGTACAGTGTTTACTAATGTAAAATTATTAGTCAAATTGGCTGGTGAAGAATCCAAATGGGATCCACATAGTTCTGTATATGACTCCATTTATTAAGCTTTGCTTTTTCATATGTAATGCAATAAATAATTAAAAGAATGTGGAAATTGGTTCTTGAGACAATGAGAAACCAGCTAAATGTATGAAGAATTGATGTTCTTACATTTTTACCATTGATAAAGTAAATTGTGGCAATGAACCAAGACAAGAGGCATTTCTGCAAACTCTGCTGCCTTTTAATTTCATTAGGTAACCCCTCGTTCTTGTGTTATGTGAAAGGAGTAACTAACACTTCCTTATTCATTTTCTCCACACCATTTATGATTTTATAGACCTCTGACATACCCCCTTTGTCATCTCTTTTCTAAGTTAATCAGTCCCAGATTTTTTAATCTCCATGTATAGAAGCTATTCCATATCTCCTGATCATTTTTGTTGCCCTTCTCTGTACTGTTTTCAGATCTAATCCGCCTTTTTCGAGATGGGGTGACCAGAAGTGCACATGGTATTCAAGGTGTGGGCATATCATGGATTTATATGGAAGCATTAAGACATTTTCTGTCTTATCTTTCCCTTTCCTAATGATTCTTAACATGCTCTCAGCAAGTTTTGACTGCTTCAACTGCACTTTCAGCAGATGTTTTCGGAGAACTATCCACAATGACTCCAAGATCCCTTTCCTGAGTGGTAATAGCTAATTTAGACCCCCATCATTTTGTATGTATAGTTGGGATTATATTTTCCAATGTGCATTACTTTTCACTTGTCAACACTGAATTTCACAGCCATTTTGTTGCCCGGTCACCCATTTTTGTGAGATCCCTTTGTAAGTCTACACAGTCTGCTTTAGGCTTAACTATCTTGATTTATTTTGTATCATGTGCAAACTTGACCACCTCAGTTTACCCCTTTTCCAGATCATTTATCAATATGTTGAACAGCACTGGTCCTCATACAGATCCTTAGGGAACCCTGCTATTTACCTATCTCCACTGTGAAAACTGACCATTTATTCCTACCATTTGTTTCCTATTTTTTAACCAGTTACTGATATATGAGAGGACCTTCCCTCTTATCCCATGCCTGCTTCCTTTGCTTAAGAGCCTCTGGTGAGGGATCTTGTAAAAGTCTTTCTGAAAGTGCAACTACATTATATCCACTGGATCACCCTTGTTCACGTGCTCATTGACACCCTCAAATAATTCTAATAGATTGGTGAGGCGTGATTTCCCTTTACGAAAGCTGTATTGACTCTTCCCCAGCATATTGTGTTCATCTAGATGTCTGATAATTCTGTTCTTTACAATAATTTCAACGAATTTGCCTTGTATTGGAGTTAGGTTTACCAGCCTGTAATTGTCTCTAGATTGCCTCTAGAGCCTTTTTAAAAAATTGGTGTTTCGTTTGCTACCCTCCTGTCATTTGCTACAGAGGCTGGTTTAAGGTATAGGTTACATACCATAATTAGTAGTTCTGCAATTTTGTATCTGAGTTCCTTCAGAACTCTTGGGTGAATACCATTGTAAAGACAGAAAAGCTATCTATATCATGATCTTCTGAAAGTGATTGAACGATAATTCTCGTGGTAGAAGTAATTCCACTACCTCTTACTGGGGGGTTCTACAGTACTGTGTAGTCACCCATCCAACTCTGTGACTTTCAGAACCAGTGTCTGATTTTCTAGACTTAGCTGTGTGAAGCTCAAGCTCATTCATTATCCCTTCAATAAAAGCTGGTGGCAACTAGAATTGAAATTGTTAACTGAAAGTAGATAAGACAAATAAAATGAGTGGAGAAAACCCATCAAAGGCAACATGTGCTTGATGCTTTTCCAAGTATAATAAGAAATGATCCAGGTCAGCTGTGTAAAGCTCTCTAGGTAGTTACCAGGATACTACACAGAGAAACTGACCAGCATAACTGTTGCAGAATAAACTCTTCCACATTATCTATTGCAGAACCGCCATATTTGTGGACACAATTCCTGAATAAAAATCCTTTTATTCCAGAATTATTACCCCAGATCATGAACAGAGTGTCCCCCAGGACAACTGGATAAAAATATAAAAGAAAATGACAGTGAGAGACTACTGGTGCGCCCTACTCTCTCTCGCTTTCCTCACCCCTCAAAAAAAAAAAAGGCGTGACTTAAAGGGAGTTGTTGTCTGTGTTGTGTACAATCCCCAAACCACAAGGAAATTATCCTTGCAACCTAACAATGATATCATTAAGCAGCCCAGCCAGTGGCACCCACTTCACATCTTTGAATGTAAAGGATAGAGACTGGAAGTAGGTCAATTATTTGCTAACTAGACTTTTTAGTCCTAAAATAATCACTACAGCTGTAAGGGATGATAGGTTCTATCTGGCAAAATAACTGAGCAAATAGCAACAGAAAGGAAGAACACAGTTTGAGAGTAGCCTAATGGCTATAGGTGCAGAATGTTAATTGGGTAACACTGCTTAATTATCATTAAAAAAGTAATGAAGTAAACTATCCACTTATCATAAAGTGATGAGGTGGAACAAGATAAGGGGACCATACAGACAACATAAAAGGGCTGCTTGTGACTATCTTGTCTCAGAAAAAAGCCTATTTTTCCCTTAATGAAAGCACGTCAACAAGCACAGCTCATTTTCATTAGCACCAAGAAGTGCAGCAGCATCACCAAACTTGTTCAACAACAAAGTAATGACAGAAAAAAGAAATCTGTTGTTTCTTGTGGCTACTAAGATTAAAGGGGACAAAAAAGCAGTCTCAGTGCAGGTGTTATCTTTGAATAGACTAATGCATAACCACTAATAGATATTTCTTACTGGTTTTTGGACACTTAACCTGGTCATTTTTAGTGGCGGAGTGCAGCTGCTTACCCTAGTGTCCCCAAAACATGCAGTCTGGTAATCCTTAGTGTAAGAACAGATAATATGCTAGCATGAGGGTGGCTGTTAGTGAGCATGGCTATAACTATGTGAATGTCTGTGGTAAGCCTCTGAGGATTCTCATTGCTAGTTAGTTAGATGTTTCCAGAAGCCTGAGTAGACTCAGCCTGAACCAAGATTTTGAAGCTGTACCTTCTGTACTGACAAACTGGAGTGCTGAATACTCCCTGATGTATACACTTAGCACTTCCATAGTCTATCATTTTGGCTGGCATCAAAATATCAGAACTACAGCAGGTCAGAAAATTTCAGTTAAATTATTTTTTTCAGTGAAAAGGGGGGGAGGGGGAGATTGTTTTCTAGCCAGTTGGGAAACCGTTGAAAAATGTTTTAAATAAAAAATGGAGAGAAATGTTCATAAAGTTTTATACAAATATTTTGGGGTTTTTTACTTCCTCTGGTTGAGAAGTCATCAATATTAAAAAAGACTCAAATATGGCTGCAGGGCAGCTTATTGACAGTACATTCTAGAATCATGAGCTGGGTATGCGGGTAGTATGCCAAGAAAACTGGTTAAACAGAGTAGGAGTAGATTGGGGGCAAGTAGAGGGGAGAGTTGTTATAGCTTTTTTTTTTTTTTTTTTTAAGGTCTGGGACTTGTATTTGAATCCGAATCATATGACTATCACTTGCCTCAGAAGTTGGCTGTCACTCTCAACCTAGTCACATACCTTTCATGATTCCTGGGTCTGGCAAGCCTGGCATGTTTTATAAATTATGTATGCTCTGCCCAACCTCTCCAGCTATGTTTTAAATCACAAAATTTCTTTGTGAGTTCTGTTTCCCCCTGTTTTCTTTTTAGCATTTGGAAGTCTGTCTGAGTTTTCATGCCCAGGGCCTCATATGCAGACTTCCTTCCCTCTAACATTTATTAAGGTAAATCTTGTAAGAAAGGCTTTCTTCCTCTCAGGAGTGCTTATTCTTCCAGTTCCAAGGCATACACTAGTTGGCTCAGATAGCTTCCTAGGAAAGTTTGTTGCAGACTCAAATGAACTCTTACCCTTGTCCTAAAGGGCGTTCTAGAAAACTGACTTCCAGACGACTACTGGGACCAGCAACACAATGGATGATGCAGGCTAGAAGCTGGATGTAGAATCTAGTACAATACCACAACATTTGCATGGGGCAATGGGGAAGAGATTTTTTTTTAAAAAAACTTAAATTATGTTAAAAGCTGGAACTACAAGATGCCAGCTTTAGTGCTATTTTAAGGGAGGGGAGAGTCAAAAATGCTAGGTAGAAGTCAACAAATGGCACACAGCTTCCCATGGAAGCATTTTTAAATATACTGGGTGAAATCCAGGCCCTACTTAAGTGAATGGCAAAACTATCATGGACTTTATCAGGCCAGGATTTCACCTATGGTATGAATTTTGCAGAGGATCCAGACTTGAAAGGCCTCACCATAGTTTTGGCAAAGTAGTTTTTTGGGTGAAAAAAAAGTCTTTGTGATCCATATTGTGCTTCATATTTATATATGCTCAATGCTCCAGTCTGACTGTGAACTTTTGCTTGAATAATATTACCACAGTATTCCCCATACAGTACGTAGTACAGAGAATATAGCAGTAAAGATAATGACATGCAAATTGCAATTGTAAAAATTTTGTGCCCATTAAAAATTTCTCCTGTGATTTAAAACAGAAACACACACAAGTATTTTCTTAGGGTCATTATGAACTGTGTGTTGGATTCATGTGGGAATTACAGGTAGACATATTCTGTCTATACAATTTCAAAAGATAACTGACATGACTGTCTTTGTGCTATATAATTTTAATAAATAGCATTAATGACAATTAACATCATTATCTAGTTGTATGCTCTTAAATACTACAGGGGATCATTAGTTATATACCATTGTGATAAGTACCATACAAATACCTGGAATATAGATTCTTTGTTGTTTGAAATAACATTTTTCTATAAGTACAGAAAATAAATAACTGTCACTAGAACTCCATGTTCCAGCTCTAAAATAAAAAATAAGAAGTAATTTATGTGAGAAAAGGAAAATTCTATTTCCAATCTCTGCAATATTGTACCTCCCATACATATGGAGAGCTTCCATTAATATCTTTCTGAGTTCTATGCATGTAGAAAGAGAAAATATCAGATCTGAGATCTCTTATGCAAAGTGAAAGCAGAGTTTTGCTATAAAATTGTACAAACAAAAAAATCACTTACTGTGTTTCTTTTCATGATGTTGAACCATTATCCTCATTGCCAAACAGCTGCTGTTTAATAACTCTGTGCTTGTGAGAAATATAGCAGTGAAGCCACCCATAGCCCATAGACTAAATTGGTCAGATTGTGCAAGAAGTTTAGTTGATGAGCATCTGAGAGTGATGGCCAGAAAGTGAAATTCACAACAGCTGGACCAGTGAAAACAGAAGACACTCTTGCATAGTTACTACAAAGATCAGTAACTGAGGTCATTGTAGGTAAGTAGCAATTGCAGCAATATGTGAAATATACTTGTGTATATACAAATTTTGTATCTGCACAGGGCTCTATCAATGGTCCTGTTTACTGCTTTATATGAAAATTGAGGTTAACATACATTCCTTTGTTTAGGATGGGACTGTTTACTAGCTCGCCCTGACATACCTGGTTTACCCACACTTTAGTCCTAATTCTAGCATATATTCATAACTCTTAACACATATCACATACATACCTCATGCAAGAATATTATTGATCTGTGAGTTATTAGATTTCAATTAATACCTCGCAAGGCATATGTTGTACAAAGATTATTGAAATAGTGTTCAAGGCAGTGGTTCCCAAATTGTGGGTCATGACCCCAAAGGGGTCATGCCATCAACAGACGGGGTCACAGAAATCCCTTGTATATGGAGGACACCATTTTGCTCCACACAGCATGACCTTGAATGTACGGTATGTGGGAGGTCACACTGTGCAAAGAGCAAATTGGTGTCCTCCATGCTGTCTGGGGTCCCAGCAGGAAATACTTAATTAAAATGGGGTCATGATGACAAAAAGTTTGGGAACCCCTGATTTAAGGTGTGAATATAGGGGCGCTTAGTGTCACAGATGCATTCTCACATCAGTTTCAGTGAGGATTTCACTCAACCCATGAAAAAGTTTAACCCAGCTCATAACAATAGCATATAAATAAGCAAATTCCTCTTCATGTTTACAGATTAAACATATAAGTAGGCTTTGTGCAGGTAACTTTTATCAGTTGTGTGCACTGCTGGTCATGTGAAAACAGAATACATACAAGTGATTGTTGTTCACACTAAAATAGAGGATATATTGAGACTGCTTTGAAGATTTGGTCCCAAAATAATATCTTGGCCCTTGTCTACATGAGGAATTATTCTGGGCTAGCTGTTCCTGATTAACTATTCCTGTTTAATCCAGAAAAAAGATCTATGGGATTAAGTTAATTCGGTATAAAGCACTCTTATTCTGGAATAAGAATATCCCCACATAGAGTTAACCAGGAATAGTTAATCTGCTTTAAATTTACATCCCACGTACTCCCGATTCCTTCCTGTGTATACAACCTTACACGATGCACCACAAGTTTTAGCATTTAAATCTGAATATTCTGGTTACAGAAGAACAAATAACTGAATTATAAATTAACCTCTGGACAAAATATTAAAGGCAACAAAGGATGCAGGAATGAAATGGGTTAAAGGTTTGTTCCTCTATTTTTACGAAGTTCAGAAACAGGATCTCAGAAGACTACAGTACGTTGATTTTAAAGCTGATTCTTCATTGACTAGGTATCTGTGGTGTATTGCCATGCTATTGAACACAGCTGATCAATCTCTGTATGCTACTTTAAGGACTCCATCTATGGCAAGGTTTACAAATGTCACCTTGACATGTTTTGTGCTGCAAGATTAGCACGATATAGTGGATAAAGAGTCAATGGAATGCCTAATAAAATATAGTTCCAGAAGTGTTATCCTCCCAGACATACAAAGAAATAGAAGCTGAAAAGTAAAGTGACCTATCGAACATGTGTTTATATTACCTGGTTTACTTTTTGTTTCGGAGTAAAACATAATTAAGTAGCATTCATGGTATAGAAACAAAAATAATTTCTAGAGCTAAATGAAAACATCAGGAATGGATTAGGAAATAGATTACAGTACGATATTCGAAGAAGACTGTTTTACCAGCGAAGGATCCTTGACCTTCACTGGTAAAACATTTTGGCCCTCTCTTAAATTGGAGCTGTTTTCTATTTTAACTGAAGAGGTAATGTTTTACATGTGAAAAATGGTGATTTCTAACCTGTAATTTTATTTTCAGTACCTTTATTGTAAATAGTGGAACATCTTTGAAGTATTCAGATAATTAATATTATTTCATTTCTTATGTTTTCCATTTTGAAATTAGTGACCCAGGTTAAAATTGTCTAAACCATGTAAGCCTTTTTGAAGCCAAAGTCCAATTTAAAAAGTTATTTAGGTACTTACGAAGCTTAGGTGCTCTAGCAAATCACTTAGGTGTTGGCATATTCCTGTCAAAAATGATATTTAAATCAAAAAGTAAAATTTTAGCATGTGTATAAAATCTTCACATTCCACCATCTGAAACGAACATGTGGCGTAAATGGCTTGAGCATAATTTATTCCACATACTGAAATAACTAGTGCTCCTGAATCCCTGCAAATGTTTCAGGAGCTTTCTGGCTGCATTTGACTTTCTATTTTCAGTGACATCAGAAACCCTCATGCAAAATTTAGTGCCTCGAGCAACAGTGTGGATTCTTCCCATCCCTGGTGTAGCTCAGTAGGAATGAGAAGTTGTTAGTATCTGACAGCTCTATCATGGATAGTTGAAAGATATGCATGTTTAATGATATGTTTATAGTCATTGCCTAGTTGATGGTATTTTTTATGGAGCAGAAAATGATCTCCCTTACCAACAGTGGTGCTACAATCGCAGTAAAAATGTAGGCTCTCGGCCTCGATGAAAATGTAATCACAGGTCTCCATTAAAACATATTGGCAGGACACTGGTAATTATCTAGGAACAATTGGAGGTGGCCTAGAGGGTTAAAAGCCAATCCTCCCCCATATACCCACACCTTTTTAAAAACAAAAGTGATGTGAATGAAGGAACTTTCTTGGTAGTTAGGGTCAGTTCTTCCCATACTCTCCAGTGATTGGTTAGGGGAGAAGTGCTCCTCCACATATATAACTCTATATATTTTACACTGCCCACGTGCCAACTGAGACCAGTCTACATGTCTGTCTCCTGCGTGGCAGGTACTTCATTCCCAGTGCAGGAGAAATTCCTAAGGGCTGTATGATCCTGCCAGAGGAAAATGGGAGAGAGAAATCCAAGTCTAGGATTAGGAGATGTGGTGTGCAGGTGGCATTGAGCTTGTTTACATGTTCTCCTCTGTTCCCGTCAGCTCTGGGGGAATGAGAGGGAAAGATACGGCAAGGGTTGAAAAATGTGAGGTGTAGCTGAGGAAGTTGGAACTTCAAGAAAGGGAGGGCTGTCAGCCCTGAATTCTCCCGTGTGGGATGAGGTCTGGGGGACCCTACTCCTCTTGGGGTGTTTGAGCTCCTCTCCCTGTCCTTTCATGTGACTTGGGTTCTGTTGTGAGAGGGAATGAAAGTATTATGGATTTAAACATCTGAAATCTAGAAAATGAATAGTTAAGATGCACATCACCCCTGTTTAGTTGCGGGGGACTGGTTAGCGTGTGTGGGAGGGAGAGACTCTGAGTGGACCCTGGGGCATGGCTGGGGAAGTCTGGCTGAGCAGAGCATGGGTCAGCTGGCTCAGCTGGGCATGGGTAGCGGAAGCAAGGGTCCCAGCTCAGTGTCCAGCTCGGGTTACATAACCACGGTAGCAGATGACCCTCAAGTAAACTGCTGCCTGTGACACATGTAAGTGGCAGGAGACAAGAAGGAACAATTTCTTGCATAATGACTTCTACAGTGCCAATTCATGGCTTACTCTGATGGGAAGAGGAAGAGGAGCTAGAAATATTGGTCAGGGCGGTTAAATGTTGGGGTAGGTGTGAAGGAGGAGAGAGAGACAACAGTCTTCTCTCACATGCTTAGAGTTACTGTAACAGCAGGTAATAAAATTGTCAAACACCTGCAAACATTTCAAAGCATGACATTATCCCCATTCCATTATAGCAGAAAGTAGAGTAGATTGGAGGAGCACTGAGAAATCACATAGCAACCATATGGCCTAGTGGAAAAGCCCATTGGACTTAGCAGAACCACTGGCCTGCTGGGTATCCTTGGGCAAGTCACTTCAACTCTCTGTGCCTCAGTTTACCATCTGTAAAAGAAAGATAATGATGTAAAGTTCTTTGAGATTTACCATTGAAAAGCACTATATTAAAGAAAGGTCTATTGATTTTTACATAGTCACAGTAGCATACCAACTACATATGTAGGTGAGGTCTACAACTGCCTAAATGAGCATTAACTTCTACCAATGAACATTTCTCTTTCTGCTTAAAAAAAATTAGGAAATTAAGCAGCAAAAAGTTCATTAACATAGAGTTAAGGTTGCCTAGTGATAGCTTGTGCCCTTCATAGAATCATAGAATATTAGAGTTGGAAGGGACCTCAGGAGGTCATCTAATCCAACCCCCTGCTCGAAGCAGGACTATCCTTAGCTAAATCATCTCAGCGAGGGTTTTGCCAAGCCTTAGCTTAAAAACCTCTAAAGATGGAGATGCCACCACCTCCCTAGGTAACCCATTCCAATGCTTCGCCACCCTCCTAGTGAAAAACGTTTTCCTAATGTCCAACCTAGACCTCCCCCACTGCAACTTGAGACAGTTGCTCCTTGTTCTGTCATCTGCCACCACTGAGAACAGCCTCCCTGGAACCCCCTTTCAGGTAGTTAAAGGCTGCTATCAAATCCCCCCTCATTCTTCTCTTCTGCAGACTAAACAGGCCTAGCTCCTTCAGCCTCTCCTCATAAGTCTTGTGTTCCAGCCCCCTAATCATTTTTGTTGCCCTCCACTGAACTCTCTCCAACTTGTCCACATCCTTTTTGTAGTGGGGAGTCCAAAACTGGACACAGTACTCCAAATGCGGCCTCGCCAATGCCGAATAGAGGGGAATAATCACTTCCCGCGATCTGCTGGCAATGCCCAGTATGCCATTAGCCTTCTTGGCAACCAGGGCACACTGCTGACTTATATCCAGCTTTTTATCCACTGTAACCCCCAGATCTTTTTCTGCAGAACTGCTGCCTAGCTCGTTGGTCCCCAGTCTGTAGCTGTGCATGGGATTCTTCCGTCTTAAGTGCAGGACTCTGCACTTGTCCTTGTTGAACCTAATCAGATTTCTTTTGGCCCAATCCTCCAATTTGTTTAGGTCCTTCTGTATCCTATCCCTCCCTTCCAGGGTATCTACCACTCCCCCTAGCTTAGTGTCATCTGCAGTATGTATACTGGAAGTATCTTCCAGTATATCAAGTTCAGCAAAACTCAGAATTGTGAAAATCAGGGAATGCAGAGTTAAGGTAATGCCCACACAACCTTATCCTATGCTCAAATGCAGAGCATACTCCCATCAGAATTCCCCAACAACCACTTCATTCCCTTTTCAACCCCTTCACATTAGCACAAAGAATACCACCTAAACCTGTATTTTCTCCTACCCATCATTAAATCTACAGACTTTTCATATCCCACCTGACTAATAACAATACCCATGGCAAGAAGACCTCAGTGCTCTGCTGTTGATACACCCTACACAATTCTGTACTAGAATGCTGGGGACTGGAACTTCAAAGTATAAATGCACCTCTTTCCCTTGATAACACACATGGGGGGCTCAGACCCAGAGATCCTTCTATCACAATCACAGCTCTTCCTAAGTGCTCCAGTTTATTCCTCCACCTTTCAATACAGCTACCCCTAATACAATTAATCCAGTTGGGATAATTCCCAGTGGCTACTGCCAGCTTCAGGGGCACAGAGTTAAGGCTGCATGGGCATTTACCTTAACTGTGTCTTTCCTGGTTTTCAGAAGGTAGAGTTTTGCTGAACTCGATGTTCTGGAAGAGTATGAGATATCCCTGGGCAAACTTAACTCTATGTTGATGAAGTTTTTGCATTTTTAATATTTCTTTTTGTTCTGTTGTACAGGCCAAACTGTTTCCATTAACTTTAGTAAAATTATGTCTGAAGATAAATGGGCCCCCAATATCTGTGGCCTTCCAAGAGATTCATGACCATAGAAATCCTGTGGTGGGTAGGATGCTCATGCCTGTGGTTTTACAAAGCTGTCTTAAGGGACTTAGATGTCCAGTCCCTTTAAAATTAATGGCAATTATGCATCCAGATTTCCTAGGAGGCTTTGAAAATCTCAGTCTAGACATGTTATCTGGCCATTATTTTTTGACAAAATTACCCTTGTCTTCACTGGCTGTGTGGAGTTTGATAGCAGACATGGCCCTTAGTGTACACTTCTCTTTATAAGAAGAAATTCATTTAAAATTGCTTGACACTTGGTTCTCCCTAGTTCTTTATGGTAACTATTTCTATATCTTTGTTATCATTCAAAAGAGCTTTTCTTGAATTCTCTTCCTGCATGTTGTGTTTGGCTTTTGTGTTCTAAATTTAATTTGTTTCTGCAAATGTTCTTCATCAGAACTTTTTTTTTATTTATTCCCCTCAGTTCCTTTCATAAACCTAAAACTCACCTGATGGTCACAAATTTCCAAGTCACAGTGTATAAAAAGCAGAAGGATGTGTAGCATAAGGGGCTTTCCTCATAAAAAGATGAAAACTGCAGCCCCATAAATTACCTAACTATGATGTCATTTATAAGCAGAGTATGTTTTTCTTTCTTGAATTAAGCACGTTTTGCTTTCCACTGTGTGTTAAAATTAATTACATAGCCTCTGCTTGTATACATAAAACATCTACACAGCGTATGTGCTGTATGTCTGCGCATCACATCTGCAAACATTGCATGCAGCATGTGATGCTGACTTGTTGTTCTGTCCAGGGCTTCAGTTTTCCACCATCTATATTTTATGTGTTGTTACTGAACCCACTGCAGAGGATAAAGTGTGTTTTTCCTGTTCTCATACCCTTCAGGATGCTTGTTCATCATATCTAAGGAAATGGATACAGCTTTTTTTTCCTTTTAAGCCCAAATGACTGCAATCAGCATACAGTAAGTGTCTAAAGTGCCTGGCATTTAAAGATATAAGTAATAACTACCTCCCATATGCAGAAAAAGGACAAAGTTATGAAGCTGAATAAAAGGAAATGGTCAAAAAACAGTTTGGCATGCCCAGTTCTTGAAGTCAGTGAAAATGCTAAACCATCTTTCAACAGCCCTGAGGCTTCTCATTTTGTCACTGTTGTGGAGGCTCCTTTGGTGTTGCAGATACTTTGATTTGTTTGGGTTTTTATTTGTGAGGGAAGTGTGCGTGTGTTTGCGCATGCGTGCATGCTCTTCTTTAGAACAGACACTCCCCTCGTCCACAGGTGTAGGGTTTTTTTTAATTACCATAAATTTGATCTTTAATGTACTGTGCAAAGAGAAGGGAAGAGAGGAAAAAGCATGCAAGCAAGTAAGGGAAGGAGTTTTGTGTATACAGGAGCCTGTAAACAAAAATAAATTAATATAATAGGTCATATAATGTTTAATATGTACTTTTCTTTCTTTCTTATTTAGTTTAAATATTTCTTTTCTAAATGTAATAGTAATTCTTTTGATTATCTTCAGAGAATAGTGATAGCACACCATAAATAGCCAATAATTATACAAAGTACCATTTTTTATAAATTGTTTATGTCAGGTCTTCAGTGGTTTTCAGAACTAAGTGCCAAACATTTATTTATTGCTGAGCTTTAAAGGAAATATCTCATATTTAAGGTGCAGCATTTTTATTTCTTTCAAAGAAAATGAATATCCTGCCCATGCACAACATTTTAATTTCAGAGCTGCATCAGGCCTGCTTTTTTATTACTTTTAACATTTTGCTTACCTAGCTTATATTTGCGATATTGTGCAAGTGTTCCTCCGAATTTGAGCTTTACCTTGATGCAAACCAAGTAATGCACTAGGAATGGTAACTGCCAGCTTTTTTGGCTCATTATTCTCTTTTTATTAAACTTGACAGCTAATTTGCAAGCTCACACTCCCCCAACCTCTCCCTTAATGCTGCAGTTTCTAATATTCTGACAGCTGAATCCTCTGGTTCCTGCTGAATATGCAAATACAATATGGTACCATCAGGGTTCCCTTGAATAAGCAATTATAACCAATACATTATTAAGTCTAAGATGAAAAATAAATTCTCATTTAGTGCAAAAGAAAGACAGAAAGAAGGAAAACAATCTTTTGATTTCCATTGGGAATTTCAGTATGTATGACCAATCAGGTGTGTAGGAATATATATAGCTTAATAAATTCCTACCGAATAGGTCTGCCCCTTTGTAACAACATGCCAGGAGAGAATACTTTGGGTGCTTTTACTATATAAAGATATGTTCATGTCAAATAGTGTGAGTGATATTTTTATAAACTGAAATAATTTGTTTATTCTTAGAAAAGAAACACCATCATGTGGCTAGATATGGGAAAAAATATTTGGAGTGGACATGTTTGGAATGGATTATGAAAAGGAAATAGTGTGTATAAAATGTTTGGCAAAGCAGAAAGCATAAAAATATCTGTGAACTGGCCCTGTTGCAAAACTGCAGGGTTGAAAATTCTTTTCCAATACCTAGAAAAACTGTCTAAACTTCTTTTAGATAGCTTGCTAGACACACAATTAAAACAGTTATAAGCAAAAGAAAAATCTGCTTTCTGACCACTGGCTTCAAACCAGGGGTTAGAAATCTGTTTTACAGCAGAATTTTTTTTCTAGGGCCCAATTCAGCAAAATACTAAAGCACGTGCTTAAGTTTAAGCATGTGAATAATTCCATACTTATTCAGAAATGCATATATGCCTAAATTGCCTTGAAGTCAATGGGCTTTAAGAACAGGTTTAAGTGTTCAACTGAATCAGGGCCCTCATATTTTTGTGATTCACAAAGGTTAAAAAAGCAGTCACATTAGATATTTAAAGTATAAATCAAAACTGTCTACTACAATATGTGTGGTGTTTGTGTTTACTAAAATTACACCACTTGAATGTTTGTACTGTGTAATACATCAGCTAGGAGTCTGTAAAAGAAGACAAGATTCCATCTGAAAACTGTAGCTATACCTTGGCATTTTTATAGTTTCTTAAATTTTTAACTTTTTAATTGCTGATTGTGGTCATATCTTACTAAGATGTCTATGAAAACTGCCACTAATCTAGAACAATTACAATCTTGATCTCGTTATAGAATTGATAAGCATTTTGTGTTTACTGCTGTCCAAAGTTATAAGCAGAGAGTTTCTTCATGCTGTCAATTCCATTTACTGCTCTAAGGGGAAAGTTTCCCACTTCTGCATACAACATTATGCATACTGTGCAAAGCAGTTGACAGACTAGATGGAGTGGTAAAGCAGGTATCTGATGTAACTCACTCAAAACCCACATGTGAGGTTACTACTTTTAGCTGCTTCTGCTGCTGGCCAAATGTGATCTTCTTGGCATTATCACGTTTATGTTGTGGCTTCATAATGCTGCAAGCCGGAGTATAACTTCACAATATAACACGATGCCTGCAAGTTACAATACAATATCATAATTTGGTAACATGGACACAAGGGATTGCTTCAGGACCCTTTAGGTATCTTTGACGTGTAGTTTGCAGGAAACATGATCACCCCATCAAAGTTAAACAAGGTGGCAAGGCAAGTCTAGCCAAGTTTTGCCATGACTTTCAAATCCAGTCCTCTACCATTGAGACATTAATTCAGTTTCCATCACTGTAAAATACATTCTCTTGGGCTATTTCAGGTTACGCTGGCAGATTAGCTCACTGAGAGTAGCATGAGAAGAAAAAAAAGAAAACGCAGAAAGAGAACACAAATTTCTGATTTACTCTTTCTGTTACAGTCTTATGTTTTTTCTTCTCCCTCATCTACTATCATGGGTGTAGTCTACAGGGAAGACTCCTTATTTGTCAGCGTTATAGGGATTAAACTGTTAAAAGCAGAAGATGAAAATATCTACAAAATTTAGAAGAAAGGAAATCTATTAACAAATGAAAGCTCCAACCTGCTCAAAAGTGAGTGGACATTCTTTTTCTTTAGGTATGTATAAAACATATCTAGCATCTCATAGAGTGTTTGGCTGATGCTGACTCAATACTAAAATGTATTTAAGAAATGTAATGTTGCCCCCATGAAATTTTACCATTAAATATAAAATCCATTAATCTGTTCAGTCATATTCTCCTCTTCAAGCCACTGCCAAGCAAATCAGGTGGCATTCTGAGCTGGCTAGATGCCTTTTAAAAGGTGTTCTACATGTCTAGACTATAATATTCATTTTGTGATACAAGGTTTAAGGTGGCAAGAGAAGGAAATCGTGTATAATTATTTAATAGTAAAATTAAATGGCATATACATCTCAGCAAGGTTACTACAGTAGTCCTTGCTGCTGGCTGCCTCTGTGTTTGTTCTTCATTGATTTAATCCCCACATCCTTTTATGAGGGAAAACCCCGTCTTTTATTGTTTTTATACATCAACATTCTTAAACTGAGTAAACTTAAGGCTTTTAAATATCAGATTCTTTCCTATGCACCTTTCAAGGGTGTGGTTTGAGCATTTTCACCTGCTGTGCCTAGAAAAGATTTTAATGAAATGGGTTTAATGATTTTCTCAAACCAACTGCTTCACAAAAAAATATTTGCACGTAAGCGAGCTGGGGATGTTTCTGACTAGGACCCTCAGTCACCTAATTAGATATGCTTCGTATTAACAGGCATATTTGCAGGACTAGTCCAAGGACATGGGATCCCTGCTGAAAAATTTTATTAAAATATAATTAATTGCATAGCACTGGGCCTTTCTGAAATGCCTGCCTTCAATTGCCCCTGTGTTTTTGCTTAAGAGGTGAGATCTGGATATAGGAAGACTAAAAATTAAAATAATAAAAAAATTATTCCCTGGGCAGTAAAATTAAATGTGCTGGCAATGACTATAGAATGGTTCAAAGTGCAAAACAAAGTGCTTTGCTTACAGACATGATTAAACATATGGGCATAGTGAGGGTGCAGTTAGTGCTTTGCATTGTCGTGAGAGCTAGGTTTGTTTTCTGGTTCTGATGTAATCATCTTTATATTGTGTTAGAGCCAAGAGGCCCCAATCTAATTATTTATTGTTTATTTGTTTGTATTGTGGAAGTCCTTAGGAGCTCCCATCATGGACTAGGACTAGGCATTTTACAAACAAAGAACCCCAAACAGTTTACAATCTAAATTGGTGGCCCTGTTGTTTTTGGTGCTGTTCACATAGACTGCTGCTGCCCTGGACAGTTTATAAGCTAAATTTAGGCACGATGCAACAACTGGGGAGGGAAGACGAAGGCAAAAGACACAAGAAGGTACATATATGTAGACTGGGTTTGTACTTAGTTTCCAGGTTTGAAGGGCTTGGGGGGGTGACTGGTTTTTTTAAAGAATATACATAAAAACAACTGTTATAATCTCAGTAATCATTGCTGGCCACATGCCTATCAGTTGAGAATTTATCACCAGCAACATAGTAAAAGGGGGCCTTGAAGAGCGTTTCAAAGGAGGACATTGCTGCTTTATGAATTAGCTGGGGAGCCTGTTCCATTTTTAAGGGATGGCATGGAAGAAAACATGACAGTGTTTGTGGGAGAAGATAAGTGGATGATGATAAACACCAGCATTTTTGGCAATATAAGAGGAATGAAATAAAATATGTAGGGGGGATATCAAATATAAGTTTATGCTTTTTTTTACAGGTGGGAAGCTGGGAGACCCATTGGAGGGAGTCAGTGGAAGGGTTAGAGCTGACATACTCAAGGCAGTGGGTCAGTAAAATTACTTTAGCAACAGTGTTTAAAATGGACCCAAGGAAGTAAGGTAAATTTCAGGAAGCCTAAACAGGGGGTTGCAGTAATCAAGATGGGTGATCTAGCTGTTTGGATATATAGCAAAGACTGGATTTTTGAGATATTATGGAAGAAGAGGTGGAAAGATTTAGCTACAGCAAAGGCAAAAAATCTCTCCCCAGTTATGGGCCTGTGTGACTTGGGGTTGTGGTGGCAATGGTGGAGAAAGCAGGGACAGGCGAGGACTGTCTCAAGCTAGCACACTAGTTTGTCTCAAGCTAGCACACTAAAAATAGCTGTGTGGATGAGCTGAGCCTAGTGTAAGTTTGTCTACCCAGTCTGGGAGGCTTGCACCCAGTTTTAGTGTAGACATACCCATTATAACCCTCTGTGTACTGCTTGAGTGGTATAAATGGGCTGTACCTCACTTGGGATCTCACTCAATATTGCAATATGTCATAAACATCAGAATAAAGGAGGTATCATTTTAAAATCTTGAAACATACTCCACTGTAATATTTGACTTGTTTGTGTAGTTACTTAATTTCTTTTCTGGAGCATAGGAAGTCCTGCAAGTAGAACAGTAGCTTTCCTTCGCTTTCTGGGTGAGGAAAATGTCGAGATTTTAATGGTGGCCACTGAATATATATTTTCTATACACAAGGAAAAACGTAGCTTTAGCAGGTACAAAAGAACATGATTCTGTAAGGATGGAACATCTAACAAGAAAATTATTCTGTGGAAGGACAATACTCAAAAAATAGATCGGACAAATCAGACAAATAACTGGTCCCAGTTAATAAGTGAAGGAGCCATCAGGTAGCATATTCCACAAGCAGTTAGCACAATCAGTGAGAGAAAGATACAGGAAACTTGTGAAGGGATCACAATAAAATTGCTTACTGCTCTGCTTTCCAATTTCAGGTTTAAGTGAGAATACCAGATATGTTTACTCACCATAAACTTAAAAAAGGGAAACATTGTTCTTTTTAGCAAATGGGAGCAACTTAATTGCACTGATTTTTTGCCATTGAAAGCAGCCTAATGGACTTTTTCTAACAAGCTAGACAGTTACAATTTATTCTGTAATTAATAAGGATTTAGATATGCTTACTGAAATTAAGAGAAGCACTTCTGGCCTGTGTTCTTTTATTCACATATTGCCTCAATAGAAGATTTAGTTCTATTATCAGCAATGAACTTGCTAATTTTTTGCTTCTTCCATCACATCAATGAACTGGAAAAAAAATATAGACGTTGTCAAAAATCAAACAAGCTCCTCTAATTACAAATATTCTGTGCAGCTTTATGGTAAAAAGCTAATTATGGTATTTATTATATTCTTGACCACATGCATTTGCATTTGGAAGTCATTACTCTCATTGTGAGCCATCAACACGTTATTGTTAGCCTTGACACCTACTTGATTAGCTATACTTGTGCACACAGGAGCACTGGATCATTATTGCAAATTTGTGGACACAGTTAATGGGCCTGCACCTCATAAAAAGAGACTAGAAATCCCTCTGATGAAACTAGTGTGATTGCATTAGTCTGCATTGGGATGAGTGATTCATGTGTCAATTGTATTGTAGATGCTGAGAACATCAGGATTCTTGGAATGTGTGAGTGGGCCTAGATGTTATATTCAGTGATGATGAGACAAATGGAGGGACTGTGTTCCGAGGTTAATAGTCTGTTAGGAAGATAGTCAGTAATCCCTTGCAATCAACTTTACAGGCACCTCGTTTAGTCACTTTGACTAGATTCAAAGACAGATCAAGAAAGAGAACTTAATTGAGTTACCCTCAGTAGACTAATGTGGTGGGTGAGGTAGTATCTTTTCTTGGAACAACTTCTGGTGGTCAAACAGACACACTTTCAAGCTTATGATCTTTCACCAACGGAAGTTGGGCCAATAAAATATATTACCTCATCCACCTTGTCTTTTTAACATCCTGAGACCAACACAGCCACAAGAACACTGCAAACCACAGTAGAGTGCAGTTCTTGCCAAAAATGTGCTTGTTTACAGCTAAAGATTTTTATCTCAAGGTATTAAAAACAGACCCCACTACACACAGTTTCTTCTACTTTCTAATTACAAAGCCTGCCAAATGTATACTAAACTGAATAATATAAAATCTGTAATTATTTTCTTTTACTACATCCTCTTATCTCCGTAACAAGCATCTTCAATCTAATAATAGACAAAACAAATTCACTCTAGGTTGGGAAGTCCTAATCCTATTTATTTCCTTACTCAACATGTTCCTATCCAACATTTTCACAATGACATCCAACAGGATATTCTAAGCCCTTTCTCTTTGCAGCATCCACCTAGCACTCTTTTCCCCATTGGTATACCAGCGTTCATAGATCTCTTTAGAGCTATGATCTCATAGGTCTCTTTTGCTGGGCACAGCTGGTTGTGCTATTCAAATCTCATGAGCTCTGGGACTTTCCAAATGCAGGCAGTCTAAGTTGTATTATGTACCTGTGAAAGGTGAAATTATTGAGTGTGCAAGATTGAACATATCACTAGAAGTCAATCCTGCAACTTCTATTTATCAGAGTAATCATTATTCATTTTAATCCAATTGAATAAACAAGGACTACTCATATGGTGTGTTAGAGAACCTGACATCAGTCAGTACATTTGTATTTCATGGCAGGGAAAAATATGATATGGATTTTAAAAGAAATCCAAGCCATCTCTGTGATTGCTAAGATAGGAATTGGATTTGCTCAGTGTGAGGGTATGATTTAATATAGTCAAGAGCAATGGACATATGCAAAGCAAAGCTAAATGCAGGGGAGAAGCCTTGAAACCAAGGAATAGACATGAGTGGACAGGGCTGTAGGTGACATAAGGATTATAGGATATAGCTCTACAAAAGGTAGAGAGCCTATTTGGGGAAAGGGGAAGGTTACAGAGTAGAAAGAGGGAGAAAAGAAGGATTATTTGGTTTTCTATAGTAAATGCTGAGAATATTAGGATTTTTGGAACGTATCAGGATGTCCAGATGATGTTATATTTAGTGATGATGAAACAAATGGCAGGACTGTGTTCTGTGGCATTATATTCGGAAGATAGTCTGTAATCATTAATCTCACACTGAGAAGGGACAATGTGAAGTAAGAGGATGAAGGAGGCGAAACCACTAAAGTTCAGTGAAGTTTGGATCCACATCCAGATCTTTATGCAACACAGAGAGTTTATTCAACCTGACCAAACCTCAGATCATTTTATTCCTCACACATCACTAGCCAACACCCCTTTCTGTTGCACAGAGTAGTACAATGAAATATCTCATACCTCTGGAAATCCAGCCCTCCTATTGAAGACCTTCCTCCTGCCCTCCTTAAACAATGAATAGACCATGGATGGCCATGGTTGCAAGCTGCACACTGCTGCATTGCAAAAGTTATTTGCAAATTGCTGAAATGTTTTGTGCAATGTTTTCACTACAACAAAAATCCACAAAATATTGTGCATAAAGAATTCTCTAGTGAACATGTCATAGCTGTCATCTAAGAGCTCACAACAAGAGCTCAGTGTCTCATTGTTTCCTTGTATTCCCTTTTCTGTTTTATAATGTTTTTTGTTTTACACCTTAGATTATAATCTCTTTGAGAAAATAATTGTCTTTTTGTTCTGTGTTTGTAGAGTGCCTAGCACAATGGGCTCCTGGTCCTAGGAGCTGTGGTAATACAAATATCTCCCCCAACTCTCTGATGAGCATCTCCATTGACCAGTAGTTGTAGGAGAGAAACCTATGTTTCAGGTGTATCTCTTGATACCAATGTAGATGTTCCCCAGTTACATGGTTGAGGATTTGGGTGGGGAGAGTGTGGTATCACATCTTTCTTATCAGGTCAAGAGTTTCATGTATCCGCTCAGCTCGAATTAGATGGTCTGCTGATGGAGACATCAGCATGTCCTCAAAGAACAGTCAAAACCCTTCATTTCAAATGGGAGTCTGTTCCTGTTGGAATGAAATATCATTGCAGCTTTGCAGTTTTGAAGGCATTCACTGGTAGAGTTAAATAGCGAGAGTCCTGTGGCACCTTAAAGACTAACAAATTTATTTGAGTATAAGCTTTTGTGGACTGAAACCCACTTCATCCGACGAAAACTTACACCCATATAAATTTGTTAGTCTTTAAGGTGCCACAGGGCTCTCGTTGTTTTGCTAAAAACAGACTAAAACGGCTACCCTTCTGGAACTGGTAGAGTTGGTATATTTACCATTTGGCTAGTAAACAAAATGACAATCAATGAAATGGTTAGATTTGTTTCCTTTTGTCTTTATAATGCAATTTGTATGTATTTTTGCAATCTAAGGTAAAATTTTTAGGCTATCTGGTATAGAGAGTGCAGCTTCCAAATTAACATATGTCAAGGTCTCTGTCTGTTTCCACCTAGAAGTAACTACTAATGTTGCATCTTTTCCTTGGAGCATTCAAACTCCAATAATCACATCCCACCTTTCTGTGTTCTGTCTTCTGTGTTCTACCAATCTTTAGGTTTCACATTGTAAGCTCACCTTGAGTGGGAACTTGTTACCTGTTTTGCACTGACCTACCATTCACCAGCATTATGGAAACTTTTGGTGCCATATCGGAGATTAGCAATAATAACTCCTATAGGCCAGCATTTTTTCACTCAAACACAGCAACCCTATGTAATAATTGGAAATTGGAAAAAGCAAATAGGAAGGTAAAAAAGAAGTCTACATGAACAGATGGCTTTATGTTAAACTAGGATAAATTGTAACGTTTAATCTAAAAATCTAACCTAACCCTGAAAACAGAAAAGACATTCCAAGTTAAGGCTGACATTCCATCCTCCTATCATCCCATTACAGGCAGATATATAAGATCACTACTGTTGCAGAACCCAGGTGAAATCCTGGCTCCACTGAAGTCAATGGCAAAACTCTCATTAACGTCATTGAGGCCAGGACTTCATCCCTGGTCTCTTAACACGCCTTCCTCTCACTGTCATCTCCTTATCTGCCCCCACATACAGCATGCAGTCTTTGCACACACTTTTTCTATTGGCTCCTTGGCCCCTAACTTAAATTCCAAGTATCTTTTTTCCCCTCACTGATTTATCTTGGTCTGTTGGACCTTGATTTAGCATGGTACTGAAGTGCAGGCACGTGAAATCAACAGAACTACTCACAAACCTAACATTTGACATGTGCTTTTAAATATCTTGCTCAGTCAAGCCATTGCTCCTGAGCCAAATAAATCCTCATGTCATTTCTGTCTTTCCTTCTGTTGATTAGTTTGCATTTCTCTTATTTATTTGTTAACCATTGAAAATGTGCTTGGTACTGTATAATACAAAATCAAGGACAGCTTAGCTTAAACCTAGCAGACAGTTCTGGCTATAAGCTGACACTGCCCCTACTACATTTCTGTCCATCATGCATTACATGAAAGTTACAAGCATTAGACATTTTGCTGATAACTGAAAGGGACATAGTCCACTTCTTTTTGCTGTTAAATTATTCCTATAGCCTGAGTAATCTTGGAAATAAATCTGGAAATGTAAATGAAATGAGCTATGGGCTGTTGAGAACAGGTACTTTCTGATACTGTTGTAATAACAGATCTAAAATATGATATACAGTAATAAATGAATGCAATGTTTCTTTATTTTAATAAGAAACCTTAATGCTCAGATCTGATCCAGCGTAAAACTCATTAGTATGTTCCTAATATTAGCATTCATTGCCTTTGTGAATTTGATTTTAAAAATTCATCATTTCACAAACAAATGTTCTCTAGGGAAGAATTCCTAAGGCTACTTTATATAGGCATTTTTTAATTCCTTTGTACAGAAATAGAAGGCTATTACCAAATCATCCACTCCCTCATCTAGTATTGAAACACTTCCTGTGTGCCTGCCTGAAAACAACCAGCACCAGAGTTGTGACAGGTGATGCAAACATGTAAGTGAGTGCAACTGTGCTCAGTGACAGGGGCTCTTTAATCAGTTTAACCTCTAAACCTTTTAGTAACTCTGCATTCAGTGAAAGTTAAAAACAATGAATGGCTGCCCTGCTACACCCATAGTTGTTTCCTGCAATCCTATTTGAAGGAAATCTGCATTCAGAATGCACAAGAGTTATTTGCAAATGTTGTGCAGCTGCCGAAAATTGGGCTTTGAAAACAGCACAAGTTGTTACATTTAAAGCAGATAAACTTTGTGTGTGAGTCATAGAAATAAAATGGTGTGACACCAAGTAGTTACTAAACATACTCAGCTGAGGGGCTTCTGAGTGCTGTGGTTCAATATAGTTCAGTTTGCATTTTCCATAGTCTAGCATTCTTTGAAGAGAAAGCAAATAGTTTTCTAGTCTTTTTTGGTACCTTGTAGCTAGATTAGAAACTGAAAAGTTTATGGCACTTACCTTTTTTGAAAAAAAAAAAAGCTAATAGAAAATCTAAACTGCAGTTTTGACACACGTATGATTTCATTTTGCCCTTCACTTGTTATTGGTGAGTACTTTGGCTTTTATAATAGGGTCAGGCACAAAGATATAGCAAAGTCTTTAAAGACTTGTGTGTATTATGCTGATTTTAAGATAATTTAAGGAATCAGGATACTTGTGGGTTTGTTGCATCACTTTTTTCTCTCAGCTTACAAAAAGTCCTGGAAATTGTTCCATTTACTTGTCCATGTTCTGGTTTTTACATAAATAGGCTGATAGATTAATCTAGGTTGATTCAGTGGAATATTTTAACTATTAAATTCAGTGCTCCTCTAGACAATGGGTCAGGTTTCTAGTTCTATGGATAATGTTGATTTCTTGAGAGCAGTGATTCTGTGTATGGGAGAGTTTGTGTTGTTTTGGGAAGAAAAAGCAGCCACTGTATCTGCCGTTCTGAATACAGAAGCTTATTGATTAAGTACAAAAATATAAGTGACTTGTCTCTTGAATCAGGTGCTTACTTTTATGGCTAAGTTTATTCATAGAATTAACTTAAAACTACACTGCTTGCTTTAAGAGAGAGTACCACTTTTCAGTGTGGAATTTATTCTATATTTAGTGAACACAAAGATTTTAAAAATGTGTTTTGCGCCTACACGAGCAGAATTCATATTTCTTTCACCTTTAAAGCAGGTTAAAGTCATACCATTCAAAAGTCGCACTATGGCATTAGTTGTTTTTGCCAGTTTGGAGCTGGCTCTTACGTAATGGAACAAGATCAAATCAATAAAGTTAATACTCTAGCAAATCTCCTTGTTACATTTGATAATCAACAATGTATACATTGCATTTTGTTCCTATAAGCTATATTTAAATAGCAGCAATATGAAAAAGTATATAGCAAAATTTCCTCATAAATAGCAGCTGATGGTCCCACAAATTACAACCCAACTACTCTCACTCATAACGAAGTATTGATCTATGAAAGCTGGGTGGCCAGTGAATGTTGAAGTCTCCTAACATACACACCTCTATAAACACAGCAATCTACTAGTCTCATACATTACCGAGCCTGCACTGCAGAAATGAATTTAAGAGGTATGTCAATTTTGTGCTAACTGTGCCTGTCCCACAAATCAAAATTGTAAATTCTCCAAGCTGACAGGATCTGGGAATTATTTTGGAGCCAATGAATGATAAATGCCTGCATCCTAGTGTTTCAGCTAGCAAGCTTCTCATGTTCTCCAACAATATTCAGACTGTAATATATACATCCTGTGTCAGCCTTCTGCGGGTACAAAGATAAAACTTCTACACAATCACAGCTGTTCTGTCGCCTGCCGTCTGCTGCCCTGTAATAGAATAACATAATCTCCCCTCCATGTAATGCTGACAGGCCATTACAAATTGTGATTTACCCAAGAATATTAACCAGAACCTTGTTGTACAGTGAGTGCTAATAGATGATTTATTAACATATCAGCAGTTTTTGCATAGTTCCTTGGAGCTTGAATTGCTGATTCTACAGAACCAGAGGGTGTTTCTTTGATTTTTCTTACTGTGTTATAAGTGGTGAGAAAAAATTATCCATTGCACAAAAATGTAAATTTGATAAAGGGTATCCACAACAGCCTTCTTTCAACAGAACTGTAACGAAGGGCCTGATCCTCAGCTAGTATAAATTGACATTAGTGGAGTTATGTTGATTTACACTAGTTGAGGAGTTAGCACAAAGTAAATTCCTGACCATTTATAAGAAAACTGGAAAGTGGAGACACAGAAAAAGATTAAATATAACTAGGAGGGGAAATTAGACCAACTTTTGTGACCTTAAAAAAAAGTTCACTGGGTTTTGGACAGAGCTTTGTGCTGGTCCTTATTTTATCCAGATTTGTTCTCCCATCCATAATAAGTCCCTGTGCACTTTTATTTATTCACAGCACTGACTGGGTTCCATTTTCATGAGGCTGCATTACAGCTCTCGCACAAAACATTGTATTATATTAAGGATCGTAACGGTTTTTAATTTTGTTAAATATTATTCCTTTATTTTATTAGTGACGTGTAAATGATTCTGTGCATGAGAAACTTACATGCTATGAGCCTGATCCTGCAACACTTTCTGAAAAAACAAGTAGTCCTTATATAAGCAAGTGGCCCCATTGGCACCCTTATTTTAAGTAAGACTACTCACAAAAGAGATGCAGGATTGGCTTCCAGTTTATTCACAGATTGTAAAGCACATATTGCAAGCAGTAAAAGAAAATAGTTTCCCTCTTCCATGACTACATAATTAAAAGGGAGGGAATGGCTGAGATAAGAACTAGTACCTTCCTTCTGACTGAGAGCCCTATCCTGAGGAGAAAGTGGGCCATCCACATTCTGAAGATGTTGGGCATGGCCAGATGGAAGGGAGAATTACAAGCCACTTGACAACCACCACAGGAGGTCAGAAAAGAAGATATTGTGCTGGGTCCAGAACAGGAGGAAGGGAGTTGTTGAGAGGAGGCAGAGTTGTGATATCGGCTTACTTGAGTCCTGTAGTTTCTTGGTGCATTCAACCTTATGAAGCATTTGGATCCCTCAGACAGGGCAAAATTCAGGCCATTTGAAAAAGGTGGTTTGGTCTGAGTATTTTTGCCTCCCGATAGCAAATGCCCAGTTGAAAATTCATTATTAAAGTACTTATAAGGCCTAATCCTCCACTCTGCAACACAGTCTTTGTGCTGATGTAACTCCATTGAAGCCAGTGCTGAATAAGAGTGCAGACCCAGTCCATGGTTTACCTTTAAAATGCATCTCTTCCAGCATTCCCTAATATTGCATTCTTAAATGCAACCTTTTATATAAAAGACCTCTCTCATATGGGGTTGAATGTTAAACCCAAACATCTTGGATTGGTAATATTATGAGCATATGGGTTTGGTTCTAGTAAGGCAAGTATTTTAAACTCATTTGTGTGGCTGGATGACTGAATTTCTCTTCTTTTTCTGGTTTAATTGTTACTATCCTTCTATAATTGGGACTCCACTTTTAGGGGACTTCATAAAGTCACTTTTCTTTGAGAGCATGTGCTTCCCTTTATAGGTAGGTCATGTCTAGGTTTTTTTTTAAATGTTGGCTATTGTCACCTTCTTTCACATTGAAAGCAGATTGAAGCAGATACGTCCCTGCTGTGCAGAGACTGAGATCTTCTGCTGCTCCTTCTCGTGGGCAGATTGTGCATGCTGTAACTGTCATTCACAATTCCTCTGCTGAACTTGCAGAGTGAATCAGTCTCTCATTCCTTTTGTGGGCTCTGGCTTCCAGTGTTGCTACATGTCACCTAGCATTAGCATAAATCAAAAAAATTGAAGTTACTGTGTTGGAGAAGCAGAATAACAAGGAAAAACCCGAGGAAAAACAGCTTAGCAAAATGTTGGACTCATAAACCAACATTCCAACTAAATGGTATTCTTGTTGACACTCTCAGCAGAGAGGCCAAGTATGGAATAATAGAACCAAGAAGCCTGGAAGGGACCTCAGGAGGTCATCTAGTCCCACTCCCTGATTTAAGAAGGACCAACCCCAACTAAATCATTCCAGCCACGGCTTTGTCAAACCAAGCCTTAAAAACCTCTAAAGATTCCAGCACCTCCCTAGGTAAACCATTCCAGTGCTTCACCACCCTCCTATGTTTTTCCTGATATCCAACGTAGACCTCCCCCATTGCAACTTGAGACCATTGCTCCTTGCTCTATCTGCCACCACTGAGAACAGCTTTGCTCCATCCTCTTTGGAGCCCCTCTTCAGGGAGTTGAAGGCTGCTATCAAATCCCCCCTCACTCTTCTCTTCTGCAGACTAAATACACCTAGACTAAATAAGCCTCAGCCTCTCCTCATAAGTCATGTGCCCCAGCCCCCTAATCTTTTTTGTTGCCCTCCGCTGGACTCTCTCCAATTTGCCCACATCCTTTCTGTAGTGGGGGCCCAAAACTGGACATACTACTCCAGATGTGGCCTCACCGTGCCGAGTAGAGGGAAATAATCACTTCCCTCAATCTGCTGGCAAGGCTCCTACTAATGCAGCCCAATATGCTTTTAGCCTTCTTGGCAACCAGGGCACACTGTTAACTCATATCCAGCTTCTTGTTCACTGTAACCCCCAGGTTCTTTTCTGCAGAACTGCTGCTTAGTTAGTCTGTCCCCTGTCTGTAATAGTGCATGGGATTCTTCTGTCTTAACTGCAGGACTCTGCCCTTGTCCTTGTTGAAGCTCCTCAGATTTATTTTGGCCCAATCCTCCAATTTTTCTAGATTACTCTGTCTCCTGTCCCGACAATCCAGGGTATCTATCCTCCCTGCAGCTTAGTGTCATCCTCAAACTTGCTGAGGGTGCAATCCACCCCTTCATCCAGATCATTAATGAAGATGATGAACAAAACTGACCCCAGAACCAACACCTGGGGCACTCCACTTGATACCAGTTACCAACTAGACATCAAGCTGTTGATCACTACCCTTTGAGCCTGGTGATCTAGCCAGCTTTCTATCCACCTTATATTCCATTCATCCAACCCATACTTCTTTATCTTGCTGGCGATAACACTGTGGGAGACTGTATCAAAAACTTTGCTAAAGTCAAGGTATATCACGTCCACTGCTTTCTCCACATGCACAGAGCCAATCATATCATCATAGAAGGCAATCAGATTGGTCAGGCATGACTTGAGTGGTCATAGCAAGAAAGTATTTCAGTCTGCCTTAGAGGAGATTCCTGTAAATAGGACTGAGACCAGGACAGAAAGAGGGGAAACTCTAATGCCTTTGCCCGGAACAGCCTTTCCTGTGTATAAATAATGGACTTCAGGCGCCAGGAATCTACTCTCAAAATAAAAAGAAAGGGAAATATGTAAAATATTTCAATGACAGCTTTCCTCACATAGCACGACAGCACCCTTGAGGGATAATAGAGAAACTTTTGTGCAAACAACCCCAAAGAGAACACACACTGGATACATCCTTGGATACTTTGAGGTTTTTGCTGCTCTTATTCAGTATTCTGATGTCACTGACTTCAATGAAAATATTTGGAGTTCCTGTGGCACTGTGTTCTTTTACTTATATAAATTATGCAAAACATTGGCTGACAGTATATATAATCTGCATGTGTGTTTAGTATCATGGTTTTGGTTTTTAAATTATAAGAATAATTTAATTGTAAGGTTTTTTAAAAATACTAGCATCTATTCTTTTTAATAATTTAATGTATATTCTGCTTTGTCTTTGACTATATATAGGATTTCTAATCCCGCTGAAAAACTTATAGTACAGTGTTGTCAGGCTTTCAGTATGACTAATTCATCAAAATCTTCTAGCAGTTGTCAAGTCAAATTAAAAATGTATACATTTTTCTCAGTAATACCTGTTTCTCTTCATAATTCAACATGATCATGTTGATGGCTGTCAAAGTAATTCACTGTTGTTTTGAGATACCAGCATTTGACTATCCATACACAATGCATTGTCCTTGCTGAAAATGTACATGTGCTGCCTCACCTTAAAGTTGTGTTTTGTGGAAATATTCAAAGTGCTAAGAAAGCTATTGGGATTTTCATTTTATGGATTGTTGCAAACAAACCTTGACTCTTTAGAAATAAATAATAAAATATTATCCCAATAATTGTGGATTTTCCAAGATTGTTTATTAATAATCATAATATTTATAGAGTGCTGCAAATTTATAAGGTACTTTAGAGAACATGTAGAAAACAAAGGATTCTTCTCAAAGAGCTCATAGTCTAAGGTCATGTATACACTATTACTTTGTTTTTATGTGAAAAAGACACCCCTGAGTGACATACATTTTGCCAGCAGAAGTGATAGTTTGTACAATGCTGCTTCAGTGGGAGAGTTTCTCCTGCCGACAGCTACCACCGCTCATTGAGGCAGTTTTATTATGTCAACGGGAGAGCTCTCAGCAAACAAGCCATCTTATAGCGGTGCAGCTGCATGGGTACAGCTGTGCCACTGTAAGCTCACTAGTATAGGCATGGCTTAAGTTAAACAAATATGATACAAGAAGAAGAGATTGAATGCAAGAAGCGGGAACATGTTACCAATGAGACGAGTGTAGAAGGGGTTCACAAATGAAGTGGTATAAGGAAAAATTGGAAAACTTGAAACAGAGGAGGTGGGAAGCTGTTACAACTGTTGCAGCTCTTAGACTGGTGTGAAAGAGAAGGGGAAAGCAACAAGGGCTTTGTCTTCACTGCTTTAAAAAAAAAAAAAGTATAGTTTTACCATAAACTAGGTGGGGTCTGCCCGAGGTGGGGGTATAGTGCTGACTTTGCCTCGTTTACCTTGCAGTAAAATTAATTGCCTTGTTCTCACTGTTTTTATCATGGGATATTTCATGCATGTTAGGTACCATGAGGTAAAAACACATCTTTTTTTAGCACCAAAGACAAGGCCAAAGGGTACAATTCTGATAGAGAGTACGGAGGAATGAGAGGGGATGTAGGATGAAAGGATGGATATGTGAGTGGATTGTTTGCAGCCCTAACTTTGAGAACAAAAAACTTAATGTGGTAGCTCCTGAATTTAAATGGAGGTAGTGATTTAGTTTCAGCCAGGAGATAGGAGGAGGCTTTTAACTGTGGTAATATAGTTAAAAAGAAGGTGGTGATGTGTGAAAGAAAGAGGTTACAGTAATAAAAGTGAGAGTTGAGCAAGGAGGAAAGTAATAGTAGTGGAGGAAATGAGGAAAGGATAGGGTTAAGAGGGGAAAGACAGTAACAGAAAATGTGGAAGTGGCAGAAGTGCTGAATGACTTTTTGTTTGTTTTTCATTAAAAAGGTTAGTAGTGATTGGATGTTTAATATAGTGAACACCAGTGAAAATGAGGTAGGATCTAAGGCTAAAATAGGGAAAGAAGAAGTTAAAAATTACTTAGGCAAGTTAGATGTCTTCTAGTCAACAGGACCTGATGAAATACGTCCTAGAATGCTCAAGGAGCTGACAGAGAAGATATCTGAGCTATTAGGGATTATCTTTGAAAAGTCATGGAAGATGGGAGAGATTCCAAAGGACTGGAAGAGGGCAAATAAAGTGCCAATCTATAAAAAGGGGATTAAAGACAATCCAGGGAATTACAGACCAGTCAGTTTAACTTCAGTACCCAGAAAAATAATGGAGCAACTAAGCAAGCAAGCAATTTGTAAACACCTACTTGATAATAAGGTGATAAGTAACAGTCAACATGAATTTGGCAAGAACAAATTATATCAAATCAACCTAATAGTTTTCTTTGGCAGGGTAACAAACCTTCTGGATAGGGAGGAAGAGATAGATAAAGTAGGTCTTGACTTTAGTAAGGCTTTTTATACTGTCTCATGTGACTTTTTCATAAATTAAGAAAATACAACCTACATGGAGCTACTATAAGGTGTGTGCATAACTGGTTAGAAAACTATTCCCAGAAAGTAGTTACCAGTGGTTCACAGTCAAGCTGGAAGGGCAGATCAAATGGGGTCCCACAGAGATTGGTCCTTCGTCCAGTTCTATTTAGTGTTTTCCTGCATGATTTAGGATAATGGCCTAGAGAATATATGCATACAGTTTGCAGACAATACCAAGCTGGGAGGGGTTGCAAGTTCTTTGAAGGATAGGATTCAAATTTAAAATGATCTGGACAAGCTGGAGAAATAGTCTGAGACAAATAGGCTGGAATTCAATAAGAACAAATGCAAAGTATTCCACATAGGAAGGAACAATCCTTGTTGCACACATACAAAATGGGAAATGACTGCCTAGGAAGGAGTATTTGTGATAAGGGATCTAGGGGTTATAGTGGATTGCAAGTTAAATATGTAAAGTGTAATACTGCAAAAAAAGCAAACATCATTCTGGGATGTATTATCAGGAATGTTGTAAGCAAGACATGAGAAGTAATTCTTCATTCTCCTATGTGCTGATAAAGCCTCAGCTGGAGTATTGTGTCCAGTTCTGGGCACCACATTTCAGAAAAGACATGGATAAATCGGAGAAAGTCCAGAGAAGAGCAGTAAAAATGATTAAAGGTCAAGCAAATATGATTTATGAGGAAAGACTGAAAAAATTGAGTTTGTTTAGTTTGGAGAAGAGAAGACTGATGGGGCGGGTACCAGTTTTCAAGTATATAAAAGTGTGTTACAAGGAGGAGGGTGAAAAATTGTTCTAATTCGCCTCTGAGGAAAAGACAAAAACAATGGTCTTAAATTGCAAAAAGGGAGGCTTAGGCTGGAGATTAGGAAAAACTGTCAGGGTAGTTAAGCACTGGAAAAAATTCCTAGGGAGGCTGTGAAATCTCCATCCTTGGAGGTTTTTAAGAACAGGTTAGACAAACACCAGTCAGGACTGTTCTCAAGTCCTGGCTTGAGTGCAGAGGACTGGACTAGATGACCTGTTGAGGTAACTTCCAGTCTTACACTTCTATGATTCACTTCTATGATGGACTTTAGAGGGCTTATTTTACAGTAGGTGTCATGGAACAAAACAACACTCTCAAAGTTCTCAGTTTTAGCTGAAGCAGGATCAGGCTTTATTCTGAGAAAATTTCTGGGGTCCAGAGCCAGGAAGCCATTTCATTGAGGAGTTATGGATTAGTACTTGCTGAGTTCTTAGCTAGCCAGCCTGGGGGGCCTCTGGTAGGCAATGATCATTAGGGTATTAGTTACGCTAATTTAATTTCAAGCCCTGCACAGGTTGCAGGAGTTTCTTACAGTAGAAAGAAGGAACAAGACTTTTTAATACCTGCCTCTGCATCAGAGCTAAAATAGCCCATTTGTTCATTAATACTGCATATTAATTGATTAGAAATAGACTTAACTGCTTTTTAGTGTAGTTTTACAACCCACTTGTGCAGCTCTTACTCACAACTGCGAGCACTTACTCATGGGTAACACTGTATGAAATTTGTAGGGAGGTTTGTTTCAATAGTTGCAGCCAGCTTGTTACACTGCATGCTTTGAACCACAACTTGATCTGCCAAAACATGGCAACAATACAGAATCGACCCTGTATGTCCACATGGCTCTCAAAGGCAAGCATGACAGATGGGTGACCAGGCCACATTTGCATGGTACTGCAACCCCGTGTGCCTGGTCACAATGTCATTCATTCAGATACGGTCCAACCCACCTCTTCATCATGCCAGGCCCAATCTGAGTGAGTGGCTTGGCATCTGGCACATACGGTCTCAGCACCACTTAGATTTGCAGTAATTATAAATAGTTGCAGTTTCTGCAACAAAATCTTGGCCTGCGACTTTCCTGCAGCCTTATTCATGGGAATATTCTTAATGAAGTCCATGGGACTATCCACAAGTAAGAGCTCCCCAAAGTGTGTTTGTTAGATTCTCTAATTGTTGGATACTTTCTGCTTCAGAAACAACAACCTGTGTTCTTGTTTTTGTGGCTCCAAAACAAATCACATTTTGTTTTCAAAACTTCTATTGACAGAGTTTGGAAACTTACTTTTTAAAATTTAGAATCATGGACGTATTTCCTACAAACATATGAGAGAACTGAGTAAAGATTATGTAAATTGGTTGACATGTGCCCGTTTCATTATTAATTTAATTTAGATTAATAAGAAAATTGCTGTATATTTATTAAATAGTAAGTGATAATTTAAAGCAGTGGTTCCCAACCTGTGGCCCAGGGGGCAAAAGTGGCCCATGGGGGCTTTCAAAGTGGCCCCTGGCTCCCTTCCTGCTAGCTGGGATCCTATGGATCCAGGCGGAGCACATTTCCACAGGGGTAAAAGACCAGTACAGGCTCCTTGCTGCAGCCAAGGGGGTGGCAGATCAGCGCCGCTACCCCTGGCTATAGCAGGGAGCAGGGCAAAGTGCTCCACCTGGGTCCATAGGCACTGGGGGGTCCCTGCTGGAGCCAGAGGGAGGGGAGCATTGATCTTCCGTCCCCTTGGCTGCAGAAGGGAGCCACTGCCTAGGGACCCAGGTGGAGTGTACAGGGCTACAGGACGTGTGCAGTTTCCCTGCTGCAGCCAGGAAGATGGGAGATCAGCGAGGAGGCTGCCTCTTTGCTGAACTCCTTCTGCCTGGTCGCAGTGTGGGGGCCTTGCTGGCAGAGACCAGCAGCCCTTCAGGGTGGTAAAAATGATATCTGTGGCCCTTAAGCCAAAAAGGTTGGGAACCATTGATTTAAAGCCTATTTGAGGGTTCACATCTGCAGAATGGCATTTTGTTCTACTGGTCACTATTAGTGAACATTCAGCAATTTTGGTAAAAAATTTCCTTCCAAAAAGCCAGCTGCTCTTGCTATTTATGCATTTCCTCATCACTTGTACTGATCAGTTGGGTTTTCAGTTGTAATTAAGGACCAGCTTCGAAATGATTTCTTGACTTGGATTTCAAAAGCAGGAAAGTATTTTTCACCTCCTTAAGTACCACTGGTCTTCAGGTAAAGAATGGAACAACTTGTGAGTGCCAGTCAGAGCCAATTATAACTGGATTGACCTGCCAGGGCATTAAGGGAAAACCTTGGATTTAAATACAAACTTTCTCTGATTTTTGTTTGTTAATTAGCGTCTAAGATTACTATACCTGAAAAAGAATAGAGAAAAGACAGTTTCTGTATTTTCAGTTTATTAACTTGATACATTTTGACAGCATTTTATGTATGTTCACTTTCACTGTTTCTCCTGCATAGTGATTTAAATGTGCTTAATTCTCCCCCCAAATTGGCAGGTACAATACCCACAATTACTTTAACTCATTTTTAAAGTAACTAGACATTCAATTTCATGATGGTCCTTTAAAATTCTGAGCATTTAATCTCTGATTTTTTACAAGAGGAAAATATTGCTTCTCCGTGCATCTGCTGTAAAGATCTATTTCACAGTTTTGTGCACATCGATATACTTGGACTAACTGGAAATAACCATCAAAAAGTGTTGCATTTCATAGGAACAGGACTAGAAGGGTCCTGACTTGAGCACATTAAGTTCTTTGAGCATTTTTAGCACCTGAGATGTAGTAATTTCCATTTTTATACACTCATGCCCATTAGCCATCTTGTCTTTGCTCCTTTGTCCCATCTACATTATCATCCTTATTGAAGGTAGGGACAAACTATTTATTTATTTATATTTAAACTATCCTTAATCTCTATCTTATTCTCAGTGTATAGTGGCTCCACTTCTTCTTTTCTTGTTCTCTTTTTATTTTTATATATATATATATTTATTATATATATATATATATATGAACCTTTTACTATTTGTTTCAATTTCCTTTGTTTGGTCTTATTCAGCTTGACTCTTGGCAATTCACATTTTACCTTACACTTTCTGACCTCCAATATGCAACTTTCTTTGCTGATCAGTCTCATCTTCCATTCCTTATGCTTCCATTCTTTGCTTGCTTATAATATCCCGTTGAGCTCATTATTCATTCACAGAAATTCAGCAAAAATGCATAATCAATTCAAATAACAAAATTCCACATACCTCTTACATAGCTTAAGCCAGATATTTAAAACTGATTAAAATAAAATTGCATGAACAAAGCAAGTCTAGAACTTCTTAATAAATGCCACATTTGACTTTAGCATTCTTGTTGAAAACGCCACGTGTTCATCACTTCATATTCTTATGAAATGCTCTCTTACATGTCTAGTGTTAATTTATTTTAATTTTCATGTTTATATGAAATAATAGTTGTGGAAACTTTGAAACCGCAGTTCTGAAGGAATATATGGTACAGGTCCTACACATACTCAGGCACAGGGCTACTTCTGTGAGTAATGCTAATCCCATGCTGAAGTGTCTGCAGGATCCGGCTCTCGGGTTACTACTATGGTTTTGAAAATGTTTGCATCTACAAAATTATTGGATTTTTCTGCAACTTAAAGGTCCTGCACCCCACCTTTTGGCTTGGTTAAGTTGAATGCCTTCTTTGTTCTCCTTGATGTCTGGGACTGCCACAGACTGGTTCAGCCTTAAGGCTGCTCTAATTTAGGCCTCCTGGTAATGGCCCCAGTGGGATGTTATATCAGTCAGACACTGCCAGACCATAGCAGCATTGTTTCCTGACCAAAACTTTGATATTACCTTTACCCCTACTTTGGGAGTAGGTGGCATAGAGCCATGTATGCTGGTTCTGTAACACCTGGGACATCCCAATAATAGAAGAATCTTCAACTGCTTGGTTATGACATATTTGCTTACACTGCCTTGCTATGACAGTGCATGAGAGCCATATGGGGTGAGGTTCTGGACCATTGCATTTGAACATATGTGCTTTTGTTATGCATAACATTTGAATACCCCAGACCTCGATAAAGGATTTGAAAATAAAATCACAGCTGGTTTTATCTCTGTAATGGGCTGAACCAAACATCAACTCCAGTCACCTCCCAACTTTTGGAGATGTTTGAATTCAGTATCAAACTTTGTATTTGGCACGAGGGATAATTTTGTGGCTAAGTCATTAGAAGGTGACTCGAGTTCTGGGTTGTTTCTTGCTATCCCAAAGACATTCTATAAGACTTGGGCCAGTCACTGATGCCAAACTTTTCTAATTTGGGTGCCTAAATTGGTACTGCTTTAGCCCTGATTTTTTCAGAAATGTTGAGTAGCTGGCAGCTCTCATTGCTCCCTGTGCTCTTCTTACTTCAGTGAGGGCTGTGCATGCCCAGCAGTTCGGAAAATGAGGTGGTTTGTTTAGGTCCTTAAATTTGGATTTAGATGCCTGACTTTAGATACCTAGGATTGAAAATGTTCAGTTTAATCTTTCTGTTTCCCAGTTTCCATCGGTAAAATTGCGTTTAATACTTTCCGACGTAACAGATTGCTTGAAGATAAATTCTTTAACATGTGGGGTGCTTAGATACCAAAGAAATAACCATGACACAAAAAGCATATTATAAAAATAATCTCTATATGATAAAATCTAGTACCAAAAGCCTAAAGAAAATGTAAGCAAAAAAAGACAGGTTTTACATAGATTTTTAAAATGTTCTTTTTTTTAATCCTTCCTAGTCATTGGTTCCTTAAATTTTAATCTAACTACAGTGAAATGGCATAGGTGTTTTAAAATCCTTTCGCTGTCCCACTGTTTTGTTTTGCTGAGTAATGCTCCCTCATATCTTAATTTAAAATTACATCTGTGTTGTACAGTTTGAATGCATCAAATTATCTTTATTTACCTGATTTCTTATCCCGTTGGAACCCTTATCTACCAGAGCAGTTGGTTACTGCAGTAGGACTAATCAATCTAAATCAGCCAGCAGACGGCCACAATGTATTTAGGCCATTTGAATTTTCAGGTGCAGGAATATAATTTGTATTCACCTAACAGAATAGAGCCATCTTAAATAAAATTGCTTAAAGAAACAAGATATACATTTTTATTTCACCCAAATGAAAATATTTACCAACATACAGTAAAACATTCTTAAACAGAACATTATACATAGTTCTATATCAAATAAATAAATCTATTAAAAGAATAAACTTCCAGTTTTGAGTTCCAATGCAGTAGAAAACTGACCCAATGAATACATCCTCCAAATCTCAAATAAAGTTCTCTCAAAAGAATGTCAGTCCAAAGAGTTGGACAGATTAAACTATTTGTACAAGAAATTGATCTATTTCACAGATTTAAACTATAATAGAATCATAGAAGGTACACTTCATCCATGAATTCATTGGGTCACTTTTTCTATTCATCATAACAGGATGAAGTAAGTATGTTGTAACCTAAAGGGGGAATGTTTGGCTTCGTTAAAAGCAAAAAGAACAATGTTGCACTGGTTGTCCATAAAAGCTTTTGAATGGTCCCAGGTTTTCAATAATAATTTGTATTTGCTGTTAGACTTTCACTATAAATTCTGTAATGACAAAACTACAGAAATACATTGATTTATACATCACCAAAGTAAATGTTTCTATCTTATTTTTAGAGAATCAGGAAAGCAAAAATCTTTGAGCACTGTTACTGTTAAATTCTGAGCTGAAAACTTCCATGGGAAAATAGCTGACATTTTTCTATTTCAGCCCTTCACCAATCTCTTGTACAGGGATAGATAAACTTGTGCCTTACTGCTGTGGCATTTCCCAAGCCATGTAGAATCATGTACATCAAGGATCAAGCACATTCCACACAAGGACTGCAGAATAAAGGGATGGAAATGAGCCCAAGCAAAGCAGATTGAAAGAAATGGTGTGGGGAGCCTAGCTATATGCTTGGATACATCCTGCAATTGGCAGTCTTCTTTAATTCTGCTGACTGGGAGATGGCAATAAACACTTACTGGGTGGAATCTTGGTACTGGATTCTGCAAAGATTTAAAGAAAAAGCTTGTGTTTAGTGGACCTGCTTACATATGTAAAGTTAATCATGTGTGTAAGTCTTTGCAGCATCAGAGCCTTGTTTCATAAAATGGGAGAACAGTGAGCCATGTTACAAATCAGTGTTATCAGATACAGTAGCTGCTAAATAGTATGTCATTTTGAAGTGTTATATCATAGCACTTCTCAAAAGCATTTATCTCAATCAGTTCATTTTTAATTCCTGTCCTTAAACATATTGTTAAGACACAGGTTTAAACCTATCTTCATGGTTACAGTATCAAGACTCTGTTTGGTTTCCTTTCTCTTCTGCCTATCTCTGAGCTGTATACAGCTGAAAATAGAGATGTGCTCTAAAACATAGTGGAATTTAATGTGCAAGTAACCGTGGATTTCTAAGTGACACATTACAATGCACAGGACTGTAGGTGACTATATAGTTATAAAATTATAATTAGGTATGTGGGAACTGAGAACATTTCCTATGGGGATGGTATTTACTGCAGCCAAGTTAAAAATAAAACCACATGTAAAAATTTCATAAAAACATCTAGATGAGATTAATGATTAAAATATGCCCACTGTGTTAAATAACCTGTGGGTTAACCAATACAGATGTAACTGATCGACACATTTTGCTGCAACAGATGCCAACTAATGCTTGAGCACCCCATAAATTAGTTCATGCTTATATGCAAAACAGTGAGGCCCTAAATGGCACTTATGTCTGTATTAGAAGAAGTAAAAGAACTGAAGTGCATTTTGACAAATCTGATATCCTTGAAATTCATTTAATTTGGGGCTGATTCAAAACCCATTAAAATCAATGAAAGTCTCCCAGTGACTTCAGGGCACCTAAGATCATGCCCTGGGTGATTTTATACATTTCATTGGGAAAGCAAAACAAGCACGCATCATAATACAGTGTCACTTTAACTGAAACAATGCTTTCGTAAAGGTTTCAAAATATTAGTGCAATTTAAATATATTAAGACATTTTATTATATAATTAATTCAAACATTGAGACATTATTTCATTTATTATGAGTGGAGCTGGTAGCGCTAGGGATGTTAAATAGTGGTTACAAAGGTAATCATTTAACCTTTTAAAATTGTATCAGTTAAATGATATAATTTTGTGTTGTCCTCCCACACTCCGCCTCCTCCCCTTAGCCCCCAGGTAGCGCCCCCAACCTGGCTCCAAAGCAGACTAAGAGCCTGTGCCACCATGTCTCTCCCCCCTCCCCCTCCATGCCCCAGACCTGCTGAGGCAGTGGCTGTGAGAGCAGGAGCCTGCATGCGCCCAGCCCAGCTCTGCGTGGGACCCCTGTCTCTGCCCCCATAGCTGCAGCAGTGCGGCCCCACCATCACCATGGAGACAGATAGCCCACATGGCCAGTTAACTGGTTAAGAATTAGACTAACCAGTAGGACTAATACTTATTAGTGAACCCTTTAACCGATTAGGATTTTACACCACCTATGATTAGGGTTGTGCAACATTTCCCAGTTGCTTATAATTTTGACAAATGTTAACAGTTTTAACTGAAATTTTCCATGTGAGTATCTGTATCAGGCTGAATAGCTTCAGAAAATATCAGCCATTTCCAAGAATAAGGGTTAAGAAAAAATATGCTGTTTTGTACACATTAAGAGATTCTGATTACCTTTTCTTGAGAAGCTCTAGTCCTCATACACTTTAGAGCTGGAACTTGAAATATGGCGGGAGCATTGCCTTTGTGTCAGGGATGTGGTTTTTGCTGTCCCTATGAAAATCTGCCAAAATCTGGTCAAATTACGAGTGCATCTGAAAAATCATAGTTGGCACATGCTCAGTGGAAATTTGCTAGAGTTTAGCATCTAAAAACCTCTGAAAATTCCATCTATGCTGAGCATGCTGAAACCCAGAGCTGCAGGGGACTCAACTGGACTTTCCCTGCAATTTGCTGTTTTGGGCCGTGCTGAGGCTAGAGCCAGAACTGAAAAACAGGCAGCCTATCTCCCCTGTGTATTCAGTGCACCTCCTGCTGGCACCTAGGCAGCATGGAGGAGGAAGCTACCTGATTTGCATGCAGAGGGACCAAGAGCTGAACCTGAAGCGGAAGAGTGGATTGGGGGCAAGAAGCCTGTGAATATGGGAAAGACTAAGACTGGAGGGTGGTGGGAGAGGAAGAGGGAAATTGAAACTAGGAATAAGGGTGGGGGAGACTGGCACTGGGAGGGAAGAAAAAGGGGACTAGGACTATATCTTCATCTGAAGAGTACCCGGGGGGTATGCTAAAAGATTTTATTATTCTAGTGACTAATCTTTTATTATCTTAGCTAATGTTAGAGTCTCCAAAAACCAATTAACCTTCAGCCAAAGTTGAAAAATTCCTGATTCAAGTTCCAAGTAGTCCTTAAAGACAACAATCTACTTACATTTTACAAAATGTGAAAGATAGGTGCACTTTAACAATGCTCTTAGGTCTGGAGAAGAGGAATTCCATTGAAATGTTCCTGTGGTTATAAGCGTGATATGACTGATCAGTGTAATTTATTATTCAACCTATTTGTCACTACACATTCAGAATCAGGGAAGGAGATACTGTATTGACAGAGTAAAGGATCAACTTGTTTCTGGCCTTGGCTGTCTGGAATGCTGAGTCAATGCAATAAACAGTTCTGTCTCCATCTTTTAAGAACATTAAGAGCTGTTAACAAATTAAAAACTGAGAGTATGCATTCTAGTATTTTAACTCAGTGGGCACATATGCCATTCTACTCCACAAAAAAATTACAATAATAAGCAAGTCAAATGAATGAACAGCATTCAAGTATCTTTATATAAACAATGGAGGGAGAGAATGAAATAAGATGAGCAGATGCTAAAACATTTATTCCCATCGATAGAAATATATTATTGTTTCTCACAGGTGGAGAAATCAGAAACAAGAGAGAGAGTAAATTATCATGGTGACTGATTCATTTACATGCTTTAGTAAACATTACTTTTGAATAGAAAATGTAAGATTAAAGTGTTGTGGGAGATCCTGAGCAGTTACATGGATAACAGAAACTGACCCATATTGGAGACAGTGAATTCTAAGTAATGGTGAGAGCAGCTGTTTTTCCTTAATTAAACAGCTAAAATAAAAAATAAGCATAATTAAAGAAACATTAGATGCAAAAACCTGTTATTTCTCTATCAAAAGTTCCCTTTCTTCCATGATGCTATAGGCTATTGGTTATGGACTCATAGACTCATAGACTCATAGGTCAGAAGGGACCAATATGATCATCTAGTCTGACCTCCCGCACAAGGCAGGCCACAAAACCCTACCCATACACATTTATAACAACCCCGAACCCATGACCGAGTTGTTGAAATCCTCAAAAATGAGATTTGAAGACCTCAAGCTGCAGGGAATCCACCAGCAAGCGACCCATGCCCCATGCTGCAGAGGAAGGCGAAAAACCTCCGTGGCCCCTGCCAATCCGCCCCGGAGGAAAATTCCTTCCCGACCCCAAATATGGCGATCAGCTAAACCCTGAGCATGTGGGCAAGACTCACCAGCCAGCACCCAAAAAGGAATTCTCTGCAGTAACTCAGTTCCCATCCCATCCAGCATTCCCACAGACCATTGAGCAGACTTATCTGCCGATAATCCAAAATCAATTGCTCAAATTAAACTATCCCATCATAACATCCCCTCCATATACTTATCAAGCTTAGTCTTAAAGCCAGATAAGTCATTTGCCCCCACTACTTCCCTCGGAAGGCTATTCCAGAACTTCACTCCCCTAATGGTTAGAAACCTTCGTCTAATTTCTAGTCTAAATTTCCTAATATCCAATTTGTACCCATTCGTCCTCGTGCCTATATTAGTACTAAACTTAAACAATTCCTCTCCCTCCCTAACGTTAATCCCCCTGATATATTTATATAGAGCAAGCATATCCCCCCGGAGCCTTCTTTTGGCCAGGCTAAACAAGCCAAGCTCTTTCAGTCTCCTTTCATAAGGCAGATTTTCCATTCCTCGGATCATCCTAGTAGCCCGTCTCTGAACCTGTTCCAGTTTGAATTCATCCTTCTTAAACATGGGACACCAGAACTGCACACAATATTCCAGGTGGGGTCTCACCAGCGCCGTATATAACGGCACTAACACCTCCTTCTCCTTGCTGGAAATACCTCGCCTGATGCATCCTAAAACCGCATTTGCTTTTTTAACAGCCATATCACATTGGCGGCTCATAGTCATCCTGTTATCAACCAATACCCCAAGGTCCTTCTCCTCCTCCGTCGTTTCCAACTGATGCATCCCCAACGTATATGTAAAATTCTTATTATTAATCCCTAAGTGCATGACCTTGCACTTTTCACTATTATATAGAAGGGACTTGAAATCATGGACCAGTATTTGTAATCTGGAAGGACAGACACATAACAGCACTCTGACATCATGATCAGGATCCCTACTGGGACACTCCTGAAAGTTGCTGTCTTCATAGGATCAAATGTATGTAACCCTTCTGCCAGAGCCGGCAGCAGCAAGGGCCGGGTTCTATATCTAGGGGTCCCTGTCAATGATGCAACACCAAAATGGCTCGAGCCACCACCCAGTCACCTGGGAAATCACACACTATCTTCTGGGCGTCCCAAAGGGCAATACTTCCCCTCTCGCAAGCACGGAGTCTGAGTGTAGAAAAGTAAACCTTTTAATAACAGAAAAGAGAGAACTCAGCACTGGTTTAGGAAACAGTGCAAACAGAATTCATGAACTCAGTGAGCCAAAACCCACCCCACAGTACGGGGCGTGTCCTTCGCCTCCCCCTTCGTGCCTTCCCATATACTGACCATCATAGTTGCAATGTCCAGTTGGGGCTCAGCCTGCCCCCCTCTGCAAATTCCCGCTGGCCACAGGCTTGACCAGGCCTCCTCCGTTGCTGTCTCCTATCACCTCCGGGTCTTGCCGAGTCCCCAACTGCACCTGGCTCCCACCAACCACTGGCCTCACCAGGCTGGCACCGACCGTGCCCAGCTCCCGATGACTGCTGGTGCCAACTGCACTGGGCTCCCGCTAACTGCACCTGGCTGGCGCTGACTGCGCCAGGCTCCTGCTGACCATTGCTGACTCAGCTTTGTCAATTGTCAGGCAAGGTTTCCCAGGTCCCCTAGTGATTCAGCTCTTAGTGACTTTCAGCTCATGGGTAAACCTTCTGCTGACACTGAAGCAATGTCTCTGCTGTCAGGAAACAAAAGATTCCAAGAGGAGTTGTTAATTCTACCTTTTAACAATGGGAGGAGATCATCATTCCATGTCTGGGAGCAGCCCTTTCCCAGGGCTAGTGCAATCCCAATAAGATTCCTCATATCTCCCCCCCTTTACAATGCTGAAACATCTGTCCGTCACCCTTGTGGCACTCTATTTAGTTTAGGGTAAAGTATTTATCATAAAAGGCCAAGCACAGTTTTGCTGACATCTGTTCATACAATTGAAGGACAACATTTCATTATCCCAGCAGTTCACACAAAAGTGGTTTATAGCCCAAAACCAGTCAGATTAACCATTTCCCATTATGCTCAGCACCTAGGTGTGCTTATCCATATACAGTGAATTATGCTAAATACTTAATTGTACTCATGCAAATACAAAGCCCATGCAAACAAAGTGCCTCCCTCCTTTCAGCTGACTGAGCAGAAGGGAGCACCACTCAGACTGTCTGAGGAGGGGGGAGTTCCACTAAAACCTTCCTTACATGTAAAAAAGGTCAAAAACAGAAGTGCATCTTTTTCTCTACCTTGCACACAGTATTTTCGTTGCCCTTCTCAGTATTTTTCTCTTCATTTAATGCAGATGTGGATGAGGCTCAATTCTATCTATTTTTAAAACAGCTTAACATTTAAGCAATCTGAGTAACATTTGTTAGGTTTGCTGTTTGAAAATGATCTAACATGATTTTCCCATGACCACATTGTCTGGTAAATTAATGATGAAGGATGACATGGCTACTGAACCAGAAAAAGACTAGAAAAAAAAAATTAGGCTCTCCAAATCTTTCAGCTTCTTTTGTTTAATTTAATTCTTTCAGTATTCACAGACCTGACTGAAATCTTTGGAATGTATTGATCAGCATACCTGTATGTCTTAAAAAAGACTATCATTCAAACCCAGGAATAACTATACCTGCCTACCTAAGTAGTTCATCTATTCTGGTGTCCTGTCGCTAGAAGTTGCATGTTCTTGATGCTTCACAGGAAGGCACATGTTCATAGTTTTCTCCTGTTCTCCATAATAAAATTTCACTGGAAATCTTAAAAGAGAGGCACAATTGAACCTGATGCTTGCAGGCTGATACAGAGTGTGTGAAATGATGTGAATGAAATTTCTTTTCCCAATAGCAAACAAATATGATGGAGCATTTTCAGAATTGAAAATGTGTTGGGGGATTTAGATAATTAAAAGGATGGCCTTGGATCTGACTTTATACTCTAGTTTGATATGCAGTGGTTAAACAATATGTATTCTGTGCCCTACCAAGATTCTATACAATCCAGCATTAAAAATCACCATTAAAAAAATCTTAAGCATGCACCACTTATCTTGTAAAATTGTCTTAAATTCAATAAATTTGAAAAGGAATACACCAGGAAAATTTTTTAAAATGGAACCCTAAAAATATATGCACAGGAATTTTTGGATGTAAAAGCTGACATAATAAAATTTTAAAAAACCCTGCAAGATGATTACATTTACTCTGCTATTTTGCTCTCTTCTCTTAGCAGCTGGTAGATTTCTTACTTGTTCTGTGGCTGAAAGGGCAAGCAGATAGCATTAATGCTGTAATGAGCTCCTCAGCAGAAATTTATCATCTCTCTCACATTTGAATATAATGACCTCTTCATCATTCTATCTGTATCTTATTTTTTTCCTTTTATACTGTACCTTACCCTTTCTCCCTTCCCCCCACCAGGCTTTATACATTGTTTGAAACACATCTTCTTCGGCCTGGCAATCTGTGTAGGGCTGGCTACTCTTTTTTTAAATTTCCAGAGTTCCGTTGTTACTTAGAATATTTTTTTAGTACTGTTGTTATCAGTGTAATGCACAGGAGCCCTGATCATGAACCAGGATCCCATTGTGCTGGGTACATAGAATAAAAGAGAGTCCCCTGCTATAAGACAAAAGACAACAGAGAGATTGACTGACCAATGGGGAAATATAGGGAGACCATGAGACAACATTGGTGAGCAGGATGTGCAGTGGTCTCAGCAAACCAGCAGCCCGTTGAGGCAGAGAGTGCATCTACCTCTTATTATCATTATTACAGTAGTGCTTAGAAGCCCCAACCAAGAATGAGGCCCATTTTGCTATGTACTATACAAACACATAGAGAAAGATGCTCCCTGCTCTGGGGTGGTGCAGGTGCAATTGAAACCAGAGGTACATAGAGAGGAACTATCACGCTCCTGTTCCATGACTTTTATATGCAGCCCCAAATATTTTTGCTGCAACATCGCTTTTGAAGATTCATATCCATTTCTCAGTTCTCTGTCATCCCTTGGTCTCTTTCAGAATTGCTGCTTTCCAGATGCCTCGCTCTGATTCAGTATCTAAGTTCCTCAGGTGTATTAGCATTGCATTTTTCTAAGCAGCATTTCACTTTGTTGTTTTCTTCCCAGGTTTCTAGTCTTGGCAGGTCTCTCTTTATTACTTCTCTGTCCTCTCTGGTGGTGTCATCTGCATAGCATTTGCCTCTTATTCCAGATCATTAAAGAAGATGTTATGTAGGAGAGTACCCAAAGGAGACAGCCAGGGATTAAACAGTAAGAGATGAGCAGATGGAAGAATAGGAAAAAGGGAGACCTTAAAAGCATTCAAAATTAAAATCAAGCAAAGCTCAAAAAGGTTTAAAGTTTGTGCAGCAAGTACAAATAGTTAATAGGAACTGTTCTTAATCATAGGAGTTTAACCACTGTGCCAAATATAATTTTCTTAGTCGTGTTTTCTTTGGCTATTTATACTGGGAGGAATAGCAGTACTTTTGCTTTAAATAGGGGTGAGGTATGTAGGACTATATTAGGTATGAAACCAGTAGACAGCAGAGTGCATACTAGTTGTGTAAACTGTAGAAGCCTGGTCGTTTTGAGTGGCATTATGTGGAACAAAAGAACAAATATAGTCAACATAGCCATTGTACTAAAGTGAAAATTGGAGATTATGTAACATTGCTAAGTTTCTAGAAGATGTAATAAACACTTTTAGAAAAAGTTGCAAACCTAATATTACATAAAATATAATTTTAGTTTTGTGTGTTGTGTATCAGGTTCATCCACGTTTTGAGAGAGCATTATGTTACAGTTGCTAAACTCTCCACTTCTTTCTGTTAACAGTTAAGGTAAACTCAAGTACCTTGAGTGTACTGTACTTGTGCTAAATGCCACTTATGGTTCTCCAAAGCTGGCACAGCGCATGCTAAAATGCTACTGATGTTAGTACACAGCAATATTTAAAATATTTTTAAATGTTTTTAGTATTTATAGTTATGAGCTTGACCAGAGGAAGACAAATTGTCACATCTGGGTTATATTTAGACATCCGAGTACACGATCTGCTTCATTCTGGTATCATGGGCTAAGCATTAATGTAAGTAAAGGATTTATTGTTCAGAAAAGAAAAAAGATCTGTCTGTTTTGTTTGTTTGTATTAAAGAACAATTTCTTTTAACTTATCTATTTTTCTGTGGGATATTAGACTATATAAAGAAACAAAGATCAAAGGGTGGGAGGCAAACAATATATGAATATTCTAAATCAATCTTAACTGATTTTTGCTAAATGTAGACTAAATTAACTGTACAACTTTAATTGCTGTGGAATACAATAACTGTGTTGTTTTAACAATCTTGCTTACATAATTGTTTTTTAATGGACAAGTTAGTAAAAGCCTGTCACCTTCTTAGTGACTATGGTATATCAGCTGAGTTTTCATTATGCAATGAACAACCCTACCTATACATTTTGGTCTAACGCTTTAGAATGGTTCTAGTGCTACCCAAAGTGATTTTGGGGATGAGTGTATTTTGTATATGAAAGGCAAAGAGGGATAGAGAAAATAATACATATAATAACCTCTTGGTGAAAGCCCATCGCTCCTATTAGGAGTGGTGTGAATAGTGAGAAGAAAAGATGTCCATAGAGAGGGGTTGTTTATAATTAGAAATAGCTATTTATGGGTATTTTATCTTCACATGTCTTATGGGTTCCATACCCTGAAGGAGGGAGCACCCATGCAATGTAAGCTGTGATACATGAATGTTGAAACCACCAATGCCACCTATTGATAATACATGAAAATTGTAAAAGATCGGTAGTTTGCAAAATACCAGTATACAAATGATGTAAGTAAGCATTGGTTATGTTCCTACTGTTTGTGCTCATTACTGCAAGCTAATGAACAAGTTTTATTATCCCCTGTGTAGTTCATTTTAAATCCTGGTGTAGTTATGTTGATTTTTGCCCAAGATTGGTTGTAAAATGTCTTCCTTTCATTTAGACTTTTGGGAATAAACGTGTTGGGTGAAATTTTCAAAAGTGCCTGAGTTGCATTTTCAAAAAGTAATGAAAATCAATGGGGTTTAGGCTCCTAAATCACTGGAACACCTTTGTAAATTTTACCTGTTAGTTTTAAACATAATTCTCCAACATACAAAGCACTGACATAAAGGGGGGGGCTGACAGTGAGATGTTTACTTAAGTATTAACATGGGTGGATGCTCACATTGGTACAATCTAACACTCTAGAAGGTTCTTTTGTATTATCCTGGATCTGTTCTGATATTAAGCTTATGTTCTTGAGGGGCAATGAGAAATAGCTTGAACCCAGTAACTTGTGGACCTATGTCTCCTAAATTTGCTGGACTGTCTTGTTTCTTATTGTTTTTATTAAATTTAAGTGAAATTACATTAAACTATGGGCCAGATTCTCAGCTGATGTAAAGTTCCATTGAAGTCAATAGAGCTGTGCTGATTTATACCAGCTGAAGAGGCCCTTGATGTAGTACATTTAATTAATTAAAACATATGAAGAAAAGAAATCGCCTCCCTGAGATGATTTCTTTGGCATTCCAGAAAAGGGCTCCAAAAGACTGGCTGCTGTTTCATGTCAGTGACACTGAGCCTTCCTTCCACCTCCATAGTTGTATTAAAAGCTAATATTACTTTATTAATTTGTAAAAGTGCTAGGCACCTATGTTTAAGGCCCTTTGAACACCCCCCATCTTTCCACACATTCAGTCCTAGAGTTGATTTCCTGCCCTGTATGGTGAATTCCATCAAACAACAGTGAGTTCCTGTTAAAACACACACAATAGTTTTAAAGGGCTGGGAATGTATGATTTTGTATAATTAAAAACAATAAGGGGAGCATGATGAAATAGGAAAGGGCAAGCAAATATACAGCAATATTTCAGGCCAGTAAAGTAAGGAGACTCTTTTATTCAAAAATCTTTTTTGTTTCCTTTATTTATTCTTCAAACAATAAAAAATAATGAAAATCACAAACACTGAATTTCTAAATAAAATTTCCTTTACTCAGAAAGCTGCATGCAGACTCTGAATGTAAAAAACATTTTATTCATGTCACTCTATTTCCTTCTGCATCAATAAAAGTAATCAGTAAAATGCACATAATCATGCCAGTTTGTATAGCTTTCTTGATATTTTCTCTCTCACACTTATATATGGTTTCTTTTGAGAGAAACATCCTGAAATTTCCCATGTTACTTAGTGTCTGAGATACATCTCAAAGGGGGGAAGATAATAATGATAAGGGAGACAGTAATTGCAGATTTTGAATTTAAGTACAAAGGCCAATATCAAATTGTTGTTTTTCCAGTACACCGCTAGTCAAATTCCTTGATAAACTTTTCTTTTAAGTGAAAATAAATTGAAGAAGGTGAGAAGACAAACCTCTAAGGTCACCAGCACCATGCAATGGCTTGAGTCATTCACAGTTACATAAATATTCTTTGGGGCTGTTGGTCATTTAGCAAGGAATACTGCATCCAGTAATTGAAATAAGCTGCTTTACATAGAGGACCTTTACAAACTCCATTAAGGGTAATACCAAAAGTACAGTGAATTTATTTTCACTGAATCCCAAGCTACAGAATGCCCTGATAGAAGGTAGCATATCAAGTAGTTGGGGAAAAAAGCGAGTTTCAACATTATATGTCTTCATATGAGATGTTAGTGAATGCCTAGCATCTTTGTGATTATGCAGCAAAATATGGTCCTGCTTGCCTAAGTATCCCATAACACACAGTTACCTTGAGCCCAACCATCAGAGTGCCACCCTATATCTTTTGTCTGCTGTATTGTATGACTCAAACAGCCCTAGGCCATTAATTGCAGAGATTGAGGCCCAGATCTCATTGTGCCCAAAAGTGGACAGAGGTGGAGACCGGTACAAAGGAGCGCCCCAACCCAGAGACCAGTTCTGTGTTAGCTGGATCCCTGGATTGCTAGTCCCGAATATTAGTTGGCTATGGCCCCAAAGGGGACTTTGTCCTAGTTACTCCATAACGCATCCGCTTAATCAGGGGTTGGAAGAGAGTGATGTAAGTCAGCCTTGCCAACTCTGACAGTCAGGGATTTCTACACATTGGGATAGCTAGTTAATATAGCTTTCCAGATGCATTGAGCAGCGCTAAGCAATTGGAACAGGGACTGAGGATCTGGCCCTAAATTTCTAATTCCCTTTCACACTCATCCCACTTGGATAGTCATATTTTAGCTCCACTTCCTAATCTCTGGTTTAGAGAGGAATCAAAAACCATTCATTCTTACAAAAAGGAATAGGTGAAGTTGCCAGCAAGGAGATGGTTAGACTGAGGTGTGTCCTGTGTGGAACCTCTGGTTGGGCTTACATGTAGCTTACTGAGAGAGCTGAATGAAATGATTCCTGGAATGTGATTAGCTAATGCACCAGCAAGAACCAAACCCAGCCTGCTTCCCATACCCACTGCCCTAGATTCAAATAGTGATCAACCTTCTCCTGCAGAAGATCTATTCTGCTGGGTTGGGGATAGAACGTGAGTAGGGTCTTATTGGTCTTGCTGAAGATCTTGCTGGTGGGAGGAGAAAATCTAGTTTTTCAAGGCTTCTTCTCCTAAAGATCATGCTACTATGGGAGGAAGAAAGGGATTAAACTTCATTAGCTTTTTTTTCCAGAAGATCTTGCTTCTTAGCTCTGCTCCCCTGCTGCTTTTCCTTAGAGGGACACTGTGTGTTTTGCTAACCACTAACTTCTATACACAGCTGAAACTGTAGTTCAGACATACTCATTCCACTCATTCTACTGTAGTTACAGAATATTTGTAAGGAAGGGGAGGCTTCCTTCATCACAAAGACATTTTCACATTTCAGGAGCTACTTTTGTTGTACCTGGTACAGTGTATCTACAGAATGGTGTGCTATCTTATCTCCTTGAAGTAGAGAACACTAAGCTGCTGGTATTGGGTGACACCCTCCCCACGCACCTAATACAACACTTTAGAGCAGCGATGTTCCAACAGAAGCTCACAAGCGGCTCTTTAATGTGTCTCCTGTGGCTCTTTCCAGCACACAATAATTAAATCACACCGTGTTTTAATATCAACCAATCTAAGTTATTTCAGGATGCTTTTATCAACTACAATTGGATAACAACATAGTAAAATAATAATACTTGGTCAGACATTTTGCTGTGACTCCAGCACATTTCCCCTGTCATACTATTTAAATATGAATATATGTTCTTTAGTAAATGAAAATGAATTCACATGACTGTGGCTCTTCTAGGTAATGTTGATTGCTAATTTGACTCCTGAACCACTGAGGTCTGAGTATCACTGCTTTAGAGACATATTTCTGTGCGGATTCTGAGGTTTTGTTGTTGTTTTTTATCTGAAGCATTAAATGGACATCATCAATTTAAAAGTCACACCTCTGTCTGAAATTTTGGCTGCTATTTCTGTATCTAGCACCTAAGATTGCTGTGAAGAGTGATGGTATTTGTTAAATACATTGTGCATTTAACAGCCCTTTCTGTAAAATTACTTTCACTGATTCCCACCTATAGTAAGTCAGTTTTCCTTTTTGTATGTGTGTGTTTCACAGACCAATAGGGGAAAGGAAAAAAATAATACACTCATGCTATTCAAGCTTTGCATTTTAATAGTGTCATAGGAAAAAACAGGTCATTATTATTAGTATTGCTTTTAACAATTGGGCCCTCTCAGGCTTTTGTCCTTATTTGTCTTTGTAGTTTAATAAAAACAATAGATATATTTTAGATATCCCCATCTTCTGCAGCCATCTACCCAGCTCCCCCCAAGTTACCTCTCTTTCCCCCAGCTGCTCCATTCAGAGCCCAGAAATCACTTCCCCCACTCCCATTGTCCCCTTGGATATTCCCCACAAACCTAGCTGATAGTTGTACCAAACTATTCACCCTCCACAAACACAGATCCCCTTCGCCCCTGCCATCCTGCTACCTTCTGGACATACCCACCATATCCAGCTTCCCCCTACCCCGACTTTTAACCCTAGCCACCAAGCTTGCTCCTATTTTACCCTTGGGCATCCCCACAAACACAATTTTCCTTTACTCCCCCCAGCTATCTTAGTCTCCTTGCCCCCTGATATTTCATAGTTGCTCCCATCATCTGCTCAGATATCCCCACAAACCCAGCTGCTCTAGCTTTACCCACTCGGGACCCAACTACTTGCCAGACACCTTTCCACACCCACACGCCTGCCACAGTTGCCAGTCCCACCACTTCCTGGGACAAAATGCACTGATCTTAAGCTTAAGTTTATGGTCATATACAAATTAGTTGCTGGTATGCTGATTAGCATATTTGCAAATACTTTGCATAAAAGTTGCTTATGAAGCTGTGGACAAATGGGCAGCTGTGAGGACTGGCCACACGTTCAGAATTTGAAAGCTAAATAACAGAAACCTATTCGACCATTTTCCTGTGCTACTTTGGCTACTTGGTTTCACTTACCCCAAATGACTTTAATGGGAGCTGAGGAGCTCAGCTCTCTGCAGGACTGTGGCCAGGGGCCAGCAAAGCAATTAAGCAGATGCTGAACTTTAAGCACCTAAGCAGGCCCCGGGGCCTGCTTCAGCATGTGTTTAAGTGCTTTGCGGAACTGGGATCTAATACAGGCACTCGCCCACTCATACTGCTGCAGTGTGTGTTATTGAATTACTGTATATTAAGTAAATCCAAAGGAAACAAAACCTCAATCTGTACCTTTTCTTATTACTTAGTCATATTTTTATCGTTTTCAGTATTTGTTTTTGTTGACGTATGCACTTACATACACACCGTCTACTTGATTGTGGAGATGTTTTTCCTTGCCTTGGGTTTGGATGATTGTGGTATGCTTGTGAGCTCCCTATCAGAAACATTTTCATATAAACCAGAAAACATTGTTTTCTGAACACTGGGGCACAGCAGGGCAGGGATTTCTCTCTTCACAACTATACATGTGAGTTGCTATGGTCATGATCTTATCATTTGCAATTTGTCATGCTACTTTCTGTGCCACCTGTCTCTGCGGTCTCATCTCCCCCATCCCTCTGCCATTGGCTGTTAGTCTGAAACAAATCTTTTGAGGATTATGGAAAAATATAAAAGAAGAAAAGAACTAACAGGCATCACCCTTTCCCATGAGTCTTTGGCTCTGCAAGTTCTGGGTGACAATGAAAACTGAAATGGAATACTGATTGTCACTGGCAATAGCATCAGAATAGCATACATGTAGTGTTAAGTCCTATATCATTGCTATCCTGTCCAGCAAAATAACACCTACTACAATGCAACCTGGTTTTAGAGCTGTGAAGCTACCCGATCAAAAACACTGTTGCATACAGTGGTGGTGTAACCCTGTTGGTCCCAGGATATTAGAGAGACAAGGTTGGTGAGGTAATATCTTTTATTAGACCAACTTCTGTTGGGGAGAGAGACAAGCTTTTGACCTACAGAGAGCTCTTCCTCAGGGATTATTCCCCAGACCTGAAAAAAAAGCTCTGTGTAAGCCTGAAAGCTTGTCTCTCTCACCATCAGATGGTCCGATAAAAGATGGTATCTTACTTACCTTGTGTTTCTGATGTAAAAACCTGTGATTTTAGAAAATGCTTACATTTCCCACCTTTTTCTTTCTCCTCCATTCAATATATAAAGTGTCAGACAATAATCAGGACCGGATTTTGGGGCAGGTGACCCAGGTCACCGCTTGGGGAGCGCTGGTCTTGGGATGCTGTTTTTGTTGTTAGCAACAAAAGGGAAAATAGCATGTTTGAAGTAAAATGTTTCAGGTATGCCGTACGTGGATTAATTTTTCACTAACTTCCTAGAATCATGCATGCAAATCATGCATCAAAATCATGAAATGGGCTACAAATGCAATAAAAAATCAGGTATTCAAAAGTTAACAGAGTTAATAAGTTAAGCCGAAGACACTCCTTGCTTGGGGTGCCATTTGGCACTAGGGCAGTGGTTCTCAACCGGTGGCCCGCAGGGGTCAGAGCCTGTGGGGTCTTTCAAGTGGCTGCAGCTCCCCTCCCACTGGCTGCAGAAGTACCCGGGCAATGTACATGGCCAGTGCAGGCTCCTTGCTGCAGCAAAGGGGCGGGAGATCAGCACTTCCCTTCCCCTGTAGCAGGGAGCATGGCAAAGCATGACCCGTGTGGGTCCCTAGGCTCTGGGGTCCCTGCTGGAGCCGGAGAGAGGGGAGCACTGATCTCCCATCCCCCTGGCTGCAGAAGGGAGCCACTGCCTGGGGACCCAGCTGGAGCACAGGGTTTCCTTGCTGCCGCCAGGGGGATGGTAGAGCCTTCTTGCTGAACTGCTTCCCTCTGACTGCAGTGGAGGGGGGGAGGGGCTGCTGGTGGAGACTGGTGGCCCTACAGGGTTGTAAAAATTATATTTCTGGCCCTCGAGCCAAAAAGGCTGGGAACCACTGGTCTAGGGCCAGCCCTGACAATATTACAGTTATTACAGAGAAAAGGCAGCAGTATTATCTGAGTCTCTTTAATTCCCACTAAAAAAATTCCCTACTCATTTGCAAAAAGGGCTCTGAGTATCTAATAGTGACTCAAGTGAGTTGAGAGAGAGTGCAGTAGAACAGTTTCCATGGTATTTGAACTGATTGTAACTACCCCTTCCCTAGTGTAAATCCAGTGATTAATTCCCCTCATCCCCCCGCCAGTTGTGCAGATATTTTATCTGCCAGGCTGCAGTCCTTGGTAGGAGCTCAAGTGATGTATCTGTCAAACAAGATTAATGCAGATCTGAGTCGCCCTTCCTTTCACAAATCTGGAAACCCCTTCCCTCTTCTCCTCCCCAAACATCTGGATGTTGCGGGCTACCTAACAAAAACAAAATCAGTCTCTTGTTTGCCAGATCTCACAGATGTATGCATCCTGCTGCTTAGCCATCTGCAATCATGGCTGTTGGTTAATTTACCAAAGATGCTTTTTGGCGGAGTGGGGGAAGGTAAAGAATACATTATAGTTATGATGACTATAAAGAGGGTGTATCCTGGAATTCACTTGATGAAAATAAATTCTTTGCTATAAAATCATATTTTCTAGTTGCTAATGTTTGTACTTCTTGGAAAAGGGTAGGAGATAAATCAAAGAGATGTATTTGAGCTCATGTAAAAAAATGTCTGTCGCTTTCATTTCTGGTGGCATCCATCCATCTTGTGGAAATAGTGCTGAATGCTTCTGAGAAAATATTTGATTGTCAGTCATGTTCAAACAATTCACTTGGGTTCTTAACACCAAGAACACATTGTTGCAGATAACTGATCAATCAAATGAGACATTAATAGGGGACAGGCTTTTGTTTGTTGTATGGAGGAGTGGCGAATATTTTGTCTGATTTACCTTCTACATCCCAAATGAAAAAAGTGTAGTAAATCATGATAAATGACAATTACTAATAACATGATCAACTTAATTTATTTCATTCAATGGATGCTGAGCTGACAATATTATATTACTGTTCATCTAGGCCCAGATTCAGAAAAGTATGTAACCTGCCTAACTTAAACACGTGAATAGCCCGATTGACTTCAGTAGGCCTTATTCATTTATTTATTTAGATTTAAAATAATTGAAAAGATTTCTTCCTTCCTGAGCCTCTAGGCACACTAACACATACTTAATAATACAATAAAATCCTAGCAACATTAAAGTAATCATTCCGACAGAAGCCAGCTACCTACACAAACTCCTTTTTGACCTTCTATCATTGTGGAAAGCATAACTTCAGCTCTCTCCAAAAATCCTGTTGAACAGGTGGGGTTTTTTGCGCCATACTTGAAAGGTCATTAAATTCAGGCTATTTTGTACCAAGTGGCGGAGGAAGTTCCAGAATCCCGATATCCTGACAGAGAACAACACCCTGACAGCTGTCTCCTCTTCTATAATGAGAGGGATCCGGCTCAAGCCCCCCCACTCAATTGCAATTATGGCACAGGTAGATGTGATCTGTCAGATAGGCCAGTCTCAGTCCATTTAGCATTTTATGGGTCATAACCAACACTTTGAGTTCCGCCAGAAGACCAGTAAGCAGCCAGTACAGATTTCAGAGCATTGATGACACATGCTCCCAGAGAGCTGCCCTGCTTAATAAGCAAACAGCAGCTTTCTGCGAATGGTTTTAAGGTGTAGCCCTATGCAGAGCACATTGCAATAGTCTAATCTTGTTGTGATAAAATCATGACTATCAGTGCCGAGATATCTTCATATCCACAGAGGTACACCCACATGGAGCATATTTTCAGAAGGTAGTGAAACTAGCTACTTACAAAACACCACCACTAAGGAAACAAAAGGAAATTAATTTTTTTTCTTTTCTCTAATCCCTTTAAGTTTTATAGATGCATTGGGGATTGACAGTTGGTGAAAAATTTCAGTGGGAGGTGTGACTTTTAAGTTTATGGTGTCTTAAAATTCTATTATTAATATTAGTAATGTTTTACATGTCCCTAAATACTCAACCAAAAGAGTTTAAAAATCATTTTAGATTAGCAGCAGCGATTTGTTAAAATGCAAGGCCATGATTTTGATGGCTGTGCAGCTTGCAGTGATTTATGTGCATGCACAAAACACCAGAATTTGTCTCTAAATCTTTCTATGGATACTCGAGATCAGATTCCTCAGAAATGTGTTTGGTGATTTATATGCAGCCTCTCATTTACTGTATGCAGCTTGCTGTAGAGAGTAGTCCCCTTAGAGCTCTACAACTCCTTGGTTATTGACAACATAGTTTGTTTTAGGTTTAGGAAGAAAAAGTGAAGTATTGTGCGTCAAACTTTGGCATGAACTAAATACACTTGATGTAAATAGATCAAAGCCACCTGCTAGAAATCATTTTGACATCTTGGTGTACAAAGAGTTCTGTACTTGGTGAGTCTTTGCTGAGAATCTGAGTAGTGTTACATTTTATAGCCTGTTTTCATGGGACCACCACTGATTCAGTTCCAAGCTAAAAGAATACTTTAAAATGCTGTCTCCTGTAGCAGCATGAAAACACTCCAAGAACTTGATCCTTTCAAGAATAATTTGTGGCTATTATGTAAGCCTGAAGTTACACTCGAAGACAGTTTACCAACACTGAAGACTTAGACCATTTAGAGATTAAAGCAAGTCTACTGAGAATTCTCAGATGCTAATTTGCAGATAGTTTTAGCATACATAGAATATCGAGAAATTTTATTAGTCACCCCAGTATTATCTCTCAGCTTCTCTAGGGTGATCCATTTTTTTTAACATCTGCCCTATTCCTTCCCTTAATGTATAGCAAAAGGAAATTGACTTTTAAATAGGATTAGCAGTGCTAAAACACCTTATTTGAGTAAGGAATCAGTATGGTTGTCTTTTGAGGCATCATTAAAAATAATGTTGAATTTCTACAGCAGTACAAAGTACATTCTGCATAGGCATCAGTGTGGGAGAATAAACTGAGTGAGGAACCAGGATTCAGGTTTTCACTCAATTCCTGTTGTCTTCAGTGGAAGTTCAGAATACTCAGCACCACTCAGTATATGATCCTTTCTTTATTATGATTAATATTATTTATTACAGTAGAACCTGGAAGCCCTCCTGAGATATGGGCCTCATTTAATATCGTAGTACATTCTAACCAATGCGCCATTCTAATCATACACACCATAATTCTTCAAAGTGGAAAATCCAGGAACAGTATATGGTAAAAATAGAAGGGAAACTATTGTAACAAACAATTGGTTTTGTATTAAATTTAAAAAAAATCTGATTTTCTTTTCCTGTTCCTGTACTTGGTGTAGGAACAGGGAGGGAGGGAGAAAGGAGGATATAAGCTACTCTTGCACTCCAGTTCTTGGCCCTTTTGGAGGCCTGCTCACCCAGTGGTGTAAGTTAGAGTAGCCCCTGCATGTAATAAAATAGCTGAGAATAGCCTGAGTGCAGTTGGTTCTGGACATGTCCACTCCTCCCCTGACGCACCCCAAATATACGAAGCTGAGGGGAAAGTGTTAGAGCCATTTCTGCAGCAGAGTTCTGGCTGGGGAACCCTCTTATATCATGGGTATTCTTTAGGGGCCCTTTCTGCAACTTTCTGCCTCCATGCCCTTTATTGCCCCTTTACACCAAAAGAGCATCCTGAATGGGCCAGACAGAAGAGAGACTCAAGCCTCTGAACTATTAAATAATGTTAAGGTTATGACACACACAGTCTGTATTAGGGAAATTCAGTTCAAGCTTGTCTTTATCTCAAGTCAGTGTGATAAACACAGGCACAGCATTAGGAGTTAAGGGAAGCATGTTGAATTTAATTTCAGATGTCCTACCTCCTCTTTGGTGGTTATTTCCTTGTTTGATATTTGTTTGTTTGCTTGTTTCGTCCTCTTTGTTTGTTTTTTAAATGTCAGAAAGAGTAAGAATCCCCAAACCCAAGAGACTCAAACTCTTCCAGCTTCCTGGATTAATGTATTTATAAATCGTGTCTGTGCATATTATTATCCTTTAAGGAACACAGAGATGTATTTGGAAACACCAGAACAGCTCACCATGGTAGCATTTAATTTCAGAAAGAGGAACTACACAAAAATGAGGAAGTTCGTTAAACAGAAATTAAAAGGTACAGTGCCAAAAGTGAAATCCCTGCAAGATGCATGGACACTTTTTAAAAACGACATAATAGAGGCTCAGTTTAAAGGTATACACCACATTAAAAAACCTAGTAAGAGGACCAAAAAAGCACCACCATGGCTAAACAACTGCTCCTTTTACTTTGTTGGAGGTAAAAAGGCATTCTTTAAAAAGTGGAAGTTAAATCCTATTGAGGAAAATAGAAAGGAGCAGAAACTCTGGTAAGTGAAGTGTAAAAATATAATTAGGAAGGCCAAAAAAGAATTTGAAGAACAGCCAGCCAAAGATTTAAAGAGTAACAGAATTTTTTTTTAACTACATTAGAAGAAGGAAACCTAGTTAGGCCACTGGACAATTGAGATACTAAAGGCAGACTCAAGGAAGATAAGGCTATTGCGGAGAAACTACATGAATTCTTTGCATCAGTCTTCGTGGCTGGGGATATGAGGAACATTCCCAAACCTGAACCATTCTTTTTGATGTGACAAATCTGAGGAACTGTCCCAGATTGAGGTGTCATGAGAGGAGGTTTTGGAACAAATTGATAAATTAAACAGTAATAAGTCAGATGGTATTCACCCAAGAGTTCTGAAGGAACTCAGATGTGAAATTGCAGAACTGCTCTCATGGTATAAATGAGAGTCCTGTAGTACTTTAAAGACTAACAGATTTTATTTCTGCAGGCATGAGTTTTCATGGGTGGTAACCCACTTCGTCAGATGTTACCACCCACGAAAGCTCATGCCTGCAGAAATAAAATCTGTTAGTGTGCTACAGGACTCATTGTTTTTACTATATACAGACTAACATGGCTACTCCTCTGGAGCTTAACTGTGGTACATAACCTGTCACTTAAATAAGCTTCTGTACCATATCATTTGAGGATAGGTAATGTGATGCCAGTTTTTAAAAAAGGGTTCAGAGGTGATACTGGCAATTACAGGCTGATAAGCATAACTTCAGTACCACGCAAATTTTTTGAGAGGGTCAACAAGTATGTGGACAAGGGTGATCGAATGGATATAGTGTATTTAGATTTTCAGAAAGCCTTTGACAAGGTCCCTCATCAAATGCTCTTAAGCAAAGTAAGTGGTCCTAGGATAAGAGGGACAATCTTCTCCTGGATCAGTAACTGGTTAAAAGCTAGGGAAAAGAAGGATAAAAATAAAGGGTCAGTTTTCAGAATGGAGAGAGGTAAATAGTGGTGTCCATCAGGGGTCTATACTGGGTCCAATGCAGTTCAACATATTCATAAATAATCTGGAAAAAAGGGTAAACAGTGAAGTCTCAACATTTGCAGATGATACAAGACTAGTCAAGATAGTTAAGTCCAAAGCAGACTGCAAAGAGTTACAAAAGGGTCTCGCAAAACTGGGTGACCGAGCAACAAAATGGCAGATGAAATTCAGTATTAATAAATGGAAAGTAAAGCACATTGGAAAACATAATCCCAAATATACATATAAAATGATGGGGTCTTAATTAGCTGTTACCACTGAAGAAAGAGATCTTGGTGTCGTGGATAATTCTCTGAAACTCAGTGTTCCACTCAATGTGAAGTGGCAGCCAAAAAAGCTAACGGAATGTTGGGAATCATTAGGAAAGGGATAGATAATAAAAAAGAAAATAATATATTGCATCTAAATAAATCCATGGTACACCCTCATCTTGATTATTTAGTGCAGATCTGATCACCCCATCTCAAAAAAGATATATTGAAATTGGAAAAGGTACAGAAAAGGGACAAATATAGTGATTGGGATATGGAAAAAGCTTCCATATGAGGAGAGATTAATAGGACTGGGACTTTTCAGTTTGGAAAAGAGATGACTAAGGGGGGATACGATAGAGGTCTATAAAATCATAAGTGGTGTGGAGAAAGTAACTAAGGAAGTGTTATTTACCCCTTTTCATAATACAAAAATTAGAGGTCACCAAATGAAATAAATAGGCAGCAGGTTTAAAATGAACAAAAGAACGTATTTCCTCACACAATGCACAGTCAATCTGTGGAACTCCTTGCCAGAGGATGTTGTGAAGGCCAAGACTATCATGGGGCTCAAAAGAACTGGATAAGTTCATGGAGGATAGGTCCATCAATGGGTATTAGTCAGGATAGGCAGGAATTGGTGTTTGCCAGAGGCTGGAAATGGGCAACAGGATGGATCACTTGATAATTATCTTTTCTATTAATTCCCTCTGAAGCACTTGGCTTTGGAAGACAAGATACTGAGTTAGATGGGACCTTTCGTTTGACCCAGGATGGCCAATCTTATGTTCGGGCCTGATCCTACGTCTATTAAAGTTGTTGGGAATTTTGCCAATGATTTCCATGGGATCCTAGTCTGTAGTTTGTACTTCAGCACCCAATGTTGAAAACCACCATGTCAGTAAAAATATCCACATTCAATTATGAATAAAGCCGCAATTCCATTACAATAACACTGGAAAAAGAGTTAATAACTTTGCTTAAAAAAATAAAAATTTGTTCCTAGTCTTTTCTTATATCTGTCTATGGAAAAGCATCAAATAAAACCTGCAAACAGGTTTTTTTAATTTTCTACATTTTTTTAGGTGAGCTGCTCTTTAGCTGATACTCTGGAGACCAAAAGTCAATTGCAAATTTCATCGCACAGCCAATGTTTACAGATGAGATAGTAAACATCTGAAAATAGGGTACCTTATAATGGAAGTGTTGACTCAACTTTAACTTCAGAGACAGGCACAAGTGGTGCCAGTTTAATTAAAGCCTGTGTTTAAAATAGGGCTATCCTTGATATGACATTGATTCACCAGTGTTTTTCTCTCCGTCTCCCACCCCCAAACATTGATGACATTTTGTACCACATACCACTGTGTTGTGACAAATTAATAGATCATTTTGTTTTCTGCAGGAAAACTGAAGACTTTTATAGCAAATCCTCCAGTGTCAAAATGAATACAGGTATGCTGTTTTTGTGAGATTTTTCTTTACTTCTATATATTTTATTTTATAAGCAAACTAGGGCCCAAATTAGTAAATATTCATGCACCAAATACACTAAGCTGATACTGAAATTAAACTAAACAGGATGTTATTTTGATAATATGTTTGTATATGTATATTTATGTATACCACGTATAAAATATATGTACATGTTTGTGTGTATGCAATATATCTGCATGTTTGCATATGTATATTGTTATACGTATGTGTATGTGTTTATATATGTATATTTTATGTAAATATATATATTATTATACAGTACATATATACATTCAATAGCACAATGGCATATATAATAACCAAAGGAAAATGGCATCCCTTTATCTTTGGAAAACAGTGCTATAATGTAAATATCCTGTTATCAAACTATATCACAAGATAGGTTTGTATATAAAAAGATGTTGCTATTTAATAAATTAGTGATTATAGTGAATTCACAAATTGAATATGAGCCAACAATGTGATGCAGTTTTAATACAGGCTGTGGTGTATTAACAGGAGATATATAAGACATGGAGGTAATTGTTCCCGCTACTGGTGAGGTCACAGCTGGAGCCGTGTGTCCAGATTTGGGCACCACACTTTAAGAAAGGTGTGGACAAATTGGAGAGAGTTCAGAGGAGAGCAACACAAATTATAAAAGGTGTAGATAACATGTTCTATGTGGAAAGGTTAAAAAACTGGGCATGTTTAGTCTTGAGAAAAGTGGACAGAGGGAGGACCTGATAATGGTCTTTGGATATGTTAAGGGCAGTGATCAATTATTTCCCACATTCACTGAAGGCAGGATAAGAAATAATCAAATTAATCTTCAGCAAGGGAGATTTAGGTTAGATATGAGGAAAAAAATTCTATCTATAAGGATTATTAAGTACTGGAACAGGTAACCAAGGATTGTTGTGAAATCCCTCTCACTGGAGGATTTTAATAGGTTAGAAAAACACCTGTCAGGGACTGTCTAGCCTCAGCACAGAGGGAAGGGATAGATGACCTCTGAAAGTCACTTCCAACCCTACATTTCTATGATTCTATATGCATTTACATTATCTTTCAGGCTGCTATGATAGAAAAGTCAAATCTGGTCTTAATTAAAACACAAATTGAAGAATGTTTGCTTTATGGTCCATTACAAAGTATAAAGAAGAGCTGTAGCTTGATCCTACACCATTGAAGTCAATGGGAGTTGTGCCACTGTCTTTAGCAGAGGCCTGAATAGAGTAGACAGATGAAATCCGGGTCCCACTGAAGTCAATGGCAAAATGAATAGTTACTTCAGTGGGGCCATGATTTCACCTGATGTATATATATGCATAATTAATATTACACAGGTTTACTCTGAATGGATTCTGTGAACACAATAATAAACAGCATGAGCAAATCAGCTCAAGTAACTTTATTCATCTGAAGCTTGTATTGTTTTATGTTCAGTAATTGATGCTATTTATTGTAATAATATTCAGAATTTCCCTCTGCCCAGTTTTATGCTTGTTTTTTGGTGAGAGATGAAGTTACAGTAAAAATCTATATATATATTTATATTTTTGAAATTAAGATAGTTCTGAAGCACTCCTTAGCTGACGGAGTTAGGATGAGAGGTAACTCAGCTTTTTACTACATTTTACTACACATTTTACTACATCACACATTTAACTACAACTCAATTGCACAGTGCAATCTCATGGGTTAAAATCTTGTAAATATTATTTTGTGGCTGTCACTCACTTTAAAAATGTCACATTTCATTACTCTAATGTCACAGATGTGAATTACAGCCTCCTCATGACATCATAGCTATGACATATGGATTTATTGTTCTAATTTCCAGTGAGATTTTTGCTACAAGTTTGAAATTCTCTAGAGAAATACGTTAGCTTTTTTTTTTAAAAGGCTATCAGTGTATCTGAATTCCTTTTGTTGTGGATTTTAATCCTAATCCCTCCATAGCAGACTTTGAAACCCACCTACTGAAACATACAAGGATTGCCTAAACAAACATGTCATCATGAATTTATGCTGAATTTAAACCTTTAAGTCCAGGAGTGCATCACTTACTTGTGAACATTTGTAGCAATTATCCACAATTACCAGTTCCACTAAAAGAAGAAATTACACAATAAAGTAATATTTCACATTTAGCTCTATTGATGTAGTCTGCATCCCCATGCAAAAACCAAGATGGATTAAGCGTAAATATTGGGAATTATCCCTAGCATAGCTCCAGGAGTAGGATACTGCAGCACCACTTTCACTAAGCATGAGAGTGGTTGAGGTAAGCGATGCTCAACATAGTGTACTTGGTTACATAGAGCTTCCCAACCTTCTGCACACAGCACCCTGAGAGCTGTTAAACCAAAATAATCGGTTTTATTCAACCAGCTTGAACCTGTGGATTTACTAATACTTCATAGCAGGAGTCTGTGCATGTAGACGGTATTACTACTGAGTTATCAGCAGTGTCTACTAAAAACTGGGATGAACCACAAACTGCTGGTCAACTTGAAGGCTAAATGGGGTCCTCTGTAGCTCTGGTGAACCTTGTTAAGTCATTAGACTCGGGCAAATTAATTTAAAAAAAAGAAAAAGTAGACCTATTTCTTAGAGTAATCTCTTCCAGTCCCATGTCCCCTGGGGCTGCAGACTTGGCAGCTATCTCAGCCAGGAGAGAATTTAGTTTACAAAGGGTGTGTTCAATTTTTACTTTCTACCATACTTTCTATATATGGAAGGATTTGTTTATTTGTTTTGGGTTTTTTTATTTGTTGTTAATTCTTTTCCAAATGCTAGAAAGGCAACATCTCCAATTTAACAGCTAAAGGCAACAACACATTTTTGTAAAAAAGAAAAGAAGTTGTAGGGAGAGATTTTTCAGAGGCACGAAGGGGAGTTACACACACAACTAACTGACTCTTTCGTTTTCCAACTCTCCAATAATGTATACAGAGAAAAATATCTACATCTGTGCCACAGCTGTGTTATCTGCCCCACAAATCACTTAGACTCAGTCTCTCTAACCACTCTCTCAGATACCCAAATGGATGTCTGAGTTTCTTATAGGGCAAGCTAACATCCCACCGTTAACCTTCAGTCATGTGCCTCCTGCTGCCACTCCCACGCTTTTCCATGATGGCTTTGTTACAAGTTTACAAAAACCAAGAAGCTAGCATAACTCAAAAGATCCCACACCAAGCTGCTGCTCACAAGGCATAAAAGAAACATACAATTCTCTCCCATGAACTGTCCCCCTCTCACCTCTTGTTTTATCATCCTATTAAACCCACTTTCATGTTGATGTTATCCTTACTCAATTGTTTTACCTATCTGTCTGCCTACTGCATCTAGATCATTTATAAATGATTGTTCACTGTGGTATCTAGGATGATTCATACTTATCTATATTCATTAGATTGGAATCTTCCCCAATACAAGGACATTCTTTTATCCTGTGCCTATTAAGTCAAGTACACACCTATGGCACTATATTAATAATAATAATAAAGAAGCTGTGGTAAATTCTGAAAATTGAAAACAGTTATATATAGGCAAAACAAAAGATGATCTTTGCTTGCAATTTTGTATGCAATTTTTAATTTCTTTTTTTTGTTGTACTGGACTATAAAGAAGTTAAATAGTGTTCAGGGTTTACTTGAAATCTGCTGTAGAAAGAATGCTTCCTAGATGGAAGTAATTCCATGGTTACTTCACCTATGTTTAAGACAAATAATTTTTTTTTAAATCACAACTCAGCTACTCAGTAACTGCTTAAAATGCTTACCAATCGCTTAACATGTTGGGTGGGATTGTTCAAAGTGTTCAGCATTGATAACAATCTCGCTGACTTCAATTGGAACTGTGTTAGGGCACCACTGAATCCCTTAGAAAATCCCAACCATAATTACAATAATGAACAAACACTTCAAAATTGCTGACAATAAGCTATGAGAAACTGTGTGAGCATTTTCTCTTGTTATAGTATTTCAAGACTGGAACAAAATAGCTGCAAAAGAGAGATCCTGTATATGTTACCTCAGCACAATGTTTTCCTACGGACAATGTTCTCTTCTGATTACTGCAAACCTGTGTAAAGCTGAGAACATATCCATGTTCCCCAGAGTAGCTTGCTAATTGAATTTTGTGCTTTCTTAAAATCACACTAAGTAGGAATGCTCAGAAGTATAATATTAATGGAAACTTAAAATGTATGAAGTGCTTTTCATCTAAAAATCTCTTAAGCACTTTAAAAATTTGGATAAGTATCACTATCTTTATATTAGAGAGACGAAGTGGTAATATCTTTTATTACTTACTTTTATTACTTCAGTTGGTGAGAGAGATCAGCTTTAGAGCTACACACAGCTTTTCTTCAGGTCTGGGAAAGGAACTTTCAGTGTCACAGAAAAATGCAAGGTGGAATAAATTCTTTAGCATAAATAGGGACTGAGAATTCAGATACAGTGTGTGAAAAGTGTTCACCCACAGGCAATAGGGTGTTTTTGTCTTTTATCATTTTCCTATGTGAGTTCATACAAGAGCATAGTGTTTATCTTATTTCACGCATGTAATTGTTATTGGGGCATTAGTGCACTGATGAGATATGCCATATGTTGTGATAGGCATGTGTAGGACCCATGGATCTTGAAAGGTGTGAGGGGTGTTGATCATTGTAGCAGTGGAGATATGTCTGCAGGTTTTGCATCTGTTCTGGCAGGGTGCTGCTTTGAGTTGGTATGTCCTGGTCTGTGGGGAACTTGCTTCTGATGAGAAGTTTGAAGAGGTTGAGGGGTTGTTTGAAGGCCAGAAGTGAGGGTTCAGGAAAGATTTCTTTCACGATGGGGTGAAAACTTTCCTTAAGAAAACAAAGGCTGAACCATTGTGGATTTACAGAGTGAATAAATATACTTATTGCATATTTCATAGCAGTATGCAAATGCTGATATTATCTTTTGCACAGATGGATAATGAATGGGTCTAAGTTAATTTGCAAAAACAAATCCTTGGTGTCCACCCATAAATATTTTAGTCAGGAGTTTTAGAGGGATAATATGCTTGGTAAGTGCATCTAATTTTAAAATGACAGAACAAGTCAGCTGCTTGTGGTAAATTAAGCACATAAAGAGCAGCCAGGGAAAGGGAATACGCAGTTCTTGAAGGCTTCAAAACATATGTGCATTAATTTTATTAATGTAAGCCATCATATGATGTACCTCCTAGCAATTTATCCAATTTGTCTGGGAGACAAGAACAGAAATACTTGGTCCCTGTAGAGTCTCTGACTCGGTCATAAAGTCACTTTTGGTTAAATGAAAGAAATTATATTATCTTGACCCTCTAAGTCATCCCTCTTCTACTGAGCTTATTAATAATAATTATTATTTGTCTTTTGATGGAACCTGAGGACTAACTGAGAACAGGGCCCCATTCCACTAGGCACTGTACAAACAGAATAATAGACAGTGTCTGCCCAAAAGACTTCAAGATCTAAATAGACAAAACAGATAAAGGGCAGGGAAAAGATACATACAAATAGAGTGAACAGAGTGATGGCTGGCAAATGTCACATTAGGGCATTTTGGGGCAAGAAGGTTGGTGGGGCTTGGGTTTTTTTCTTTTTAATTCTTTGGGTGGAAGTTAGTAAGGGTGGACTAGCTAATCAGAAAGGCAAAAGGAGGGAGATTTAGGCAGTGGAGAAGATGGAAAGAGGGGAGCACTCAGGGCAAGTAAAATGAGGCTGAGATGAAGAGACAGTGGGTGGAAGACAAGAAATAGTTGGAAGAAACAGTCAATGTCCAGAGCAAAAACTAGTGAAAATAGTCTATCATCATCAGTATCCAGCAGTTCCTTCTACAGCACCTGCTGCCACTACTTCTGTCTGCTCCTGCCAGTCCTTGTTTCTCTGACCTTTGGAGGCTGTCTTCTGCCTGAAATTCATTTGTTCCCACAGCCCAAATGACTCAGGAGAATTGGATGCTCCCAGAAGGAAGAGAGGGCCATCCCTGCACAGTTCTAAATCAGGTTCTGAGGGGTGCCCCAGCTATCTTTCACCCTCCTTGCCCCATCCCCAAAGTTGCAATACATAGTTAAGCTAATTATTCATCTGCTCCTCTTTCAATGGAAGTGACATGTGCAAAGGGCTTGCCTATGATAGTCTCTGATCAAAATGTGGCTCCTGATTAGAACTGAGCATGCTATTCAGGGAACAGATTATTCAGTTATAAAGTACTACTTAATAGTGGTTTCTGTTTCTGTTAGTCTGGTCTAGTCTAGAAATAGTCTGTTTCTGGTGTGCTGGTGCCTAGAGGCTTAATCAGAATCAGGGGCCCATTATGTGGGAGTTGTACAAACACACATAAATATTTTAAATAGATGTACGTAATGTAAGTATCAGAGATCCTCATTTGCCTCTCAACATAGCTGTTAAGTAGTATGGGGGTTACAGCAGACATGGTAATCAATCAATGAATTTAGCCCATGTTACTGTTTGTGAATCATATATATATATATAAAGAGAATTCCTCTTCTTCTCATCCCAAATCACCTTTACAGACATGGGGAGCAATACAGCATCACCAATTATTCCTGTCCCCTAGGTCTAACTGACCTTTGTTGCATTTGCATTATTTGCTTTGGCATTCAGTCATCTGTTTCTCTTCTACAGTGTCTCCACCATCATAATCTTTTTGATTGCAGCCAATCTTGTACCATGATTTCACATTCTACTCTCATTCTAACTTCATTTTTTTTCAAAACATTCTACCGGCCATCTTCTGAATAACTCTCATCTTTGCCACCTCTAGCCTTCTGATGTTCATTTCATTTCATGCAGCTGTTTCTAGTCCGTACAATAATACTGTTAATGCACTGATTTGATTAATTTTCATTTTGGTATCAAACAAAGGGTTTTTATCAGCTCATAATTACATCTACTTCTGTACAGTACTTGTACCTAAAGCACATCTCCTTTTAACTTCATCCTTGATGGAACTGTTGGCATTGATCAAGCTTCCTAGATACTCATAAGATTTTACTTGTTCTACAATGTCACCCTTGCTGCATTTCAAAACTTTATCTATTGTCCCTTTTCCAATATACAATCACTTTGTCGTCTTGGCATTTATAGTAAATCCAGTTTGACTACACCAGTGTTCCAAGATAGTGAAGAGTCTCATCATTAATTCAAATGTCTGCCAGTTATCCAATGTCATCTGCATAAGATAAAGAGCTTAACTCTGGATCACCCAATGTCATGCCCTTCAACTTGTCTACCATTCTTAACATCCAATTTAAGAATATGATGAAAAGTGATGGTGATTCCCTACCCCTTTTCTTACACTAAACTTTGACTTGAACTAGTTGCTTAATTTTCCACCAATTTTTGCTGAGAGACTTAGATTTTTATAAAAAAAATTGTTATTCAGAATTATCCAACAAACATGAGCATTCCATAAGCAGAATTATTGGTGCATGAAATGTTTATTGATATCTGGTGGAGCAGAGGATTGTGGGATGATGCAATATGAAATAAGTTCTGAGATGTAGGTGAGATGAAGTAATGTAGGGCCTAGAAGATAAGAATGAGCTGTTTCATAGTAGTATTATTTGAAAGTTGCACACAATTGACCTGTTCCTCCAGTCTTCAGACAGACAAAATTCCAGTTGACTTCAGTGGGAGTTTTTTCCTGACTAAGCATTGCAAGATTGGGTGCAAGATGAATAAAAGAAAAATAATTAAAAATCTAATATGATACAAAAGTGTAGAATATATGGTATCTGTTGTACTGTATTTCAATTCAACATTAGTTAATGTCTAATTCAATATTATAGACTCATAGACTCATAGGTCAGAAGGGACCAATATGATCATCTAGTCTGACCTCCCGCACAAGGCAGGCCACAAAACCCTACCCATACACATTTATAACAACCCCGAACCCATGACTGAGTTATTGAAATCCTCAAAAGTGAGATTTGAAGACCTCAAGCTGCAGGGAATCCACCAGCAAGCGACTCATGCCCCATGCTGCAGGGGAAGGCGAAAAACCTCCGTGGCCCCTGCCAATCCGCCCCGGAGGAAAATTCCTTCCCGACCCCAAATATATATAAATATTGCTTGTGTATATATTAAAAACAATGAGAGTCCTGTAGCACTTTAAAGACTAACAAATTTCTGTTTATGTATATGTATGTGTGTGTATATATATATGTATATATGCACAGTGTGTTTATATAGATACATGTCATATACCTACACTGTACATTGCAATGTATATATTATCTTATAGATGATGGGATATGTAAGAGACAATGTCAAACACATCATTAGATAAGGGCCAAATAGATCCCTGCTATATAACTCCATTGACTCCATTCAGTTTTTTAGAGAGATGATTCTTTCTGGTGTGTCTTTCTGATGGGTTATGCCCATATACTCAGGGGCTAATTGGTAGACACATTTGGAGTTAGGAAGGAATTTTCCTGCAGGTCAGGCTGACAGAGACCATGGGGGTGGAAGACTTTGCCTTCAGCCTTGGGCTTGGGTCACTTGCTGTTTTGAACAATAGTAAATAGTGGATTCTCTGTAACCTGAAGTCTTCAAATCAAGATTTGAGGACTTCAGTAGTTCAACCAAAGGTTGTGGGCCAATTACAGGAGTGGGTGGGTAAGGTTCTGTGGCCTGCAGGAGGTCGGACTGGATGATCATGATGGTCTCTTCTGGCCTTGAAGTCTATGAATGTAAGTTATACAAGGAATGAATTTGGGGTAGCGTTTCTTGAAATTATAATAGTGATCTGTTTTTTCAGAATGATGTATTGTAATGACTTGCTGAGTTGACTTTGGCTTGAAGATGCAGTGGTCCAGCCTGCCTCATTCCCAAGCAGTGTAAGGAGCACACTTTCCCTCAGAGATAGTCTACATCCCAGTGTCCCCTTTTTCTGCTCTGAAACGAAATGAGAATGTTTCTAGAAAAGCACAAGCTTGTATTATATTTGATTAGATGATGTGACAACACAACAAAATCATATACCAGACTACTGGCATTCATCAATCAAACAGAGTATCCTTTCAAAATCTTGCAATGTTTTCATGTTTGAGAAAAATAGATATGAATACATTATGGTAATGAAGATGCAATGAAATAAAATGGATTTACTACTATAATCAGCAGTTCCAATAAGATCTGTCATCTCATGTTAGTCAGAGGAAAAGGACAAGAATGGAAAAAGTTATAGTAAATTATCTCTCTGATGTCATAGTTATGTCAGTAATTTCCAGCAAATATGCAGGCATGATGGCTTTTGTTTCAGATGCACAATACTAATTAATTCCAAGCAATACATTGTTTAGGATTATTTCACTTATTGGATGACTGAAATTACTTGACCTTTTGCTCATGCCTCAGAACTGGAGGTGATTTTAGACAGGCTTAAGCCTGAGGACAGCAACTCAGATATTTTTCAGCATCAGCACCAGTTTAACACATGTGCCACAAGATCCAATGTCAATATGCTCTGATATTTTCAGTGGAATGTCTGAGCCACTTTACAGATATCCAGAGCATTAACCCTTTGACCTAAGTTAAAGATGCCCCTGTGGTTCAACTCATTCCTGATGTATATAATAATTTCCCATAGACACATGGCATGCCTAGTTTAAACATTTATGTCTATCACGGAGCTGTTCTGAAATCGTAAGGTGGTATTTTCCAAGGGGTTTTAAGGCACCCAACTCCTGTTGATTTTAGGTCTCATTGATTTTAGCTCCTTTGAAAAATTTGGCCAGAATGAATAATTAGGTAAATAATTTTAATACTAGCAAACAGTAGAGAAAAATCTGATTCTAAGTAGAAGTACTTAAGCAGAATATTTTCTGAACTGTTGTTGCAAATATGGGAGAGAGCGGTGATTGCCCTATCATGAAAGGCCTAGTCCCATGACATGTGAATTGCTGCCAGTAACAGTGATATAGTGCCAGTGGGCACAGAATCCCCATACAGTTTCCAGCCCTCAGTCAGTAAGAGAAAAAGAAGAGAAGGAAAAAAAGGATTATCTGAGATGATTTTCCCCCAACTCCCCGAGTTGCTGAGGAGGGAGGCAATTGTGTGTTGTAATTTCTTCACAATGATCTTAGATCTGTCCCAAACTTTGTTCTTATATCAGTCATGGTATTAATGAATTAATCTCCACTCATTCTCCCATGACATTGCTGGGCTCCAGAGTCAAGAACATCCATCTCTCATTAAATAGAGTTACCAGAATGAGGAGTCTTAAAAACAACAGGGATGTCCTCTTCCCTACCAAGGATAAAATGAGTAATTTTTGTCACCTGTGTTTAAAATATTCCTTATAAATCCAGAGTACAGTACAAAACCCACTATGTCTTGTAATAAAACATAAGCCTGGCTTGTGAATAGTGCCTTTCTCTTGCATGCAATAAAATGGCTTTACAGTGTTGATTATTGACAAGTATTATTCAACATTTAATCCTTCATCTTGATTAGCTATTTGCTGTGAATTATTAGTTATACATAAGGCTAAGATTTTGTATCTGGTATTTTCAGTAAAAGTCACAGGCAGGACATGGGCAAGAAATCATGGAAGCCCAGATCCTGCAGATCGGGGCTGAAGCCCAGTTCCAGTGCCCGGGGCTGATAGCCCAAGCGGAGTCCAGCCACCTAGGGTTGAAGTCGTGGAGGTCACATAAAATCACGGAATCAGACCTCCATGACCAACTTATAGCCTTAGCTATACATAAGCGATCCTTCTGGTACCAGAATGCACACATTGTGGCAATGTATTAAGTATTGAATACTTACCATATTGGATTCCCTGACCTCTAGTGTATTCTGCTAATCTCTGGATTTTACAAATAGACAAACAGCAGCAGCAATTCCTAACTGCATGTGTTTATTGATGTATGTGTGTCATATCTCATGTCTTGCAATATGTGGCATGTGCTTACTTCCTTTGTCTTGGGCATGTGTCTATATCGTTTTATGCTTCCAGATAGCGGTGGGTGTGCTCGCAAACGTGCTGCAATGTCTGTCACATTAACAGCTGTGAAGAGAGTTCAGAGTTCTCCAAACCTATTGGCTGCAGGTATAACTAACCACTGGGATACCCCTCTTGAATGGCTTTGTGTAACATTATATATTTCTGTAGATTACGTTGCAAGGAGGAGGAGGGTAACCAAAATGACCTTTACTGGCAAGGTCTAATTTATATAGTTTTATGGTGCCAGATCCTCTTAATATATTTCGTTTCTGAAGATATAATCTTACTTTTCCTCTGATTACATGTCGTAGACATTGAAGAATAGGTGAAACCTTCTGGGAAATTTTGAAAATCTGTTTTAATAATAAAATAAAAAAGTCTCATCTCTATACGTATTTTGGGTATTCTCCCCTTCTCCCCACGTGCCTCCTTTTACCACCTATTTTGTTCATAGGAAAAATGGGGTTTGTTTCTTAAAATCTCAGTGGCTTCTGTTAAAGTTATAATTCTCTGCTCCCAATGTTTCAACCATTTTTTGAGACTGTTGTGGTATCACAAGCAGAAGATTATAATTTCAGTTGTGAAATAAGCAATAGGAGCCAAATGACTTTTTACTAAACAACAATTCTATTTTCAAGAAAATGTTCCTAGAAATTTAAAAACAGAATAAAAACACAAAAAATATTCAATATAGAGGCAAAACTATTTCTTAATTAGAGGACTATATTCAGAGCTGGTTTAACAAGTAAAACTTAAATGCATATCTGTTGGCCATATTTGGTGGTGACTTAAATCATGATATAAATTGCATGCTAGGTGTAAATAGGTCAGAAAACCTGTGTGAGTACCTTGCATCAAATTGGCATTCAGTGGCTGTGCAAGTCTAATGCACAAAGGAGGCAGAAGAGTAAGTGAACAAGGTCTAAGATAAAATGATGGTTTATTTACTTGAGTTTTCCATTGCATCGTGACCATTCAACTAGAAAAATGGTAAAAAATCTTGAGGATGGAACTGTAAACGTTCTTCACAGAATGAGTGCACAATTTCTCACAAGACCTAGGAATTTATCATAAGAATATAATGATGTTTCAACATATTTTCAAAGGAAGTAGCTTCCACACTTCGTCACCTGAGTGAAACTACTGTAGCAATTATAATGCATTCAGGATAAGATATAATGTTAGCACACTGGATTGAAGAATCTCCATCTGCACAGCTCTGGTTAAGGGGCTGTCAGAAAGTGTAGACCTCTTTATTTAGAGAGAAATACTAGGCTGGACATAAAATTTCACTCCTGGCTGAAACGTGCTTTGCAAACTGTCAGCCTGGCAGCACTTTCTGGAGTGTGTAAGAGTACACAAAAGAGACAGAGCTGTTGTTTTAGACCATTTATACAATTCCAATGCACAAACACTTTTTGGTATTTTTAACTTTGTTTATAGAGGGTCTAAATTGTGGGCTAGCTCAAAAAATAAATACAAAATAGGAAAAGTTTATTGTAAATTTCATATGGATTCTTCAGATGCAGGAATCTACTCCACAAGTACAAGAATCTAACTGAAATGAGTGGGACTACTTGCAAAATCAGATGGTACTCAGTGTGAGTAAGGGCAGTAGAATTAGTCTTTTAGGGTGTTATTTTGTATGCATACATTATAAACTTCAGAAAAATGCATATTATTGGCCAGATATTCCAAAACACCTCTTGCAAAGTCAGTATGATTTATCATGTAAATATGCAAACTTAGACTTTTGAAAGATCTTGTTTACTGCACTTGATAGTTCATAAAGGTAGTTATGATCTATAGTGCCAATTCTTGTTTAGATAATTTTAGTTAGTGCATTATTAACCTAGTTGATTAGATTGTTGCACATGATGAATCCTTACAAAATTTTTCAAAAGGATGAAGAATTCCATAAATGCACGTAACATAAATTGGTCTACCTTTAGACCATATAACCAGACGCCCAATCATACCCTACACCAATATACTGTTTACATGGACATTGTTTCTGTCTTTCTCTTTGAATCTTCCAAACACTCTAGCAACATCCTGCAGTTTCCCACACTGAGCACCATCCAAAAATCTCACATGTATGGCTCCTTTTGTTTTTGAATGAAGCCTCTCCTGCCCTTTTAAAACAGTATAATTTCTTCTGGTATCTAGATTTAAGACAATAAATTATAGAGTTAACTGAAAAAACAGGCAACAATATTGTTTATTTTATTCCCTATCTGATGTAGCAGTGACTTAAATAACCAAAATGTAGTAATTGTCACAGTACAATGTAATTCTTCATAAAATGTAATATAATTGAGCAATAAACATTGTTACTTACTGTGCGATATTCTGAGGTGTATATAGGTAACAGTAGGAAAGTTCTGAATATGTAACTTCAATAAAACAGTTAGTACATATTTTATAGATCTTTTGCAACTGTGCAAAATCAGAGGAAATTTATTAGAAACAAAGTCTTTTCTGTATAGTGTAAGCTGGATCTTCTAAGACTATAACAATTACCATTGAGCTTCCTTAAATTAGATTAATTTCTAAAGGTACAAAAATTACATCAACGCCTTTAAAATGGTCTATAAAATAATCGTTAATTCAATACAAAGAAAACTCAGTGGTGATGCATTTAGAAAATATCCTTGCATACGGAAGCATAGGCAGTTATAGTTGTGGAAAAATAATGATAATATATAGCTTAAAATCAATTTCTGTGAGATGAGGCTAGTTTGACTGCAGTGGAGGCTCACTTAATGTGTAACCTTATGGGTAAATTCTCTTGGTAGCAGCAGCTGCTGCAGACTTTATAAAGCAACATGACAATTATCCTTGAATTTCCATTAGATTTTCTCAGATACTTTTATTTAATTAGCCCAGTACTCAAAATGATTAAATATTGTTAGGACCAGTGATTTTGGTTATTAAGAAAATGAATAAACTTGGTAAGACAATATGGATAAAATTCTGACACAGCTATACACCTGTACACACTACTGACTTCATTGGGTCATGTGGGTGTAAATGGGTACAGAATTTGGCACCACACTGAGAGCGCAAGTAATGCAGAACCAAGCCCAATGTCACATGCAGCCTGCTGTTCCATCACCAAAAATGCTGACAGAATTGCCTAAAGTATTTTAATTTCCAGCACACACTAACCTAGCTATTTCTTTTTTAGGACCTGGTTCTCAGTCTCCAGATTCAGGTAAATAAAACATGATTTTTCTCTATGCATAAATGTACCAGTATCATAAATGTCTGAATTATAGCAGTCTTCCATATGTATATTTATAGCATCATGCCTCCCAAATGGATCCCCGTGCACCTTATAAACCGTACTGATTTTTGTAAACTATCTCAAGTGAAACCTGTGGCTGAGAATGTCAGGCAGGCAACCACCTGTCTGAAGTGATGTCAAGGCTTCCAGGACAATTTTATTCAACAGTTAGTTAAATGCCATACAGTTGGTTTTATTCCTATTTCCGTGGGTTGAATGATACAAAATGCTCTTCAGTAAGTGCAGCCGGCTCTAGACTGAAATGTAGCAAAGGTTTAACAGTGCATCACAACAGTACACAACGCTCAGGGCAGAAAGTGATAAATGTTTTATCAAACTCGAATTTCAGGGGAGGAATACAAGGACGAATTTAGCCAGAATACTAAGGCGAACACCTACTCTTAAAGAAAGTGTCACTGAATCTTTAATAATTACAAGTGATTAAAACTTCAGGTTTAGGTCTCATCCAAAAGATAGCATTTACAGCAGTACAGTAATGTAATATAGCAGTATTGGCTGAAAACTAACTCAGGTAGAAGGATATAACCTTCTGATTCACCGTCTTTAGTTCCAATGACATTGGAGACTTCTCTTAAAGTCTCCAGTGCAAGTACAGAGAATGCATATGCCAGTCATTACCCTGAGCATCCTGCTTGCATATTACATTCCCTTTCCCCATCCTTTGTCTGCTTTTTTATTTTCCAGTATATAAGATATTCAAGTCGGGGAGTGTCTTCATTTATATTTGGACGATGACTAGACTATGAGGAACAGAAATCTGAGAATAGAGGGCTCTTCAGTCTAAAAGACAAAGATAGATTAGCAAGATCCAATGACTGGAAGTTGGAAGACAAATTCAGACTAGAAATAAGGCACAGATTATTGTGGTGAATTCTCCATTACTGGAACTCTTTAAATAAAGAAGAGATGTTTTTCTAAAAGGGATACTCTAGTTCAGCCAAAACTATTGGACTTGAAGCAAGTACAAATGGAAGTCCTATGGCCTGAGTTATGCAGGAGGTCAGACTAGATGATCACAATGGTCCCTTCTGGGCTTAAAATCTGTGTCTATGAATCCATGAATTTTGTGCAGCTATCAAAATTTAAGTAAAGTAATAACAATGCTGCTCTAGCCAACAATCACTGCTTGAGAAGTTGCAGCTTCAGGCTTATCCATTTAACTCTGATTTAGATGTACATATTGTCAATAGTAGTAGTTCTAGCTACTGGCTAGAAAGTTGTACTTTCAACAGTTTGTTCAATAGGTAGATTTATTATGATAATATGGATATGTAGGGATTTTTTACCAAAAATTTGTTTTGTTTCTCCCCCCCCCCACAAAAGCATGGACATCTTATAATGATGGAAGTAGAGAGACATTGAATGGAGATGCTAGTAGTTCATCTCTTGCAGCAAAAGGCTTTAGAAGTGTTCGGCCAAACCTACAAGAAAAGAAGTCTCCAGCTCAGGTAAACCTTCACACACAAAGTTTCATCCTTTTGTTATTAAGTATAAGTAAGGATAAGACTTTGTCACAGAAGTCACGGATTCCGTGACTTCCAGAGACCTGTGAAATTATCCTTTTCAGCTTCCGTCCTGTGACCTGAGACAGCAGGGCAGAGGCTGTCAGCTTCTGAGCGATGCAGAGCTCTCAGGCAGTCCCAGAGCTTGCAGAGAGCAGCAGCTCTCAGTGACTGTGGGGAAGCCCAACTCCGTGCCACCGCCGGGGTCCCCATTGCTGTCAGCTCAGGCGGCATGGCAAGGACACCGCAGCTCAGAGCCCCCAGCGGTGGCAGCAGCCTCTACTGCCATCCTACCGCCCTGCTGCTGTCAGCCAGGGTGGGTGGCAGGGGCCTCTCGGCTTAGAGCCAACACCGGCTCCCAGCCATCACTGACGGCAGGAGACTCCGGGGCTCAAAGACACACAGCTCCCTGCCAGTGGGGGTTGCCTGGAGGTCAGCTGGTCTCAGGGGCCCCACAGCTCTAAGCCACCGCAGGGGCAGGTGACCTGCACAGTGGAGCTCAGAGGCTCCAGGAAGGGGTGCTGGACCCCACCCCTCTCTACTTCTCTCCTGCAGCGGGGCTTCAGCTCTCATACCCGCTAGCCTCATTTTGTCATGGTTATTTTTAGTAAAAGTCAGGGAGAGATGAATCTGTTTCTGATGTACACGTAAACATACACTACCCAGGACAAGTGTCTGCTGGTTCAGTCACACAAAAAGCTACTTTCCAAGAATGAGGCTGTATGCAAATAAAAATAGGCCAGGTTCAATCAAAAGCCTTACATGATTGTACTTGGACTTCAAAGGGTATTGATTAATATTTTATACTCCAAAGAAATGCATTCTTTATGGAATAAATAATAATTGATTATAAAATTGAATTAGATTAATTTAAGAAGGACCAGGAGTACTGTTCTTCAGGTAACTTTGCTAAATTATATAACAATTATAGGAAAAAACATGAAACAATATGGCTTAATTTAGAAACAGATTTATAACAGAATTTGCATTACTATTTTAATCCAACAGTTATAAAGTAAAAGTGTGTGTGTGTGTGTGTGTGTGTGTGTGTGTGTGTGTGTGTGAAGTAGTATGCATCTATGTTACTCATAAATATTTGTCAGCTAAAATGTTATGTTGAATCCATTTTATGAACTATTTAAATTTCTGTACAATTTTATATTCTCAAACGGTAGTGTTGGTACAAAATAAAATATGTTTGTTATAGTGAACTCAGTCTTGATCACAATTCACTCTTTCCATTAACAAATGGAATCTGTGGTTTTCTAGATATCAAAATACAATATTATCAGGTTCAATGCAGTACCTGATCCAAAGTCTTTTCCTTATAGTGAATGGAATTTGGATTAGGCCTTTGTTCTTTTGTTTAAAGTTACAAGTCTAACTCAAGTTACTTTTCCTGCTAACGTTTACTTTCTCTCTGTTTCTCCTTCAATGTTATTTTGCTGTGTGTGGATGCTTTTGGCAAATAAGGCACCCCTGCCACCCCTTAGAAAAGAAAGTTTTCATAGACCTGGAATAACTAATCACAAGGATGAAATTAATTTCCACTCAATAACTACCAAGCCAACTAAAAAAGTCCCCTCAGATACTGTCTACTGTACTAACAAGAAAGCAATTCCGAGGACAATGTATTCTAAAAAATCTAACACATGTGTGTCCTACTCACAAAGAATCACTAAACCACTGGCCTCCGTCTCTAGCACACACACAAAAGCAGTAGCTGGCATTAGTGCTACTCTTCATCAAGGCCACAGACAAGCATCTCAAAAACGCAGAGTTTCTACCCTGAAATTAACCCGAACACAAGACCCACCAAGCAGTGTTCCTCATAATACACAGCAACATCCCAAGCTTAATGAAGTGCCAACATTTCCACAAAAGCCTGTCTCACCTACCTGTAACCCTGTGCCTGAGAGACACACAGCATCTCTTTCCATTCAGATAGTTCCCCTCCTTGACAATAAAGCAGAGCCTGAAATCCAAGAACATCCACCTAGGCCTTCTCCAGACACTCCAAAGATGCCTCCAAAAGATGTGGGACAAAAGTCTACAGCTCCTTCTTCTCCACAGTCCACAGAATGCAATGTGGTATATTGAACTTTTCCATCTTTTATTTTAGATCTTTCCTGAGTCACTTAACACTTTTCTGTTTAGTATACTCACATTACCATGACCATAGCTTTGTTTTCTGGGTAAAACTACCTGTTGCAATATTCAAAATAGAAATGAACTATTTAATATTATTCAAAAGGGTATTGCAAAAAAGGTTCTGACCCAGTTAAGTTGGGAGGTGGGTTTAAGTTACATATTGAAAGTAAATTACCTGGCTCATCATATTATGCAGATGGTAAAATTATGCACAATAGGAAAGATGTGCTGTGAGTTAGAAACCCATGTGTTTCTCTCTGTTTGTACAGTGCCTAGCACAGTAGGACTCCACTATTGATAGGTCCTTAGGCACTAGCATAATCAATGTGATGAATAATATGAATGGTGCACCTCCTAAGTGGCACTGCTTGGTGGGATCCTACGTTTGAAAGCTAATATGCTGCCACTAGTGCTGGAAGGATCTACTGGGGACTGGGTCCTGGTGCATCTTTGAAAAGATGCCACTAGGATTCCTACAAGTGCAGCTCTGCCAGTGTGCTGGTATGACCCTTCTCCACCAAGGCATCCTCCACTGGACCAGCTAGAGCTTTCAGCAGTGCTAATTTCTGTACTCACCAGTTCCTGGCAACCAAGTTACAGCTGCCCTGGGCACAAGAGATGAGTACTATTTGTGCCATCTGTCTTCTTTGTGCAGCACCAGACATGACATCGCCCTATATACTCTAAGTTGCTCATTTTCCCAATTGCTTTTGTTTACTGAGTGTGAAATTCTTCTCTCAAACCCACATGGATTTCAGTACCAATATGAATGGGAGTTTAAAATGGCAAGAGCAGGCTATCAGAGATGTAAGAACATTTTTGGATGCTCAAATTGTAAGAAGTCATAATACTGAGATCACTTGTGTATATCTGAGAGTTTGGACTGTTGTTTTTTAAGTACCTGGGTTAGTGAACCCAGTTTGGGTTGTCTGGCACACACATATCCATATCCTGTGCTACAAAACCCAGAAAGGAGATTCTTTCAGGCCTGTCCATTTTTTTTTCTTCTTTATTGTTCAATTCTTTAAAAAATCAACTGTATAAAACATTTCAGAGAGTTCTAGTAATCCTCTAAATCTCTGCTTCATTTTGGCACATTAACAGAACATGGTTCATTAGGGACAAGAAGAGAACTTGCCCTAATACCAAACATACAGTATTTTCATTGGACTTTATTAAACATCAGCCATAATAACTTGACATAATTATCTATAGTATATGTACAACATGTAAGAGAGTAGATTTCCAATAAATAAAGGGGAAGAAGGGCATGTACTTCATGCAATTTCATTATATATCATTATGATTGTACATGGAGAGTACTTATTACAGAGTACACTTATTATTGGTTCCTCGGTGAAAAACCTACAGGTGGAATGTCTTTAATTTTATCTTTAAATATCTCCTCCAGCCCTGCCTTCCCCAAATATTGTTAAATCATATTATTATGGCTTATGATGGGTTGAATTAGATATGCTTCAGTGTATTATTTTTTATACTCACTATCCACTTGTGAACCTATTTCAACATTCACAGTGGAAACCATTAAAAATTGTAGTTGCACCTTAATTAACATCCTGGGTCCAGACATCACTGAATAAAGATTAGATGTGATCCAGATCCAAATAATACAGTTCAGGCCCATCTCTATAAAAAACTGATTCTCTGTAGAGACAAATCTGTGAGGTTTCTAGAAAAAACAAAGGAAATCAACCTTACGCATTATGGACCACATTCATCACTTGTTGTAAATCCACTAAAGTCAACAAAGGTACTCCAGAAATTAATAATGGCCCTATATCATGCAAACTTGAAGTTCCCAGACACCTCTGTATGATTTCATCCATCACAACAATGCTATTCTTTGACATCGTCGTGTTTTCAGAACTTCACCTTTAACCAGATTTTGTCTCTGGCAGCAACAAACAGCTACATAGCTACAGGAGATTTTAATATAGTTTTATTAAAAGAAAAACTGTATGCAGAATAGAGCTTTGTGACATTAAAATGGCAAAATTTTGCAAACCCTCCTCCTGAGTACTCCCTATATAAACCCAGCCAAAACACTGCATAAGATATAGGACTGATGTGGTTCAGTGGTCTATCTTGGGCAGAAATAGTGATCTAACAGATGTCATAAACTGCCCTACCAACCTATCTCGGAGGCCTTGTAGAAGAGCACATTGTTTTATCCTGGGGAAGGTGTAATTCACCACTCAGATGAGGACAAGGTACACCTGAGAAGTTGTTTATGTTTTCCAGTGTTTTCTCATGTCTCTACGTTGAGACTTAATTAAAGCTTAATATCAGCTTCAACAGGAATTGTTCCAGGCATGCCATGAAACAAACTCTATGAGCCGTCACAGATGCAGAAGTGTCTAGAAGAACAAACTAGGTCTAGCACAAGTCTTTTATAGCACTCAGTACAGTATTGTCCTTTAACAAATAATAATAATTAATGGTCAAATAGTAAGACCTACAGGGTTTAGAATTCCCCATCCCAATAATTTGTCTGCTCCAGGCCTGGGACACAGACAATTTTTCAGCAAGGCAGAATGACGATTTTTTCTGCATGGAATCACTGTCTCTTCACAGTAACGAAAAAATGGCGTGAATGCCAACATTTTTCTGTTCCACAATTCAGGGCAAAACTGTTGATTTTTACAGGATTTGCCAGCATTTGGTGATTTGCCACACAAGTTCTAAAAGCATGATTTTCTTTCTTGCCACATCAATGTGGATGTGAGGGAATTGTGGGCAATGTTAGTTGCTTGCCTTTGAATGCATTGATCTAACTGCTCTTTTTAGGTAACCCAGGTGCCCAGAATTGTGGTACCTTTGCAGCTATGCGGATAGAGACTGGACAGTTAGATGTATAGTAGCACTCTTAAGTTTGAACTTTAGGCTTCAACTTTTCCTGTTGGACTGTGTGCCATTAGGCTAGAAAGTGTTTAATGTTTATAAGAAATAGGTATTAATTAGTATATTGGCTCAACAATGCTTCACTGCTGCAACTACTGCTGATGCTTCATTGCTGATCAAGCTCTGACTTAGTGATTTTTTAGCCAAGTGAGTGACTAGAGATTAGGTGACACCAAAAATGAAGAAACACAGCAGGGACAATATGGAAATTAAGCCAGAGCTTTTACCAACATCTGATATAGCTATACATAAGATTTATAAGAGGCAGGCAGGTGTTCAAAACTTTTCTCAAATTTATGATATAAATCCAAAAATACCATCACACAGTGGAATATGTAGCAATGTGGACTGTACAAAATATGCCACTATACATTTTTCTTCCTGCTGTTTTATTGTTGTTTCTCACATTGTTAAATATCTGATGAATTCATTTAGGTCAATTGAAGAGTCTTGCCTCAGCTCTGTGAGCTCTTCAATTAAAAAGCACATTAAATAATCTGTTTGTCCCAAACAATCCATAATGATATTTATCCAAAATATAATCACAGTGACTCATAAAAACTCACCTGCTAGCCACAGTGAGAAAAGATGAACTATTCAGCATGTCCTAAAATTTAGAATTTGTTTTGGATTTTTTATTGTTATGCTTGAAGTCAAAGAATATCAGGGTAAAAATAATATTATTTTATACCAATCTGATAATTCTACCCTCTTCTTTTTCTGCCTTCTCCTTGCTTCACTGTGTAGAGAGAATGGTCACATACTTGCTCCTGAGATTCTTTTATTAGATTAATAAATTCATGATTCCAAAGCCAGATGGGACTACTGTGATCATCTAATCTGCCCTCCTGTATAACGCAGGCCATAGAACTTCCTCAAATTAATTGCTGGAGCAGATCTTTTAGAAGAACATCTACCTTTGATTTTAAAATTGTCAGTGATGGAAAATCCATGACAACCTTTGGTAACCTTGTTTCCAGTCTGAATTTGTCTAGCTTCAACTTCTAGCCTTTGGATTGTGTTATGCCTTTTGCTGCCAGATTTAAGAGCCTATTACTAAATATTTGTTCTGCATGTAGGTACTTATAGACTGTAATCGTTACCCCTTAGCCTTCTCTTTGTTACGCTAAATAGATGGAGGCGCTTGAGTCTATCACTATAAGACATGTTTTCTGATCCTTTAATCATTCTCATGGCTCTTTTATGACCCCTCTCCAATTCATCAACATCCTTCTTGAATGTGGGCACCAGAACTGGACAGAGTATTCCAGCAGCTGTCACACCAGAGCCAAATGCAGAGGCAAAATAACCTCTCTACTCCTGCTTGAGATTCCCTTGTCTATGCCTGCGAGGATTGCATTAGCTCTTTTGGCCACAGTGTCACACTGGGAGCTAGTGTTCAACTGATTATGCATCATGACCCCCAAATATATTTCAGAGCTACTGTTTCCCAGAATAGAACCCCCCCATCCTGTAATTATGGTTTACATTCTTTGTACCTAGATGTATATGTTTACATTTAGCCATATTAAAATGCATAATGCTTGCAACTAGTTAACCAAGCAATCCAAATTACTCTCTACAGTGACCTGTCTGCTTCATTATTGACCACTCCCCCAATCTTTGTGTCATCTGCAATCTTTATCAGTGATGATATTATGTTTTCTTCCAGGTCATTAATAAAAATGTTAAATCACATAGGGCTAAGAACTGATCCCTGAGGGACCCCATTAGAAACACACTTGTTCAATGATGATTCCCCATTTACAAATACATTTGGAGAACTATCATTTAGCCAGCTTTTTATCTATTTAATGTGAATCATATTAATTTTATATTCTAATGTTTTAATCAAAATATCACGTAGTACCAATTCAAATGGCTTACAAAAGTCTAAGTATATTATATCAACACTATTACCTTTATCAATGAAACTGATAATCTCAGTGTTAAAGTGATAACTCAGACTGACTCCAGGGACCATCCAGAATAAAATGACTTTTTCAAACTGCACTAATGTATTGCTCTTTTGCCTGCAAAAGTTTTGTTGACAAATCCTCTTAATGTTCAAGCTACAAAAAATTTCTAGGGCTGTCAATTAATCACAGTTAACTCAAGAAATGAACACAAAACAAATTAACTAGATTTAAAAAAACCCAGTGAATAATTACAATTTTCATCTCACTGTTAAACAATAATAGAATGCCACTCTATATTTATTATAAATATTTTGGATGTTTTCTATTATTTCCATTCCAACACAGAATACAAAATGTACAGTGCTCACTTTATATTATTTTCATTACAAATATTTGCACTGTAAAAAAGATAAGTAGCATTTTTCAATTCACTTCATACAAGTACTATAGTGCAGTCTTTATAGCATGAAAGTGCAATTTACAAATGTCGATTTTTTTTTTACATAACTGCACTCAAAAACAAAACAATGTAAAACGTTAGAGCCTACAAATCAATTCAGTCTTACTTCTTGTTCAGTCAATCACTAAAACAAATGAGTTTGTTTACATTTACAAGAGATGATGCCTGCTTCTTATTTACAATGTCACCTGAAAATGAGAACAGGTGTCCGCATGGCACTGTTGTAGCCAGCATTGCAAGGTACTTACAAGCAAGATATGCTAAACATTCATATGCCCTTCATGCTTCAACCCCCATTCCAGAGGACATACTTTCATGCTGAATTTAAATTGGTATTCTATTATTATTTAACAAAGCAATTAAAACTGTAATGAATCACAGCTATCTTTTATCTTGCAATTAATTGAGGGTTTTTTTAAATCATTTGACAGGCCTAATAATTTCTAAACACTGTTGTGATTAAAAGTATACCTGGTGTGTAGACAAACTCCATAAGCTATGTCGGTTCCACCAGCCAATGTGAGGGGTAGCTTAGCTCAGTCCCACTCCAGGATATGCTTTGGAAAGTAAGCTGACTTGCATTGCTATGGGAAATTGATGTTAAAATATACTGCTAAAAGGATCTGTGAGTAAAATCTTGACTCTGTTGAACTCCCACTGACTTCAGTGGGGCTAGGATCTCACCCTATGCCTTTTTACAACCAGTCCTTATGATGCTATATAGTTCACAATCAAGTATCTGAGATGCACACAAAAAAAACATGCATATGCAGTACTGTGGCATCACTAAAAGTTCAGTAGACTTGCAGGTCCTATAGGATTTTGCACCACAGAACACACAAATTCCTGCATACCTAGCTCATAGGTTGCCATCTTGAAATCATATTAAGTCCACCAGGCATGCTTTTGGAGCTTTTTGTTCAAAGCTACCATGAGAATGCATTCTATATACCATTGCAAAATCCTGCAGCTAGTCTTGTGTTTGTAAAGGAGACGGAAGTGGAGGTAGGGAGGGGAAGGGAGTAATAGACACTTCCTAAGTGATGCCAAATGAGAGGTATAATATAGATTAAGTACTGAATTCCATATATTATGGAAAGGTATGATTGAGTATAAATAAAAGACAGCCCTGCATCGTCCAAGAATGATGCACAACCGTTTTGTCTTTAGCCAGAATATATCAAAGATCTTGTCTTTTATTCATACTTCACTTCAAGGCTCATCTGCTAGAATTTAAGAGCAAGCAGAAGTGTGGTATGACTCACTGAATGACATTTTATTGACACTCCTACTCAGAGAAAGGTTAAACCTCTCAAAAATACCTAGCATGTAACAAGAGAAGCACTCCAGGTGGTGTAGTATTGTTTTTTACATTCCTTACTGCCTTTGTCTGGTAGAATGTTTTGAAAGCACCACTGATCCATAGGATACTGGCAACAAAAACTAAGGGGAAAAATTGTCTAATCATCTTAATAGGGAAGTCAGGATTTTTGAAGAGCTGACCTTTGGCGAGAAAGTACACTACTCATGTCCAGACTATTTGCAGGCAAAAGGTGGGCAACAGAGGGAGGGAGACCACAAATTAGGACTTATGGATAAACTCTGAGAGACATTACTCTGGACTGACGAAGGGTTATGAGTCTTACACCTGTGAGCTAGGAAACTGAAAAGTGTATCCTCTGAGTTCTCATTTTGTGCCTAGGTCCCTCGTTGTTCTTACAACTCATTCAAGAGACTCAAGTGCATAGAGTATAGTCTGCAAAACCAAATCTGCAAAAACAAGTTGTCTTATTTGTTTGTTTGAATCCCATTGAGATCTAAATCTCAGTGCAAAGCTACATGCTTAGTACTAATGTCATGGTAGAATAAAAACTATTGTGCCTTTTTTTTTTTTGGTGAAAACGTTCTTCTTTGGGAGCTTGCTCATGTCAATTCCATGTTAGGTGTGTGCATGCCCTCGTGCATGGCTGTCAGAGATTTTTTTTTTCTCTGCGCCTTCTGGAGCCCTGTGCTCATGTAGCAGTACATGAGGTATCAATGGCCCTACGCCTCCTCAGTTCCTTCTTTCCATCAACTCTGACTGCAGAGATGGAGGATGGCTTATGGAATGAACACGAGCAACATATCTTGAAGAGCAAGAGTTACGGAAGGTTTGTAACCATTTTTCTTCTTCAAGTGCTTGCTCATGTCAATTCCATATTAGACGACTCACAAGCCGTATCGCTGGAGGTGGGCTTTGGAGTTCATGGATATGCTGCTTGGAATACTGCTCTACCAAAGCTGGTATCATGCTGTGCCTACTGGGTGATAGCATAATGGGAAGCAAAAGTATGAACTGAAGACCATGTACCAGCTCTGCAAATGTCACCTGTGCCAGGAAGGCCGCTGATGAGGCTTGCACCCTGATTGAGTGAGCTGTTACAATCACTGGCAGAGGCATTTTTGCTTGTTCTTAACAGAACTTGATGCAGACGGTTATCCATGAGGAGACCCTACCTTTGGAAAATCATGTTGGCAACCTCTGGGTGGAGTGACTACTCGTGATGAGACAAAAAGTACCTACTGAGGAGGTTCATTAGCACATTCCTGGTGCCTGGGATATGTGAAGCTACAATATGGATGGGGTTCTGCATGCTGAAGTCCCGTAAGTGGATAGCCTCTTGGCACAGGGGTGATGACTGAACACTATCTTGCTTGTGGATGTAAAACATTGTGGCAGTATTGTCCATCAGAATTTGGACTACCTTGCCAGCCTGATTCCAGATTCAGTCAGTCCTTGGCTGACCTATCGTACTCTAGTGCCTGCTTTCTCTGATTGTGGGCCATTTCCTCTCAGCATTATCTCCATTCTTCTCACTGCAAAGGATCTCCCCTCATTGGTAGTAGGGTTTTGGTCCTTCATCCCACCAGTGCCTGCTCTGGACTGCTTAGGCATCACTGTGAAGTTTTCCTCTTTGCCAAAAATGCTAACAAGGAATCTGAACCACCCTTATGTAACAGTCTCTTAAACGTTTTCACAGCTGATTCCATCTTACCATTACTCTGTGCAGGGGAGAAGGTATGGTGGTCAAATTCCCATGTTATGTGCAAATTCCTTGAATTCTTCCAAGGCAAATTGGTGTCTGTTTATGGAAAATACAGTATCTACGATGCTATGTCTAGCAAATCCAGCTTGCCAATCACTGACTTGTTTCTTATATCAGGCAGGACATCCACCTCCCAAAAATTGGAATAGTAGCCCACTGTAGTCAGGTACTACTTTTCACTGAAAGTAAATAAGTCTGCACCCACCTTTCCTGTGCTTGGGTGGGTAGATCATGTGATAAGTGCCTTTCTGCTGGTGGTTATTACACAACCAGCAGGTGTCACAACCATCTATACAGGAGCTGACTTGTATATCCATTATCAGCTAGTAAAACACACATTTGAGCCCTTCTAAGACAGCTGTCAGTGCCCAATGGAAGGCATGTCTTTTTTGCATGATGTCCTTACATAATGAGGCAAGTACAACTGCTTTTTGTCTTTGGAAAATGATTCTATCCTGCACACTCAGCTCATCTTTAATTTGAAAATGTAGTTCTGCTCCTACCAGTACTTGTCTTTTGTCTTCTGGCCATCTTACTAGTATTGCTCTCTTGACAATCTGTAGTTGGATATCCTTTTCTATGGCCTCTTGAATTTCCATCAGCTTCACTGTTGAAACTGGGAGATACTGCAGCATGTTCATGGTTTCAAAGTCTTGATCTCTTTCCTCCAACTTGTTGATATTGGGTATATGTGCCTTGCTCATGGTGTCAGCTAACATCAGTAATCATCCTGGACAATATTTGATTTCTACCCAGTAGCATTGGAGGCGTAGGAACATGTACTGCAATTGCTTTGGAGCACTAAGAAGAGGCTTTCTCTAGGGGTTTGTAGTCTGATTTGCACTGAGTGGCCATAGGTTTACAGATGAAATTGCTCCTCTCCAAATACCACATCCTTAACTCTTTTTCCTGTTGTGTGTACCCATTCTTGGTCTCCAACAGGGCTCTGCTGGCATAAGTAACTAGCTGCTCCTGAAGAAGAACTATATCCGCTCCTTTCTCTGATGCCTCACACTGAAGTGTAAGTAGCTGTGCTGGCTGGTAGTACTTCAGGACAGGGGCATCCATTATAATTTGTTTCAGCATGTCAAATGCTTGTTGTTAGGGACCTGCCCAGCACCACTCATCATTTTGCCCAGTAAGCTGTTGTGGGTTCTGGTACTATAACCTGGTGTTGATTAAATGTGGACATAAAAATTATCATTCCTCTGAATTGCTGCACCCCTTTCACATCCACTAGAGCTGGTATGTCTCTGACCGCTTTGATCTTGTTGGGATCTGCTTTCAGTCCTCTGCTGTGAGCTGATGTCCAACATATGTGACCTCTCACTGTTTAAGTTGCATTTTTTCTGGGTTAAGTTTTGTGGTCTTGTCCCTGCATCTCTGTAGAAAAGTTTGTCGTTTTCTGTGATGGTCTTGTTCTGCTTTTATATAATTTCTTCCTTCACTTACAATGAGGATATCATCTGTAGTTATTTTCAGACCAGACAGTCCTTGCAGCGCTTGGACGGGTCTTCTTTGGAACATGTCTGGTCCTGGGCTTATGCCCATCGGCATGCACAACTATCTGGAGGGATCAAATGGGGTTTACAAAGGTCAGCAGATTGGATTCTTTTTCCAGGCTTATATGCCAAAATCAGTTCTTCACATGACAAAGTGTAAAGATTCATGCTTTGGAAAGTTCTGGCAAGATGTTGTCAACTGTGGTCAGTGGATCTTTTCAGTTCCTGATTCAGTTGGCTTCGGGTCTATGCAAATGTGTAATTTACTTGATGACTTCTTTACCACAAGCATGCTGCTTACCAAGGCTCTACTAGCTTCTACAGGTGCAGCAATACCCCTGCTCTGCAGATTTTTGAGCTTGCAAATGGGATTACATAGTGCCAGTGGACTTTTCCTTTGTGGTAAGCATGTGGTTCTACTGTGGGGGCCACTTCCATTTGCAGCTATCCTTCGAGGCAACTATCATTTTTGAAAATATCTCCACATGCTTTTAAAATTGTTTCATTTGTCCATGGGACTTCCTCTTTTGCTTCTTGTACTGCAACTGTAAAATTCTGACACTGTGCCCGATCAGATCCATGGCCTGTGTAGCTGTATTCCCAAGGGGGTCTGTGGTATTTACAAACAGCAGTTGATACCATCTGTTATTTTTTGCGTTAGTTACTATGAAGTCATATTTTACTGTGAACTGCATTATGATTATTATACATCATTAAATTGCACCTGCTCTTTGTAATGGGTGTATTTGAGTCTAGGAATCACATTGCAGGGGCCCAACAATCCAGCTGAAATAACCCAAGGTGTTTCCCTGTTTACACTGTTGCATGGATAAAGGATGGCTTTTTCCTTTGTTGCTTTCCTGCTCCAGTAGCCTGAGCCTGATAGGCTCTCAGACTCAAGGAGAGAATCATGATGTCATCACTGCTGTCTGATGTGCCATCCCCTTCTTGAACAAATCCAACTGATTTTTTTCTGAGCCCTTCCTCTGAACGCTTCCCCTTCCCTTTGTATGCACCATTTAAATCATTCAACTTGCCACATTCCTTGATATGCTCTCCTGGTGCTGGGCATTTCCCCTTTAGCTGCTCACACTGTCTCCCACAGTAAATGCATTTCACTATGAGTATGGAACTCTGGGCACCTGCTCTCCTTTGCTGTTTTCTCACTGTATGCTCTTCTATGGCTGTTGTGCCTCCCACGGTTTTCATCCCTTCTCTTGAGGCTTTCACTGCATGCCCCATATGTAAGCATTTCTCTAATGTGAGATCGTCTTCTCAGAGCAGCTGTGAAGCTTGAGGCAGTCATGAGCTTCAGTGTGCTGCAGACGTCTCTGTCTTGGTCCCTGATAAGATAATATGACAGTTTTACTTTCCTGTTGTTCTCATCTGCCTGCATGGCCAGTTCTGTGTAGACATGGAACTCTTTCTTCCACTGGGCTGTTTTTGTCTGCAAAATCTGGGGCTCCAGAGGGCTCCCGAGCTAATTCCATAGCTCACACAGCCAGCTGCTGCACTTCAGAGAACTCACAGCTCAGCTGCTGCCACTTCACTGATTTGCAAAGAATGAAGCTAAATGCAGGTTAAGCTGAACGCATGAAACTTTATGAAACCCTGTCCACTATTCTGTCCATATGACTGAGTTGCTTCCATCGTAATGTATAGTGTTCCCTGTTCCACGGATGTCCTCCAGAAAACATGGGCTCCTTGACTCCAGTTCCACTGATCACGGTACAGATAGGAAGCTCAGGGGAGAGAACAACTATGATGACTTATTATTATTTTTCACTGTTTAATTGTAAAGTAATATTACAACTAATTTTTTACTCTTTTCTCGTGGGCATCATGGAAGACGTGAATCTGTAGGATGAGGAAGGGAAGGTTATCGTGACAAACCAGAGCTGGGAGGCAATTGCAGGCAGTGGGTGTGGTGTGGAAGGGAGCATGGACACAAAGGAGGGAAAAGCAGACTAACAGGACATCAGGGCTGGCATCATTAGTAAAGCACTGGAGGCAAGGAAAGTTTATCTTAAACCTGTCTTATAATTTCAGATAAAATATACTTTTTAAACTATGTATGTCCCTAAATTAACAAAGCACAATGAGTTCAAATGCTTTGACCAAAGTCATACAGTAAGCCACTGGCTCAGCTAGAATTATGACCTAGGCTTCAAATGCATTGCTGTAGCTGATAAACTGTAGAGCCATAGGAGCCAGAGCATACAATTGCTTAACTGTTATTTTAGTATATTTATCTGAGTCATTGTCTTTGCAGTAGCATTATTGGTAATTAGGATATACAAATTTGGTTAAAGTTGCTGCTTTCTGTAAAGGTTACGATTAAATAGATATTACCATCTGTCTCTCTCCTGGAGAGGATGTTAGATGATGTCTGTAGCATTTTGTGTATTTCTGTGTTGCAACACAGGGAAGTATAATTTTCAGTTTTATGCCGATCTACATTGATTTACATTTTCTGTTGACATATTTGGTAACAAAGCTACACAGTCAGAAAAGGTTTGCTACTAACCAAAGGTATAGGACAAATAGAGTGAAGGTGAAATATTAGCTTAAGCAGTGCTACTTCCCCAAAGACCCACATTGTACATAGTTACTGGGAAAGACGAAAAGAGTGCTACACCAACAAGTAAAAGAAAATAAAAAAGGATCTCAAACTTAATATTGGGGCAGGGAGTAAGCAAAGTGAATCTGTGCACAGACAAATGTATGAATATGTGTATGTGTACACACCAGCATCTATAAGGGTATGTGAGTATGCATGTCCAAGGGGGAATGCAAGGATGCATATAGGTACACGTGTGCATACAGGCATGAGGACATGTGGGGAGAGCATGCATAAATGCCAACAGGTTGCGTATGTACATGTGCACATGCCTGCAGGTATGGAGACTGTAGTGCATGTATGTGCAGATGAATGGGTGTGTTCACAAAATGTGTGTGTGTTTTCTGTCTTTTTAGGTGGCCACTTTTCTTTCTTTTAGTAGCATTGGTGGTTATCTTTTTCTCTGAGTGTTACGCCCCATCAGCCTCCCTTTCTGAAGTGCAGAGACATACCAGGTTTACCACGTGAGAGCTCTTGCCACAATGTAACATGGAAATAGTGTATATTTTTAACAGTAGGCGTAATTAGCCATTGGAATAACCTGGGGTGAATGGATTCTTCATCACTTCAAGTCTTTGAATCAAAATCGTGTATAATTATGATACTTATTGGCCCTATCACCGTAGTATCTGAGCACTTCACAGTCTTTAATACTTTTCTTTTACAATGCCCTTGTGAAGCAGGGAAATGCTACTATCACTATTTTACTGAGGCACAACAAGGATTAGTGACTTGCCCAAAATCACACAGGAAGTCTGTGGTTGTGGTGACAAAGGGTTAAAAACTTTTTAGTTCGTCTATGTTCCACGCCTTAGACGGGCGGGGGGCTTGGAGGAGAGAGGGAAAAAGTATCTTTCTTATCTCATTTACTTTCACTAATTTATGACTCTGTGTCAGTTTTACAACTTGAAATGGGACTTTCTATTCCCTGCTTAAAGCAGTGGATTTTCTAAAGAGATTAATTCTTAAGACACCCACTTGCAAGCACACATTTGCACAACTTAGGTTTGACTTACTGAGGAATCCGCACCGTTTCAATTTCAGCTCGTAATACTGACGAGGTGAATGAATCCGATAACGGAACGCTTATTTAGCGGGAGGGGGGAAGGAAAGGCATACAAACAGATACAGAAGGAGTCCTTTGAAGTCACAGAAGCTCTACTGAGCAACGGCGCTACAAAGGCTCATAAACTGGGAAGGGGAAAGGGTAGCCTTGTGGCTGCTGTCACTCCACCTGTCCGTTGAGTCACTAGGTTCAGACAGGCCCCCCTTGCTATTCACCCGACCAACTTGTGGACGGATGAGGGCAGCTGAAACCTGTCTTAGTCCAAGACTTGGTCAACGGCTCATAAATCTATCATTCAGTTATACAATAACACATCTTTTATATTCAATCTATAACTAATATTTATTGGGAGTTTTTACCTTACCACAAATTATTTTCTCTTATTCTTTTACAGATTCTTAATACACAAACAAAACTTAAAAACAACAGATTACAATAACACAAGTACACAAAACAGTTACCCCAAGAGTTACAGCAACAATTACCCCTGGAATGCAAGTAGAATTATTACTGGTTTTACATTACTACTCACCACATATATGGACGAACTCAGCTGCAGCAAAAAAACAATCATAGCATGGCCAGGTTACTATATTTTCATCCAGGTGGAACCTCTATTGTATTCACACCCAGGTTATCATCCGCAGGACAAAGCCCTCTGGGTTATCAGCTCTAACACCCTACCCTATTATTTTGAGCGATGAGCTGGAGAGAGGCGAAATGGTTGATCAGACTCATTGCGCGGTGCTATTCTGGTGTACTCCCTTCTTGTTTCATGGCTCTCTGAAAGCCTCGGTCTGACAACGTTCTTTTATATCTCTTCAGCCAATTCATCCGCTAAGCCAATGGTAGATCCTTCCTTTACCATCTTATCAGCAGCCCCCTCCTTGAAACTTTACTGCTGACTTGCAAAGCTAATTTTGCAGCGACTGCAAAATTCCCATGTCCAGGTTTGGACTAGCTCCCGTTATCATGGGTTTACTTCTAGTTCAAGGTCTTTTCTTCTTCTTTTCTTTTTTGCTGTCTCTGAGTCCGCCACACATGGATTCATAGCTTTTCTCAAGATGGACTCGGGGCACTGATTTTTCAAACATGTTTTTACCCTGTTACAATAGTGGTCAAGCGAGGAACTGAGACCAAGTTTTCTGAGGGCCACCCACTTCACCATCCTTCCTCCTGCAAGAAAATTGTCTTTTTAAAAGATAAGCTATAGCTCACCCAGGAGTTATGGGCTTGATTCAGAAACAATTGAGTGAAATTCTATGGCCTCTGTTGTGTAGGAAGTCAAATTAGATGATCATAATGGTCCCTTCTGGTCTTAGACTTTGTGAATTAATGGTTCAAAAATAAATAAATGCTTATTTATCTTTTTAAAAGATATATTCTTTAAAAGACTTTTCTTTCCCTGCAGATGTTTAAAAAATTAAATTAACTCAGCAAAGCAGATGACAAGGAGAAGGGAGGAGAGAAATGGAGGCATGTGCTAGTTCATCTGCTTTTGAGCATCTTTCCTAAAAGGACCATGCATCTGTGAGCTTGTAAAGCCCTAACAAAGAGAGCTAGCAGTCTTCAGAGTGCTAAAATCCTGTCTGATCACAGGCTTCAAGCAGCAATGATCAGAGTTCAATAGTAACTGTTTGTGGGATAGATGCTATCTGATGGAAGTCAAAGAGCTATCTCAGGGCCAGTTTGGGGAGAAAAATCATATATGAGAGGCTGGATGAAACTCATTTTCAGGGTTGAAATAATACAAATATAGAGGCCAAAGGCCTAAACTATTTCTTACATGTTTAGTTTTCTTTTATTTGGTCTGCATTTTCCCTCTTCATTTGGGAAACCTGATATAACTCCACAGTTCAAGAAGTGTACATCTAATTTCTCAGCTACATTATTCATCAGAACATGTGTATATAGAAGAGAGTTCCAAAGAGATCACAGGCTGAAATTCCATAACACTAAGATATCTCAACAATTTCATTGTATATGACATCACATGTAGAAAGCCTCACAAATCCTTCTTTCTGAGGCCCAGTCTACACTTACCGTCAGGATTCAGTGGCAGTCAATGGGAGATACGCAAGTGACGTAAATCACTTGTGTATCTCCCGTTGACTTTGCTGCGTCTCCTCCATGCACCGTCCACACTGCGCTGCACAACACCACTTACTGGCGTGGTTTTCCTGTGCCACTTGCTGGATCGACTGAGCGGGTCTACAGAGACCACTCAGTTGATCCATAGCAATCGATCTGATGGCGGCAAATTTGTGTAGACCCAGCCTGAGAGAGATGAAGGGAAGTTGTAGTGTGACACAAAAAATGTGGCACAACGGGCGAGAGTGTTTGATTTATTTAAACAATATTTATTGAGACTCCTGGAAGTGAAGACTTGCAAGAAATTGAATTACAATTCCATGCTAAACTACTGGCTTCAATGTTATTGTGGCAGACCCAACTAGCTCAGAAGGAGGCTTTATAACTACTACACTGGAACTTTAGAATGATAGATACATGGTCCTCAGGGAAGATTTAATGTTTTAAACATTTTCTTCAGCATCATGTCTTAACAGGCTGACAAATCCCATGTTATGTATAATAGAGCTGGTCAGAAAATGGGTAGCTTTCCTGTGGAAAATTACAATTATTTAGCAAAAATTTGAAAAATTGAAATATTTTGCTTTGGCAATGTTGCTGAAGTGATTTATGAGAGCTATAGCTTGAGTGCTTCATGCTCCCTATCTCCGTGGTAGGCTGATCAGTGGTAAGACTACATTTCTGCTGATGCACTATAGTCTCCCCTTCTTGGAGAAGGAATGTGGTACAGAGTTTGGAGTCCCTGTTCAAGTTCAAGTCCCTAGTTCCAGTTTGGGGCAAATTTTTAATTACAAAAGTCATGGGAAGCAGACATTTTCACACAGAAAAATTAAATCGGTTGTGTTGACAACTCAATTTTCTGTTGAACACCAGTTTTAAGATAAAATTTTCTACCAGTGCTAAAGTTTAAATTTTCAAGTGGGTGTCAGGATCTCACAAGCAATATTTCACTATTTTTACAGTCATGAATTTTTGTGGAGAAGAACAACTACAGTTTCACACAGCTCTGATTACTGCCTCTGAATGTGATGGCTGTTTCATGTGTGGAGAATGATTCCTTCAAAATCATGTCTGACATTAATAATAGTAATTCCTAGATTTTATGTAGTGCTTGTCATCAGTAGATCTCCAAGCGCTTTACAGTCAGTTATTTCTAAGAATTCTATTTACAGTAAAGTAGATTAAAATAACTGTTGATTACAATGAAACCTCCAATCCGATTTTGCTATTTAAAATGCATTTAACTGCAAATGGCAACATTTACCTTGATGTTTACTAGCAATTCTGCAGAAATCATTCAAATATCATTTCTGGCCAAAGTTTTTAAAATTGGTGCCTAAAATCATATTTAGACCCCTAAATAATTGACTTGAATTTCAGAGGTGCCTAGCCCACACTATTCTCATTTAGTTTAGGTGTCTAAATGTGGATTTAGGAGCCTATCTTTCAGCAGTCAAGTTGGGAAATTTTGGCCTCAGCTTTTAACAATTAAAAATAAGAGGTATTTTTACCCATTTGTAAGAGTAGGGGTGTAACTTGATTGTTTTGTACTACCCTATCCTTCACATTAATAGAATTAGTTCATTTACTCATCTTTGAGTCTCCTCATTTTTGTCTTGACTGTTGAAGCAAGGCCAGCAATTTGGTGTCATTGTTAACCTTGAGCAATTCATAAAACCTCATCTTGAAATGCCAGGCGATTGTCTTCAAAGAGCATACTGTAGTTATCATCTTCCTACTGTATATGAATTATACAAATGCTATAGACTTCATTCCTGACATTTTGCTATCCATGACCTTTATATAGAAGGTGATCTGCTGTAGCCACTTAGAGTGAACACGTGAAAATAAAAGTAAAAACACCATATTTGGAACTTTTAATGAGGGGAGGAGGAATATGTTGACATTTCTTTCTCTTTCACAAGTAGCAGTAGTACATCTAGTAGCTCCACAACTCATTATAGTTACCTGGTTCTGCTCAAGCACAGTTTTCTACATCTATAACTTACATATTCAAAACTCCTGTCCAGCAATAGACCCAACTGAACTTCTCATACATCTTGGATATGGCCATAAGGGGCTGACTCTTAGTCCATAAAATCAATGGAACCAGATCAGTAAATCAGTATTTACATATTTCCTGAAGTACTGTCTTCAAAATGGTACTTTTGGGAGTATGTACATAAATTGTGAAGGATCAGAAAAAAATGACAATGGGTCATGGACTTGGTAGGTAGTAATCTGGGTAGTTAAAACACAGTTTACCAATGTTCTATGTTAAGAGGTATCCATGACTTTTTGAAATTGTATGGTCTAGCTTAAAAATAATGTTATTTTTTATATTAGCTGAGACACATTTGAAAAGGAAGAAAGGTAATAGCTATCCGTATGACATAAATTCTAGTACTGATCAGAACATTAATGATTTCTTTCACAGAGTTGAGAAAATTCATAATGGGAGAAAACATTAAAGAGCAATACTTAGAATTCCAACACTCCTTCTGCACACCGTGGTGTTAGGTTGAGGCCATTATGTTCTTTGATAGCATAGTCGCATTTACATTTTTGGTTCATGAAATCTATGATCATTTGTCAGACCTAATTTAATGCTTTGGGACTCATTTCATCTTCTCTCTGGATGCACCCTGAATATCTTTCCCTGTTTTGTCCACCTTTCCTTTTCTCAAGCATGCTTGTAATGATCCCAGCTAGGAGTCAAGAAGACTTGCTAGGTTGATTAATATCCAGTGTTGCCTTTATCTCCTATTCAGCAATGTAGATCTTTTAGCTCTAAAAGACCTTTAATAATTACTTCTGCTTTGCTGCTTAGAGGACACCTAATATCATGGACCTTAGGGCTCTCTATTTTCAGGACCTCGTAATTATATTACTACTTCTATCTAAATTTTCTGAAGGATCTTCAATTGACCTGCATGGTATTCATCAGCACTAATGATGAATCTATCTTTCTGTTATTACCTGTGCATCCAACAGTGAATGGAGAAAGTTATGTAAACACATTGATGAAACCATTATATACCTTAAATACTGAAATGTTTCTGCTGTATAATCTATTGTTTCATGTTTGCTTGTGAATGGTTTTAGTAGGACAGGGCATTAATATAGATGTATCTTTACAATTGCCTTCGCTATTCTTTTGGCTGCCTTTTTTTTTTTTTTTTTTTTGAGAGAGAGAGAGAGAGAGAGAGACTGTTTTCTTGGTAAATCAGTCAATCATCTCTAAAAATAAAGTTTCCCTTTACAATCACTGAGCCAGCCATGGATTTTCTGTACAGGAAACTTTCTATTTTAAGTTAGCCTATGAAAGAATTTTGATTTTGTTTTAGAGTACCCCCAAAATACTGCACAAAATAGCTATGATTCTGAACTTAATTTGATGTAGAGCCCCACTGTCCTAACTCCTTATTTTTCTGTGCACCACTGATCCAATAACTCCAAATGATTCTTTCATTTGAAACAATAATTTCTATTCACTTGTTTCAGAATCAGTTCTGTAACCTTCACTCATAGGAGTGGTCCTATTTACTTTAGTGGGACTATTCATGTAAGTACTTATCAGTGTGAATAAGGGTGGTTCTTCGAGTAGTGTCCTGTGGGTGCTCCACTGTAGGTGTGTTTGTGCCCTTCTTTAATCAGAGAATTTTGATAGATTTGCCTCTTCAGCCCGCATATGTGTCCTCCCTTCCTCGTGGTCTGCCTCGAGGCTATCTAGCACTGTGTGGGCAAATGCCCTCAGAGCAAGTAGCAGTCCAGTTTACTCACTTACTTTATATTTGATAGTGTTAGTTTATAATTCTTCTTAGAGTTTCCATTTCTGTTCCTCAATTCTAAAACAAAGTGTTTTTTCTTTTGACCCATTTTCCCACCTTTCTTGGGTAGAATCGTCCCTGTAGGGGCATGCCCAGTTCCCCCAGTTTAAAAGGTGCCTCTCCTGCAAGGAGGCAGTTCCTGTGATGGAAAGACATTTTCACTGCATCCAATGCCTAAGAGAGGGTTACTTTTGCAGAAGTATACCTTCTGCCAACAGCTGAAAGCTAGGTCCCTAAAGAACCGGGAGCTAAAGCTGAAATGCATCCTCATGGAGTGTGCTCTTAAACCAGCATCTAAATGCAGTCCTGAGTCCTCTCCAGGATGCAGATCATCTCCAGAGCCATCACCCTCCAGAGAAGGAGAATCACAGAGAAAGTCGGCTGACTTCACCCCCGGCAAAGCCTCCAGTAAAAGCACTGCAAGCCCCCAGACAGAGCTCCTGACCAGTCAGAGATGATCCTTGGCACATTCGGTCACCACGGCACTGATGGCTCTGAGGCATGGGACCCTACAGAAACTGGGACCCCAGGTGCAAGCTCTGCCACGATGCCTCAAGCCTTGCGGGGCATGGGCTCTGAAGTAGCAGCACCGTCTGCCAGAGACAAGAATAGAGAATGTACTGTCTCTACTGAATCAGTGCTCACAAAAACATCCTTGGCACTGACTGCCTCAAAGCAGCCCTCTTTGGAACGTGCCTCCCATAAAAAACCATTGGCAATCCCTGACAGCACCAAGCACAACGGTGCTGCAGGAGCACCAAGCACAATGGTGCTGCAGGAGTTCCGTGTCCTTAGGGACCTTATGATTACAGAGGAATAGGAATCACTACTATTCAGTACTGGAGCTCCACTACCATGCAGGTCTTCATCCCCAAAATCACCATCAGCACTGGGGTGTTCATCTCCAGTGACCCTGTCAGCCCCATGCTGCTCTAGTGGGTAGTCAATGAACAGGTTGACAATTTCTTTTGGTCTCACACCACAACTATCATTACAGCATCTGGGACCACCTCAGCAACATCCATGATCTGATCCCTAGTCTTCCTAGTATGGTCACCCATGGGTGCCACTATTCTTCCCGTCCCCCCTGATCTCCCCAGTGGCCATATTGGCATCTGTGGGCAGCCTATAGGCCCCACACTTCTTGATCTGCTAGTGTCTCCCACAGAGAGCTCACCAGACGTTCCCCTACAGCCTCTGTATCCAGAGCTCCAGAGCCCTAGGAAGACACTCTTGAGGAGCAATATAAAATATAAAAAGTCACTACTTAAACAAAGGGGCGCACTCCATCAACACCTGACTCCACAGGACATGCTGCTGGTCAAACCAGAGAATCCACTGACTCCCTGGTGGGGCCCCCCAAAAAAGTCTTTCCTATATTCAGCCTTCTGAGTGATTGCTTAGCTCTTCAGGTTTAGTTAGTATGATATATTATAGTTAATTTTAGGCTTTGTATTCAACTAGTATATCTATAAAAAACCTTGCACATTAAACTTTATTAATCTGCAAATTGGATATATCGTGTCTCGCTAGTATTCACACTGATCACTAAGTGTCCAGTATTAACAATTGGTGTCCTTGCTGGGTGGGCTTGATCAGCTGCGAGTGAGATGAACTTTGAGGTGTACGGTGCAAGAGTTTCTCACTGCGTGTCCAGTATCAACAAAAGGCTTTAAATAATATTTTCAGATTGTGGATTAAAAGGCCATTTCAAATGCTCAGGAAAATCCGCCTGATTAAAACATTTTCAAAAGACAAGAGCTACAGATTCCTGAAGATAGCTAATAACTCTGGTATCTGTGACAACAGTGTGGTAGCTGTGGTGTAAATGCTGATTTTTTTTATGGTAATCAGTGTATGGTATATTATCCTGAAATTTACATAATTTGAATCTCCTCAGCATCTCTTCTCTAGAGTGATTCAGCAACTCCTTAGCCCACTGAGAAGTGAAATCATTACTGCTGAAATGAGCAGCATTTTTAAAATTTTTTGTCAGTTTATGACATCTAATACGCCATTAATTTATAGAAAACTTGTGGTTGGCAGACAGCATGGAGAGGTATTGTATGCCTGCTTACCAAGGTGCTGTTGCTTGTTTGCTTTTCATGCACCTTTAATTGAGATAGGAGAAGCTGACACAAAACTCCAGTTTCTGCATTCGTTCAAGCCCAGTATGTTATGTCTGATACCAAACATCAGAAAACAAAGCTTATCAAATGTGTGGCAAATTTTCAGAAGCACACGAATTTAAAGATGTTCCCTTGTTTTCTTAAGAACACCAGCACTGTGGGGCTTGCCTTTACGACAGTGCTAAATCGATCTAAGTTATCCTAGTTAAGTTACGTAAGTTAAGTTAACGTAACTTAACTCAACGTACCTTAGATAGACTTGCAGCAGTATCCACACCATGCTATGTTGACAGGAGACGATCTCCTATTGACATAGCTTTCGCCTCTTATTTTGGCAGATTACAGACATCGACGGGAGAGTGCTCTCCCATCAATTTAGCACGTCTTCACCAGACTCACTAAATCGATGCCACTGCATCAATGGCAGTGGTGCTGATTTAGCACGGTAGTGAAGACAAGCCTTATGATTTTGAAGCCAACCAAGCACTATGTTTGTTTTGATATTAAACCTTCTTTATCCAATTCTCTTTCACCATCCCTCCTGCTTTATTCATATTTAAGCCAGATAATCCTAACAACTGTGCTCTTTTCCTTTATACATGTTGTGATCCAGTAGTTCTACAGGGTGCCTCCAGGGTTAAATTTCAAGGACTATCAAAATTTATTTTTATCAGTGAGGCAATGAAGAAAAGATGTAACGGGTACTAAGAAGCAAAAACCCCACAATCCATTTCTCACAACTAATGTGAATGTTTGATATTAGTGTTTGAATTAATTCAATCCACTTTTAATCCATGTTTCAAAAAGATCTGGTGGAAACCTTTATTATTTCCAGAGGAGGAAATGAGCTGATGAATTAACAGCAACATTCTCCAAAGTATATAAGTGTGACCCTACTCAAATATCATCTCAAAACATGGAACACATTATGAATATTCATCCCAGCACACTGTGGTTACTGGCTTTGCTTCCAATAATACTTGATGGGTTCATTTCCTTCATGTTTTCTTTCTTTAATATAGAGTGTGGTTGATTTATTTCCTAATCCATGTGAATGTGAAATTCCTAAAACAGCTAAAAGCATGTATTTTTGCAATTTTTGCCTACACACAGCAAAAGGCAAAGGGAAAGTTTTTATTAATTTGGTAATATGTTTTCTTTTCTTATATTTTTCTCATAACTCAGCTTGGAAACCAGAAAATAACTGCCAATGTGATGGAGGTAAATGCTTCACAGACACACAGACAAACAGCAACAGAAGTTTCTTCACTGCCTCCTCCTCCCGTGGTACCAGTTAACAGAACCTCTTTCTCACCAGACAATGGCACCTACCTAGCATCATTTATTTTGCCAACGCTTGATGATTTTTTGCCTTCACGCTTTTATAAAACCCTGGCCCTCTCACATTTTTCATATAAATACCCTTTCCTAGCTCCTGAAAATGCTATCCACAGGAACGAAACAGCCTCTGTAATCACAGACTCTGCCATGAGTGAGTACTCCTCTCGCACAGTAAGCGAGTCCTCCACAGCCATTCTAGATGAGCTGCAGACTTGTAACTATGATACTACTGACCGTTCTGAAACACCTTCCCCAACCTTGAGCCAGACGTCTGCTGTGTCAGATGGCACCACCTTAACCACCACTGCTGCCACTTCTCATGTAATTATCCTTCCTTTTTCCTCCATTTTGTTCAAACAGGTTGCCAAAGGGGAAAAGAACTAATTCTTGTCTATTATCCCATTACTCATATGAGCATGGTGTCAGTTGTTTGTTCAAGTTCTGGGCAGTCTGGTAATATGTTTTACTACAATAATTTTAAACTTTCTTCAGATAACTATTTCAGTAAAGCCACTCGAAACTGTGCAATTTGTTGAGCAACTCTAATATCAACTAAGATATATTCAACAGTTTGTTTAAAATAATGGGCCATTTCACTCTTATCATTCAGTCCAACTATTTTAAAGGAAAACAGACTGTGGAATTTAAGCCGATCCATGTTAAAATATTTAATTAGTGGCCATACAAAAAGAATGCACAGGTTGAATTTTGAGAGAGACTGAAAACCAACTTTCAGCTATCATTGAGGTACATATGTCAGGCACTAATATACCTTCTAGATTTTTATTAATATGATTGATGAGAATACTTAACACAACCTTGTTTTCACCTAGCCCTGACCACTGACTGCATGAAGCTGTTTCTGTTTTATCTCCTCTAACTAACTGTTCCCTTTCTTAAGCACAGTTGTTTTACAGGAATGAACTGTATAAATAATCTTAGATTTGGATCCTAAGAATTCTGTTATTTTTCAGGGCAGCACTTTCTCTGGGTAGCTCAAGGAAAAGAACCAAGTCTAAATACATATGTGTTTATATGTAATGTATAGTGTATGTATATTTATATATGTATAAGTACACAAAATGGTATAGAATATAGGTCAAATTCTACTCACTTTACCTATGTGAGTACTTGCATTTACTTCAAGGGTACTGCATGCAGATTATGGTGAGTCAGAATTGGCCCCATATTTCAATTAAATAGCAGGTCACTGAATTACAAAACTATAAATATTCCTCATGGGGTTCTCTGGTGACATGATAATAAGCTGAGACCAAAGCTCTACTGGCTCACAACATTGCCATGTTTATAACTTTGACCAAAGTTTTTTTGTTTTATTATTTACATGTGGAAACAACAGCAAATTTTAACTTGATAATATAAATGTAATTTTAAAATGAAAAGAATACGTCTTTTTAGGAATGATTCTACCCCAGAGTTGCAAATAATCACTTGAAGAATCAGGGTTCAATGTATTGACTATGTTATATTATGTGACAAAATTCTGGGCATGTCAAGTAAAACCAATAATTCCCACCCATAAGAATTTCAAGACATTAGAACTAAATCTGTGTACTGTCTCCTACTTGTAAGCAAAGATTAGACATTCAATATAAAATAAATACACATAGATAAAACAGCATCAACACAGGCTTTAACCATTCAACTCAGGGGCATGACAGGTACCTACATTATTTAAGTGTGCATTTAAAGCAAGCAATTGTATTTGTTCTTTTTAACAATATTTTTGGTATGGTGAAATTATCATAATCTGTTTTTGCTCACCCTACCCACCTTTTCTTTTCTGGCCAGTCTCACCTAACAGAGACCCATGATCTGGCAGCCACGTCTACCCTTAGCCACAGTCGTCCTTGTTAGCATGAGGCCAGATGAATGTCTGCTTTTCAATGCCTATTCTTTGCCAATTTTGCTAATCACTAGAAAATTTTATTTAAATATGGACCATCTCTCACATACAGCCTGTCTTCTCCAACTATATGAACTTGCAGCAAACACAATGTTAAATTACAACTATTGCTTTAGCCACTGATTTAAGTATTTGTGAAAGCTGAAGCAAGAGATGAGTGGTAAAGCAAAGCTCTTATTTGAGTGCATGTATTTGGAATTGTAGTAAAATAAATTCAGAAAATAACTGGCCAAGTAAATGGCTTTGCAAATTTTCTCTCAAGTTTTATACTATTATAGAGAGAGCTCTTTAAAGTTCTTTTAGTAGAATTTTTTTTGTTTGTGTAGTTTTAAAATATGAAAACAAAAGAAATCTTAAGTGACATGTATGAGAGTGAGCACTGTATCTTACCATAGCTGCTAAAAGCCCAGTTTAGCTAGGACTGCCCCAGGTTTGGGGAATTGATCCTGAGTATTTTCAGTCCCACCCAATGTCCTGGATGCTGGAGTTGGCTGCAACACTACTACACAGCACCTCTCCAGCTGCTCCGACCTTTGTAGTCAAGTCTTTCGTCCCTTTGCTGGCTGCCTCTTGACAGTCAGCAGGTAGGTCCAGTCCTACCTGGCTTCTTCTCAGCTGTTCTGGGTGAACTGAAGGCAGCTGCTCCTCCTGAAGCCAAGAGTCTAATGCAGGTGCCTGGCTCAGGGCTGAAGAGAAGGTCAGCCTTCTGCCTGTCAGCTGGTTGGGAGTTCCTGCACCTAGGCAGTTCGGCTCCTAGTCAGCAGAAGTAGATAGCTCTTCCACAAGGGGAACACGTGTAGTATAATGGGGAAAAGAGTGAATTGGGAGGGAGTGAGAAAAGGCATAACTCTGAGATAAATTTGGGATATGGAATTGTAGCAGGTGAAAAATTGGTTGTTTTCTCTGCATTTTTCACCCTTCTAAAAAGAAAAATACTTAGAACAAAATAATCTAAAATTTACCAGACAGCACACAAAAACCTGGACTTAAATGGGAGATGAGGGCACATAATACCTCTCAGGACTGGGTCCTAAATTACAGGCATTATATTATCAGAAAAAGTGTCATTGGTTACTCAGTGATTCTGAGGGCAGGGCAAATTCTCTGAGCTAGCTTTTAAAAAACAAACCCTCTGACGAGTATAAGATACATCAGACCCTCAACCCAAGAGCAAAGGCTGTATTCACATTGTGTTTGCTCAAAGGGAAATTCCAGTAATCACTAAGAAGTCGTTCTAGCTGAGGTTATAAGCAGATATTACTCTCCTGTAAGATTTCTAGCACTACGGAACAAGAATTTATTCATTCTCCTGCTCTTGGAGTGTATGCTTCCGAACACCCATTTCAGAAAACCAGCTCTCCTGCCTATATTGTAGCCTGCAATAAGACTGAGACAGGCAAGGATGGAAGCCATGCCATCCCTCCAGCATGTGCAAGGCCATTCACAATGTCTTCTTCCAGCTTTTCCTGGATCACACCCATAAAGCTGGTGGGCTGTATGGACTCCGACATACAAAGCAGATGGCCAAGCCACCTGAGCTGGCGTTGAGTCACTTAGGAAGACATTGGAGGCTGGTTGGTCTAGAGCCTGACATTCTCATTCATAATGTGATGAAACCACCATATGTCTTCAATTCATCATTGCTGTTTCATGTAAAAAACAGTCCAGCTGGCCCATTTACATCTCTGCGGTGGCCCAGGTTTCAAAGCTATACAAAAGGACAGAAGCTACTGCTGCTTGATAAATACACATCTTAGTCCGACTTGATAGGTAGTGTTGATGCCACAGAAGAGAACTTCCAGAGAGCTTGCATAATATCCATAGCCTTGCTGATTTGATGTTTCCTGCCAGCAAGGCAACCTCCTTCCTTGGTGACAAAGGAAAAAGAATATCATATTTTTATGTCTGTCATGCCCAGTAATTCCTGATGTCTGTCTATCTAGGTAAGGCTCCCATTCTATCCAATCTGTCTTATCTCACTGTCTGTCACAGGCATTTGTAAAGTGCTCATCACTGTAGAACCTAGGTGCCTAATACAGAAATTTAAAAGAAATTTTATGAAGTGTGTCTGGTGTAGGTGTTTTTAGGTGTGTGTCTGTGTGCCTACCCTCTTCTGTTGGGAGCAGGCCTTCTCAAAGAGGTTGCATTTAGCTCTACAAAAGGAGAGATTGGGCTTACTCTGGTTTTAGGAAAAAAGAAGGTGCTTCACAAACAATGGGTCTCAGCTGAAAACATGCTTTCCCTAGCTGATGAAATATTCTCCCAGGACTCATCCAACTCTTCTGTTCTGATGGCTAGAAGTATTTTTGGAGGGTTGAGTAGAGAAAAATAGCTCTACAGTAGCTCAGCTGTAGGATCTAAAACTGAATGTGAAGTCCTGTCAAGAGCCAGTGCATGGCTTGAAGCACCAGTGTGAAATGCTCTTGCTCAAGTGTCCTGTCAGGAGTTGGGCTACAACATGCTGGGTCCATGGACATTTTTGATAGAGAGCATTTCCATAAAGTGACAAAGGCCTATGTCCCAGTGGCCATACTCAGGTTCTTTTTAAAATGCAATGCCATGCGCATGATTCTAGAATGTGCAATAGTCATCTCAGCCAGTTGGGGCCTGACAACTAACAATAAAGGGGCAGACACTGTACTGGACATTGGCATGCGTAAACACCTGAGTAATTGTGACAGTTGTGAGCTCAAATTAAGCATGCACACGCATGCACTGGGATTTTGATATTCTGAAAACCAGACCTTTATTTGAATTATTTTATTATAACTGTTGTTAAAGGATTTAGAAGCAAACAAGTTTACAATAAATAAATTAATCTTTTTTTTTAATCTGTTTTAAAGTTTGTTCCTGCATTTCTAAAGAGCAGGAACAAATCTGATCAGGCAAGTTCTAATGGACACATTGGCAAAACCTGAACTTCAACTACCTACTCGATTCACCTCTAAAATATATCCATAAAATATAATGATCTAAAAACATTCAGGCGTTTTGATGACATATACTTGTACGGTCTCAAGTTGCAGTGGGAGAGGTCTAAGTTGGGTATTAGGAACAACTTTTTCACTAGGAGAGTGGTGAAACACTGGAATTGGTTACCTAGGGAGGTGGTAGAATCTCCATCCTGAGAGGTTTTTAAGGCCTGGCTTACAAAGCCCTGGCTGGGATGATTTAGTTGTGGTTAGTCCCCCTTTGAGCAGGGGGTGGGACTAGATGACCTCCTGAAGTCCCTGGCAACCCTAATATTCTATGATTCTATCCTTAGGAGCTAGATCTTTTTCTCCTTACACAACTGAAATTCCTATTGATATCAGAAGGAGGGTTGGGGGTGTGAGATGTAAAATCAACCCTAAAATTACTCATACCCATTTCTTAAACAACAGGAGAGCGTGAACCCTATCACTCTTATACCATGGGATGGAGTAAACCACATTTCATTTATAAAGCATCTAGGAATAATCTACATTCTTTTTAAAACTGAGGATTCCTGTTCCTTGCTTTTCACATTTCATAACCACAGTTTTCAACAGCAGGGTAAACAAATCCATGCTGCTTTAAGTGTTCTTTTTTATTATACAAAACTAGGCGAAGGAGGTTTTCAATGCTCATAATTTTGTTTAGATTTTTAAAAATAGTTCCTTGTAAAAAGAAGAGGCAAAGACAATTGCAGCCTTGCTGCCTTTTTAAAATGAAATTAAATGATTTGATATTAAGAATGGATTTACATTCTCAGATTCTCCACTCTATAATCTTTGTAGAACACTCCAGATATGGTGTGGCAGGGATCTGAAGCCGCGTGGTGGGGGGGAGGAACACATTGCCTTAGAGACTCTCTGAGAGCAAAGCTCAAGTGGTTTGTGATGTCAACAGAATCTCTTATTATATTCTTTCTCATTTTTTGTTTACAAGACACATTGATGCACCTTTTTTGCGATAGTATATATTACACTCAAGCATCTCACAGTTGCCTATGTACCAGGTGACACTTTTCAAAGAAGTTTCAGCTCACTCTGTCCTTTCCCCTTCAATCTGCACACACAGTTCCATTAATGTCAACAGGAGCTAAGTACGTGGAACAAAGGAAGAATATGTCCCTTAAAGTCAGCCATCTAAGGCAGCCTTTCTCACATGATGAGAGTAAATTTCACTGCTTTTGTGCAGCTCATCCTGCTACCTTGACCATGGTCCTTCTGTCCCCTTCCCACTGCTCCAGCATCCTTCGTACACAGACTTTTATAAGGACAAAGGGGGATGCAAAGATTCATAAGGAGCACACTGAACTCCTCCTGTGATGAGTTTTGTATTTCAGTGAATGCTGATCCTGTTGTGGCTAAGTACCTGACCACTAGACATTGTCATGTGGATGACAGTATCATATCACCCTTTCTTTAGGATGGTATTCAGAAAGCCTTGTGTGTACTTTACTAGGATATTGTTTTGTTTCTCTTAGGCCCAGATAACAGTGAATGGGAGCTCTGGCACTGCTACCAGTCCAATGAGTCACTTTCAAAGGCCTTTTTCCCCTTCAGCTTACTGTCCACCAGCTTCACTCAATTCAAACATTATCATGCAGCATGGCAGGAAGATGGGTAAGCCTTTCACATAATATTTATTTTATATATTATGCAACAGGTTCTGATTTGTGTGGCAAGGATTGCAAACAGTTACAGAGCATTCCTCATAAATAAAGAAGACATTATGTACCTTGGGAAAATTACAAGCAACAATACAATTTATTGTTCGACACAGTAACATTCCTTACAACAAAGTCTTATTACTTTAAAGTAAGATTCATTTAGACATTGGAATGACCTCTTGCGATCATTCAACTGGTTATATTGAGAGGTGAAATCATATATCAAAACTGCATGACTTTCAGACATTCCTAAATGTGGATCAAAATCCCCTTAGGTATCCTTTACTCTCATTAAGGCATTAGGATTCAGTTTTGCATGGTGCTGAGTTACTGATCCCCCAACTTGCACTATCTTCAGTGGAAGTCATTTCACACGTTGTTGAGGTCCTGAGATTTTAAAAGCTTAAAGCATTGCCAATTTAAAATTTCTTATGTATTCTTTACAGAGTGTCCTAAGTATATATCTCACTTTACAAACATATAAGGACAAGATTTCTGCCCCATGGAATTTAGTCTAACATGATTTCTGTTTTCAAAAAAGCACATATAAGACCAAACTTAATGTTTCTTCATTCATCTTTGCATGTGCAATCACGTGGGTGTTCCAGTTTTCTCACCAGTATTTGCATACTCTGAATCTACATGCACAAAAACATTTGACTATGCACAATGAGTTTGCTCCTGTGTTACACAGAAGCTCAGATTAGATGATCAAAATGGTTCTTTCCGATCCTAAAATCTATGAATTGTATATATGTGCTGTACAATTGATAAAAGCAAAAACTGAGCATGTGTACCTGCACACACAAAAATAAAGGCTAATTTAAAAAAAAGAACATCTAATTTAGAGATCTGAATGTTTATTAAATATATTTCAGAAATTCTAACTTGCCCTTTCTGAATGTGATATTTAGGATCATTATCTCAAGATTTCTGACTCTGGGGTGGTGCTAAGTTTCTGAGATCAACGAAACAATGGCCAAATCTCACATTCTTTGTACACTCAAAAATCTCATTGATTCTAGCAGTTTGGTGCCTGCAAGGAAAGTAAGATCAGATCTTAAAAGTTTTCTAAATTTAGCATCATGCATATTTGAAAAAAAGCCCAGATGTTCAGACATTTGACGCACACAGATGCATCTCACCATGTATATGTAGTACTGGCTTATTTAGAGGCTTTCAGACTAAACAACTGAAATAGTTGTGTTAAATCCAAATTCTTTCCAATAAACTTTACATTACACACACTACATGTAGAGCATCAAATCTTCACAGTCTCTGTTGCGTTATATCAGAACTCTTGTAGTCAAACATTAAAGACTGTAACACCTATTGCACTGGAGGGAAATCATAGTCTCTGCCAGCAGTGCCAGAAATCTAGCTTTATGTCTAGCTTCAGCCATCCTGCAGCAGAAACATGTAGGTAGTACAATACCTCCTGTTGCAAACCATGCTTACATAGTCATAACTGCCCATTAATTATCCACTGAAATCTGTTGGCTGAATGACTAGAGGATCTTTCTGGTTATGTTTCTTTTGTATGCAAACTTACATCTAAGCACATCACCTATGACAGTGCAAGGCTTCATATGATGTCTCCAAGCATCTTAATATTGTGTCTTTTGTTATGACTTGCTGTGAATTTTAGAGGTAGGTAGTAGTAGCCAGTATTAATTTTAATAATTAAAAGAAGAGTTCTGGGGGAGTTACAAAATTATCCTCAGCACCAAAAAGCAACAGCAGCCTGCAGTTTTCACCTAAATTTAATGTAGGTAGCTCATTGAGATGCCTGCCACTGGCAGGGGCAGAGTTATTGATGTGCACAGGGTATATTATTTATATCAAGCTATTTAAATAAATGTACTAACATAAATTTGAAGATGAAAAGTATCTGTAAAAACATTATAGATCTCATAATTCATTTGAGTTCTAAAGCTGATCATAGAAATTATTTTAAACTGTGCCATGCTTCTGGGAGGAGAAGAATTCTCATTACCTCAGAGCACTAATTCGTAATATGGCTGGGAAAGTGGCAAGTTTAGTTTATAGAAAAAAGTGTGTGTTCCACTAGCTTCGCTCAGACTTTTGCTTGTCTGTGTGTTTGTCTCTCTTCCATCACCCAGCCTTTAAAAACAACGAAGCAAAGTTTGTTTTCAAACGTTGTAAGTAAAAAAATAAAAAGTTTCTCTAACCTGAGAGATTTGGAATGCAGCACTGAGGTTAATAAAATAATGCACATATGCATAACTCCTTGAATAGAAGATTTTGCAGCGGAAATCATGCTAAACCCAACTAAGGCTAATGTATCGTATTCTGAGGTATTGTGTATGGACGTGGCTGTTACATTTCCTTTAATGTTTGTACAGCACTTTGAAAACGTAAAGTGTGGAATAAGGGCTAAATATGATTATAATATTGTTATACAACATGCTGTCACATTATCTTTACAGAATCCACAGAGGCATATTCCCAGTATGCTCAGTCTCTTGGTAGCAGCACCACTCCCACTACAATACCCATCTGTAGATCTTCTGAGGAAGAGAAGAGAGTCACAGTCATTAGAGCACCACATTATGCAGGGATTGGCCCGGTAGATGAATCTGGAATCCCAACAGCAATTAGAACGGTAGGAAATGCCGGGCGTGTGTGTGTTAGAGAGAGAGAACTCAGACAATGAATTGATTGTTGGTAATGGGTTTTTCACATTCCTGCAGTCTTACATAATGTGGAATAGAGCGTGCGTAATCAGAGGGCTCATGAATATAATACTGTGTGTTGCGGGAAGCATAACTGGGCAACGTGATCATTTTAGTTTTAATTATAAATAGTCAAAACTGCAGTTTTCCTTCCTGATTCCGTTGTTTTCCCTGCCATTTGTGGGGTTATGCTGTAATTTTATTTACTGTCTCTTTTGTCATTCTAAACCTGCAACGTTTGCTAATTTTTGTCATTAACAAATAAGCATCAGGTGCCTATTTATTTTTTTTTCCATTTTCATGGGTACTGCGTTGAAATGAACGGACTTGCTCCAATAATAACCCATTTGATTGCTATCCCAGTGAAATACATCACAAACCCACCGTGCGTTTCCACAGTGTGTAAATGAACAGTGTGGAAAGCCTTTCATTGTGATTAGCCCAGTTTGGATGACTTGCCACTAGTCACTGCTTGAGCAGTCCCAGAATGTCAAACTGAAGGGTTTTGTTTTTACTATGCTGAAGCATTTTTTTCCACGCTGCTGCCAGGGCAGCCTCTTCTGGCTGGTCCAGACAGTAGCAGTGGCAGCAGCAGCGAATCTACGAAGGAGCTGCTCGCTGGCTTTCCTGGCTGGAGGAGAGGTGTTGTGCTAGACGGAGAGAGTGAGAAGAGTGCGAGCCAGGATGAAAGCGGCAGAGTTCTTGCAGGTGAAATCTTTGTGAAGTGGAAGGATGTAGCAGCTGTTGGATATACTTTGCCTGCCAACACTGACATATGGGGGTTGTGGAATTGCGAAGAGCTGCTTCATTGGATTGAAAAATTAGGGGGGCGGGAAACAGGAATTGATGGAGAAAAGCAATAGGAAAGATTTCAGAATACATGGTAAGACTGGCATTTTCAGTAAGGGGGGAACAAGCATTTCTTGCTTTATTTTGATTTTGGCATATAGAAGGCATATAATAGAAAGCTTTTTAAAAATGAATAACTCATTGGAACGATGCTATAGCTTCCCATCCCTGCTAAACAGATGTCTCTGCCTTTTTTGTGTAGGAAGTTATTGTTTTGTTGTGCTTTTTTAAGAGTAGCAGATTGAGTCTGTAGGGTGGATATTAGATATATAAGAGTATAACTGAAATCCCCTTAAGTATATTTAATACAGTGGGCAAGCTGCCAACAGTGTATTTAACCTCCAGATCTGATAGTCTCAGTCTCAAAGATTTTCTCTGAAAGTCGTGTGTGCCATTTGTATTTTTTTTTCCAGTTTGGGATTGCTTTCTTTTCAGCTCTGTGCTGTTGCATGCAAACTTTATGCAGCTTGTAATAACAGTGTTATGCAAATAAGTCTCATGACCAGAGTGAGTTAAAAGTTACAGTCTGCAAGGAATATACTGTGTAAGTGAGTGTGTAGCTGGAAATGAGATTCAGTTCTCAAGATACTGATCTGAACATACACTTTAAACAAACTGAGAGTAATATGTAGATCTGAGCAGAGCATATCCCAGAAGTGAGAGACCGAAGGTGATGTTGCTTGAGCAAACATGCTACACCATCCCCATCCCTCAGAAATGCAGCACCATCCAAGAAGATACAAAAGTGACACAACAGCATTTTCAGTGGACAAGGGAAAATAGAGTGTAACACTTGCTCTGTTTCTAAGGGTCATCGGGCACTCAGATGTCCAGCTTGAGTCTTCTGTTGGGGGGACCTGGATGTTTCCAAACCAGTTCAGCTCATCTCGGCAGCACAATGAAAGTTTCAAAGTTTCTTCTTCATATGAAAAAGACAGCTGCCTGCAGAGTGCAGTAAACATGGGTTCCAGTGTGGTAGATAACATTAAAAAAAACCACAATCTGCCCCAAGCCACAGATGGCTCAACAGGTTAATGTGGTTTAAGGCGCATGTTTCCATAGCCATCAGTACCCAAGGGAGTAATGTAACTAGCATCACATCCAACCACTTGTGACTTCTCTAACCCTATGGTTAGAAGTTGTCCAGTAAAAGGTATTATGTCACCTATCTCACTATTATCTCTCTAACCCTATGGATCAGGGATCCCTTTTGCAGGTGGATGAACTGAGGCGGCCTTTTGGCGTGAGTTCAAGCGAACATGAACCCACAGCCTCCAGGATTGTAGTCAAGCACCTTGGCCGCTCAGCCACTGCACCCTATGGTAGATAATATTCCTACTGTATCTTGAGATACCATGCTGCACAAAGAGAAGCTTTCAAATGAGGGCTTAGACACAAGCATCTTTTTGCAGCATGTAGCTCTTGATCCCCTACAATTTTCCCTTTACTCCCCCCTCCTCAAAGCCCAGTGCTGTCCAGCCAAAGAAAGCTGGATGAAGCTGTCTTCAAAATCCATCAATGGCATTGCTGTGTCACAAACTGGAAGCGATCACTGCAAAGCTTTCCTTACTGCCGGAGTCTGAGTATGTTGCAAGGATAGCATTTCATCCCCTGCCAAACCAGGGAGCACGGGACTCAGACCCTTGCATATTAGAGCATTGAAATACAACCAAACTACAAACATAGCCCCAGACGTTTTGAAGTGCCAGGGGATGAAAATTGGATTTTGGAAGTGAATGGTCAAAAAAGAGTTTTTGGTCAAATTGCCAGTCATGATTTTAATACAGTTTTCAAATTGTCCAGCAGAGATTAAAATGGTACTGTATTAGGCATCCCTAGATTTAAATACCATTACTGTGGATCTAACCAAGAAGAAATAGTCATAAAAATGCAGTGCGATTGTGCATTTTTTAAGCACAGAATCCAAAATAATTGTTTCACAGTTAACTATCAGCTTATTCTGAATACTAAAGAGGCCTTTCTTTTGTGTGTAAATAACAAAATCCAGCCTGACCAGATTTCTTTTCCATATGCAATGCACTAGCTAGAACTAGTTTTATTTTTTTAATGGATTTTACCTACAGATAATTAGGAAACTTTTTAGCACAAAGCACTGTTTAATTATGGGTTGCTTCATACGTGAAATAGAATGTAGGGCAAAGTGAAAAACCTCCACTGAGAATCATTAAAGGCTGCTTTAATTGTGTATTTTCTGGTGGATTGTTACAACACTAAAAATGATTATCGGGTCTCCCAAGCACCACCTGCAGATTTTTCTTTTGCTTTTTTGATATCTTTTCCCTGATTATTCATTCAAATATAATAACTATGTCTCCCTATTTAATTGCAATAAATGTAGTACACGTGAGTCAGCAGGGTATCTAAAATGACTAGATGCATGAGTGAACACGGATAATTCCCAGTGTTATGGATGGCTTGTGGGGTTAGTTCATGTAAATTGAAGTTGCCTATTTTAAAAAATTGATTTATCCCTCCTCAATTCATTTAATATTGCTCAAACATAGACCAGAGGATTGAAGGGCAAAACCTGCTCAAGTGTACAAAAATATGTTTTAGGGAGGAGAACTGAAACTTAATAATATCATAGCCCCTGTCTTCTAGCCCCAGGAAAGCCTCTCTCCATGTATTCTGCATGTTTAGATTTCTATAGATTTGAAGGGGATGTGACTGTCAGCAAGGAAGTTGGGCCTGGGGACATCTATGCACCTTCATTCTCTGACAAACTGTGAGGATATAACCATAGGGATTAATGGTGACACTTTTGCATTAATTCTCATAGATTTTCGGCACCACCCATTCAAACTCAGCTGGAGGATTATTTCTTGCCCAACTCGAGCAGGGAGACATTGAAAGCCTGGGTCCAATGGCTTCTTCATAAATGAAACTAAATCATCCTTTCCCAGAGTCTTGCAAGCACAGAGATATAACCAGCCCTTGGGAATTAATGTTAACGAGATCAGAATTAATCCCTGTGAGTTTGCAGGTGGGGGATGGAGGTGGGGGATAATGCCACACAGAGCAGCTGTTCCTTGAGCATGCCCATTCCATGCAAACCAACCATTCTAAATCTCAGGTCACATAAAGTCCTTGGGATCAGAGATGGGGCAGAAGGTATTGCTGCTTAGGTTCAACTCCCTTCCCTCCAGCAGATTTCTGGCGTTTTCAGTTGAGTGTTCGCTCTTTTCATCTCCATGTGAAAAACCGGAGAGATTGAATTGCTCTGTTGTAGATAGTGGTATTTTATGCCATACATTAGCAGTTTTGTGAGACCTGATTTTTTTTTTCACAAAAAGTCTTGCAGACAAACTTCATAGTAGGGAGCAGCTTCTTTCCAGTTACTTGCAATGATAGCACTTCAGAGTGCAGTTTTAGGGGTTAACAAAATAGAAGGATGAAATATAAAATGACTGTAGTAAGGAGCATCTAAAAGAGCAAAAAAGTCCCTCTTTTAACATAGGTAAGCAAACTGCTGTTTAAAATATTTATTTGTGACTTAGAAAAGAGGGTGAACAGTGAGGTGATAAAATATTCAGATGTCCAAATTATTTAGGTTAATTTGGACTAGAGAAGACTTTGGAGAACTTCAGAGGTGAATGTGAATGGGCAGCATGATATCAGAAAAAAATTCAACAATGGCAAACGCATGGTAATGGCATTGCAAGGTATATTTTGAACTTTTCATATATATTGTAAGGCTCTAAATGATCACCACTCATCTACCAATGTGAGCTTCATTGTAGTGATCTGAATAAAAAGTTCTGTTCACTGCTCAGCAATGGTTACAAAAAACAAACAAAATGTTAGATTATATTAAGAACAGGATGGCAAAATAATGTTTTCAAGATTATTTTCTATTATATAAATCAGTGATCTCCTCTTACCTAGAACACTGTTTTGGTTCTGGTCATCCTATCTCAAAAAAGATACAGCAGAACTAGAAGGGGTTCACAGTGTGTGAGGAAGGTAGTTAGAGGCCTGGAAAGATTTCCATAAAAAGAAATATTTGAAAACATTGGAACTGTTCAGTTTCCAGAGGAAACTTCACAAATACAAAAGAATACAATGGTATTCAGAAGGTAAACTGAGTGCTCTTGTTTATCCTTTCTTCTGATACAAGAATCAGGGGACATTCAGTCAAATTAAAAGGCAACAAATGTAAAACTAAGGAAATGCTATTTTAAATAATGCATAATTAACTTAGGGAACTCATTGCCACAAAATGTCATGATGATCAAGTTCCTACTAGTGTTAAAAAAGATGTTTACACAGGTAAAGAAAGTTTCCACAGCTGCATTCAGTAACAATTTTATTTTAAGATGATTTTTTGTTAACCACTAACTGCCTGGAGTTAGGAAGAAATTTTTCCTGTGGGCTGGTAAGTTTCTTGCACTTTCCTATAAAGAATCTGGTCCTGGACACTGTCAGAGGCAGGGCACTAAATAGGACCACTGATCTGGTATGGCCACTCCTATGTTCTGTAAATACTGTCTTTGTATCCAAAAGCAGATTCCAAACTCTGAAAGGTATTTAGGGATGAGTTGAAGAGTCACAGGGAACCTTGAAGCTGTACCGTGAATGAAAAACACAACTATAACATTTGAACGAGAATGTGTGGGAGGGAACAGTCAGGGACTGAACACAATGGGCCAAATTTATCCGTAATTAATCTCTTTAAAAGTTGGTGGAATTGCAGCAGGGATGAATTTGATGTAACATGTCACCATTGATCTTTTGTTCCTTTAGCTAATTGTTGTAACCTGTGTTTCATTTAGACGGTTGACAGGCCAAAGGATTGGTATAAGACAATGTTCAAGCAAATCCATCTGGTTCACAAGCCTGGCAAGTATATGTTTTTCTGTTTGCCACATAACTCTGAGTGGCATTAAGAAATGCACTTTCCATGCATTTTGTTGGCTTGCTTTCTAATAACACCAAGCTTATGGTCCTTGAGTTTTAGATATTGAATAGAACCCATTGGGAATTTCCCCAAGCTAAGTCAGTACCATAAATGTTATTACAGCAGAAGTGTTTTTCTGACAAAAGGCCATGTACTTTTCTGATGGACTTATTTTTAGTACTTACAAAAAATAAAAGTGATAAGGAAGAAAAGAACAATTACAAAGCCTGTCTGATCATGTACAGCACAATAAGTCAGTGAGATGTTCTCAGCAGCAAGGAACTTTGCCTGTAGCCATCTACGGTCTGAGTGACTAGGACTTAGGTGGGTGCAGGACGGTCATAGCTGCTATCCCACTTTTTGTTACAGAGCTCATGTGTGCTAGAACTATGAAGCCTACTGGATGAGCAAACATGCTGCCTCTCCATTTAAACTATTTATTTTCCTCTATCCGCCTATTAATTTCTAAATAAATTATTTTTGAAGACATGGAGCCTCTGTAATATTATTAATCTTATTAATAATAACTTTTTTACTTATTCTCTCTTTCATCCAAGAATGTCAAGGCACTTTACACACAATAATAATGCTTCATTATACCTTGCTGAAGGAGAAAGGGAGCTGTTCTTATGCCTGTTTTACTGATGGGGGAAATTGATGTTTCTAGGTTTATTTGCTTATTGTCACACAGGACCTCAGTGGCAGAATCAAAAATGTAACAACACCAAAAGATGTCACCCAATCCCCTGTTCTAGCCACTGGAAAACAGTGCTAGATGTAAGAAGTTTTTTTCACAGCACAAATGATACTTTACTGTCCTCTAATAAGGGGAAACCTGACAGGAGAGGGAATGGCTGGGGGGTAGAGGGAGGTTGAATGGAAAAGAATGATTAGAACTCACAATTTGGGGTGAACCAGTAACTGTGCAATCTGGGTAGCATGGCAACAAGATGCCATTCAGAATGGGATGATAAAAATAGCGCATGATAAAAAGACAGACTCCAGAAAACATGTACACGGGGGGTGGTAGCTGATGGCCACTAATCTTCTGTTTGTGTTTGCAAAGACAAAGCTGCCTTGCTGTGATATACTGACAGGCATTTCACTACTGTAACACATATATTTCTTTTTATAGATGATGGCACAGACATGTATAATGCTGCATATGCATATAATACTGGTAGGAATTATTCCCTCACTTCCAATGAGTCTTTTGTTAGTGTCAGCGAGCACCAATGATAGTTAACCATTCAAACCTGCTCTGATTAAGTTGGTATAACAAAAATTTTGTCATCATTCTGCTTGATCTTTGCACTGGTTTGTGTCTATGTTTAGCTAATGTGGCGAAGCCTCATTTTGCTTTATTTCTTACTATAGAATTAATCAGAAACTTATTGCAGATGTGGCCAAATATTGTAATGTAATCGCTGACTAAATTATATTTATTCTCATTATTGATAGTGAATAGTTTGACTCTTGTATATTAAACTATAGAGTAAAGTGCAGTATGAAAGTTTTAATTGTAATTACATATACAGGTGAAGGTAAGCATGTTTTATACAACTGCCATATTTTGAGATTATACTACCTTAAGAAAATCTTGTCATGATGCTTCTGTTTTGTGATCTTGTTAATTTTTTCTATTGGAATTGACATTATTTAGCACTGAAAAAGTGATATTTTATTCCTGTAACAGATATATAAATTTCAACTCTTTCAGAAGATAGGAATCATATGGCAGTGGTATTTTACTAGAACAAAACCCTCTTATCATGTGACTGAAATATACACACAAATATATTGCATATTATGTAAAAAGAACTTTTAAGAGTTCTTTAATTTCAATTTCCATGTTACTTTCAATGGTGCTCCCACGCTGCTATTTTACGTGTTATCAAGAACATGCGTGTATGGTCATAGTTCATGACTTAAATGGACTCCTGAGAGCTTAGTCAAGAAATTTGACTGGATAACTGTCCACAGCTCAAATTATGTAGAGATGTTTTTACATACAAACCCAAAGTACATTCACTAAAAAGAATGAAAAAGGCGTGTCTTTTTTTTAACTTCTCAGCCTATGACACCAATAGCAGCTGAGGACAGGACAATTCAGGGGGACTAATAGCAGGTTGCAGTTAATGGCCAGGAGCTGAACCTCCGCTATTATCTCCCCACAGCTGATAATTAACTCCCATGAAAGGTCCTGGCCTTCACTGGTGTGTGTATATGTATACTGAGAGCAGGGCAGGGAAGAGGGGCACTATATAGATCTATAACAATTATTTGAAAATACACACAGTACTCACCAATGAGTTTCTAAAATGTACAAATTCTTGGTGTCTTTGATTTGTGAAATGAGTGGTTTTTGTTTTACTAAGATGGGTTCTGACATTTTGGTTATCTCTGTGCTTTGTTTTACTTTAGGTAGTTATAGTCCAGCCTTCCCTGCTCAGTCACACCCTGTTGCAAAGACACAGACATACAGACCATTGTCGAAAAGCATTTCTGACAATGGCACTGATGCCTTTAAGGTCTCCTCCCCTATACCTCCTCCACATGTACCACCTCCAGTCCCACCACTTCGTCCAAGAGAGAAGTCTACGCCTGAAAAGTAAGCAGATTTATTGGGGGTGGGTGGGGGAAACAGTCCATAGTAAATACAATACTGCAATCAACTAATAAAAGTAATGGATATAGAAGTACCAGGAGATAGTTGGGTTTGTGATGACTGGGAGAACCGCATGGTGAATTGCCTGGCAAGTGTGAAGGTTGCAGACCTCTCGAGACAGCTAGATAGACTTATCTGCAGTGCCACATGCCAATGACCGGTGGTCAGGTACCAATGACATGGGAAAAGGTAGGAAAGAGAGGTCATGGAGCCAACTTTAATCTACTAGGTAAGAAATTAATGTCTAGGACCTCCATGGTAGCATTCTCTGAAATGTTTCCAGTTCCATCCTCAGGGCCAGTTAGACAGACAGACAACTGCAGGATTTCAATGTGTGGATGAGATGGTGGTGTTTGGAGGAGGGATTTAGGTTTTTTTTAGGAACTGGGGAATGTTTTTGGAAAGAAAAATCCTGTAGAGGAAGGATGAACTCCACCTAAACCAAAATAGAATCAGATCGCTGGCATGTAAAATTAAAAAACCCATCGTGGAGTTTTTAAACTAAGGGCTGGGGGACAGCTGACAGGTTTGGAGGAGCACAGAGTTCGGACACGAACACACCTTAGGGGAGGATTTATTAAAGGGGATACTCTATATCATAGTGAAGATGACTGGATAGAAGTTGATAAAGTACAGGTAGGAACTGAAGAGAAACACTCAAATGAAAAAGAGTCCCATTCAGTTACATCACATGAAGAGAGGCAACTAAATTGACAAATTTTATAACTGCTTGTATACAAATGCAAGAAGTCTCAATACTAAGATGGGTAAACTTGTATGCCCGGCATTAAATGAGGATATTGATATAATAGGCATACCAGAAACTAGATGGAATGATGATAATAAATTGGACATAGCAATACCATGGTACAAAATGTATAGCAATGATAGAGTAGATCATGCTGGTGGAAGAGTGGCACTCTATGTGGAAAAAAAGCATTGAGTCAAATATAGTAAAAATCTTAAATGAATCAAACTGTACCATAGACTCTCTATGGATAGAAATTCTATGCTTGATCATTATGAGTGTAGCAATAGAATATACTACCAACAACCTGACCAGGATGGTGATTGTGAAATGCTTGGGGAGATTACAGAGATTACAAAAACAGAAAACCCAATAAAAATGAGGGATTTCAACTATCCTCATATTGGCTGGGCACATGTCACCTCAGGACAGTGCAGAGATAAAATATCTCTAAATACCATTAATGACTGCTTCTTTGAGCAGTTAGTCCTAGAACCAACAAGAGGACAGGCAATTCTTGTTTAGTCCTAAGTGGTGCACAGGATCTGGTCCAAGAGGTGAATATAGCTGAACTGCTTGGTAATATAGTGACCATAATGTAATTAAATGTAATATTCTTGTAGGTGGGAAATGCAAAAACCAACCCACCAAAATAGCATTTAACTTCAAAAAGTGGAACTACACAAAAATAAGGAGACAAGTTAAACAGAAATTAAAAGGAACAGTCTTGAGTGCCTGCAAGCTGCATGGAAACTTTTTTAAAACACCATAATAGAGGCTCAAATTAAATCTATACTGCAAATAATAAAACAAACAGTAGGAGGACTAAAAAAAAAAAAAGCCACCATAGCTAAACAGACTAAAAGAGGCATTTAGAGACAAAAAGACATCTTTTTAAAATTAGAAGTCAAATCCTAGTGAGAAAAATAGAAAGGAATATAAACTCTAACAAGAAGTGTAAAAGTATGTTTAGGCAGGCCAAAAAAGAATTTGAAGAACAAGTAGCAAAAGACACAAAAAATAACAGCAATTTTTTTAAGTACATCAGAAGTAGGAAGCCAGCCAACAATCAGTGGGCCACTGAACAATCAAGGGACTAATAGAGCACTCAAGAAAGACAAGTTTATTGTGGAGAAACTAAATGAATTCTTTGCATTGGTCTTCACTCCAGAAGGTGTGAGGGTGATTCCCACACCTATACCATGCTTTATAAGTGATAAATCTGAGGAACTTTCCCAGATTGAGGTGTCAAGAGAAGAGGTTTTGGAACAAATTGATAAATTAAACAGTAATAAGTAATCAGACCAAATGGTATTCCCCCAAGAATTCTGTAGGAATTCAGACATGAAATTTCAGAACTGCTAACTGTGATATGTAACGCATCACTTAAATGAGCTTCTGTATCAGATGACTGGAGGATAGCTAATAAATGCTGTTTTTTAAAATAGGCTCCGAGGTGATCCAGGTAATTACAGGCCAATAAGCCTAACTTTAGAACTAGGCAAAGTGGCTGAAACTATAGCAAAGAACAGATTTATCAGACACATAGATGAACAAGATGAGTTGGGGAAGAGTCAACATGTTTTTTGTAAATAATGCCTCACCAATCTGTTAAAATTCTTTGAGAGTGTCAACAAGCATGTTGACAAATGTGATCCAGTGGATATAGTATAGTTGGCTGTTCAGAAAACCTTTGACAAGGCCCCGCACCAAAGGCTCTTAAGCAAAGTAAGCAGTCGTGAAATGAGAGAGAAGATCCACTCATGGATCAGTAACTATTAAAAGATAGGAAACAAAGGGTAGGAATAAATGGTCAGTTTATTCAGTGGGGAGAGGTAAATAACAGAATCCACTAAGGTTCTGTACAGAGACCAGTGCTGTTCAACATATTGATAAATTATCTGGAAAAGGGGTAAACACTGAGGTGTCAAAGTTTGCAGATGACATAAAATAAATCAAGATAGTTAAGTCCAAAGACTGCAAAGAGTTACAAAGGGATCTCACAAAACTGGGTGAATGGATGTCAAAATGGCAGATGAAATTCATGTTGATAAATGCAAAGTAATGCGCATTGGAAAACATAATCCCAAATACACATACAAAATGATGGGTCTAAATTAGCAGTTATTGCTCAGGAAAGAGATATTGGAGTCATTGTGAATAGTTCTCTGAAAACATCTGCTCAATGTACCGCAGCAGTCAAAAAAGCTAACGAAGTGTTAGGAGCCATTAGGAAAGGGATAGATAATAAGACAGGAAATATCACAATGCTCCAATGTAAATCCATGGTACGCCCAGACCTTGAATACAGTGTGAAGTTCTGGTTGCCCTATCTCAAAAAAGATATATTAAATTGGCAAAAGTACAGAGAAGGGCAACAAAAACGACTAGGAGTACGGAACAGCTTTCAGATGAGGAGAGATTAAAAAGATTGGGTCTGTTCAGTTTAGAAAAGAGATAACTAATGCGAGTATATGATAGAGGTCTATAAAATGAATAAGGAAGTGTTATTTACCTCTTCACACAACACAAGAACCAGGAGTCACCTGATTAAATCAATAGGTAGCAGGTTTAAAACAAACATAAGGAAATATTTCTGCACACGACACTCAGTCAACCTTTGGAACTCATTGCCAGGGGATGTTAAGGGCCAAAGGTATAATTAGGTTAAAAAATAAATTAGATAAATTCATGGAAGATAAGTCCATAAATGGCTATTAGCCATGATGGTCATGGACACAACTCCATGCTATGGGTGTCCGTACACCTCTGACTGCCAGAAGCTCGGATGATCACTTGATAAATTGCTCTTTTCTGTCCATTCCCTCTGAAGCATCTGGCATTGGCCACTGTCAGAAGACAGGATACAGGGCTAGATGGACCACTGGTTTGACCCAGTATGGCCGCTTTTATGAGAACAAGGCCATGACTCAATGGGTGTTCAGATCTTAAATGATAATGCTTCTGTTAAGTGTGGGCACCATGCTTGGTGCTGCCTTGTCTGGCATTGGTACTTAAGGAGTCTAGGAAGTCTCATGCCAAAGATACCTTATAAGGCATAGTGAACTCCCACCCACCCACCCATAGGGCTGTCCTGCCTCCTGTATTTCAGAACAATCCAGGCTGCAATGACCATTTCCCACTATGACTTTGTATTGGTGCATTAAAGTAGTTTGACTCTGGGTACATCTGCGCTCCAAAAAATCACCAGTGTTGGCAATTCTTAGAGCCTGGGTCTACAGAGTTTGGCTCACAAGGCTCATGCTGCAGCATTAAATAGCTGTGTAACGTTCCCATTCTGGCTGCTTTTGAACATTCAACCAATTGATCCTATCATTACAGCTTTTCAAGAAATCTGAATATATAATCATTCAAAAGATAGCTTAATTGGTTTTACTCTATTATCAATGTGAGCAAGGAGTGAAATGTTATATTCTAATCTCATAATATTCTAATACTCTAAGATCATATAATAATGATCTTAACTGCTCGAATGAACCGCTCAGGCCTAAACACTTGAACCCGAGTTTAATTGGTTTGGTTTCCCCTTTAAGAAATGTCTTCTATAAGGTGAAAATAAATTATCTTTGCTTTCCTATCTGTCTTGTGTATTTTAGGGCCTTAGTTTTTCCCAGAACTGAGTACCTTGTTTAAGATGGACCTCTGTTGCTGTGGTCTAGTTGGCAAGGGCAGGATAAGAACCTCTGCTCTTCACTACAGTGTAGGTGCCTCCCAAAGCCTTTCTTTAGCATGCAATATAGAAATGCAGAACTGCTTACCTTTACTCAAATTGTGGAGTTGTGCTGATAGTCCTGCTATCTGGCCAGATAAGAGTGAAGATGCTTTTAGGAGCCAAAAACCAAGGTCTCTTGCAATTCATTTTACCTAGAGGAAACAATTCCATGCATTAATTTAGATTTGTCCCTTCTCTATTTTAATCTGCTGGATGATAAAATTGACAGAAGAAATCCAAATTCTTCAGAGTGGGGAATACTGAAGTCTTTAGCTTTGCATACACCTTACAGCTGTAGTGCCCCAGTCAGACATGGTACTAGAATTTAAAAAGTGACTCTTGCCACTTTGAGATTTTTTTAAATTGTGTATGAAACATAAGTATTTAAACCCTCACTTAAGAAGGTTTAGAGTCCACATGCATCACATCTTTGAGCTGGGAGGCAAGATACAGTATACTTCACATTACCAGTCAGATACAAAAAAGTCACAGAACATAAGGGATTAAAGGCTAAAAATTGTAAATTAAGTAAAATGAATATAAATCTGAATTTTAATAGCATCTTTTTGTCTTCAAAATGACTTAAATTCTCTGAATTATTTTGAATAAAATGCAACCTATACATAACTCTTCCATATTCTCATTCATTCTTGGGAGGCACAATTTCTTCTCAGTTATAGACAGTAAGTGAACCAGATGGTTTTACTTTAGTTGAAATATACAGTAATCCAACAACAGAGTTGTCTGTTTTCCAGCACTGGCTCCTACGAACATACCTATGTTGTGCACTTTCAACAAAAAGCTACTGTATAGACTTGTTAAGCGCATGATAAAACATGACAAGTATTGATTCATGTCAGGTCACTTAAAGCTATGTCACATCATATGATGCAACATAGGCTGACATAATTTACAAGGATTTGCTAGCTCTTACTGTGAACACATGCAGCTATTACCAGCGACACCCTCACTATGCGGGTCATTTGCCACACTTCTAATTAATAAGACATGTAGGCTAAATGCAACATGGCTAGCGATGGCAAAAAGTGCCCTGAAATTAAAGTTCCTGCCATTACAATGTGGTAGCTGACAACCACAAAGAAAATGTAGTCCAAATAGGTGCTGAGATACTATGGTGAGGGATGCAATATAATAACCTAATTAAAATAGAATACAAGTGATATTTTTTCTTTGGGTAGCACCAGCAAGCTGATAGGCAATTTATAGGTAGCTATGAAAATAATGGATGAAATCCTGGCACCACTGAAGTCAACTGCCATTGACTCAATAGGACTAGAGTTTCACTCAGGCTGTCTGATCTGAAGAGTTTATAAGGGTTATGTCTCTATCTTAATATTATATTCATGCATGTTGGGCCAAATCCTGCTCACTTTCCTCCTTGAAGTCAGTGGACTAACTATGTGAGTAAGACCAGCAGGATTTTGTCTCTAGTATGTACTAAAAATGTAGAACAAAACCACATCCAATAGACTAAAATTTGCATGTTTGCTGCCTTTGCGTAACCTGGTGAGGTTGGCTGTAGCTTTCATGACTGAGGCTGGGAAGAGAGATCAAGTTATATGATGCAGTGGAACTGCTGACATATTTATATGCCTTGTACAGAGTTTCAGTGTTGATGGAAAAAACAATCCCACTGTTTATATTTGTTATTTAGAAATGACTGGGATCCTCCCGACAGAAAAGTAGATACTCGCAAATTCCGTTCTGAACCAAGAAGTATTTTTGAATACGAGCCGGGGAAGTCTTCAATTCTTGAACATGAAAGACCGGTAAGAGGTGTATATGAAATGTGTTAACACAACAAAAAGCTTAGTGAGAGTTACATTTTTGCTTATTATTTTAACTCCTAATTCTAACTAGTATTGAATGTCCATTTTCATATTTGGAGTTTGGTCAACTCACGTGATAAATTCTTTCTTGATCCTCCTTGATAGTTGTGTAGAAAATTTAGATTTGGTTTGGCTTACTTGTTCAATTTAGCTTCTTTGGCATTAAAAAAAATCAAAGAATAACTACGAGAAATTAAGAACCTTTCAGATGTCAGTTCATGGAAACTACTTGTTGCAATTTGAATGCATATCCAGCACTTAATTTATCACCTGTTTGCAATAATTTTATCAACACATAATCAGCACAGGAGCTAAGCACATGCATGTGGTATCATGCCACTAGATAGTCCACACACAAAAAAAATCCTACAGTGTGTTCAGGATATGTGCCTGATAGAATCATCTCAAGAACATTGGTTGGTGGTACACTAACCTGACTAAAAAAATTCTTTATTGTTCTTTTCCAAGCCATATGTCTGCAGTTGTGAGATTCCTCACAAGCATATCTAATAAGCCTGAAATCTAATGCTTGCAAAATGACCACTAATCTAAGTTTCCATTCACTGAAAAGGCATATGCAACCAGATCTTCTACTGTACCCTGGTAGTGTTCCAATACCTGGTCATTTATGGACATTGATGCGTATCATGTTATCTTTTTTCTTCAAGATGGAATTGTTGATGGAGTCGTATTTTTAAGATAGAGTTTCTGTGTTTAATAGTATTTTTATGTGCTTAAGTATTATTATACAGGCATTCAGAGAGCTCATTTTATAAATCTAAAAATAAATATATTGCATGCATGGATTATGGTACATATAGTATGTCAACAGTATGTTAAAGAATTGCACTGATGGGCCTGTTTCATCATATTTTTCTATTATTTATGTAATAATGTGGGTCCGGTTAACTAGCTTCTATTGCAAGCTGTGAAATTCTGTGAAATAGGGCTGTTACAGAACTGGGACTTTCCTTCAATGGGGAATTTCACTTTTCAGCATCGGCCACTTAAAATGATAAATCATTCTGATGACTTACCAAAATTTCCCTGACTTATGAGAGTTGGTAGTTATTGCCAAGCTGAATTTACAAATAGTTCTGTGGAAAAGTAATTATATTTTTGCTGAGTGATTTTTCTCTCACAGTGGCCATATTACAGAGAGAGTCATTTACCAGCCTTTTCAATTGCAAACAATCTTCAGCAAGTGATTAATGGCAGGCTCAAGGTAAAAATGGCTTTTTGAAAATTAGAGTTATTTCATGTGGGGACAGATATTTCTAATAAATTTTGACTTTCTGAAATGAAAAATAAATAACAAGAGCAACCCAAGAGTAATTCCTGCAATGCTGAGGAATGTGATAATATAATTTTTCAACATTAATGAAGAGATGAAATTACTGGTGATTTTAGCAAAAAATCACATGACAATTGCTGGAGATTTCTTAAGCAAATAAAACAAGCTTTACAAGGATCCTGTCTTCTGATTGGATAGGGAGGATTGGAGCCTAATCCTGCAACCTTTTCTTCCACAAGTAATCCTTACTCACCGAAGCAGACTCTTTGCAGTCAGTGAACTACTCCAAAAGGTTACAAGATCAGCCATTTGTCTGATGTAGTTACAGGCAATCATCTTTTTGCAGAGCAAGTGTTCTCAAAGTGTGAAAGTGCAGCTACAATATTAATACATTCAGGGGAGGGGAATGTTACAATGCTGTGTATTTCAGTTTTCAAAAGGATTTGAAAATGAGGAATTTATGCAAAATACATTAGCAAAGTATTGTGCTGCCCCTAAGATAGCTTTCGTTTGAGCAGATTCTAAATCCATTAACACAGTGCTAAACCGTCAGCATAACTTCAGGTTAGAAATTTCCACAGAGTGAATGTTATTGATTATAAAAGTTAAGTGACATGAAATAATATATTTTCTGGCAGAATTACAATACTAATGGATGAAGGGAAGGCAGCATATGATGTATAATGTATTTAGATTTAATTAAATTATTGTATATTGTATTCATTAAATAGTACATGGCAAATTTAATTGAAAACTGGCTAAAAGACTAAATAAAGGAAAATGATTCATGGCAATGTATCAAGTTAAGAAAGAGTAGAAGAATCTGCTAAAAATATGTGTTAGGTTCACAATTATTTAATATCTTCATTAATGATCTAGAAGAGGAAATGAACAGAATGCTTGTGAAATTCTCAGATGATACTAATTTGGGAGAAATTGTAACCATTCCAAAGAGACCTAGAGAGATTAGAAATGTAAGAAAATAACAAAATGAGATTCATCATGGAAAAATGCAACTAATATGGCCGAAGTCAAATAATTCAAAAGCCAAGTACTGTGCTTTTTATGGAGCAGCCTGGGAAACAGTAATGCTCAAAAAGACTTATGAGTGATGATAGATTGCAAAATCATGTCTGATTTGCTATGTGATATGGATACAAAAAAGGCCAATGGAATTTAAGTCTGCAGTATTATGCGTGCAGCAGCCTCACCTCACAAACCAGAGAGGTAATAGATCCTTTCTGTGTAGGGTGACCAGAAAGTGTGAAAAATTGGGATATGGGATGGAGGGTAATAGGTGCCTATTACTGAAAAAGCCCCAAATATCGGGACTGTCCTATAAAATCAGGACATCTGGTCGCCCTATTCCTGTGTGACTGTAGTGTGACATATCAGGCATGTTGCTTTCAATTCTAGGCACATTAGAAGAAAGATATTGACAGAACTGAGGGAGTCCAGAGATCAACAACCAAATTGATCTGGGGCTTGGAGGGTATTGATTTCTGAATAGAGAGAAAATGACTGAATATGCATAGTTTGGTCAGAGACTACTGAGGATGTCTACGTTTTCAGACAAATGATTCCCGTTATAGTCAGTGGGAGTTGTGTGGCCAACGCCCTGTGCAGTGCTTTGAAAAGAGGCAAAGCTCAGCTTCCAGCAAACTCACGATGTTAGCTACAAAAACTTATAAACATGTCAGTTATAGTTGCACCACTTGCACCATGCACTTTTGGTTACATTTGCTGTCCCCTGCTGCTCAATCTGTAAATGATGTGTCCTATTCCCATAAAGAAAGCTTTATCTTATTCTAGTTCTTTGTGTACTCATGCTATTCTTTGGGGGAAGGTTATATATAAGGGCCCTGAACAATTCAAAGACTGAGAAACTCCAGACAAATCCATCAATTCCAGCTTTTGCTGAATTTGCTGAAGCAGAAATACAGCCTTCTATTTGTTTTTACATCAATAATGGAGAAATTTTAGGATGACAAGAAGGAATGGTAAGATTTTGGCCTCCACCTCAATTCCTATAGGCTGCCCTGGTGATCTATAGGGATCATAAAATCCTGGAAGCCCATCCCTGAAGCAGGTTTGGGCTGGCATATATGGCCCTACACTGCTCCCTCTTGCTGTCCAGTTTCAGGATAGGCAGCATAGAACCCTACTATCTGGCTAATCCATCTTCCATTTTCCATTCTTTGTTAGTATAGCTGGAAATTTTGTTACCCAGGGCACACTGATACACTCTAGATTAACTCTGTGATCTCCTGAATCAGTGGTTAGGTTACTCCATATGTCAACGTGCCTTTAAGGAAAATACTGTCTGGCATGAAAATCTATATAAAATGCTCTTCTGTTTTCAGAGTTAAATGTAGTGTGACTCAGGACTTGTCTATGCTGTGAGGAAATGTGCTTTACTGAAGTGTGATTTCTAAAATGCACTAATGTGTTGTGCATTAATTGGACTATGTAGACCTTACTGGTGTGCATTAATGGTTCCCTAGTGCAACTGAAAGTAGTACTGTTTCAAACAGCACTGTGTTAGTGAATTACATGGATCAATTAATGCACAGTATGTTAGTGCACTTTAGAAATCATACTCTTACAGAGTGCATTACCCCACTGCATAGACAAGCTCTTAGTCTGTGGGAATGGGAACAAAGCGTATGGTTTTTACCTTTTTCCTAGGTTATCTAGTTCATAATCATGGTGTGTTTCAAAAAAGTGTGAAAAAAAATAGAATAGGCCAAATATTGTAATTTAAAGAATAGGATCTATTACTGATTAGTTCTCTGCAGTCATGGTTCTTTTATGTTTTCCTTTGTACTACCTTCATCTCTGTCTTCAGTTAACATACACTAGATTTCTGTAGTTTATGTGCTCTTCTAAAATAAACATATTTAATTAATTAAAGACTGGAATAAAGTAGCAAATCTGGATTGGCCAGTTCACAAAGCCAAATTCAATGGAATTTTTTTATTTAAGTCTTGGAAGGTATGTTGTAGTGAATCACAGCAGATTGCCAATAGTGATATGGAACTATAAATATCGTAGAGATGAAGGATGGTCTTACGGCAGGAGTATAAGAGTATGATTCAGGAAACCTGAAGTCACTTTCTTCTCTGGTATGTGGTATAAACAAGTCATTTATCTTTGGGCTTCAGTTCCCCATCTGTAAAACTGGAATAGTGTCCCCCCTACATCTGAGGAGTGCTATGAGGATAAATTTGTAATGTCTTGGATAATGCTTAGGTGCTATAGTAATATTTTATAAGTACCTAGATCTAGATAGTTCAATAGTGCTGTTTAATTGTTCAGCAGAGCCAGATTGGTGATCTGTTGTGATTAAATCAAACCCTTTGAGTTTCTGCTAGAAAAATGACATGGGATGTTTAATTACCTTAAATGGTCAAGACCTCAGTGTTATTTTTCATGGGGAAAAAATACCGTTATGCCCATAACATTATCTTGAGACATTGGCTCCCACTTGACTCATTTCCTGTGTTACCTACTGAATCACCACCATCATTCTTCATGCTGGCATGGCTTATTTAGTTTAGGAGATATAATAAATTGACATCCTATAGCTATACATTAATATATTTTAAATACAATAATATGAGTTTAAAAGTAAGGGGGCTGTATTTCACAGACTTTAAACTAAAGGTACACAGTTTCTTTGTGCTACGTGATAGTTTATTTCAGATGGTACAAAAGAATCCAATACCCTTTGCAAAGTAATTAAGAAAACAAAGTTTAAAATAAATTAAATACTGGAGCTGCCAGTGTTTTGCACTGTTTTTTTTCTATGCTGGATGAAGAATTCTGTCACTTACTTTTCTGCTAATTGAGCAGTTTCCTTTATGCTGTTGTAAACCACTGGTCTATGTAGTTCAGGGTCCCCTTCTGTGCCAGTCCACAGAGGACATGAGGTGTTACAGCCCCAAGCTTGGTGGTTTAGCTCAAGCTATAGCAGTTCATGTATTTAACTTTGGAGTTAAATTCATTCCCAATTCAATCCCAGGTCTGTTGGCTAAAATGGCAGCCCTCACGCTACAGTAACTCATTCCCATTTTTTGATGCAAAATGTGAGAATTTTCATATGAAAATTAATGCATTGTCAATATAAAAATGTTTTATGAAATCAACAGGTCTGCATTAGGCAAAAGATTTTTTTAAAAGCACTCAAAATCCATAATTATTAATATTATAAATTTCAAACAAGAGGATTTAAATAGATAGAAGTTCCATTATATAGGCTGAAATGGCTTTTTAACATAATCATGCTTGCATGATGCATATTGCTTTTCTGTGCTGCGTGCTTAGCTTCAGGTTGAAAAGATATAGAATTTACATGCATTCTTTTGTAAGAAGAACAGGAGTGGCTGAAAGCAATGCTGTTAAAATCAGATGTGTCTATCTACTGTTGGTCAGTTTGGGCACTTTCTTGTACACACTAAAGAAGAAAACCAAATTGAATGTATTCTTTACAAAGAATCTTTATCTACTGGCATGAAGTGTACTGAAAAAAATGTTGTACACAGACCAAGCAAATAGTCATTATATTTGTTATATAATAATGCTCCTTTCTTTTAAAAGACACATAATAGGTTTTAGATTCTAAATGTTCATGCTGCCAAAGATAATACACTCAGCTTTTGAAAAATTATTGTTAATGTGCTTGACATTTTCCGTATTCTGTGTAACATTATGCAATGACCACTATAAGAGCAAGCTGAAAAAGGAGGCTTTTTAAAACTACTCTGTGACAGCTCTCGAACAAAATCATGTTCCATATGGAATCCCATCTTCATTCTTTGGTTTTATTTCATTCCCTTTCCCCCTATTATTTGTTTTGTGTGTGTTTGTGGTGTTAATGTGACATGACATTTCCAGCACTTTGCTCAGTGTGTGCCTTTTCCTTTCATTTTCCTTCACAACGGCTCCAGACTGATCACATAAACCCAGATGACATAGATTTAGAAAATGAACCCTGGTATAAATTCTTTTCAGAACTGGAGTTTGGAAGTCCGGTAAGTGAGGATAGAATATTAATGTTTAAACGTTAGGATAATATATTGCTAAAATGCAGTTCATCAATTACCAAACAGACATGTCTAGATACTACGCATCTTCATCAGTTTATGCTTACATATGTTTCTATACAATATGGGCCCAATTTTTAATTCACAACTCAATAGCCCACTGAAGTCCATGGGAGTTTTTCCTGAGAAAGAACAGCAGAACTGGGTCTAATGTATACATTCAGCCATTTTCTTTATTGAGTGCTTAATCTGCCAAAACATTGATTTTAATCACTAATTAAGATGCATAGAACACATACAAGTGGTATATACAAGTTGCCAATTGTAACATTAGTTGTATATAAAACATAAATTGTTTACTACTTTTACTACATCTTTGCATTTGGAAAGATTGGATTTGAACAATTACATTATCAAAAGTAGAAGACACTTTTAAAAATTATAGATTTCAAATAGACTAAAGCTAAAAGCACTCCGTTTTTTATGAAGGAGTGTGTCTACTTTTAATGCACATATGCATTCACACAAAACATTGGTATGCTTGTCACTATGGAATCTCTGTCTTGAGGATTAGTCTATACGAGAAGTACGACAGCAGTACAGCTGCACCAATGCAGCTGTGACGCAGTAGTGTGTCTGGTGAAAATGCTCTGTGCCAACAGGAGAGCTCTCTCCCGTCGGCATAATTACTCCATGTCCGTGAGGTGATGTAGCACTGGTGTGGACAGTGTTTAGGTTGCTCTAATTTGCGTCGCTCAGAGGGGGGTGGCTTTTCCACACCCCTGAGCAATGTAAATTACATTGACTTGAGCGGTAGCGTAGACCTGCCCTAAGTATAGAAGATACCACTGTTAATGCCAGTGCCAATAAATGCCTATGTAGGTGCCTGTGTCAATACATTTTTATGTTGGGGGCCATAGGAGTTGAAAGAGAGAAATTCAACATTTATTGACACAGGCACCTACAGTAACTGCAGTGTTACAGGCTTCTATAATGACAAATGGACCAATTTTGCGTTTTTAAATAGCGCCTGTTTTGTGTATGTCTCTCTTTCTCTCTCACTCACTCACACACACACACAATATATGTAATTTTATACTTAAATAGGGAGGTGGTGTTAGTTTTAATCTAAGATAGACATTTACTTTAAATTACTGTTTGGGTCTACTCCTGCTTTCACTAAGTCAATAGCAAAACCCCCATTGACTTGAATGAGAGCAGAAGTAAGCCCTGTATATGCAAATGGAAAGTACTGAAAACCCATATATATTAATACAAACCATTAAATTATTTTTTAAAGCTTTAGATGTTTTCCTAATTTTTCTTTTTCACTGAAACAATGCATTTGATACTTAAGTTGTTTTTTTTAATTTGTAGCCCAACAGTCTACAATACGTCCTCATATATTCATCAAACAGACTAACTTTAACCTCCTTTTACCCAGTTTATATCATCAATCACCCATAGTAGGCAGGTATAGGCAGGCTAAAATATTTCTAACTTGAGACAAAAATTGTTATTGTCATTATTATTCTTTAAAAGGTAAAGTTCATATAGAAATTTCACCAGCAGGCCATAAATACTCAATCCTTTATTCTACATTCTTCTGTCTCACCAGTTTTTAAACTGTTGGTATTAATTCAACCATGCAAGTTTAAAATTGTAAGTTTTACTCACTAAAATTACTAACATTTTATTAAGATACTTGATAATTATTGCAAAATTATTATACCACGCTCTTCTTTCCAGGCTACCCCCATTTTGCATACCCCCATTTTGTCACTCTTGTATCTGATACTGTCAACACTCAGTTTCTAACTATGTCACCTTCTCCATATGTTTCATTCCTTGCTGCCATTGATACTCCTCCATTTCATCTCTACACTTCTGCTTATATGATGCAGCCTCCTAAAAAGCTTTTGGATTATGTTCAAGACAATTCTCCTGGTGTTTCCAATGAGGTAAATGAAGCATTCTTTCTTGTTCAGAATATTTTCTTGGGAAACAAGAGTTTGACACTCATCAGTCATATCTGAGATTGTTAATATTCAGTGGTTTCTATCAAGAGCTCCTAGGCCATTTCTAATTCACTATCATTTTATCTTTGTCTTCATATCTTTCCAGATCACTAGTGCATATGGATGTTAATCTTATTACACTAGAAACTGTGAGTCCATATCCCAAAACCACTGAGAGTTGCATTCAAAACTACAAAATAAACTATAGGTTTCCAAATCTTGATACAGTCCCACTTCCTCATAGTTATACATTGATTTTAGATACCATTAACCAGTAAACAAGAACAGCACTTGTGATTAAGATATCTGGTTGCAAATTATAGACTTCAAGTGAAAGTCATGTTGGATGGGCTTTTTTCACTGAAATAGTTATAATTAGGTTTCCTAGCCAGGAAAACCAGCAATGAATTGTGGCTGTACATTTGAATTTTGAGGCACTTGGAAGAGAGGAAGGTGATCAGGAACAGTCACCATGCATTCACCAAGGGCAAGTCATGCCTGACTAACCTGACTGCCTTCTATGATGAGATGACTGGCTATGACGAAAAGCAGTAGACATGCTACACCTTGACTTTAGCAAAGCTTTTGGTATGGTCTCCCACAGTATTCTTGTCAGCAAGTTAAAGAAATATGGGTTGGATTAATGGACTATAAAATGGATAGAAAGCTGGCTTGATCATCAGGCTCAACATGTAGTGATCAATGGCTTGCTGTCTAGCTGGCAGCCTGTAACAAGCACAGTGCCCCGGGGAGGGGCAGTCCTGGGGCCTGTTTTGTTCAGCAACTTCTTTAATGATCTGAAGGATGGAGTGGATTGCACCCTGAGCAAGTTTGAAAATGACAGGACTCTCGTTGTTTTTACTGGAGGGTATGGATAGGATACAGAAAGACTTAGACAAATTGGAGGATTGGGCCAAAAAAAATCGGATGCGGTTCAGCAACGACAAGTGCAGAGTCCTGCATTTAGGAAGGAAGAATTCCATGCACAGCTACAGACTGGGGACTGACTGGCTAGGCAGCAGTTCTGCAGAAAAGGACCTGGGAGTTACAGTGGATAAGAAGCTGGACATGAGTCAGCAGTGTGCCCTTATTGCCTAGAAGGCTAACAGCATATTGGACTGCATTAGTAGGAGCAGTGCCAGCAGATCAAGGGAAGTGATTAGTTCCCTCTATTTGGCACTGGTGAGGCCACATTTAGAGTATTGTGTCCAGTTTGGGGCCCCCTACTACAGGAAGGATGTGGACAAATTGGAGAGAGTCCAGCAAAGGGCAATGAAAATGATTCGGGGCCTGGAGTACATGGCTTACAAGGAGGGGCTGAGGGAACTAGGCTTGTTTAGTCTGCAGAAGAGAAAAGTGAGGGGTTTGATAGTGATCTTCAACTACCTGAAAGGGGGCGTTCCAGGGAGGATGGAGCTAGGCTATTCTCAGTGGTGGCAGATGACAGAACTATGAGCAATCGTCTCAAGTTGCAGTGAGGGAGGTCTAGGTTGGATATTAGGAAAAAAATTTTCACTAGGAGGGTGGTGAAGCACTGGAATGGGTTACCTAGGGAGGTGGTGGCATCTCCATCCTTAGAGGTTTTTAAGGCCCGGCTTTTTAAAGCCCTGGCTGGGATGATTTAGTTGGGGTTGGTCCTTTGACCTGCTTTGAGCAGGGGGTTGGACTAGATGACCTCCTAAGTCCCTTCCAACCCTAATCTTCTATGATTCTATGACAGTTGTCATGATTCTGATTCAAAACTATCAGAATTAAGTATAGGAATGACTGCCTCTACCCTACACTGAGTGGGACAGATCCAGATTTTCATTCTTTGTCCCACATCATCCTGTATTTGGACACAAGACAGAGTCCTGTAACAATGTGGGTTTTAAACTATTTGTGATTCTTGATTAGCTTCAATTCCTCCCCCACCCAAAAATAATTAAAGTCTTCAAAGATTCAAAAAAAAACATGGCCCCTTATTGTTCATTGCATTGCAGGCTATTTAAGTTTGCTCTTAGACTCAGCAGCCTGACAGTCAACCTCATGACTGTCAAATTTGGGACCAGTCCTCCAAGCAGCTTAACTCCTTGGCCTCAAATGAGAATTGAGGGCACTCAGTAGATAATAGAGGAAGCCATTTGAATTGCCTAGGATATTACCTTTTGGAATTTAATTATGTCCAGTAGAGCTGGGTAAAATATTTATAACTAATCAGTTGTTTTTCTTTATTTAATTTACAAAACATATCTGTTTTTTAAATTGAATGTCTGTGAAATAGGCATGATTCTTGAAAAAATATTTCCTCAAATATTTTTCACTTTTGGATGTTTGTGAAAATATTTAAAGCAACTTTGTTCAAAAATATGTTCGTGAAATTTAATGGATTAAACAAAATTTCAGGGGAGCAAAATAATGCAAAATAAATGGACAAAAAATCAACACTGATTTTCACACACACAAACTTTCACCAATCTTTCCTAGCTCTGTTATCAATCACCATAAAGGCCCTGATTCAGGAAAACATCCCTGGTCAGGAAAGCACTGAGACACATGTTTAACTTTAAACACCCGCTAAGTGCTTTTCTGAATAAGGAGGAATTTACGAATGTGCTGAAGTGTTTTGCTGGAAAAATGTCAACATTTTGTAAAGCTTCATTCCCATATTGAGCTATTTTGCAATTTACCCTGTTATTAATTGGCAGAACAGGGAGCAGGAGCACAAGACCTTTAGGCAGTGCTTAACATCCCCGAGAATATGTGTTGGTGGGTTGAGGGATATGGTTTGCTGTGCATTGGACAGCTCCCGGAGGTGGTAGTAAGGACAATGGAATGTGGCAACTAATGGCCATGATCTCTACAGTGTAGTTAGAAACACTGATACCAACTCCTGTCCTGCCAAGACACACAGGGCACATCCTCCCCTTTTTGCCACCTTCTGCACATTTCACCTGTAGGAGCTTTGTAAGCAGTGAAATGCATACACTCTCCACTTATTATTAGAGCAGTAGTTCTCAACCAGGGGTACAGGTACCCTTGGGGGTATATAGAGGTCTTCAGGGGGTACATTAGCTCATCCAGATATTTGCTTAGTTTTCCAACAAGCTACATAAAAAAGCTCTAGCAAAGACAGTACAAACTACAATTCCTTACCTACTTGCTTATACTTTTCTATGTATTGTGTTAGCAGTTCTCAAACTGTGGGTTGCAATCCCAAATGAGTTGCAAGTTTGCATTAATGGGGTTATCAGGGCCAGTGTTAGATTTGCTGGGGCCAAGGGCAGAAAGCTGAAGACCAAAGCCTGAGTTTTTAAGTGAGGTGAAACTTGGGCACATAAGATAAATCTGACTCTGGGGGGGGAAAGGTTGAGGGGGAGAGGGGTCTACTAGTCTGGAAGGATTGAGAACCACTGTATTAGAGGAGCCTGTACGTGAAAATGTGAAACTATGGTGTAAGTCAGTCCAGTGCAACGTATTGTGCTTTCAAACAGCATCTTTCATGTGCACAAAATGCTTCAAAGAGGGAGTCAAACGCAAACTAAAGAGGAAAGGAAGGGTAAGATCAAAGTGATTCAGTGTCTTGAAGGAAGGAAAGGAGAGAGCTCCACATAATGCAGCCAGCATGCACCTTTGTCTGTCTTAGTTTGATCACAGTCATGCACTTGTTTACCAGCCTGGAGAGTTTGTTGGAGAATAAACAAGAACCTTAAAAGGTAAGGGCTTGATTGTGTGATTTATACACAGGGCATTATAGGAGGTAGGGTGAAGTTATACTGCCCCTGATAGCACCAGCAGAGAGCGCACAATCCCCCTAGGTCTGACATGACATGCAATTCATAAAGGCCAGCACAGATTGCTTCCCAGGCTGTGACTCGTTGGGCTGCTGACCGGAGGACAAGGCTCTTCCTCCTACCTACTTTGAGCTCTGATGATTTGCTCCTGGGAAGGAGCAAAGACTGAGCAGTCCCTGATCACAGGAACTACTCTTGTGATGGGCCCTTCTATGGGCCAAGGCTACATCACATCCAGTCACAATCTGGTTCCAATGCTGGGTAGCAAAAAAAAATGTGTTGTTCAACTATCAGCTTCAGCTGCCATAACAGTTCTTTACATTTTTAATGGACTCTGTCCATCTTGATTCAGGTTTGGCTGGAGTTTACATTGTAGTCCCCACAGTCTGTACTACTTGAGTGGCCACTACATGTGATCTGAAGTCATCACTCTCTCTGTTGTTTGACGGCTAATATCATGTGCATTGATGAGCTCGCTCTGATTTCTAGAGGAAAGGGGCTATTGCAAGAAAATCCATCTTTGGTAATAAACTGCAACTGTTATGGCAGTGAACATAGGTATAAGTAGGACCACCCTTAAAATTCCTGTATTGGAGCCTACCTACTACTACTGGGGCAACATGATTAGACAGCCAGATGTTGTCAGTCTTGAGACCAAGATTTGAATGGATGTGGGAGCTAAGTTACTTTTACATCAGATAAATGTGGTGCTTCCAGAACAGGCTTGACATTCATTAGTGGGACAGTATGGGAAAGCATACAAAACTGAGGACTTTTCTCCACTATGTTGTGCAAATAAACAGAGAACTTTGGTTCATATGTGTCAGTGTAACTTCCTCAGTGCTGGCTGACTCTCACAATTTTATTCCATGCCTTGCAATGTTTGGTATTTCTCTTAGGTTCCCAGCTCCTGCAGTCAGATAGTTATGTGAGAATCTCAACCTCCATTTTTTTTTTAAAGTAAGTTTCTAGCCCTCATGGTTGCAGAGAAAAGCTTGAAAACATGAATAATCAAGGCTCAAAAACTAGAGAGCAAATGAAAAGCATTCGAGATTTATAATTTTTTTTAAATGTCTGACTCTGGGACCTGACTCATGATTTTTGAACACACCAAGATGGCATCCGTCACCAGCCCTAAATTAATTCCAGACCTTTAGAAAATGAAATAAGAACAATGTCCTGAGATATATAAATAGGTTTAACATCTGTGAGAACATTAAACTATCATCAGTAGAGCTCGGTAGCAGAATTGGCTCAAAAATGCAATCATCTACTTCAGCAGCATATGGTGAGGTTTTATTGTGATGCTTCGTTCCCTTCATAATATAAATTATTGGGACTACTGTCTCACAGAAGGCTTCACTCTAATCTACAGATAAATTGATTTCCTCATTTAGGTTACCATGACTAAGAGACATTGGTCTGCACTCATCCATTTATTTTTTCACTTTTTAAATCCAATTCACTAATTATTTTATCTTTTTCAAAATGCAGTACACTAATCAGCTAGCAGCAGGCAACTATATAAAGTAATGAATGAACGCATTACCAAGACAGATGACAAAAAGATTTGGAGACCCATTTTTCTCTGGGATGCTGAAACCTGCAAGAAATGTTTTTCTATTGTATGCAGAAAAAACTGGCTGTAAGAAACGAAAGAGAAGCTAATTTAAAACATTATTTGTATTGCCAGGATCAAAAAGGACTATGTTCTAAGAGCTTGAAGCGCTCTTCTTATGGGAAAGGATGTACATGGGATACAAAAAGTTGCATGGGAAAAGGACACAGTTCACAGCAAACCATCTTTGCTGATGTAAACTTTAGACAAAGCAGGGCACATGGCCAACAATAGTGGCACAGTCTTCCACCGAAAAGGCCATTGCTAAAGTAGTCATGCTGTGTGGACAGAGCCATACTTCTGGGAACACTGGTTCACACCATCCATCATTCCATGAATGCACATGCTACAGCATGACATCTTATGGCCCAAGCTGGTAGGAACAGTGCATGAGGAACAGAGAAATCTGCTGTATGTATAAGCACAATGGCAAGATAATGTTGCCTGAGGCAATGTTAATGTGCAAAGCCTAGCTGCTGTAGTAACTTACTTGAGATATCAGAGGTATATTACATTGGTGTATATTATATATTACTTTTGCTGTCTCCTATTTCTTCCTATTGTATCTCAGATAGCACTCCCTTTCTGGTAGTATGTACAACCATCATGGCTCTTGTGTTGCATATGTTTTGGGGTTGTACTGAGCATGACATTATGCCAGTAGTTCTCAACCCATGGCCCATGGGCCACTTGCAGGCCAGTCAGCTGTGGCCCATGTGACATCCTCAGGGCCATCCAAGTAGCATATATATTGTGTGGATGCGGCCCACATAACAAATAGAGAGCTGCATATGTGGCCCACAGTGGTAAATAGAATGAGAACCACTGCACTATGCCAACAAGGCCCTTTTGTATAGCACTGGAGCATGCTATTTTGTTTGCATTTTCAGCTCTCCTCTTCTCTCCATGGCACAAGGCACAGGAAGCACGGTGGTATGCCACCAATATTTTAACATGGGATTCCAAAAAAACATTTCCCCTTAGTCTGTGTTCCAGTGGTGCATGCATTGCAGAGAGGAAAGATGAGGGAAACGAGAATCTACAGTATTTTTTTTCTTTTTGCCTTCAATTTAAAATAAATGAAAATCCCTGCCATTAGGTGCAATCTGATACATTTCAAAAGTATGTAATTTCCTCTTCAAAGGCGGTTTAAGATCCCTAGGGATACGTTATCTCTGGCAGGGATGCTATAACAGTATCTAGAATGGTGAATTCCATCAGAAGTGTTGATGCTGGATGCTTAGTGATCAGTGTGGCTACCGGTGTGAAACAGTACGCCCGATTTGCAGATCAATAAGGTTTAATGTGCAAGGTTTTCTGTAGATCTACTAGTTGAATACAAAGCCTAAAATTAACTACAATATATCATACTCATTAAGCCTGGAGAGCTAAGCAGTTATTCAGAAGGCTGTATACAGGAACAGCTTTCTTCAGGGGCCCCACCAGGGAGTCAAAGGATCCTCTGGTCCAACTGGCAGCACCTCCCATGGAATCACGTGTTGATGGAGCACGCCCCTTTGTCCAAGGAGTAACTTCTTATACCCTTCCATAAACAACTTTTACCTAATTACCTTTCTATTCCTTATCATATATGCAAATTACCTACATTGGGTTTTCACCCTTGACTACATTCCATTCTCACCATGATAATTGAGGCCATCAAAACAACATCTGGTGATGGGAGGAGCAATGTAAACATACGCCCCTTGACAGTAAAAAAAAAAAAAAAATGTACCTCCAGATGCTCAAGGATAGCTTCTTGTTCCCATCACCATTATCTATCTATGACAATGTCATGCTACAGGGGTCCTAATAGCCAAGCAAGCAACCAAAGCTATGCTAGGTTTGTAGGACAGTGATCAAGCAACTCAAACTGCACCGGCCTCCAGTAAGAGGTAGTGAAATTGCCCCAGCTTTCCCTTCAACATGGTGACAGAATTTTAACAAAGGGACTTCGTAGAGTCCTTAGGAGTACCCCACTGTGGGAACATATGGCCTGGAGAAAACTTGTATTCATGCTTTGACAGTATTTTTTACCTGTGAATACATGGCAAGATGTGAAGCCAGAAATACTGAAAACTTTGAAGTGGAACAGTTTTCATGAAGGATTCACATGCTTCACACAATTTCGTCCCACAGCCTCTTCCAAATCATTCTGAAATGAAATAGAACAAAATAGGAACAGATAGTGTTTATACTTTGAAAGCTGATAAAAAATGTACATTTTTGAATGAGGATTTAAAAAAATCCTTTTTCTCAATTTTCTGCCAAATTGTGTTGGGGGGAGTGAAAACCAAAACCTTTTTTGTTTTTGCTAAAATTTTTCAGTTTTACATGTTTCATTGAAAAATCAGAAAATTGTGAAGGAAACAAAAATTTTCTTTTCCTTCGGAAACCTAGTTTTCATCAAAAAAATTTTGATGACAGATTTTCAACCCGCTCTTAACAGATTCATCTCAATAGCTGATAAGCATGTGAAAATCCAGCAATAACTAGAAATAACAGTAGTGAACTCTTCTATAGCGCTTTTCAGCAGTACACATCTAAGTACTTTACAAAGATAGTATCTTTATCCAATTTTTGTAGATGGGGAAATTGAGGTACAGAGCAGAGAAGTGGTTTGCCCAAGATCACACAGCTGGGAACATAAACTGCATCTCCTGAGTCCATATCCAATGGCCTATCCACCAGGCTATGCTATTTCAGTGAAACCTCAGACTTAGTATAGTCATGTCAGTTACATTATAGCCTGCCACTGATCCACTTGTGGACTTCCAGTTGAAATCAGATGACCTAGAGCCACATGCAAAACTGACAGCAGGATTTGGCCTTTAGATTACACACTGTAAATAATAAAGGTCTCTATTGGATCCAGTTCTGCCATAATGCTTATATGAGCTAAACCAATACATGGCGATTGGTTGCGGGACAAGATGATGATAGCAGGCACATCAGCTATGTATTTATAGTAATCAAAATTTTTTCAAATGCATTAAAAATGTATATATTGCATGGTATCCTCTCTCCTCATCCTTTGTGAGTCACTTGTCTTTGATTTGTAACTTCTGTGAGGTGGAGACTGTGTTTTATAATATATGTTTGTACAGCACCTCGTACAATGGGACCTTGATCCCGACTGGGGACTTGGGGCACTACAATAGCATAGGTATTTAATAATAATAATAATTAATACAAATAAATATTGATGAGTAAAGCAAAAAGTTCATTTCAGGTAAACATCCAAAGTTTTCGTCCTCATCCACAGCTAATGTGAAGCTCCTTCCTCTGAAACCGATCTTGCAATCTCTTTGTGTGCGTGTGAGTGTGTAATTATGTTAACCACGCTGTTTAAAATTTGGGATCAGTTTGGTCCAAGTTTTAGGTAATGTTTTGTTCATATTTTATCCAAATTTGTGCAGCTTTCCCTATTTCTTTTTAATGTGATAAAGTTTAGTGAATCATTCACTAAACCAATGCTTTTATGTTCGTTAGTGTTTTGATGGAATTGTTTTGTATGTGAAATGAATCTTTAAAGAATGCGGGCTATTGAAAACTGATTTCAGACTTCAAGCTCTGAAGAATCTCACATGTACCTGGTCCTTATAGAACCCGTTACATTTAGATATTATTGACTGTGATTATAGAATGCATGTACTGTGCTGAATGTCTGGGGTAATGCAAAATCTATTCCTGAATGTTTCTTAAACCAAGGATGACCTCTAGAGGTGTGATTACATGTCAGTTACCAAAACTTAGTTGGACCTACATTTTTATCAACTTTGAATCCAAATCATTTTTTGAAAATAGATATATGCAATGACAAAGCATTTAAGAAGACCATAATTTTTCTATATGATTGCAGCAGACCCTATACTTGCCTATACAGAGAAAAGTAGATCCTGCTTTATATAAAGCCATGTGAAAATTCTATTTCCAATTCACTGGATCGTTTCTGGAATGATGTAGGATGAAATGTTTAACATTTCACTGGTGTAGCTTTGTGCTGTGAAGAGGTGCCCTGGGGACAAGACCATTCCTTTTTTAGCTACCACAAACCAGTGCTACATAATTCTAACTCTTGATGCAGTCTTGAAACCTATTTAAGTGAATGGTTCAAAAGTAGGTGTCACTTAAGATTGAATTTATGTTGACAAGTTAAAAATATTTCAGGGTAGTACTGCATTCCATCTTTCAAGGGTCATGCAATAAGCTACTGTTAAAGCAATGAAAAGGTGTTAGATTTCTGTGACAAGAACAGTTCTTAAAAAGAATTTAGGTCAGCCAACAAATGGCCATAAAAATGATGGCTCTTTCAGCTACATTTACAAAGACTTTCCAGATTGAATTGATGTCAATACTTGGGTGAGTTATTGGAGGAAATTCTGCAGGTCTTATATAAAATTGAAATTTTTCTTTTTAGATTTTATATATTTCCACTTTTAAATGAATTTCAACCACAGTGTAGCAAATTTTGAAAAAAGGGCTAGAAAGTCCTGGATTGTTATTTAGTAGCATTTTAAATGGAAAGATATAATTGAGAGTGTGATAAGTAAAAACAGAATAAATTCTCTCATGAAATATTATTGAACCCGTAGTCTGCAGTGTGTAAGACAGTAGTCATGATATCCTCTTTATATGGGGCTCATCATAGGGTCACTAATCTAATGAATGGTCACAGACAATGTCAGTGGAAACTGTCTCACTTTTTTCCATAGCAGAAGTTTAATAGCTTGACTTATTTGTTTTCGCAGACCTCCCTGTATCACCCTTCTCCGGACAAAGGCCTGGACAGACCTTCTAGGTAAGAACCATGTCTTCTTGCAGTAAACAAGCTGATCAGACCACACAGAGGCTAGAGGCCTGCTAAATATCATGAAGTCAATGGGAGTTGAGGGTGCTCAGCACGTGCATAGCATCTCTAGGGATCCAGCCTTTAGCATCCCACATCTGGGATAGTGACAAAATAACAAGACGTGTGTTCTTGAGATTTGCAGTTATTCCTTTTGTTTCAGAAGGATGTATTGTGTGCTACTCAGAACACCACCCTATCCTTCAAACCCCTCCACTGACATCCCTCACTTTCTGTAGTAACTTGTAGCCTCTATCCCTCATTTTCAATGTGCTGCATACTCTACTACTCCCAATATCTTTGCACTCATTTTTGTATTATGCTCCTCTTTGCTCCATCCAAACATTCCACCTTACTTCTATCTTCATATCCTTCTCCCACTCTCATCTTTGTGCCTGAACTCCCAGCCCAGTGTGCAAAGGTACCAGACTCTCTTCATTCAAATCCCTCTTTACAACTCCCACATTTCCCAAAACCTTAAATTAAACCTGCTATTCTCTAACTTTCAAATGAAAAAGAATAATCCTGCAACATCTTATATTAACTTTCTCTGCATCGTTCAGAACAATCTGTGGCTGTTTGTTATACCTGTCTATTTAGACCCTGATATTGGACCCCAAAACAAGATTCCTGTGCTCTTGGGAGCATGAGACCCCACTATTTTCTACTGACCTTTTGCAAGGGTCTCCTATAATATGTCTTCTCTTAGGCCTAGCCTATGACTGCTCTTTATTTCCTGTGTCACAGCTCAGCTTTCTAAACCTAGTCTGTATTTAAAATGGGTTTGCCAGTATAAATATGCTGTAGAACTGTATCAGCAAACCCCGCTAGTGTAGACACAGCTTATTCCAGCAAAATAGTTCTTTTGATAATATAACTTAAACCAGTTCCCTGAGCAGAGCATGCCATGCTAGTAAAAGGACTTTTTTGCCAGTATAATTGCATCTGCGTTAAGAGTTTTGGCCAGCATAAATATGTGAGTGGAGTGTGAGATTTTTTTTTCCCATACTGCCAACCCAGATAGCTATGCCAGCCAATTTTTCTAGTGTAGTCCAGGCCCTAGACACCAAATGTATAGAAGGCGTGCCAGAATATTTAAGAAAGAGCAAAAGTGTGAGGTGAAGGCAGGTCTGCACTGGGTTTAAGGCTCCTGTGCAGAATGATGGCAATATAATGTCTCCTGTGGATAATAACTTCTTATGTCCTTACCACTGCTCCTTCTCTAAAGGAACTCAGCAATCCTCTTATCCCTTCCCAGCATCCATCCTGGGAATGTTTTGTTGGCTGTGGCTGTACTCAGCTCCACGTACCTGACGGTCTGTGCTGGCCTCCGGTCACTAGCTCTGAAACCTGCAGCTTTCTTGGCTGGGCAGGATTGCACTCTTTACATGAGAACCTTGACGGCTGCTGCCATCACTGCACCTTGGTGCTCCTCATTGCTAGCAGCAAAGGTGAAGGGTGGCTGCAGGGCTTCGAACAAATCCAGGGGGAGAGTGATAGGGCAAAGAGCACAGTGCAGGCAAGGAGCCTTTATAGCATTGGTCATTTGACTTAGCAGGTGCTGAAGCCTATAGGCTGTTTTAGACAGTTGCGCCAAGCAAGGGCAGGATCACTTTCACAGTCCAGGAACTGCATACAGCTGCTTCAGTGCCAACAGCAATTCAGTCCTCTGGTTACCGGTCCTGAACTGGCATGACAAACCATGGGTGAGACATTGCAAGGGTGGGGACAAAGAGAGACATTGAGAGAGGGCAGAGCAAGCCAACATGCCTACCCCTGCAGTAGGGGGAGGACACGAGTGACCAGATGGCCTGAATTTATTTATAGGGACAGTTCCAATATTCAGGGCTTTGTCTTATATAAGCACCTATTACCCCCCCCCCCGTCCCAATTTTTCACACTTGCTATCTGGTCACCCTAGTGTCTTTGGAGGGAATGAAGGGACATGCATCCACCTCCCCTGTCGAAGGCTAACAATGCACCATTTGTATAAGACGAAGGACTGGACTGCAGTCAGGTTGCAGACAAGGCTGTTGTGCCATAGACAGCACACAGGGAAGCCTCCCAGCAACCAGAGAGATTGCAGGGGCAGAGCTGTCCGTGCCCCTGGCAGAGCAGCAAAACAATGGGAAGACGCAAACTGCAAAAATTAGAGATTGATGTTTTTGGAACAAAAAGTCCTTCAGTCAAAACATGGCCTTTTATGCAAAAACTTGTCAACAATGTGGAAATTCTTCATTTTCTGTGGAAAATGTAGTGTCTCTTAAAAAAATGCAACATTTTCACCAAAAATGTTGAAAACTTTGTTGAAATGGTTATGGAAATGTTTCTATAAATGTTTTGATCAAGTTGTTGATATGTTTTAGATGAGAATATCAGGGAAGACAATTGTGAAAAATTTTGGAAAAACAAAAGGAGTCATGCCTTTGCAAACCTGTTAAAGAGGAAATGGCTTCAAAATTCTTAATTTTTTCCTGAAAATAGATGTTCATTTTTCAGTCAGCTTTGGCACAAATGGGGCTTCACTTGCGAAGCACGCAGTACTTGGAGGCACTGCAAATGGTGCTTTTTCCTGTTATACTTTTAGTCTATTTGTTCATACTGTGTTGGAACTGTTAAGTGGACCATGATAAGGGGCCTGCTTATTGATCCCTGAAGAGAAGGTATTCAAATGAGCCATACTCACAGAGTTTTAACTGACACTAATAGTGATTATTTCTTTAGTTCTGCAAGTGACTACAGAAAAAGGAGGAAGTCGGAGCCTGCTGTAAGTCATCAGAGGGTGCACAGTGATCAAAATGCAAACAGGACTAGCCTGGGCCATGCAGATATGCAGGGCACACACACTACCCTTAGAAAGCCTTTTACTAGCTCTTCTCCTTCTTCTCCATCGAGAGCAAAAGGTAAGAGACAAGCAAAGCAGCAAACAGACAACAACCTTGTTTAATACTGAATTGTTATTGCATATGGTATTAAATGTTAGTAATAGCTGCCAGGTACTGCTGTTGCTCGGACACAGTTCACTGAGGAAAGTATCTTCTAAAACAGCAGCCTTTACTTTCTAATGAAAGGCTAACCTATTTATTCTTGCATGTATTATTTCAGGCTCATTCAAACCTGGATTTGTTTTCCATATTTAGTGTCTCCTGTATAATTTATTCAAAGAAAATCAGTCAAAAAATGTGATTTGTAAAATTTACATAATTTCATAAAACTACATTTCATACATTGCTTTCTTGCCAGCATTTATGAGATTATTGTAATTTTAAAAATTCTTCAAGTATGCGCAGAAAGTGTATTAAGAGAAATTGCATTCAAGGTCACTGTGACACGCAACGAAATCCTTAACTTTCCTTCCCTTCTTCAAATCTACATCTGATTCTTGGCAGCTGATAAATTCTGGGAAGCTAATTAAAAAAGAAAGTGCTCCTCATCTGAAATTGAGATGGATGGATTTTGTCAAGTATTCTATATTTAGTGGACTAGATGCAACCCACATGGTTTCTGATTGTTATGCAAGATGGTTCTTTTTCAATTACCAGTCACTCAAACCTATCCTCCCTATCTGTCTAATATGTCTTACTTGTAAACAGGTTTTGTTTTTTAAAGTAAGACAAAAGTTTTTAAAGAATTATAGTAATTGTTTATGCTGGAAGTGTATACAGAATACTGCCCCTCCGTTGTCATCCTCTTATTTACTCATAGACTCAATAATGGCTAACGTTTCCAATCCCGATTTTGCTAGGCACTGTATAAACTTATAAACAGCCCATAAGAGCTTACAGTCTAGGTTACAACAGAATGTAACAGGTGGACAAAGCAAACAAATGTTAGGGAAGAAGTTGGAGGATGAGTAATAGCAAAGCAAGCATAATGAGCATTAATTGAGACATGAATATTCTCTGTATTGAGGAGATAGATCCCTGTAGAGCATTTGCCATAGAATTGAGTATTATTTAAATGGGTGTCCAACCTGGAGCAACACTGTATTCCATTCTCTCCTAAAGAAATGAAACCCTACTAGAATATTACATTTCTTGAAGTCATGTATTATTTCAAGCAAAAAGTGTGTTGTCAGATCAACATATTTCGGATTGTATCTTTAAAAGGCATATGAAGTTAATTTACTTTAGGTAAAAATAATTAATCTTAAGAGCAGAGAGAGGTCTGAACCAAAACCCTGTATCCAGACACCCTGAACTCTGCAAATGTTTGAAATCCAGATTCTAATTCTGCAGGTGATTTCTCTCCTGTTCAGATTTGACCAACCCGGAGTATGCACTCATTGCAATCTGTGCCCCAAACTGAATTTGTAGCTTCAGCCCATTTTTACTCAGAACATTTCTGTTGTGAAAAGTGACTCTGATTTGTGACTTCCAGATCAAATATGCTCAGGTTAGAAATAAATGTATGGCTTTTCTAACTTTCAGCCCTGAAAACTCAACCGTGGATCTCAAAGACAAGTTGGGTTCTTTGGTTCTTGCACATCATCATGATTCTGCAGGCTAATTTATATCTTCAGTTACACCTGTGCAATGCACCCTATTGTCTTTAGGTTCCAAGTAACACCTGTGCACATCCACTGCCTTCATTGTGGTTTCATGGTGTAAATGACTGGCCTTTCACCTTGGGGAGAGATTTTCAAAAGCACCTATGCCATCTTGGTGCACAAGTTTCATTGACTTTTTTTTTTTTAATATAAATCCTTGAGCATTTTTTAAAATATCCCATTTGGAATGTAGCTATCATTTCTGCTAATAATGCAATTGAAATAGAATCCAGCTCATTTCTTCCATTGATCTTAGGAGTCTAAGAAGAGAAAAAGGTAAAAACATATTTTTTATCTACAACAGATAGTTTTGTAAATACACCAAAGAAATAGATCTGTTGAGTAAGTAAAAGCCATTGCTACAGAGCAGAATCTTTTCACACATGCAGTACACTCTCCCGCTGAGGCTGCTCTTAATAGCAAAGGAGTAGGTTTTTTTAAAAGGCATGAGTTAGTTAAAAGGCACTGTGTAGTTTTACATTTAAGTTGTTAATGCAGTGAACCTTTTTTTAGAACAAGTATCTTAATGCATATCAGAAAGATTACCAGCAATCTAGCATTCTCAGGTAGTTGTCACGAAGTGCCATATGGATGGTTCAAATATGGGATTCAAGCTCAGTTCTTTACTTGTGGGGCGAGAGCCCTTCAGCCAATTGGGGAGCAACATTGATGGGTCAGAGACAGCCATTCTTTAACATCTATATTTTGGTAGTACCTAAAGACCAGACCAGATTGAACCCCATAGTCATAGGTGCTATACAAACATAATAGTTAATGGTTCCAGTCCCTGAGACAAAGTTCAGTTCTGCCTCTATATTCATGCTTTCCCAGAGTTAGGATGTATTCAGATCCAGACTTTTGGTTTGGCCCCATCTCTACATCTTCTGTAGTTGTATTGTCTTTCTACCAGTTTCAGAACCAATGGTGCCTTTTTACAAGTGTCATTTTTGATGGAAAGATGTGCATTGTCTTAACACTCAAGTATTTAAATATGTTTTATTATGAATAGAAACATATGGCACTGAATCCTTTCTGATGTTTAAATTATGTAGAGCCAATTTTTACAATTGGAAAATTAAATAATTGTTTAACATAGATCATTTGCTTTTCTCGTCTAATCTTTAGCAATGTGTATACTGCATTTGATTACTAAATTACCCACATTAACTGCTTTCTCTTTTCTATTCTTTCTGATATTTACTGACGTAATTTCCAACTTTCTGAACCTGTTAATTTCTGGCAATATCTCTTTTTTACCATGCTGCTCAATGGATTATAAAGGTGGAGATACTAGCAAAGTGTATCCAACACTTTTCAATTATTCAGTGCACAACCACAACACCTCAAATGAATTAGATTACTGTAGTACTTACAGACAGCATTTGGCTGTTCCAAGTGATTCAAGAAGGGCAATCCACTACAAGAATGGCTGGCAAATGGCTCGTCAGAATGCAGAAGTCTGGAGCAGCACAGAAGAAACTGCCTCTCCCAAGCGGAAATCTCGTAGCTGTGATGATCTGTTAACAGATGATCATGATAACTTTCCTGATGCACAGGCAAAGTCTGAAAGTATGGGATCTCTCTTTTGCGAGGAGGATTCCAAAGGTAGTTGCTCATTGACCTGGGCCTCCCCATATGTTCCTGAAAGCCGTGGTACTAGTAGATCAAGAGTTCGTCATAGATCTGCACATGATGCTCCAGGATTCCTAAAAATGTACAAGAAGATGCACCGTATCAATCGCAAGGACTTGATGAATTCTGAGGTGATTTGTTCTGTAAAGTCCAGAATATTACAGTATGAAAAAGAACAGCACAAAGGCATGCTTCAGGGCTGGAGAGAATCTTCCACTGAAGAGGTGCCCAGGGATATGGTGCCTACCAGGATATCTGAATTTGAAAAATTAATTCAAAAGTCAAAATCAATGCCTAATCTAGGTGATGAAACATTATCGACAGTAACACTGGAGCCTCCTAAAAATGGCTTATGTCCAAAGCGGCGATTTTCTATTGAGTCCCTGCTGGAGGAGGAAAATCAAGGTAGACATGACACTCAAGTACAACGCAACTGCAGGCCTAAAACTCTGGTGCCAATTCATATTGAAGTGACCAGTGATGAACCACGAAGATCTCATCTGGAGTTTTCTGACAGTGATCAAGATGGAGTGGTCTCTGATCTCAGTGACTTTATCCAAATAGAAGGCTCATCCTTTTGTAGTGAAAGTGACTTTGACCACTTCTCGTTTACATCCTCTGAGAGTTTTTATGGATCAGGCCACCACCACCATCACCACCACCACCACCACCATCACCACAAGCATCTCATCAGCTCCTGCAAGGGGCGATGCCCAGCATCCTACACCCGCTTCACCACCATGTTGAAGCATGAAAGGGCTAAACAAGAAAGCACTGAAGATCCAAGGAGACAAGAAGCAGAATCTGGCCTCTCTAAGATAGCATTCCTAGTTAGTCCAGTGCCTTTCCGGAGGAAAAAAAGTTCAGCCCCTAAAAAACAGACTGAGAAGACTAAATGCAAATCATCCGTGTTCGAAGCAATAGATTCTGCTCTCAAAGATATCTGTGACCAAATTAAAGCAGAAAAGAGAAGGGGAAGCTTGCCTGACAACAGTATATTACACAGACTTATTACTGAATTGCTTCCAGACATACCTGAAAGGAATTCATCTCTTAAAGCTATTAGAAGAAGTCCCACTCACCAGCCTTTTCATCCACTGCCTCAAGATGGTGCCATTCACTGTCCATTGTACCAGAATGATTGTGGAAGACTACCTCTTAGTGCCTCTTTTCAAGACATAGATACAACCAACAACAACAACCAAGACAATGATAGTGCATTGTGCTTCCAAGGTGGATTACCTTCCTTTCCTTTATTCTTGTGATTGAGTCATCCACCCTTGTTCCTTTCATTTCCAACCCTTCGTCATTTCATTTTTGAGTATTTATTTATACAGTTTAGAACAGTGTTCACCACACAAAATGCATAATGAAAAAAGGGTATTATTTTTACATAGCTGTATGATAATATAAGATGGATAAAGTAGTTGTATATCGACAATAATGTAATAATCTGGTTATTAAATGGTGACAGCATTATTTTACAATTAGGTGATCAATACAACAAAGTAATATAATGCAGTAATATAAAATAATTAAGGGTGGATCCGTGTTTTCAATAACTGGAATCTTAAGAGGACAAAAGATTTCTGATAATTAAAAGGGCTTTACGGTATAATACATATATGCATCATTATGTGATAACTATTGGAAAAAATGCAATAGCTTTTCCATTTTGTTAATAATAACAAATGTGCACCATACATTAATAACATCCATAAATAATGTCATACTAACAGTACTTTTATGTACAATAGATGAAAATCTGAGTGTTTTATAATGAATTCTGTCCATTTTATAAAACTGTATTCAGTTCTGTCACAAAAATATGCTATCTTTGAGCAATGTAACTTTTTTTCTGAATAGACCTCTAGGCTATGTATAGTGAAGGATCCATTTACAGTGCTCAAATGATACAATTTCCAATTTCCGTGGCAGCAAAATTAGATCTTTTTATTGCATTTAAAATGTCTCCATTCTCTTTGAAATGGCAAACTGAAAATGAAAATAAAACTTGAAAGACACTGTCAAAGTGAATATGAGTAGAAAATGATCTCTCTTGACAGTGATCCTATTTTAAAGATAGTACCATGAGGAATTTATTCCATTTAAAAATAAATAAATAATTCATTGCTTGAGTTCAAAATATTTTTAAAAGTTTGACTGACCGTGAAATTCACAGTAAGCAAACAACTGTAACAGCATGTGTGCACAGATGTATCTATGGGCAGACTCAGAGAGTTGAATGTTTTTTGTATACACATTTCAAGCCTTGAGTTATTTATTTTTAAAAAGTTATAAGGCTACTCATGGTAAGAATATCAAAATAGACTGCCAGAGAATTCTGTTTTCAGACATACCCTCCCTAACAGTGTCTCTTCAATTATTACCATGACAGCTTGATAAGTCTATTCCTGAAATCATGTAATTGATGGTGGGAAAATCAATGGCTTTATTATATAAATGGTGGAGTATACGCCTCTTATTTTTTCTTTCACTTTCTCATCCTGTGCTGAAATTTTTGCTAGTGCCACATATACCAAAAAAAAAAAAAAAAAAAAGTGAATTATGCAAGACTGCTGCTATGCTATCTTAACTAGTTAAATTAAATACCCAGACAACAGATTCAGTAAAACCTCTCTTGTGAAACATCTTTAGTTTCATTAATCAAGGTTTTTAAATGTCTTCAATTATTTACTGGCATGGAAGCATAATGAATCATTATAAACAGAACCAGAAATGTGTACAAAAAGACTTAGATGCAGCTCTCATTTGGCACACATTGGAAGCAACTCCATTGAAGTTACTGGGTTTAGCCCAGAATTACAGTGAAGTGAGAGCAGAATTTGCCCCTATTTTTCAAATTTAGTCCAAAATATGTTTTCTACTCAAAATAACAGGAGTGCTACTCATTGGTGTCCTGTATTTGTGCATTTCTTAAGATAAAATATTGCAGCCCAAATTATTTTTAGTTGAGCTGTACGTTTTATATGAAATGCACTTTTCATAAAGTCCTGATATTGAAATTCTGCACTTCAGAGTATCAGCAAAATCCTGCTTTCCCTGGTGTTTCTGCCTTCCCTTAAGAATCTTGTCCTAGTCGACACAATTTCATATAAAACATGACCTACCAGCTATTGTCTCTCCATCATATTTATAGATTTAAATTATATCTTAACTTCCATACGTGAGATATAGATGAAGAGGGGACAGGGAACACCCTAGAATATCAGGGCAGGAACAGGACAAGATATTGGCTGATAACTGACTAACCCACTATAAGGATGTCTCCAGCCCGCGGAGGCACAATCAGTCTGTCAGCAGCTTGGCTCTTACAGAGCGCGCACCACTCCATCTTAGAGCAGCAGTAAGAAGTAACCACTGAGCATGCTGCCCTAACCCCTCCAGCTATTTTCTGTGCACAGGTAGAATAGCTCCATAACCCTCCCATTAGCTATAACTGCTTTGCTTCCCCTTCAAACACACACACGAAGGTGACTGCGAAGAGCAAGGACAATATAGTGCCCCCATAGTATGGATTGTACAGAAATTCCCACTAATACTGATAGAAATTTGTATAATTCCAACACAAAAAGCTACTTTGTGTAACTGTTAGGATTGCGTAAATAAAATGGCCACCAATCCAAACCTTAACAGACTGGAAATTAACCATTAAAAATAACCTTTGCATCATCATGGCTTTGGTGATAACGCAGGACCTGATATGATTGAAGGAAGCATTGCAGGGACACTCAATTATAGCATACGATATATATTGGCAAAATGTTCCATTGGCCTCATCTCAGAGGCATTATGCTAATACGTACTTCGTTCCATACTATATATCGCGGGGCCAGTTGTGTTTCCGTGAGGCACAGCTTCACTGAAAGGAAGGGAAGGGAACAGCTGTGCCGGGGTCCTTGGTGTCATGTCATAAAGAACCATAGAAAGCCGCCTTATAGCTTTGAACAAGGAGCTTTACTGAAATAAACAATGTTATTTCTTAAGCTGCAGTATTCACTCTGCTTCGCAGCAGAGTTTCGGCCCAGAACCTTCCCAGCACCCCTCCTACCTGGCTTTCTACTACAGTTTTAAAGAGGCAGTGCCTATATCCCAACATCTGGAGACAATTTGCCTTTATGCTTGTGCAGGGAACATAGGCCCTCCTTCAGGAAAGAACCACGAGTCCAGGAAAGCACTAATACATGTTTCAGTGCTTTCCAGAATTGTGGCCAGTGTACTTGCTGGTGTTAGCAAGCTTCTGACCAGCAATTAATATACCTTTCCACTCCCCATCACTGCTCGACAAACCTAATTTTCACCTCCATTACATATCAGTCACCTCAGATCGATGCTGCTTAGAGTGCAGTACACAAGAGAGCATTCAGATCTCTGTTTTTCCTGTAAGAGTCAAGAGGTTTGACCCCCAAAGAGATGGATTACATGCTTTCACTTCTGTGTTCCTAGTAGTACTTTTTGACAGAGGGCTAGGGTGAGAATAGATCATGTTGAACTGAATAAAAGAGAAGCAAACATTATTATTGCTGTCCTCACAAGCAGATGTCAGTGTGGCACTAGGAAAATAAAATAGAGGAAATCTCATGAGTAAGAGGACATAGTTCATTCGGTCCCCAAATTGCCATAGGCTTGAAATAATTCCTTGTTTTCATTTCACATAAGAAGCCTGCAGGACCATATCAAGTACAATACTTTCATTTAAGAACTCTTTTATTTTGTTTTGTTTTATTTTTTCAAAATTTATTAGCGTAAATATAAACATATTGACAATGGCAAATTGTGCTTTACAGCGAATATGCCACTCAGCCTGGTGAGTAATCATTTATACTCCACCTATTAAAATGAAGTTATTTTATGACAATAATGGACTTTTAATTTTTCATATGCAATGTAATGAATGCCTCAGGTAAAAGGGAAATCTATACTGCAGAAAAAGCTCTTCATCATTCTTTCATTGTGGCATGCTTTAAACACCTTCCATGCATTTATGTTGTTATCACTCAGACATGTTTCTTATGAACCATTCTGAATTCTCAGTAGACTGATCATATTTCCTTTCCTCCAGTTACTCCACTAGCTGTATAGCCTCGTATGATGTGTAGTTAAGGTGTATAGTACCTACTGTTGATTTTACAGGTTATACATATCGGGTTCTCCATTTGAATCCAAGATGTGTTTGTTTATGTTGGTAGTGCAGAAACTATACATCATCTCTTTACTGTGGGTCAGATGAACATTTTTGGAAGAGATTTATTGTCTTTGTTTTTTTCTTTAAAAAGGGTTGTTTAATAATCATTACTCTCTTGTAACTTTGCTGTTAAAGGGGATGAATAGACTCAAGCTCCCCATTTTTATACATTTTTAGATGAAGTTACCCCTTAAATAAAATGTAGCAGCACTGCAGAATTAACTTGCTTCTGACTTGAGATTCATGCAATGACATTTTATTTGCAGTAGACCAGGAATCTCCTGGGAGCTATTCTTCTGCTTTGACTGATGTGGGTCGATGTACTCCACGGGAGAGAAGAGGAATTTCAGACAGAGAGGTAGTTAAACAGGAGTGCATAACTGAGCAGCATCCAAAGCCAAAAGAGCATTTATGAGGCAATTCAATAACATTTGCAAGATAAAGTTTTGTTTGATGCTAAGTAACGGTAATGAGGACGACCATAGGAGCACTTAGTTAGACAACCAGTTGTTGAGAGGGTAATAGAAATTGCTTTTAATGTTGCATGAAGAACAACATATTTCTCTGTCTTTAATGATCAATACTTCGAGATTAAAACCATGTCAAAAATTAAGATGAAATTTTATTTTCTGCTAATGTTTAAATGGACAAAGACACTCCTGCTGGGAGTCTGCTGATATGTCAGAAAGGACTGATATATGGCAGACTGGACAATAATCTAGAGGAAAATAGCAATTATAAATGTGAAGGCTCTGGCAAAACCCAATGACTATACAGGCTAATACCCCAAGTAATTGCCTCAGGAGGTTTCAGGGCTACCAGGAAGATTTCTGCTCCAAATTCATTTGCTTTTTTTAAAAAAATATTTGTTACTCTGTATTAGTATGTATTCAGAGTCTGTTTCAATACTTTAAGCACTAGCCCTAATTTTGATGGCAGAAAATTTTGATAGATTATTCCAATTATATAGTGATTGCTTATGCTATTGCTTTTGCTTCAGACACAAAAAATATTACAACCTTAAAAAGAGAGAGAACTCATAAGGCAGCATGAAATGCCAGCGTAGTAGAAAGAATGGGAGATCCTGGAATGTATGCATGGAATGTATCATTTTGTCTACTTTAGAACTTTTCTAGTCCTAGAACCAAGAAGCGCTCCAAAATTTTTTATTCTTTTTCTCCCACTGGAATGGAAGAGGGTAGACTTTCATAAACCAAACAATGTCTTTAGACCAAAGATGGTTCAACTTTTTCATAGAGCCTCATCTGTAGAGATTTATCTTGTGTATCAACTTCCCTCTCACCCATGAGTTTACAAACTGACTTAACCCTCTCCTTCACAATTAGACAGCTCCCTCCAACTCATGACCCCATAACTTCCCTGTGGCAACTAAATAGTTGCCCACATGAGAGACTAGTGGTAAAAAGGTATTTAATTTATTTTATGCTGCCTTTTACTGTAATTTAGCAGCCAAGAACAAGGTGAGTTGATACCTTGTGACCAATCAGCTCTCCTCAGGCAACCAGTAGTCCTGGGACCACAGGTTAAGAATCTTTTGATTTGGGCCAATCTGTTGGTTTAGTGGTAGCATAGTACCTAGGAGATTAGAGTTCTGGCTCCTAGATTTCAGAACACTACTAATATGTACTGGGTGAAGTAGAAAGGAGTCTAATTCTTGTCCTTCATTCAAAGAAGCTGCCACAGCATGAACTAATTGATGGGAAACCTGGTATATTCCAAATGCAAGCACAATGTTCTGCTCTTCCTTCCCAATCAAACTGAAAATCACATTAGCGTTATAAGCATAACACGCACATCACTAGTGTTACAAGCAACCCGTAAGATGGTTCTAACTGACAAAGATTAGAGAAGAAACATTTTTCTCAGGTTTTTCAGTATTTTTCTCTATTTTATACATTTCACAGCATTTTGTGTACAGTTAGTTTCCCTGTTTTGTTGATGTTGTATGTTCCTCTCCAGTCCCTGAAAGACCGTATTTACTGATAGCTGGAGCAGCAACAAAGCTGAACCTGAAAGGCAACAGGCAAGAGTGTTCACAGAGAGAAAAAGGAAGAAGAGGGATGGGCCCAAGCATGATAGATGGTGTGGCTCTTGCGCCTGCCCAAAAGATCAATTTAAACATTAGCTGGAAGCATAAAAATTCTTAAAATATTTTTAAATGATTTCTTTTAAAATTTAAGATATGCTGTGGGCTTCATCAGAAAATTGAATTCAAATTAGTCAATTTCAAAAAAATTCAAGTTGACATTGTTCCTTTAAATAAAGTAGCGCATTTTGATTATAGCAAGTATAATTTGGTATGTTGCAGACGTATGTTGAGTTTGTTAACATTAAATATAAAGGTAAAAATTTTTAAAATGTCTGCTGAAAGTTAGGTTCTCACATCTATTTTTAGGCACCTAAAAGTCTTATTTTCAAAAGTCCTGAGCACTCAGCAGCTCCCATTTACTTCAGAGGATGCTGTGTGCTTTTGAAAATAAACACACTTATATAGGTGCTTGAATATGGATTTAAAAGAAGTGCCTTTAGGCACCCATTTTTTTGGGGAAAAAAAAATTCAGCCTAAATGTTGTTTTTCTAATATGATTTACATGTAAGTATTAATCACTTTGCCTGCTTTTCAGAGGCTACCAGCTCGAGCTGTATATGACTTTAAGGCTCAGACCCCTAAGTAAGTATTAAAGTTTTGTTGTTTGTTTAAGAGTAAATTATGAACGCGAGGGCAACCTTCTAATACGTGTCTCAGACACCTGTCTTTGCCCATCTCACCTGTTCTAGCCAATGGTCAAAGATTGTGGCAATGAAAGCTGTACATTTCTGTTGAGGGATGCTAGCCTCAAAACGGCTACCCAGAACTCTGCTCTGCCTGAGCAGTAGCTCAGGAATAAGTAAACTGTGTAAGAAGCTGTTTCATTTTTAAAATGTTTGAATGATGAAAAAACTTCATAGTATTTGTTCAAATGTGGGCATGGCTTTGCATCCTCGGTGCACATTTTATTCTGTAGACTATAATAGATCCAAAAGAGCACCTACATTCTGTCATCCATGTTGTCCCATAATATCCACAGCATTTATCCCAGTTTTTTCTTTAATGAAAGCCTAGCATTATGTCACCTAAACTGCATTACCCTTGTATGTTCCTGATCTTAAACTTCAGGGCATTTTGAACTGTGTGGGCAGTAGGGTAGGGGATGTGGCGCTTGGAATAGTAGAGGGATAAAATAGGAGAGAAGACAATGGCCAAGATTTTCAAAAATTACTAGTGACATTGGATACCTCAATTTTTGGTGTCCAACTTGAGATACCTTAAAGCAGGGGTCTCAAACTCGCGGCCCGCGGGCCAACTGCGGCCCGCGGGCTTGTGTCATGCGGCCCGCAGTCCGAATTCGGCTGCAGGCTTGTGCTGGCATTTTTTTTTGAGCAGAGCTCCGGGAAGCTGTGGCCGTCTTAAAAAGGAAATGGCCGCCGAATGTGGGCCCCACAGAGAGATTTGACGGCGGACAGTGGAGTCTGCAAGTCCCTGTGTGAGCCTCTCTCTCCAACTGTGCCGCCGAATTTTACCCTGCGTGGAGATTTTTTCGGCGGAGAGTAGAGCATGAAAGGTACAGTAGAGTAGTGTGTGTCATGTGCGGCCCCCCTGAACTCCACTCAATGTAAATGCGGCCCGCCACAGCAATTGAGTTTGAGATCCCTGCCTTAAAGGGACTTGATTCTCAGAAAGTGCTAATCGCTTGCCAGTGTGGGCACATAAAATGGAGCCAACCAAAATCACTAGCCAGTTTTGAAAATGTTGACCAAGACTTTTAACATAGACCTGTTTCAAAGGAGCATATTCTATCAGAATCAAGACAAAAGAAAAAAAATACAAGGGGCCAAACTCTGTTCTTCTTAATATTCACACAACCCCACTGAAGCTCCTGGAGTTAAGTGGGTTTAAATGAAAACAGAATTTGGACTTGTATTTAAAGAAGACAAGACAAATTTGGTAGGAAAAGGAAAAATATTTTTCTATTTCTTAAGAGTATTACAAACAATTGAGAACAAAAGCTATTCAAAAACTACCCTGACAATAACCCTTTACTTTGAAACAATGACCTAGATTACTCAACATGCCTTTTAAGCCCTTTTTTACCAAAATTTAAAGGACTGTTATGTGCATCTGTATTATCAATTTACACAAAGATCATTATTGGCTGAATCTTCACGCACAGTAAACTGAATACTTCTTTATACAGAATATGATCCTGTCCTTTATGCCAGTGAACTATGCTGAGTGGGGCAGGGCAGAGGGTGCCTCACCCAACTTGCTGGAGCAGGGTAGAGTAGTTCATGAAGACATGGGAGGAATATGCTATATAGTGCATCTTTCTACTTTTATAAAAGGGAGCACCAAAGGGCTCACCTACCCTCCTGTAGACCAGCAGCTGAGGTGGCACCTACACAGAAGAACAGAAGATACCAAGATTGCATGCAGATCTACATGGCTTTGGGGCTGTGATGTAGATCAGGCCTATCTCTTTAATGGACCAAAAGCAGAATTCAAACCCAAATACCCCAAGTTTCAGATCTGATTCTGGATCCAAACTTTGATGCTTATGCCAATCTGTAATTTACAATTATTTTATTATATATTATCTATGGCTACGATGCTTCTTCCTCAGATATTTATGTTGTTAAATTACATTCAGATCTGAATTACATGTAAACAACACAGGAACTTCTGAAGTAGTTAGAGCAGCTCAACCACAAATTTTAAAATGTCTGACTAAAATAAATCTGTTACAGGGAACTGTCCTTTAAGAAAGGAGATACTGTCTATATCCTCAGGAAAATAGATCAAAACTGGTATGAGGGAGAGCACCATGGAAGAGTTGGAATTTTTCCTATTTCTTATGTTGAGGTTTGTCTGTTGTTTTAATTTCTGGGATTAATTTTTAAAATAGATGCACAAATTACATGGAAATAATGCAAAAAACAAACCGAACATGTTTTCCTTCCAGAAACTTTCTACCCCAGAAAAAGCACAGCCTGCCAGGCCACCTCCTCCAGCACAAGTTGGAGAGATTGGAGAAGCTATTGCCAAATATAATTTCAGTGCAGACACAAATGTGGAACTATCGTTGAGAAAGGTAACGTCTAAAGTTATCAGTGAAAAAAAAATCAACACTGAATAATGGTTCATAATTAAAACTTGAAAACTTGTACATAAATGCTATTGTTTCACCTACTCTGCAATCACAGTAGGGGTGTACACACAATGAAATGCTAGCAAAGGAATATTTGCAGGTTACTAATTAACCTTCTTTGTTTCGTATCTATCTATACATTTGTGAATGCTGTAAATGTGCTAGGCATGCCAAACAGGTAATTAGGTTGTATTTGCCTGATTTGCACATGCAAACATCTGGTTCTATGTACAAATTGGGTTATTGGGTATGTAATTGCCTAAGTCACATGAAAATTACCCAACTACACATTTTTCAAATGACTCTTTCCTTAACGACAACTGTGTGGTCTGCAATTTTGTACATGCACCAGCTATTTTGGGTATATAATAGGAGTTTTTAAACCTGTGATGGCTTGTCTATGGACATTTTTGGATGCAACTGTGGCATTTTGGAGATTACCCAGACCAGTAAGGGATTCTGTTACTGCCTGTCTTATAACTTTGGATTCCTTAATGCTTTGTTGCTATGTCTCAGAGCCCTGATACCAGTAGCCAGCCTACAAACAGGTCTCAAATCTGGTTTCCACCAGCTTTGTTACTCCTTGCAGGATGACCTCAGCAACCTCTTCTGATCCCGAGTCCCCCCAGATCATTCTCCCTGACTTCTTACCTATGAGTTACTCAGACTTTTCCTCTCTGGTTTGTCACCCTCAAAGGGTAAAACCCACCCCCAATTATCAATTCACTTTGACACACACAGTTTGCACACCAGACACCTCCATGGGTAAAAATAAATAAATATTTATTTAATAGAAAAATCACAGCTTCAAAGATGAAATAGTGAAGAAAAGCAAACCTACAGAAGTTACACAGAAAATAAACATGAGGACACTATCTCAGACTTTACACTTCTATGTTAGCTAAATTTGCTTTTCTAATACAAGTTACCTATAGCCTCTGTACAGTTTCCAGGCATGCCCTCTATCTGTCAGGGGATCCAGTGTTTCACAGACAACACCCCACTTAGATGCTGGCCCTCCATTTCTGGCTAGCTTTCACTTCAAAAAACCCCCTCCTGGTTAGCAGGGTTTGCAGGTTTTTTTTCTTCTTCTTCTGCCTCTCAAATGATGGTAATTCATGGCTACCAAGGAGGGAAACGCCCTTCTTCCTTAGTTTTCCAAGACTGGGGTTTTCTTTTCAGTTGCAGTGTCTTTCCATTAATTTAAATAGTCAACCGTTGTACAATGCTAGGTGCTTGGAGCTAGTTTCATGTAAATAACTATCCTGGGAGGTGCCCCTCCATGCCTGATTGCTTCACCTCCTGTTGTGAGGTGATGCTATAGTTGCATCCTAGCTACAATTATAATTTTCTACACATAGATACGTGCATATATTCATAACCATAACTCATACACATATCTGCTAATGACCATTAAGTTCAGAACATTACTTGCTTTCATAAAAGATCTTATTTGACATATAATTAAACACAATAACATTGTATGCAACCAGTTGATTCAGCTGCTTATTCTCTGTGGTTCAGAACCCTTGGTCTTCACTTGGGGTGTCTGGATCATGAATGTCCCAGCAATATATTAAATAAATACTATTCCATAAAAAGAGAACCCAAGTTTGTGTTTCATATTATTGTCACGCAGTTGGATATTATTTTAAGAGGTTTTATTATAATACAGACTTGTTGTTGTTGTTTGGAATCTACTATCATGGCTGTAAAACAATTGGTGAACGTTTCTAATTAAAGAAATATTTTTTCTTGGATTTAACACCAATATTTCCTTTCTAATTGTAGTACTAATTCATGCTGTTTCAACAACATATTGTAATTTAAAATAGGTATTCTTTTTTAACCATTTTATTGAATAATTCCACATTAGGCATAGCAAGATATTAAATATTTATATATTTCATGAAGTGATACATCTTTATCATAAGATGTTTAATCCTCAGTTGATCTGGTGATGACGGGACATTATTCATATGAATAACAAAGGTTACAAAATTATGGATACGAAAATATCTTTCATTGAAAATCTGCTTCACTGACTAGTAATGCAAATGTAAAATTTCAAACTTTGAATCCTAAATTTAAGTATCAAAACCCATGATTAGTGGGTGCTCATTATCTCTGAAAATCAAAGTTGTTTATCCAGATGCTTAACATTAGTTACACACGCTTGAAAACATTTGCCATTAGGATTATTAAAACAAAACTACATTTTGTAATGGTAACATGCAGAAGAATGTGTACCCAAAAGGCAATTCTGCCTCTTTCACACTTCCCTGGTGAAAAAAGGCTTGTGCCAGATGGTGTAGGTGCCTACAGCTGATCATCTGCTCAGCTGATTGGTGGAGGATGGAGGTGAACAGAGACCAGGCAACCTCGACATCATTTGGCTGGTCAGCTAGAGCTGACTCTATTGCTGACATCAATACTAAACCTGCTGGCTAAAGCTGACATGCAGAGAAGTGCACTGATGACATGCAGAGAAATTCACTTCTTTATCATCGCCAAGGGCTTACTTGCTCGTTGGAGAGTCAAGGCGATGCAGTCAACCACTAGGTTTGTGGCACATTCTGCACCATGATATACTTTGCAGGACATGAAGAGGCGCCTGTCATATGTGATGATGATGTCCAATTCCTTCTGAGTGACACCATTGTGATAGATCCATGACAACAGTATATGTCACTGCTTGAACCACAAACCAAGAATGGAAAGATTCTGAGAGGCACAGAATATGAGCAATTGGCAAGAGTTTTATTGTTGGGTATACCTGAATCATGATGGCCAATGACCTGTACAACCCCAACTCACTGGGAGCCAGTAACTGCATTTCAGTCTACAAAGATCACAAGATTATCATATGGAGGGAGGTGTGTACTACAGATTCTAATTGATTGTAGAAATGATCTTTGACTAAATCAACAGATTCCTCTGTTGGCGCATACGCTACTGTGACAGCGAGGTGACCATGCTGATGTTTAAGATGTGCAAAATAAGTAGTTAAGAAGACATGGGTGTCCAGGTTATCAAGGCTTCACCTTGCAGTAGTAATGCTAGCCAATGTAAGTGGCTGGGGCCACCGGAATACAGAAGTAATGAATTTTCCACATTGTGGCATCCATGATGTATCAGCCTTGCTTCCATTAGTCCTCAGATTGATATGCCAAGATGGTCCATTTTGCGTGAGACAGTGACTGATGACCATGCGTGTGAAGAGTTGCAACATCCCAGGTTGCAATTTGGATGGATTGGTAGAGGTCCCAGCTATGACTGAATAAATTGTCACAGTATACTGCAGCTGTGCCTGCCGACATCAGAGGATGCGTGTCCACAGGGCATGAGCCCATAACATTTGTGTCTGGGGAAGATGGCACCAGCAGGGCATCTACCTCTGAGAGTAGAGCAGCCAACCACAGCTATCAGAGGAGGCCTTCCAGACAATTACAGCCCTCCAGTGCTGCGATAAGTGCACTCATAATCAGCTGAAGCGAAAGTTCAACACCCTAGCACTCCGTGATTGTGAAGCATATTATAACCAAGTGGCAGATAATGTTGAATTTGGCTTAGCCAGGGGAGACTTAAAGCTGGCATTCCACAAAATTTGCAACATCAGCAGTTAAGAGGTAGTCACTATGAACGGCATCCTGAACCGCAGCCAAGGATATCCATGTAAATCAAATGACCACATCCTCTCAATATCCAGTGGCCTGAACCACCCTCCAGCTGCTTCTTCTTCAGAGCTGGACGATTTGGCAGCCACAGCAGTTTCAGACCCAGACCCTTGTATTGATGCACCAACATTGGAGGAAGTAAAGCGCACTATCTGCAAACCGAAAAATGGGCGCACAGCCAGCACTGATGGCATCCCCCCAGAGTTGCTAAAATGTTCTATTGACACTGTTGCAGAATCACTTCTGGCTGTCTTTTATCTGGTGTGGAAAACTGGAACCTTGCCAACCACCTGGAAGGATGGTATTGTAATCTCATTTTATAAGGGCGAGGGACTGTGCAGTGAATGTAGGAGCTAAAGGCCAATCACCTTGTTGTTCAAGCCAGGGAAAGTGTTTGTGCATGTTCTGTTGACGCGTTTGGAGCCCCTGCTACATTGGAAGCGTCGCCCCCAAAATTCAGGCTTTATGAGGAACAGGTGCACGTTAGACACCATTTTGGCCCTCTGTTGTTGGAGATACACGTTGAGTTCAAGAAGTCCCTGCACATAGTATATGTTGATCTTAAGGTAATGTTTTATTCAGTTGGCTATGGAAGGCCTTAAAAGGATTTGCTGGATTTGATTAGCAACTGCATAATGGAACCACTGTCTGTTAGGTCTCGAGGGATGGATGTCGGCACCTTTTAAATCAGTATTTGGTGTCAGGCAGGGCTGTGTCTTGGTCCTAGCACGCTTTCGTCAGGCAATGGATTTCATAATACAGCATTCTGTCAGGTCCATAGGCATTAAGATTGGTGATCTCTTGCTCTCAGACTTTGACTATACTGATGACGTGGCTCTTCTAGTACAGAGAACCAACAGGTTTCACTGGGCACTCAGTAAATGGAGGAGTCAGTTACGGTTGGCCTCCACGTTTCATGGTCAAAGACCAAACTGCAGAATCTAGGACCAGGTCCATTTGCAACGCCAATCTCTTTGAATATTGAAACTGTCAAAGCAGTCTCCAGCTTTTGCTATTTGAGTTTTATACTCACCAATTCCTCCAACTCTCACATGGAGGATCTCCACCAGATTGGCATCGCAATATCTGCAAGGGTCATTTACAACAAATATGGAATCAACATCATCTCAGCATGACAACTAATTTCAAGATCTATTTGAGTTGTATTCTCTCCGTACTGTTGTACAGTTGCAAAACATGAACACTATGCTGCTCAAACTGAGCAAAGCTGGAGGCTTTGGACATAAAATGCCAATGTTGTATATTGGGTATAAAGTAGAATGACTTCATTTGTAATGCAGATGTTTACAGTCACTCTGGTCTACAGATTACTGAGGCTATCATCCGCAGGTGGTGTCTTACACTTTTCAGACATGACACGAAAATGCCACAAGATGTTTTGGTGAATGCTGTTCTCCAGGTGGCTTATAGCATCCAGGATAAAATTCCACCAACCGAGGCCCGTCAAGGTCTTGCGGTCAAACAGCAATGGAACAAATGGCAAACGATCACTATAGCCTACTGTTCAGCTAAGCATTGAAGATTACGACAATGGTCAGTAGAAAGGAATAACTAATCTATTTTTCATCTTACATGACTGAGCCCAGAACATGACCTTATTGATGGTGATTCAGGGACTGAGCCATCACCCATTGAAGGTGCAGGGAGTCTTTCCATTGACTTCAGTCTTGCTGTGTCCAGCCCACAGTATGTTTAATATGCCCTAAAATCAGGAAGAGGGAAGAGAAGGATTAATTTTGTAATATGAATATTAAATGTGAACACTGTAATGTGAACTTCTATTATAAACATTGTTTACATTCATATTTATTGCTTCTGGATTTTATTGCAACAAGAGTTGCTATCTTGACAGCCTGGTTTTAATGAAAGAGTAGCTGGCACTTGTTTGTTTTTCTTTCTTTAACTAGAGATGCTTGTATGATACTCACAAATCAGCAACAGAAACAAAATATACATAAATCTAAGAGAACTTTGAGATGGGAGGATGTGAGCGTAGGGACTGAAAAAATGTGCAGGACACATGATAAAATGTGTGTTATATAAAACAAACAGGAGTTCATGAAATTTTAATAAGGAGAAAAGTTGAGAGGAGTACTGACTTTTTAAAATCCAGCTCTTTGGCTGGCTGAAAATAATGAAAGGTAACCGTGTGCTTATCTTTGTTATTGAGAGGGGATTCAGAGATTGGGCATGACCTATCAGGTGGAGTGCCACTGCTGAATCTTCTCTCCTTCTCTAGGAATTTACCTTTGTGGCATACTCTGCTTTCACCAGTTCCAAAATCTTCTGGTAGCAAAGTACTTTAGTATGAGCTTTTTCTTAATTTGTGTTGGCTTTTCAAGAAAAATACAAACCCAAACAACGTGATGAGCAAAACATTTAAATTAATACAAGTCATTATTACAATTATAGAAAGGGGCCAGATCAGTGGTCTAGTGGAAGAACAGCATACTGTCATGTAAGCATCTGAGTTCAGAGGTTGAATTCAGAACTCAGACACCCACTGAGCAGGATAAAGTGCACCTCACATTATGATTTAGTATCTGGTGTAGGAATGGCATTCATAGACCAACACAGACAGTCTCTAGCTGGAGTGATAGTCAGCATTATGTGAAGTTAGTGGGGGAGATTCTGAAGGCTCTGACATGGCCACAAAGGACTCCCAGGGAAAAATACAGTGATATGTTGAGATGAAAATATAAATTACTGTATTGAGAAAAAAAGTATTCACTTATCCACTGATGATTAATTTTGATAATGCATTACAGGGAGAAAGAGTAATTCTTCTTAAACGAGTTGATCAAAACTGGTATGAAGGTAAAATACCAGGAACCAACAGACAAGGCATCTTCCCTGTTTCCTATGTAGAAGTCATCAAAAAGAATGCATCAAAAGGTGCTGGCGACTATCCTGATCCTCCAATACCCCAAAGCTATTCTAGTGATAGAATACACCATTTAAGTTCAACTAAGGTAAGGAAGATTTGTTTTCCCATTATATCTTGTAAATCTTTGGTAAAATCATCAATACAGTTTAATATGCATTTTTCTTTAAAGAATTCAAGCTTTCCACCCACAGAAATCATATTTAATACTCAGTCTTTTTCTGAAGATATAGTATATTGCTAAATGTTCACTGTATGACTTTACTTTTTATAGTTTTATTATATGCTGTGCATTTACGACTCTTTGCTGCTTTTTGCTAAGAGCTAGTCTACAGAATTTAGTCAGTTGACATTTGTCGACAAAACGGTGGAGGCATACACACTGAAATGCTCCTCCCACCGATGTAACTCCCCTGGTATGCCAACATATTAAAACAACCTCAACAAGAGGTGTCAGGCTTATGTCAGTGTAGTTAGGGTGACACAGCATCAGGGTAGACATTGCATTCTTTATATTGACTGTTGTCTGTCATTCTTGTCAATTTCAGCAGAGCTGGGAAATTGATAGGAAAGCCGAGCAACTGCCCCGCCCCCCCACTCTTCTGGAGAGCTAAGCAGCTGGACCCCCGCTCAAAAGAAGGGTGAAAAGCCCCAGGTGGCGTCCCCTGATTCCTGGCAGGGTATAGGGAGGGAGAAGCCCTGGGTGGCTGGCCCTGAGTCTGTGGGGCAGCCAACCTCCCAAGAAGGAGCTGCCAGCAAAGCTGAGAGACCGGGCTCTCAGCTCCCTACACTGCTCCTCTTAGGTCGGTGGAAGTGCTCCTGGTGAGGATGCACATCACCAACCAAGGGAGGATAGTGTGGACATCAGCCACGATAGTAATTAATGCAGTGGCTGTAAGTCAACTTAACATAGGTTGACTTATCTTTGTAGTGTAGACAAGGCCTAAGTCTATAAAATTCAAAGTGTAAAACCTAGGACATAAAAGGCATAATTTCAAAGATATATTAAATATCCTTCATGGATCCCAAGTCTAGTAATTAACTATTACATTATCTAGAGGATGGCCAGACAATGAATTTGGGCAGGAAATTAAGCCCACCAGAACTAAACTTATTTGGCAACCTGGAACAGGATTTGAGCTTTCTGGGGTATGTTCAGCAGACTGTTACATTGCAACATGAACATCTGTTCTCATAACACAGCCCAGAAGATCTTGCAATCCCTAAGAGAAAGCCATGAGAGTGGCATGAGAGGGCTGTTTGCATGAGGACACAGCTGGCCAAAAATAGTCCTGTGCTCTCTGAATCCATCCTTGGGTGCAAGGAGGAATCAGCCAACGACTTCTTTGTGTGACTTGCCTTCTTTCTTCCACCCACTCTCCAGAAATGGACTCTTGTCATAGTGCAGGCTTCTTGGGGTGATAACACTTGTGTTAAGCTAGTGATACAAAGATCATCATGTTGTAGTACATGTCAGATTCAGATTTTTGTAGCTATAACCTGAAACCAAGCTTCTTTACAGCTTCTCACACCTAGTCATGAGCACTCTCAAACCTTTCAGAAGCGTTTGAACCTTTCTCCACCGCAATCTATGCAACTATCACAAATTATGTTGGCTGATGGGAGAAAAGTTGGTTTCCACTAAAGTTCTGTTCTGTTTTGATGATGACTTTGATAAATTACTCAGTTGCTTAGATATTACTACCTTTTAACAAAGATTTGCATACTGTCTCTTTAGAATCAATAAAAGCATGAAGATTTTTGTATGTGGCTTCAATTATTGTTAATAAGAGGTAGTGTAAAATTTTTGAACATCAAGGACAGAAAAAACCCTCCAAATGTTCATTTTTCCTTACTTGTTTATCTCCTTAGAGTATGTTCTGTTTGCGTGTGTAGTTTGTAAGCACTCCTTCTTCAGTTATTGGTGCATTTTTGTTTCATTATCACAGTAATATTTAACCTTGTTTCTTTTAACATATATTTTGATAATTATTCATATATTAATGCTAAGTTACGAAGTTAGAATAGGAGAAGCTTCCCAACTTTCCTTAAAGATTTCCAGCAGTTACCAAATTGACAGACAAGCCTGATCTTTGAATTTTGTGCCTATGGATAAATATGAATAGCATCAAATGTGAGATTTGCTTGAACAAGAGATGGTTCTTGATCTTCTATTGTGCCCTATTCTTTCCTGGTCAAGGAAGGATACTTTCTTGGAGCAGTCTTTGGAAGATCTTCAGCTAGTGTAAATTATCATAGCTCACTGGCGTTTATGGAATTATGACATGTACAGCAGCTGAGGATTTGCTCTCTGGTGTGTTTACAGTTTTTTTCATAACAAAATTAATTTGAACTATCCAGCAACTAATACAGAGAAATACAGACCAGGGAAACATTCTATTTTCTTCTTCAAGCTCCAAGCAATAGAGACCCTTCAATACAACCTCCAAACTCCTGCTGATTCCAATCTCTTCCCCAAAGTTTGGTCTGTTCAACTCTGAAGTGAGGGAAGATGTAAAATATTTAAATATCAAAGAATTACTGGGTTATTTGAAATTAAATATGAGTCTCGTGTGAGCCTAACTGCTTTGAAACAACTGCCAAGTTCTCAGTGGAATGATGAGAACCTTAGGAATGAGTTCTGTGATAAAGAGTTAGAACTGGAGGGATTGTGGGGCTAACTATGATAAAACTTAAATTGTTGCTACCTCTGACCCAAAACTCTTATTGGGTGGGAAAAAATACATGTTCTTTTTCCTAGTCACTTCATAGGAGTCTGACTAGAAAGGTAGCAATGATCAGTTTTGGCAGAATCTCTGAGAATATGGAGAATTAAAGATGGATGAATTTCAAGAGACAGACACTTGATGTTTCTGATAGAACAATAAAGGCACTGGGCCTTTATTCTCCACTCCATTAGACTGGCTTTTATGGTGATGTCAATGTACTTACCATGACATAGCAGAGTATAATACAGACTAATGAGTAGCTGTGTCACCCCTACCTTCTAACCTGGGGTTCCTTTTACAATGCTTTGCTGCTGTAGCCTCCAGCCTGGACTGCTCACAAACAGCCACCAGCATGCAAGTCACGCTCAGCTATGTCTGTGTGTGCTGCATCCAGACAGCAACACCTTAGCTCTTACCAGCCTTGGTTATGCTGCCGGATGATGCCAACGCACTTCCAGTGTTAGATTTTCCCCTAGCAATCTATGTTCTGTACTGCCTACCCATCAACTGGACAATACAAGTTTATATAAAGTCCATTATTTCTTTAATAGAAATAATATGCACACAACTTGCCTCTCCAAATAGAGTTTCCCAGAAACTGCAATTTAAATGCACTGGATTAGATCAAACATTTTAAGTTTATTAACTACAAAGAGAGAGATTTTATGTGAGTAAAAGTAATGAGAAACAAAGGAAATGGTTACAAGAAAATAAAGTTAAAATGCCACTGGTTCATAACTTACATTATATCAGATTCAAGCAAAGTTTCTCACCATATGTTTTCAGCAGCCTTACTGATCAAATACTCTGGGTCAGGACGCCTTCTCCCAGAATCCAATGAAGGCCTTCTTTGGTGCTTTAGGTGTTAAGAATCGATGGGCAAGGAGAAAGAGGTGGGGTCCCTTGCGTTGTTTGCCATTCTTTCTGATAGTTTCAGTCCCCTTTTTGAAAAACATTTCCAGCTGGGTACCAGGAGACAAAAAGTCTATGTGGAAGTACGTTCCCTGCTGCTTCTTTCTCACCTGTTTCAGTTTCCTTTGTCCACTCTTCTTGCTTGATGACTCTCTTTACAGCTTAAATACAATTGAAGCCGAGCTCATATTCCTTTGTTTGAAAGAGACGTATTTGTCAACCTGCATGGAATATGTGTTGTTAACACCATACAGTGGAATCTTATAACTTCACATCTAATGTTACCACACATATTTTATTAGGACAATATTGACACTGTGAGTTTTCAAATGGTACCTTACAAGACATACTTTGTACAAAGAGTATTACAATAGTGTGTACGGTGTGGACACGGGTACGTTATCAGTTACCTCTCCATAAACCTGTAATGAAGTGGAGAATCAGGTCCACAGTCTAGAACAGATGTCTACACACATGCATGGCAGTGGGTATATCTTTTTTAAGAAAAAACTCAAGGTTCTTTTATGTGACAGAGAGAATTTCTGCAGCAGCTGCTGCACCAGCAGAAGTGGAAAAAAGCAATACTGTACTAAAATCTCTCAAACCAACTTTTCATCTCTTAATTCCTATATATATTCAGAAAAGGCAATGTGTGTGGCAAGTGTCTTAATTCTTCTTTTCTTAAAGGAGCTGGAGAGGCTTTAGTAAACCTAAGCATTTCCAACAGAGTACTTGGGTATAGCATGATCAGTGGCTTCACCTCTGGGTTCTATTTATTCTTTCTCCTTCTAGTCAGTGAGGAATATATCATTTAACCCATTATATCATTTTCTGCCTCTAGTGGCTCTTCCAATGTTGGGGGGTAATTGAATAGTGTTTGCATTATGTGGGATCTATTCATTGTTAAAATAAAAGATATTCAAAACTACTGAATTTTACAAGAGGTTTTGGTATCAGGAAATCCTATACCAATTGTCGAACTTCTCCAAAATAAAGCTGTCCACCTAGAGACAACTTCAGAAGAAGGTAAGTAATTTGCCCTCTTCACCCAAATCTATTACTCTAAAGGTCAAACTCTGTATAAGTAATAAAGCCTTATTTTCTTTTCTATAGTAGTATTTAAAATCTAAATTAGCCAGATAACTAGAGATGTGTAGTCTAGATTTTTTTTAGATTATTCTAAGAAGGCGAGTAAAATTTTTTTCATGCCAGTTTAATTTTGAGGATTACTAGTAACAAAAAATACATTTTCAGTATTTATTGAAGCAATGGATATCTACAGACGCAGTGTACGTATGACTCACCAGTCTGTCATTCTTACAAAAGGACTTTTCTTTTACCAGAGGATACTTCAATCAATATTATGTAATGCTACTCAAAATACATTGCTAGGTACTGCACTGTCATCATCTTAAAAAGGATTGTTTACTGTCTACATTCAATTAAATTTAAACGTTATGTACCTTAACTAAAAATGTAATTGTATTTGTTCAAAATGACATCACTTTTTAAATAAAAAATGCATTATGTAGCTACGGATGCCTTAATAAAAGTATGCAATGTATTTAAGATGTTTCTTTAAGATCACCACAAAAAGGTGCAGCAAACATTAACGTTAGGACAATTAGATCATCCAGCTTGTTTTATTTGTATTAGTGTTTAATGGCACTCACAATGAGCAAGGTGCGTTTAACAGTATAAGTATTCTCAAAATAATGATGGTTTGGGGATATTACAGCAGTCTTGAGTGTACTATTTATCAACTTGTGATGGGCTCGCTAGCGTAGAGCAGTAAGTAACATAACTCTAGGAGATCAAATTTAGGCTCCCTTCATGAACTCCGTGATTCAGATCTGTCTGGATGTTTGACATTTAAGCTTTCGGCCAGAACCTGATGCGGTTTCACTTTTCAAATATCTTTTCAGCTGTTCTGATTCATGTACTAAGGATTTCAGATATTTGTGCTCACTGAACTAATATCCTATCATCCAGAAAATGGCACATAACTTTATTTGCTTAATCTCCTCATATCTTAGTGCAATGTCATTTTTATTTATTTTTATTTTTAATTCATATGTTTTTCCTTATTTCTAAAGTTGGCTTCCCAAGCATCACCCCCACCTCCCAGATATCAGTCCTTTCCTTGGTCAGATACTAATAGCCTGGAAATTTCCTTTATCACCAATGAATGGCTGTCACTGACTGTTGGTTTTCCACCTTCAAGCAGACCTGCCCCAACTCCTCCACCTTTTCCTGACAGCTTTCTTTGCAATCTAGAGGAACTCAACTCTTTGGCATTAACAGCATCCCACCCTGTACCGATGCCCCCTGTTAATAACACTTGCCAAGTTAAGGATGGTCATTTTGTTCCAATTATGTCACCGAAGACCTCTCTCAGGTCTCAAGAATCTCTTCTTCAGCCCTTTTCTGCAAGTACTTTTGTATCACTTCCTCCAGCAATCCAGTTTCAGGACACCACTCGTAAGCCTGTAACAAATGGTATCAAAATGAATGAAAGAAAATACAAAGATCTGAAACAGATGATTAGATCTCCAACTGTCAAAGAAACCATAAGCTTATCAGATACTACAAAAGCATGTGGAACCATGAGCACTGCTTTTGCTGTCTCTGAGCCTTCTAAATGTGGCTCCCCATCCAGAATGCTAGCGGCAATTGATGAACAGGAAGAGGAAATCTGTGAGGAGCTCCTGTCAATAATCCCAGGGGGTCAGCCAAAATTTCAAGATTCACATTTCTACAGACGTGCACCTGATGTAACAGAACAAACGCCAGGACTGTATATAGCGGAGACACTGAGTCATGACAGAATAAAATCCCCAATAGCAATTAAAAGTGAGCCTATGATACCTTATGACGGATACAGTTCACCAAGTATCAGTAAAGAGGTATTTTAATTTGTTAAGCTTTAGCTTCTACATTCATACAGTTCACTTCAAGTATAATTAGTCTAATATATTTTTGTGTATCTATAAATACGCATGGAGTATTATAAGTAGGCTTGTATTCTATTAAATAAATTATATTATATTCTTCATGACAGAGAAAAGGGCATTCCGATCTCAAATCTTCCTCTTGCTGAACAGAAAGAAATAGCATTCTAGGTGCCCTTGTTCTCCAGCCTTCCCTTCTCTGCTGCCATCACAATAGTTCTGACCTGAAAGGTAGGATGCACAGCTTTCTGCAAGAGCCCATGAATGCTACCCTTTGAATTATCTGACCGAGTGGAAGCTCCCAAGAGCAGGTTATCCACATTCTCCTCAAAGAGTGAGGAGGAATCATCTGCAGAGACTCAGCAATTCACCTCTCAACGGTGTCATTTGGCCAGCTAATTATAGTTTGTTCATGTCACAAGAATGTGACTAATAACTAGGGGGCAGACTAAGGTTGGCCATCAAACACATGCTTTCCAAGGCATGATCCCTCCCACAGTTCCCCCTGGACCAGCACAACTCTGTATTACTTCTAATGCATGCCAGTGGCTATATGCCACACAATGGCCTTGAATTAATTAACAAAACACAGTATTTATATAAAATTAATGTGAATGTTTCTAGGCAAAGTTTTAGTAACTGATTTTTCCTACACAAAGTCTGTTTAAACAGTCAGACAGTTCAAGCAGTTAATCTGGTTCAAACCAATCTTTAAATCAGGAGTAATAGGTGATCTCATATAGAATGTAAGAATGTTTTATTAGGAAAACTTTGCAGCTCTCATAACTTGTTCTCATGGCTTCAGAACTACAGCATAACTCTGAAAACAAACCATGCTGTGGTTATTTAAAGGAACACTGCCAGTATAAAAAAATATAGCTGTTAACAAACAGATTTCTTTACTTAATATCACTTACATTATTAAAAGTGAAAGATTGTTTTAAAAAAATCCATTTTTTCTTACTTCCTTGCATGTCTCTTAACTTGCAAAATGAAGATTAGTTTATAAGTAGTTTCTTTCTCAGGGTCTTATTGCAGGGTCTCTGAGAGTTTCCACTCTGTCATATAATTAAAGGGTAGCACTAATAGGCCAATGCAGAAAGCTAAGTATTCTGCCTTGCACGTCAGAATTATTGTGATGGCAGCTAATTAGCAGACAGGGAAATTGGAGAAAACACGGGTACCATGTAAAAGAATGATATTTCTTTCTGTTTCAACAAAAGGGAGATGTGAAGGAATGTTTAAGTAAGAACAACTGCTTTAATTCTAATTTCTGAAAAGCACAAAGCTTCTTTTGATAACATTTAAAATTTGGACTTCATTTAACTCGAGTGCCCCTTATAAATGTTGTATTTGAAGGTGGGTTTTCTTTTAAAGGTTTAACAGACCTTCACATAGGGCTGATCCTTCAAGATACTGAGCTCTAGGGAGAGGTGCTAAGCACCCTGCACTCCCATTGCCTTCATTGTTGACCACTTGCAAGATCAAGCCCCACACATATTAGGGGGCCTCCAAGAATATAGTGATGAAATTACAAGTGATACACTAACACTCATCCCATGTTTGTAGTTTTAATATTAGTGAGCCTAAAGACTGGATAGTAATGGGAAGTAAGTAGTATATGATAATAAGACTATGGGTGATTTCACCCCAGACTGTTAGATTTAATGACTCGTGATGAATGGAATATCAACCTGAGTACAGCAGTTAGCGGGGCTCTCTCTCGCTCTCTCTGCCTTTTCTTGTTAGTGGTGTTATTACTCCTCTCTCTGCACTGTGTCCTTCACTGATAGTTGTACAGCATGATTACTTGTTGTCTTTCTTAAATGTTTAAGCCAACCCCACTTTTCTCTGGGACACAAGGGCCTTCTGCTTCTCCTTCTCATCTTCCTTCTAGTCCTCCATTTCACTCTACCAAGGCACCTCCCTCTCAGTCTCTCTCCACATCTTCCCAGTCTGCTGTTCCCCACTCACCTCCTCTCCTTTCCAAACTCTCATACCGACAGGAGATAAACTCACCAACGTTAAAGGTAACTGCATTTGTTGAGCATGAATTGCTGCATGTTTCCATGTATGTTTGACAAATTGAAAGATCAGTGCTGAGATTAAGCTTTCTAAAAACTGTTTTAAATATGATTTCTCAGTTACTAATATTTCATAACATAAGCATGTAGTTAGCGCAAATGTTATAAGCAAGGTGGTGCCTTCTCAGATTAAATAACAATGACAAATTAGAAAAAGCTATCATGAAGGGACAGGATAGCTCAGGGACAGGATGTGGAAGCTTTTAATCTCTAGATCATGTGTCAGGATCCACACGAGGGGGTTGATCTAACACTCACTGAATTCAATGGTTGATCTCTCATCACTGCAATGGGAGATAGATCAGGCTCTAGGTCATTAGGTCACTGCAAATTTACCAGATGTTATGTTAACTGTGTGTAGTTTCAGTCCAATTCCTGAGGGGCAGATGTGTACTTCACAATAACCACTATCACACTTGTTGCCCATTAGTAGCACTCTTGTTGTCAGTCCCATTAGCCAAAGGATGGAACAGATATGGAGTGTGGGTAACTTTCTCTTCCCTAGACATACTTCCAGGTCAGGGTTGCAGTGCAGAGAAGACTGAAATGATGCCACTTGCTTTTTAGGTGTTTATTGGGTACATGGAGGGGGTCAGTCTCAGGGACTGTTAATTTCATGAGCATTCAATTTGGTTTAAAAAGAGAAAACTCACCATAAAAACACTATAGGGATTGGCCAGATAGACTACTGAAACAAAAAATTGCAATTTAAATGGCAGCACATAAAAATAACTATATATTTGTGGCAATACTTATTGAATTATCACATTAATAATATATATTAATATGGAAAAAATAACTAATTGACTTTAAACAAGAATTAAGGTGTTCAGTATTTCCCCACTGAGAAAGATACGTTGTTGACATCTTCAGCTCCCTCACCTAAGACACCACTTCTCCCCCTGTGATACACTACCTAGTGTATCTGCAGCAAGTAGAGATGTTGATGCTAGATCCCCCTCCCATAACAGAGAGAAAGCTGCAGGTTGGGTGTTCTCAGTTGAGATTCTGGGGCTCTGAAATAACCTCCTGCCCCTGGTGTAAAAGTTGCCATGATCTGGTTACTTAGAGGGCATCCCAAAAGGGCCATTTGCTGGCTTTGAAGATAAATAACTTGTGATAGATTGTGGTGGTGGCCAATGTATGTGATTGGTAATAACTGAGCATGTGAATGCACCTTGCTAGTAGGGGTGAACTAACTGTCTTGCATTTTGGTTTTATAATTTTGAATAATTGGCAGGACAGTTAGAGTCTATGGATGGGTGCTTTTACTTATTCCAAATCAAATTACGGAAACGTTACTGACTAGCACAAGTCTTTGAAATTCTCCCCAGGTGATCTAGAGATTTTTCATTATTATTTGAGCATTCATCAATAAATCCTAATAAGGCAAATTAATCTAAGATGAAAGGAAATACAAAGACCAACTCTTTGAAAAGATACAAGCTGAAAGTTCATACATGTCAGCACATGAATTCTGACTTTGGATTTTATTTTGGTTTTTTTTTATTGGAAATGGTTACAGGTCAGACGTGCATATTATCAACAGAGGAATATTTGATTGTCTCATTTAGGACAATGCAGATTAAGCAGTGATAAGAACTAGAGGACAGTTTTGTTTAGTTTGTTTTACAGAGGTCTATCCACAACTCTTAAGTCTATTTTTCTTGATCATCCCGAGTTTTCTGTCTGTTCCCTACTCTAGATTATCTTTGAAGGCCAGTAAGCAATTCCCCCATAAACATAATCAGCATAGGCCTGACCAAACCCCACTGAAGTCAATGGGAAAACTCCGATTGACTAATAAGTTTTGATCAGCCCTTCATACCTGTTCTGGAAACAACAATTCCTGTTTCTGATAAGTAGGCAATGCTTTGTCTAGCAGCAAAGACTGAGCACAGCAATGGGCAGGTGAACTACCATCCCAACAACTTGTTGTAAGACAAAAGTATAATACTTAACATTATGCTGATCCATTTGGATCTCACAAACATCCTATTTCTAGGCTGTGAACTGGAAGAAAAAGAAGAGCCAGCTCCTATTCCCCTTCCACTTTTGTATGTCAGTGAGTAACACGTTGAATACTGTTCAGCTACTGTATTAAGAAGTTAGGGCATTTAGGTCTCCTTAACTGATTACACTAAAAAGTACAAAACTAAAATATAGCAGATAAGGGAAAGTTGTTCAAGATGAGAAAGCCCTACAGGGGAAAGGAATACTAGATGATTAATATTGTGGTAACTTTCCTCATGTCAGACAAAATATTGGTTCACAGATGTATGTAGAAGTTTTTCAATACTCTTAGATGAAACTAAGGACAGTGGAATACAAGAAATTCTGGATAAAATTTTTAAAGGGGCAGTTGGCCTCGCCATCACTATGAAAAAAGGTGTGTTTTTAGCTCAAGTTAGCTAATGTTAATTAGACTGAAATAAAACCCTAGTGAAGAACAGGCAATCTGTAGTTTTCACATCAGTTAGCAGGTTGACTCAAAGATTTGAGTCCCTGATAAACCTTAATTTATGTGAAAACTACAAATTGTCTTGTAGACACTAGGATTTTACCTGGAATTAATTAGCATGTGTTAGCAGACCCAAGAATACACCTTTTTTCATAGTGAAGAAGAGGCCTCTGTGTCTTAGGTGCCCAACTCCTACTAACTTTTAGTGGGAGTTGAGTGCCTATCTGCCCTTTGTTCCTTTAAAAACCTCCTCATGACCACAAAAGGGTTGGGGAGATGATAGTGGAAAGTTCAATCAAGTGTAAGCCAGTCTCATTAAAAATATACAAAACTAGAACATTTATCTTAAAGTTTCTTTAATGTCATCATTCCTTTAGAGCCTTCTATCTCGCAGAGGGAGTGTAAGTATTTAAAGCCAGCCTGTGCCCTGTTGATCCACATATGGAAAAGTCCTTTGTCTAACAGATCTCCTCTTGCCCATGAAGTCGAAGGCAGGTCAGTTTGCTAAGCAGCACTGTGCTTCTTAGTTCTGAATATGAGGGAAGGGAGGATGTGGCCTGCAAGGAGAACATTATGCAACACATCCTCCACATCCACAGTATGTTGCAGTGACCCTATCACACTGTGGAACTTAAGGAAGCCAGGCCCAGTGCAAGATTTCCAGAAGATCCCTTGATATCTATAGGACTTGAAAGATTAAATTACCAGACCTCCATGATGGAGAAACCCTCATTTTCTGAAGGAAGAATTCAGAAGAAACTCCACAAAGGGAATCTTAAGGAGTTTTCCTCCACTCTTGGCCCCCTGTCAAAGGGCTCCTTGGCATTATTGCTGCATTTGTTTATTTGTTATTCACTCTTCCGGTTTTTAAAAGAAACCCATTCTTCACTCTAAGTACATGTACAAACATTTCAAGTACAATTCTTCACAAAATCCAAAGGACAAGACTTCCAAAGAGAATACTGCACTTCACCATTTTCCTGCAAATAATTCTCTTTCTTCACATCTCTTTTGCCTGGCAAATTTTGGTTTCCATCAAACAATCAGCTTTGAGACCTAATTTACATAGGCACCAGCCTAACTGAGATCCTTTCACTTAGCATCCTCCCCCGATTTAAACATGCACTCAGAAAGCAGGCCACATCTGAGCAGTGCTTTCATTTAATATTCATTCAAAGGGCTATATCATCAGTTGCTAGTATTGCCCTGGTCACTTTGAACTTACTGCTATATGTTTTTGAGTGTTCTATTAATTGAGTCACTTCAGTATTTAAATTTGCAGTGATAGATGATATCCCAAAAAGGGTCATGGGTAAGTAATGCAAGTTGTAACTCTAAATGTCAGTGCATCTGCCAGAGCAACTGAGTAATGCTACAGGTGATACGATAGCAACAGCACAGGTGTGCTGGACTAACAGAGCAGCTTGTTCTTTGCATTTTAACACATGGGCCTTTTTAATTAAAAATGAGCATGTCCAATTTGTATGTGCAAATGAAGCAGCAAAAATCCCCTGTAAGGCTTTGTACTTAAGTTATGAACTGACACAATTTTTATGGTTTTTCCAGGCTGATTTAAAAAGAGAGATATTTGTTATGGGTAAACCTCCTCGTAGCCCTGTGATGATTAAGAGATCCTGCAACTCACGTGTCAAAGGTCACAGCTATTCACACAGGGTATGGTACTGAATGCCCAGTGTGTGATGTCAGCATCCCCCCTAGCATAAGGACTTTACGTATCTAGTCTCTCAGTTCTTTGCTTTGATCATGTATGTTTGAATACTATCTGTATGCTGTGTCTCATTACTGTTGTGCTACAATGCTGCTGTCAAACTACAAAAATTATTTGCGTAAAAGCATAATGAAATTCTTTGTGGACAGCACCTTACATTACAGTTCTGTTGTGTATTGTATCTCCACTGTATTATGTAGTAGTTCCAGTGTTCACAAAACATCAAAAATGATGGAATTCTTTACACTATTTAGACTGTTTTTTCAATTGTTTTCTAAATGGCTCCTCTTGTTTCAAAGCGTTTCCAGTTATTAAAAAAAACTTTTGATAGCTAAAAATCTAGACTTTATTGCATGTATTGTGGCTTTTGTAATGTGTTTGGTGTTCCTTGATTTTTTTGCATGCATATTCTTTTGAAAATATTTTGTTGCCATAGCAATGTGTGCTGCACTCACTTGATACCATGTTTTCCCTAGCACTGCTATTTGCAACTGTCATTCTCCTCAGCCTTTTGCTTCGTAACAGTCAGTAACTGCATCGATTTTATTTAACCTAATGATCAAATTATTTACGAAGTGTATGTATATGTCTTATATTATGTGCTCTAAAATTCGAGAAGATTCTAAATGAAAATGTAGTCTGCGGGTTATGCTGCTTTTTTTTTGTTGGGACCAAAATATTATACACGTGCATTTTAACATTCACTATGCTTTGTCTCAAAAGCTTCTGAGACTGCTTGTGCCTCTTCCAGTTGATAGCAGAACAGATTTGCAAGGGAACGCAGAGATCTCTTTCTGTGTAGCTGCCCTTTGATTTTAAGTCAGTCTCTCTCTCTCTGGTTATTACGTGCGTGGGGGGCTGTATCCTCCTCCCCCACAAGAAGATACTCGTGTTTTGCTAGAAAAGGTTCAGGCCCTATGTTGCTCTGTATGAAGGGATGCGAAAAACAGTAAAAAGATGCTATACTGGGCAGTATGTCTTGTGTATTCTTCTTTATGGGCTTAATGCCCAAAACTAGGCAGCCACAATTGCACACCTCATTTGCATGCTCAGTTACCATGTGTGTTCCCTAATTAACCATCGATATGCAAATATGCCTCACATGCAGATTGTTGCAGTAACTGTACATGCAAATGAGATGTGCAGTTGTGTATATGTTCATGCATGCAGTTGTAATTGGCACTCTTGAAACTAAAGCCCTAAGTCTTTACTCCTACACAGGAGGTAACACAGTCTAGTAAACTTAGCCAGGGATTGGAAGCTAGGACTCTAGACCCCAGTCACTCTATTGCCTGAGGGTGCGTCTGCACTGCAGTTAAAAACCTGGGCTGGCCCATTCCAGCTGACTCAGGCTTGCAGAGCTTGGGCTGCAGGGCTGTTGCATTGCTGAACTCTGGGACCCTCCCAGCCTACATGGTGCTAGAGCCCCAGGCTGGAAGTCTACACTGCAATGAAACAACCCCTCATGAGCCCGAGTCAGCTGACACAGGCCAGCCATGGGTTTTTAACTGCAGGGTAGATACCCTGAGTATCTAGCTTTCCTGGGTTCTCATCCCAGTTCTACCAGACAAAGACTAGTTTCTGCATCTGTACAATGGAGATCAAAATCCCTATCTGCCTTGCTAGGTGATTGTGATGTTTATTCATTGTTTCTATAGTTCTGTGAATATGTAAAATATTATGTATTTGCTAAGTATTGTTATTTCTAATTCAGTTTGCAGTCTGTCATTTTGCACGTTGTCACGTCAACATTAGCTGACTTAAGTAGAGATACTGTATTTAACAGAGAAGTGTTGGAATTACATGTAGAAGAAGACAGTAGTGCTGCATTGCTTGACGCATTTCTTCCTCTTTTTGCATATGTTCAAGGTACTCAGTCATTTATAGTATGGGTAAGGAGGTTACCCTTTATTGTTTGCAATAAATAAATAAAAACCAACAACCACCCCCCATCAATATGAGTTTAAAAGAAAACTGCACAGAGCTTACCACTGGTATTCAAAGCACAGCCAAGGATTGAGGAAAGGCAGATAGAGCGTAGGTCAGGAGCTCAGTGCTGAATCCAACAGTAATACCTGTTCCCATTTCTGCTGGATAAATCAGATTTTGATGAGAGTTTACTAAAATCAGAAATGTTTTGTTTTATCATTGGCATTTCTCCCTATTAGATAGCATGTTGACAAAGATAATTTTAAAATGTTTTATGCACATCACATACATAGACAGGATTTATATCAGGAAGCATAAAAGTCAAAGGACAGAGATGTACGACCAGATTTTCAGAGACGTTTAAGGAACTAAATATGCAATTAAGTGCCTAGTGGGATTTTCAAAAATACCCATAACCTCTATAAACATTAAATCCAGAATGTTTATAATGCTGTCTGCAGTAAATTGTGCACATTTATTTGAAAATAACCTTGTGTGCAATATTAACATTATGTGTAATTTTAGCCACATGAAAAACTCTGATAATGTGTAATTAGTAACCCTTAATCAAAATGTGGCTTAACTTGTTAGCTTCAGTATAAATCTGTATGTGTTCCATTCTAATAGAACATGTTGCTAGCTGTTGGTTTGTTTTTTATGTTACGATTTTTGCACTGGGAGTGCTGCAAAATACTCAGGCGGCCATGAGCCTAGCAACAAGGGAGAAAGTTGTCTAGAATCACATGACTCCTAGGGCCAAACTGGGCTGCAAAGGGAGTTTTGTCCAGTCTTCTTCAGTTATAAGGTCGGTGGCCATGGAGTGGGAGCTTTGAAATGGGTCAAAGTGTTTGTAGGGGGAAAAATTTGTATTTATCCACCTAATGTACAGCAGGCTCCTCACGAAAAGGACAAAAAAACCCTTTAAATAAGTATTTGGTTTGAGATCTTGTGCATTTGTGTGGTGGATCAGTTGCTATTATGCATGTAATTGTCAAATCACAGAATTGTTCAAACTGGCTAAGGAGACTCTCCTAAGAGTGATAGACCATCATTTTACATATTCTAAAAGTTTGCATTAAAATTATTTTATAAACATCAGATGGAAAAATTAGACATGGCTGTGAGGAAACTCTGTGAGAGGAGAACACGGAAGTAGTTTTGTCCTTATCTATGTTTTTAAAAGGTGTGTGGCTGTCTCTCTGAATCCTTTAGTTTGAGGCAGCTTTGGCAGCACTATTGGTAAGGAATTAAGATGGGGCGGTTGCCAGTGTACAAACCATATAAGTAGCCTGTAAAAACAATGATCATGGTGTTTTTTATGTCATTGAGGTAAACTTTGAACAGCATAAATTGTGATTATTGTCTTTTAAACTTCTGGGTACTGTTCATTAGAGGGGCACTCTTAAATTTTGTGGTTCAGCAACTTAAGAAAATGTAACACGCTATCTGCTGCATGTTGTTCCTGTATGCAAGGAACAAAGTGCAATGGATGAGAATTTCTCAGAGACACCTTCATTTTATGTCAAGAATTAGGATTTCCCAATGCTACTGTCTAATACAGATTTCTGTTGCCATTACAGTGAGGGGTGCAATGGGAAATATCAGCTCCCAGCACTTGACAGAATCATTTTAAACTTCTGACCCAAATTCTCCCACAGAATGCACATAAGTAATCATTAGTAACATTAACGGAAGTTATACTGACTAGAACTGGATCCTACCTTTTGATTGCCCAACCTCCAGCTATGCTTCAGGCTAACCGATCCCTTTGGCCCTGGGGTGGAAGAAGACTTGGAGGGGTTGTGTGTCCATTCTATAATTGGCAATAGTCCCATATGAAAGCTGACAGCAGTGAACTTGTGTGACGTAGTTTGCCCACTCTGCTAGGGAGAAGATACCACCATGCTGTCTCCCACGGCTTTATTCCTAAGTGCCCCAGATGCTGTTATGTAGCTGTTGAGAGGCAGCAATCCTGTTGAGATAAGCATAAAAAAGTTATCCATTTTTTGAGGTACACTGAAATCAGGACAAGATGTCACTCTTATTTGGAAATCGCCTGTTATTAGGCACCATCCTATGGTATCCTTAAAACTGCAGCGTACCATTCTCTTCCACCTTTATTAGAAGACCTTCTCTGGCAAGCACCAATTTGTGTTGGCCCCTTGAGTAGTCACTTAAGTCAGACTGAATAGTATTTTATAAAACTACATTTAAAATGGTTTGCAAGGATGTTACATTACAGTGTTATTACAGGGCTATTTGTTTGTCTACATTAAATGAGTTAATATAGAACTTATTTATTTATGCAAGGATCTGTTATGTGCCCATTACATGGGTGTGTGTTTCAGATTCAATAGGATTAGAGTTTACCCAAACAGCAGTAGGCTACAGAGCTGTAGTGGACCACAGGAAGCAGCAATTTTGAAAGCCGGGGACCCCGACTGAAAAGTCTCTGCCTTTGATAAAAATCATAAATATCTATAGATTGTTAGCAAAGGTGCCAGATGATTTCGTGAATGATTTCCACTGTCACGTTGGTGCACAGGGGGAGAGGCAGTCCTTAAAGCAGGCAGGTTCCTCAAATATGTAAGGATTTATAGAAAGGAACCAACTTCTTGAATTTCATCTGGAGCAGTTGAGAAACCGGTGTAGTTCAGAGCACAGAAGCAATGCTGTGTTTTTTTATTACTGCAAGTAAACAAGACACTATATTTTTCCCTAGTTGAAATGTCATAGTGACCTTCAAGAGTAACCTGATGTAAAAGTGAATTGGAATAGTCAAATCTGGAGAAGACAAAGGCATGGACAAATATGATAAGGTCCATGACATCAAGAAAAGGCCACAAACTCTTAATTAATAATTCATAGGAGAAGATGTGATGTGAGCTTTCTTTATTATCTAGGTATCCAATACCAGTTCAGGTTCCCAAATTACTCCCAGCCTCCAAATCTCTTTGGTGAGGGGAGAGCAGCCTCCACTAATAGTGTGATCACAATCCTAGTAATTACTTTCCTCTTACAACCAGCAGCTACTTCACCTTTTCTAGATTGAGTCTAATGTTATTATAGATATAAATAGATATAAAAATGGCTTTCTATTTGTTCATAACATGATATGCTTTCTTTTGGAAGTTAAGGTTTTTTCACTTCTGATATTACAAGCATCTGTTACATATTGGTTTTGATGCTTAATTAAAAGGGAAGGTAACTCTTTTAAAAGGTCATTACACTGGAAGTACCTACCAACTTTGCCCTTCTAATGTAAAAATGTTACATGTCAACATAATTAGTTTCATTCTTTTAAAAGTGTGTGTGTACTGTACATAGGAATATTGTTTGTCTAGAGAAATCATAATGAATGGATGCTCATGCTTTGCTGTTAAGAATAATTTTTGGTCCTGTTTTGCCTGAGAATACACTTCAGGCAAAGAATGAATAACAATATGCATTATTTGCATTTGAGTTTCACAGTATCTCCATTCCTGCAACTGTTAGTGATATTGAAAAAGCAATGGGACTCAACTCTGACCTTTTCCTTCAGCATAACAAGATTAGAATGGATAAATTTCAAGCTTTTCTTTTTTTAATTTTCACTATGTCCTTCAAAATAGTCTAGTCTTTAAACCTGTAAAAGTTCTAGTGCTTGCTCTTTTCTTTATCTTTTAAAACGGGATATGAAATGTCAAAAAATTTTGTATCATGCCAATATCCAAATTATACTTAAATTAGTAACAATTTTAAATCTTTATTACATTTCAAATCATTTCATTACAGCCACAGCGCCCTGTGTTTGCTCATGAAAACATACACAGTGGGGGGGAACCGTAAGTATATTTCTTATCTACTAAACCAGAGATATAACACTGGCACATAAGGAAGGGGAACAATAACCAGCCATGTATTCAAAAGAATCAGTAAACTACCTAACAGAGTCATGGGATAGCACAGCTATCCAAATAATGTTGGAAGACATTGTCCAGGAAATCCCTGATGGCAAAACCACAGATGAGCTATGAAGATACATATCTCACAAATGAGGATAAATGTACTGTAAATCGTTAAGTACAAAAACGCCTACATTCCTCCTTGTGTTGCACTTAAGATGGAAATGAATTTAAAAACCAGTTCCTGGCTGTTTTGTGATTCCATCACTTTTAGACTTCGTGAGCAGAATGGTAATTATAAAGATTTAATAGTAATTCAGTTTGTCTTCTACACTAGCCCTGAATTATCTCCTGTAAATTATTATTTGTCAAGGGATGTTTCAGGGTTAGCAACTGGATAAGGTTGATAACAAGGATGCAATATCACATTCAACAAGGGAACTTTGCACGAGCAAGGGATAAAACTAGAGAAAGGGTAAAATTTTCAAAAGCATCTCAGTGAGTTAGGCTCTTAAGTTCAGTTTGCAAAAGTGACTTAGGCTCTCTGCTTCTCAGCCAAAGCCCACTGGAGTCAATAGGAGTTTTTCTGTTAATTGCAATGAGCTTTGGAGAAGGCCCAAGAAGCCGAAGTCTCACTGACTTTCAATGAGATTTAAGCTCCAGAGTGCCAAAGGGCCATGTTTGTACAGGCATTTAGGTGCCTAAAGACACGCACAGACATCTAGTGGGTTTTTATAAGTGCCTGCGCACCTAACTCCCATTTAAATCTGTTCAGGCAAATCATTATTCCATTAGTTGGCTATTTCCAGCAGTGACTTACATACAGGAGCTGTAAATCAGACCACAGCAGCAGAAGAAATAATCATCCAGTTTGGAATTCCTTGAAGCCAAGGGGAATTTTATCTGGGTGATGTGAGTACCTAAAATGTACTACAGCCTAGGAGCCAGATAATAGCTCAGCATAAGGGAAAATAAAAACCTACACACACGCTGCTTTGTAGTCTCCCTGCAGTTCTATTGCACGCCAAAGGGGGTGAACTGTATGCTCAGCCTTGCATCAGTGGGTAGGGAGTAGGCAAAGAAACATAGAAGAATGGGGGGAACCCCACAATATACCAGCCAAAACAGCTGAATTGGCACAGTAAAGGTTGCAGTAATCTGCTACTACCATGAGCCAGTAGGAGACTATTCCCCTTCCTGGAGCAAGAGAAGTGTAGAGGAGGAAGGAGGGAATTCCATCCCTCAGATGTTCTTCAACTGCTGTAGTTACATATGACTCCTTATGCAGGACAGTTGTATAAGCACCATCTAGCCCTTATATTAACAACAACTTAATTCACTATTCTTTCACCTCTAACACAGGCACCAAAAGAAAATGAGTTTGGTGGTCTCATTTCTCTTGCCATTTATCCATCGCACACATCAGCACATAACTGACAGGCTAGGATTGAAAAAGTAGAGAGCATTGTGAGGTAGAAAATGCAGCAGTAAAAGACCTGTTTATGAAAGCTAGCACAGTTTGTCCTACATGATGCCGGATTCAAGTCATCACATTCATGACCACTCATAAATTCACTCACAAATGTAAAACAAGAAATTAACCAGTTGCAATGCCTAATGTTTTATCCCCTCGTGGTATGTAACTGCAACTAGCCCTTTGCCTTACTTTTAGCTTCCCTTTCTTCCAGGGATATACAGTACAATTTTTTTAATTTTTTCCCCTTTCTTGTCTCTCTCACTTTCTCCATTTCCATCTATTTTTATTTTATCTGTTCAGCCTCCGAGGCTGCTCTAACTTACACTGAGGGCCAAGCTTATGCCTGGCCAGGCCCAGAATTCAGGAGGTACAAAGGGGACATACACCACAGGAAGAAGTGGGAGAAGTTAGTTTATCTTCTAAGAGGTATAACACAGAATTGGGACCAGCAGCTTACTTTCCTCTCCCCCACACAATGTTTTTTCCCTTCCCCTTTAGGCCAATGGCTGCCCCACCTCTATTTTTTCTCCTTCCACCTTTAACCTAACTCTTTCTCAAAAGCCTGTCCCTCAGGTCTCATACCCTTGGTAGAATCACAGAATAGAGTTGAGAGGTGTTGTGCACAGACATCTTCAGTTAAATTGCATACTGTGTGAGTCCCTCTATACACAGTTGAGTAATCTCATAGGAGTTGTCTTTTACGTAAACTATGCTATTTATTCTATTCTGGACCTAGTCCCAAAGTACTTATGCAGGCAAAAGGTCAGCTGTTTTCAATATGCAGTGTTGTTGCTTTTAGCCGAGTATGTTACTTTAAAAGTTAATTAAATGTTTAAAACAAGCTCCTCTAGTTTAGTAAAGATGAAAATAACTTATTTTTTTAAAACACACCGTTTGTCCTGTTTAAGGTTTCAGGCTCTATATAACTATACTCCTAGGAACGAAGATGAACTGGAGCTCAGAGAGGGAGATATCATTGATGTGATGGAAAAGTGTGATGATGGATGGTTTGTGGGTATGTTTTATTTTGGTTAGTTTTTTTTTTATTTTAATTTCAGAAATATTTGCTGGCCTCATAATTTGGTTATGTTTAGGTAATTGTATAGTTTGATGTGTTTTATGTGGCAAATTGATTGTAATTTGGCACTTATAACAACCCTGATTATGCTGAAGCCTTTGGGATTGGCCCAATTCAGAGCCCTCTGAAGTGAATAGGTAGCCTCCCACTGACTTAATAGAGAGCTCCATAATGCAACCCTCACCCAGACTGAGTGGAATTTACTCACATAATTATCCCAAAGATTCCAGTGGGACTACTCACGTAAGCAAGTATTACTCTGTGTGAGTAAGTGTTTCAGAAATGAGATGAAAGGATTATTTGATCATTCAAAAAGTCTTCCATAAACTAGAAAAATACTTTAACTGTCCTACTAGTCCTAAATTATTTTGGAAATCTTACAGAACAGCTGACAACATCCACTTTTATGACAGATTATTTCATTACAATGAGTATTGTTAAATAACCCTCAATGGTATTAGGTCAATATTTTAATATGCTAAAATTAGCACGAATAATAATCTGGCTACACATAACTGAAATAAAATCAAATCACTATGCCTCTTGTAAGTTCTTTTTCCTGCCTCATATTTTAACTTGGTAACAATATGACTGGGAAATGTAATTCATCAAGCTATGCAATGCATAGGGCAAGTCTGGCCTTTTACAAACATAACAAGTCTATCCTGTCATAATATTTGTAGTGCTAATGAAATCTGAAGAACTGAAAACAAAACTTAAAAGCCACACATGCATAGTGATTACTTACTGTTATTACCATCTTTCATTTATTACTTCTACTTTCAGGAACCTCAAGGAGAACCAAATTCTTTGGTACTTTCCCTGGAAACTATGTCAAGAGGCTGTGAATTTTTTTTCCTACTTATTTATGCTGCATCTCTGCAACACATCTGCATAAAGCTGCTAGAAAACATGCTACAACAGGCCTTCTATTTTCTTGCTTTGCAGTCTCAAATAGAGGTCATCTAGCTCATCATCATTCCCATCCTCATCTGCCAAACTGTTCCAGCAGTATTACAGCAACAACTACAGTGTGAATAACTAAGCTTTTATGAAACAAGAGGAATCGTTTCAACATTTAAGTACTTTCTCCTGTTTTCCTGCTTTAATTTCCCCCCTCACCCATTTGAAACAAAAGAATAGGAAAACCTGGATGGAAGGTACACAGGTGAATCTCCATGGAAACACCTGCACTGTTGTGGGTATTTGTGGTACTAGGTTTAAATGCTAATGGAAAAATTTGATTCTCGGCTTCCACCCGGTAGAAAGAAAAAGTTGCTATTTACTTTAAAAAAAATAAAAAGTTGTTTTGAGTATCCACATTCTTTATAGCTTGGCAGCATATGTTGCTTTCATTCTTTGCCGTATCACAAGTTTGCCTATTCTACTGGTTTACGATATATGACAATTATAATCTGGATTTTTTGCTTGCACTTATATGTTGTGACATAGGCACAGTGATTGTAAAATTTCAAGCAAGAGTAGTTAAAATGGGGAACTGCAAGTGTGTTGGATGGGTGCAATTATATTGGTTAAAATCTCATTTTTTCCAAATAAGCTATAGTGCTTTTCTGTTAAAAATTAAAGAAGTACAAGAGGCATGAAATATTGAGAGTTTGTGGATAATGATGAGACAGGGAGATATGAAGATAGATAACAATAACGACCTAACATTACATAACTATATCTAAATATGTTATAATTAGCAACATAAAATTCGAGAGGTTAGTGTTTTTATTTATCAGATGGAGTTTACTTAACAAAAATAAACAGTGTTAGTGCAAGGTTGTATTCTAATCTAGCCACCTGAAATAATATGCACAGATGTACTGATTTTATTTCACTACATATATATGTATACGTTAACAAATCTGAGTTATGCATTCTTATTTAGGAATATCGTACTACAAAAAAACAGAACAAAGTATTAAAACTGATACATTTTACTATTTTTTTCTGAATGAAACAAATATCTGAACACGTTTTTCCTGATGCAAAGGTAGCATAACCAGTATTCGAAATTAAGAAGCAGGATGATAATGACTATGGCTTTATACAAAACAATTCAAATTTGGTTTCTTCAGCACCTTATCAGATGGCAAAAGCTTCTACTACATTTTTTTGTGGTAAAGGGTTGATCTTATCACCATGTATGCAGTCTCTAGCATTTTGTACATTTTTTTTGTACAGAACCTTTTTGTTGTTTGAAAAAAATTCAAGTTCCTCATTTGATCTTTGCCCTCTTCATATACAAAACATCTTCAGTGCATTTTTCTTTACTTGCCCTCTTACCATAAGCACATCTAGATAGTGCAATTCTGTAAAATAGCATTTTATGCAAAATTCTATTAATGGTTTTCCCAGCCAAATCTAAATGTACATATTCCTTTATTACAGAAAAATGCCATTAAGACAAAGGTAAAGAAACATCTTTATGCAGCATACCTTTATTACTGCAAATTTCATGGCAAAGCTTTATATTTCAAAGGCTTTTAATTTAGATCTGCATGCAGCTTTGCTGTGAGATTCATACCTATCTTTGATGCCATTTATGATGGAAGACTTAAATATCTGTTGCCTGTGATATTTTAAAAAAGTACTGTTTCTACTCTGTAGCTGATTTTTAAAAATACAAGTTTTTCATACCTGGCTTTCAGGTAAATTGACTTTAAATACTTATAAGCAAAGGGTCTCTGTGTTTTTTCTTGAATAGACTTCTAATAAATTCTGCTTGGAGTACAGTTCAGCTTTTCTTCATGTTATTTCTTGACTTACACCATCACATATTTTTACCCTTAGTTTCTTTGTATTTGTAATGAAATGTACCTGTAAACCCAAGTTTATCTGGGGACACAACCACAAAGACTTGTCTTCCACAAGACATACAGTATGTGTTGTCAATTTAAGTCATCCTACTCTTTCAGAACCATGTATATTAAATTGTAAAAAAGACAAAAACAGCTCTTTCACTCAGATAGCTTTCTTTGATGTTAGTTATGTATAGCTCTCAACTCTGTCTTGTTCCACACTTGTACTTTAGATAATTTACATTAAGGTATTTGCCAGCTTTTAATGTTTCTTACTCATAATAATATCCCCTAAAATATTTGCTTCCAAAAGGAATTTTCAGGAATTATATTTCTGCACCAAAAGAGCTAATCTTCTGGGACAGCCATTTCCAGAACTACCTTTCCAGAACTACCTTTCCCTACACATGTTGGTGTAAGGGGATATAAACACAACAATCCAAATCTTTAACATTGGCCAAAGTTCCCACATCTAATTCCTTTCATTAACTTAAATAAACCAATACTATGCGAATCCTATAAATCAAAACACAATAGTAATTTTACTTAAAGAAGACAAAATTATATATTTTTGTTTCACACTTCACTGCAAAAACTAAACTTCTTCCACCAGATGCATTATACACACACAGACAAGAGCTTTATCTATACTATAGCACCTATGTCTGAACAGCTATGCCAGCATAGTCTCCTAGCATGGAAAAGCTTTTTGTGGGTGTACACTGTGTCTGGCAAAGCAGGAACACCACATCATTGAATGATGTTAGCTGTGACTGCACTGGGGGTTTTGCCAGCATAGCCATGCAGGAACAAGTTAAGTATAGCCCAACTCTCAGTCTCCGTTCGAAGCACTTTACCAGTACAGGAATATCGGTATACTATACAACATCAACAAAGCCTTCTTACTGTAGACACAGCTATACTGGCAAAGCTGGGCTTTGTATTAATTAATAAAACAACCCTCTACCAGCAAATCAAACTACACAGGTAAAAAACACAGTTTTGCCAGTATAACTGCATGCATCCTAGACTTCTGTAGGCACAGCAATGTCAGTCAGGGATATGCCACTGCATAACACTGCTGTGCCTCCAGGAATTTGTGGTATAGTGCTGGCCTGACCTCTTCCTCTGGGAAGAGCAATCACCTTGAACTGAAGAGGCATGAACTGCTTCCACCTCAACACAATGTAAATAGTATTAGTGACACCTAGTTTTTTGCTTCTGCTGTCCCCCAACACGCACCTCAGTCTTGGAGACCCAAAAAGGGTAGTGTGGACATCAGCCCACACTACGTTAGGTGGACTTATATTTCTCATGTAGACAAGGTCTAACACTCCACACCTGCCAGACTCCACTGTAGCGGGGGGCCAGATATAGGCCACACATAGGTAGGAAGGTGGCATCACACCCACACAAAAGACTGTTGGGGGCAGAGTGAAACATAAGTCGAGCATGAGCAGGAGATAGAGGTGGTTTTGGGTGAGCATGGGCTACTTAAGTGGCTAACCTGGCTCAGATGCCTAAATCCAGGGGAGGGTTCTCAGCTGATGATCCAAAGAGACAGTAAGCACCTATCTCGGGTTCACCAGACAAACAGCTGAGATGCTGTGAGTAGACATTTACGCCCCTCCCCTTGGCATTTCACTCCTGGCCATCTTAGGTAGCTCCCCCTTCAGCTTCTTGGCTTCTGAGAAGCCCTCTCTTAGGCCCGGTCTACACTTACTTTTGCGATTCGGCGGCAGTCAACGGGAGATACGCAAGTGACGTAAGATACGCAAGTGACGTAAATCACTTGCGTATCTCCCGTCGATTTTGCAGCGTCTCCTCCGCATGCCATCCACACTGCGCTACGCCTACGCTACAGCCTACGCCACTTACCAGGGTGGTTTTCCTGCATCACTTGCTGGATCGACTGAGCACGTCTACACAGACTGCTCAGTCGATCCAGAGCGGTCAATCTAACAGCGGCAAATCAGTGTGGACCCAGCCCTAGACATGATGTTTCAGATTGTCAAAGACATTTAGTCACCTAACTCCTATTCAGTGGGGATTAGGCACTTAATTCTTTCACAATCTGGACCCGAGCTGTACCAGTATATTGTATGGGGCACCTAATGTGGGGCTGAGGATTTCACAGGGGTGGCAGTGCCTAGGAGCTAGACATTCCAACGCTGAATGGGAGCAATATCAAAGTACTTTTAAGGATCTGGGCCTTAAGTCCCATTGACTTGCAATGAGATTTAGGCTCCCTCTTTATGCCTCAGTTCCCTTTCCCCATTTGTAGAATGGGGACGATGACCTTTGTAAATGCCCTAAGATCTGCTGATGAAAAGCAGTGTATAAGAGCTGGGTATTATTATTAAGAGTAGGATTTCCAAAGCACCTAGGGCTAAATCCACAAACAGACTTAGGCATAGCAACCTGACATTATCTTCTATCCACAGAGCAGATATGGCCTAAACATCATGCTTCAAACCCAAGATAAAGAAGCCAGTTTGAGGGAGTAGATGTGATCTCTGCCAATATTGCCATTTGTGTGTTCTTACCCTCTTTGGAATAGTTTTCAAAACTTCATCCAAGAAAAGACTCCACTAAAATGATAAACCTCCAGCTTGCAGACCCTTTCAGTTCTCAAGGTCTTATTCTGATTGTCCCTGTTGCAACGTGCTGGACAACGTCACATTGATTAAAGGGTGAAATTATTCCATTTGCAGAACATCTGCACCAGCAACATGAATCAGTTTGGGGCTTAAGTGGGACGTAAGCATGCTGACCTTCTATCCAAGAGTAGATTTCACACTTTGTGTCCAAAACAAAACCCTCCATCCTCTGTTTTCTGATATAAATACACAAAGTACTCAATAGATCTCAGCTTCTGGTGGACCTATAATCGTTATCTGAGTTTGTAGTACTCATGCGTATGTAAAGCACAGGCTACCGAGAAACAAATAGATAGGAGCTGAAATTTCAAGTAATGATATATTTTGAACTGAGCCACAGGGATGGCATATGAACATGTGCTCAGCAATTTATTCAGACACTGTTGCCAACAACTGAAGCAAGGCATGCTGCCATGCCATTTTGTAATGTTTGGTATTTATTACTTGCCTTTAAAAGCCAACGTACAAAGTGTGACGGGAACATGAGGTGCACCCTGTACATTTGAAAAAGCAATGCACTACCTAATGTGATACAGATGAGAACTATCAGCTATTAGGTAAGTAGCTCTAACAGGACCTTAGATCACCGCTAAATATATTCCCTAACAGCAGTTACAGATACCAAGGGTGAAATCCTGGCTTCACAGAAGGCAAACGTTAAACTCCCATTGACTTCAATGGAGTCAGGACTTTACACATAGATCTGAATTTGTAATCAATGTTACCCGAAAAATAGAAACACAATACTGAAGTAGCTAAACAAGGGGTTCATTATAGAGGTTTCTTGTTTAGCTGCTCCTGTGGCACAATACAGTATCATCTCCTTCAGTCAACTGACATCAGTTTTAAATGTTACAAATAAAAGCCATGTTATCATAACTACCCCTTCAGTCACTGCAGAGTATCAATAGGTAAAGACCTCAGCTTGAGAAATAACTTTTACAAATCTGAAAAAGTGTTTTAGACAAGAAAGTGAAAAGATGTGCATAAAAATATCCCTGAATCCATAATAATACAGTGAAAATAAATTAGATCAAGAGCTGAATCTTTCAAGAAAGGTCATTTTTCAGAGGTTAAAACTGCAATACTAAGATCTAGAAATGTGAGCTGAACAGTAGCTGAACAGGAAGTTTCACCAGCAGTTAACCCTGTAGGTGGATATTTAGAAGATGTAGATTTCTTCCAAAGCACTAAGGCAATCTCATGCAGGTTAGTTGCTGGGATACAAAGGTTGGGTTTGTTCACTATTGGCCAGAAAAATATTTTTCTACAGCCTGGTTTTAAATACCCTGGAACAATTACTTTTACTGTGGTTCAGCTTCTGAATCACATCCACTAGTCAGTCAATATCTTTCTCCATAGAGCCACTGAGAATAAAGTGAAAGTCCATTCAAGGAGAAAGTTGTTCTCTCAGTTCAGGCAATGAGTTTCTCCAAAGATGTGTTACTATGCATGTCAAATGCTGTTTGGACCAAAGAACTGCACTGGTATATGAAATTCATTGTTTTCCTATACATAAACTATATGTCAGCCCCAAAACTCTGAAAGAACGTCATAAACATTAATGCAGCACCTTTCCAGGGTTAGTGAGCAGTAGAGAAAATCATGAAACTAGTGAAAAGCACGAACATCATGGAGCTGTAATTGTTGGTCTAATCCTGGTTGTTGCTTGCATTCAGGGTTCAGGCCCCCAATTCTTTAGCAGCCCTGTACACACCATATGTGAAGCAATCTACAGAATGGTGCCTTTATATGTAAAACCTGAACCTCTAAGTGTTATATAAAGAGTAAAGCATAATTTTCACAGGTAGCAAATATGAAGGAAATAAAATCAAAAAGCAGAAAAATGTAGAGATGGCACCAGAAAGTAGTCATTGGTTATATTAAATGAATGCCTTAATGCAGAGAAGAATGAAGTGGGGCTCGTTAAAAACAGTCATTACACAGATGCATCATATTTGATTAGGATTCTGATACATGGAGGTTTCTCCTTGAGCAGATTATCATTACATCACAAATGGTACTGCAGAAAAAACTGTTGCTTGACAACCAGGAATGTGTTGTTAGGTTTATCTTCAGTACAGACACTCCGATGAACAATGGGACTATTTGTCCCAGGATATCTATAGCCAGACCTCAGCAATGTGTGTCTCTTGCTGCCAATGAAAATAACTTGAGAACTTTGAGTGCACAATTTTCCAGGACACAGACAAGTTGCTCACACCCACAAAAATAAACTTACACAGAGGTAACCCTTCCATGTCTTCTCGCCAGCGGAGAAGATGGTAACACATTATTTTAACAGATGCCTGAAGAACAATTTAATGAAAATACGTATCAAATTTCTCATACCATCAATGACAGACAGCTATATATAATTGCACTGAGTACCTGACAACGATAAGGCAGACGTGAAGTTTACTGTTATAAGTTATTGTTTTTCTTTACAAGGAAGGTTCACGCACTCACCTGGGAACATTTTTAATCTTCAGTGAATGAAACAGTAGCAGCAATCATACTGGGGGTACTATAAAAACCAAACATGATAAAGCTGGATAAAAAAGTTTATGTCAGAGCTAGTTTTTGACAGAAAACTATATTTTTGACAAAATCAATACATATTTTTTAAATGTCTGCTTTCTGTGAAAAATTTCAATGATGAAAAAACCAAATACCTGTAAACTGATGATGCACCACAGCCAGGAATATCCATGATGCACTGCAGCAGCTCAGCAAGAGGGAAGACCATGCATTATGGGAGACGTAGTCTGGCCAGGGGCCCACCCCACAAAAGAATCATGAGGTATCCAAACTACAATTTCAATGGGGTGCTGCGATGGCATTTCCAAATCAAAAGTTTTGGTTTTCAGTTTTTGGAATAAAAAAAAAAGAGATCTGACTGTATTTTAAAGAAACCTTATTTAGGGCGCAGGAAGAAATCATCCCAATGTTCAGAAAGAATAGCAACTATAGCAGGCAACCAGCTTGGCTTAACAATGAAGTCTTTGGTGAGCTTAAACACAAAAAGAAAGCTTACAAGAAGTGGAAACTTGGACAGATGACTAGGGAGGAGCATAAAAATACAGCTTGAAGATGCAGGATTGAAATCAGGAAAGCCAAAGCACAACGGAAGTTGCAGCTAGTAAGGCACATGAAGAGTAACAAGAATGGTTTCTACAGGCATGTTAGCAACAAGAAGGTTAGAGAAAGTGTGGGCACCTTACAGAATGGGGGAGGCAACCTAGTGACAGAAGACATGGAAAAAGCTGAAGTACTCAATGCTTTTTTTGCATCTGTCTTCATAGACAAGGTCAGCTCCCAGACTACTGCACTGGGCAGCACAGAATAGGGAGGAGGTGAACAGCCCTCAGTGCTGAAAGAACAGGTTCAGGACTATTTAGAAAGACTGAACATGCATGAGTCTACAGGGATGAAGGCAGTGCATCCGAGGGTGCTGAGGGAGTTGGCTGTTGTGATTGCAGAGCCATTGGCCATGATCTCTGAAAACTCATGGTGACTGAGGGAGATCCCTGATGATTGCAAAAAGGCAAATATAGTGCCCATCTTCAACAAGGGGAAGGAGGAGGATCTGGAGAACTACAGACAGGTCAGCCTCACCTCAGTTCCTGGAAAAATCATGGAGCAGGTTCTCTAGGAATCCATTTTGAGGTACTTGCAAAAGAGGAAGGTGATCAGGAAGAGTGAGCATGGATTCAACAAGGGCAAGTCATGCCTGATCTACCCAACTGCCTTCTATAATGAGATGACTGGCTCTGTGGATGTGGGGAAAGCAGTGGACGTGATGTACTGTGACTTTGGCAAAGCTTTTGATGTGGTCTCCCACAGTGTTCTTGTCTGAAAGCTAAAGAAGTATGGGTTGGGTGAATGGAATATAAGATGGATAGAAAGCTGGCTAGATCATCAGGCTCAATGGGTAATGATCAATGACTCGATGTCTAGTTGGCAGCCGTTAACAAGCGGAGTGCCCCAGGGGTCAGTACTGGGGCCGGTTTTGTTCAACATCTTCATTCATGACCTGGAGGATGGGGTGGATTGCACCCTCAGTAAACTGCAGATGACACTAAGCTAGGGGGAGTGGTAAATATTGGAGGGTAGGGATATGATACAAAGTGACCTAGACAAATTGGAAGATTGGGCCAAAAAAACCTGATGAGATTCAAGAAGGACAAGTGTAGAGTCCTGCATTTAGGATGGAAGAATCCCATGCAATCCTACAGACTGGGGACCAACTGGCTAGGCAGCAGTTATGCAGAAAAAGACCTGGGGGTTACAGTGGACAAGAAGTTGGATATTGAGTCAACAGAGTGCCCTTATTGCCAGGAAAGTTAATGGCATATTGGGCTGCATTAGTAAGTGCAGTGCCAGCAGATCATGGGAAGTGATTATTCCCCTCTATTCGGCACTGGTGAGGCCAGATTTGGAATATTGTGTCCAGTTTTTGGCCCTCCATTACAGAAAGGATGTGGACAAATTGGAGAGACTCCAGCAGAGGGCAACAAAAATGATTAGGGGGCTGGAGCACATGACTTATGAGGAGAGTCTGAGGGAACCAGGCTTGTTTAGTCTGCAGAAGAGAAGAATGAGTGAGATTTGACAGTAGCCTTTTTCTACCTGAAAGGGGGTTCCAGGGAGGATGGAACTAGGCTGTTCTCAGTGGTCGTAGATGACAGAACTACAAGCAATGGTCTCAAGTTGCAGTGGGGGCGGTCTAGGTTGGATATTAAGAAAAACTTTTTCATTAGGAGGGTGGTGAAGCACTGGAACGGGTTACCTAAAGAGTGGTGGAATCTCCATCTTCAGAGGTTTTTATGGTGCGGCTTGACAAAACCCTGGCTGGGATGATTTAGTTGTGGTTGGTCCTGCATTGATCAGGCAGTTGGACTAGATGAGCTCCTGAATCCCTTCCAACTTTAATTTCCATGATTCCATGAAATATCTGGGGTATTGATCTTTCACTGAAAAGTCAGTATTTTCTGTGAGGAAAATAATCATTTTCCTACCAGCTCTACTGCATGAATATAATGGATTATCAGCAGAATATGCATGCATAGATGGAATGATTAATGCTTGATATCCCCCCAGATATCATAATTATCACAAACTATTCTGACATGTCAGTGGCCTGTAGGTGGTATACAATCAACCTAGGTGGAGGCAAATCTTCACAGAATAAGCTACTGCACAAGACAGCCTACAAAGAACTATTATAAAGAAGAAATTAATCCTTTCAGAACTTTCTTTACTGGGTTTTATCTTGTATTGTGGTTGAAACCCAATTTTTAACATCTGGTCTGCTGGCATTAATACTATTTTTATATTTTAGAAATAACATTTGTTATGAAAAGGAACACAAAAATGAATAATTATATGGATTGTAGAAACTAAAACAAATGAAAAAAGGCAGCTAGGTTACATTTTTGGTCTACTAACATTAATGGTGTCCTATAATACCGGCAGGCATTGCATATTTAGTATTTCATCTCTATTTGTGTATGACAGACTGTATAAACATGGATTGTGTAAGATATAACCAAGTACTTTCTTGAGACAGACAATGATCTCAGTTGGGGTCTCTAGGTGCTATTGGAATGCATATAATAAATAATAATTAGTGGATTTTGGTAGTACTCCAGTAGGAAAAGATTAACAAAATATCACTCAATACAGCAATAGAGAAAGTAACTAAAAAAAACAACCCAAGAAGCAACATTTTACATGCTCAAAAAGTAAAGTGACAAAACCCTTGCATTTTGGCAAACTTTAGGTACCAGGGAATGTTTGGAGGCCTCTAAGTATTTAAATAACAACTGGTGACGGGTCAGGTAGCTGAGACCACTTCTCGGCGCTAGGTTCAGATCAATCTATGCAGATCTGCACACATGAGCATGTATCTATTCTGTTTCCTGTGGAAGG
>ML675624.1:36159585-36170452 GCA_007922155.1 Mesoclemmys tuberculata | reverse complement strand
TGAACTCCCACAGATGTCTATCTATTGGAAATCTACAAGTTTGGAAGATGGGGTACATGGGAGAGGTAGAGGAGGGGAGTTGCTGCTTTTCACAGTACTGTACCCTGCTCTGTACCCAAATTTCTGCACAAAATAAAACAAGTGAAGGAATACAAGTCAGATGTATTACACTCTGATTGGCCCACTCTGTGGCTGCAAGTGGACCAAAGTGACAGCCGCATAGGTCTACCAGGAAACTCACTGCCAGGGTCTGGGAAGCCACCGAGTAGCTGCTGTGTCTGTGGGACAGCTCTAAGCTCCACATAATAAAGGAATCCCTTCCCCCTGGGTGTTACAGATCCACAGATTGTGGAGGAAGTGTAGCATCAAAAATCCACAAACCCCACCGCAGAGGATAGTGTTTTTCTTTCCCTTTAGCCCATTGTCCTGGGTCACCCATGAGAAAGGGCAGGGAAAAATCTAGGCCAGTATATTCACATGTTAAATATATGGGGCAAGAGAAAACAAAAGCATGAGCAAGCAAGCAAGATGTCAGGTGAGATTTTCAGAAATGCCTAAGTGATTTAAGAACACAAGTGTCACTGAAAGTCAAATGAAAGTTGTACCCCTAAATCATTAGGCACATTTGAAAATCCCATCCATTAACTATTCTTTAACAATGTTCCTAGTCAATGTAAATCCTATTTGGACCCCTTTAAAATGACCCAACATCCGTGCAAAAGCTTAGAAATATACACTGATAATAAAAGAAAGAGATCAAGCTGATAAAGAAAGACATCAAATCATATATTTAATCAGGATGCCTCCACATGTTAGATTGGTGCTAAATGAACAACTAGAGAACAGCACCACAGATAAGAAATGAGAAACACTGGGGGTGACTGAACATGTTGTTCTAGCTAGATCACCACAGTATTATTTAACGCAAGTATGTGATTCACTGAGAAAACCAGAGTTTAATGACCCTGATGACCCTGAGTCAGGCTTCCTTCAGGGTAGGGTAATGGTCTGGGGTTAGCACTCTGGACTGTAATACGAAACATGTACTGATACTGGCTGGCTCAAGATCTGCTAAAGGTATTTTCTTACACGGCCGCTGATTCATCTGTTATAGTTAGGTATTTTTTACTTGAAACGTTGGAGATATTTGAATAAATGAGCATCAGCCCCTCCCTTCCTTAAAGACCATAAAAGAAGATAAATGTGTCTAAAACATTTGTCTGAGGTAGCAATAAAAAGTAATAAAAAAGTGACATTTATATAGCACCTTTCATCAGGGCCACCACATGGGGGGAGGGGCGACGGGTACCCTTTATTGGGGCCTGGAGGCACTGGGAGGCTCAGCCCAGGCTGCAACCCCCATGGGTATGTGTGTGGGAGGGGGCGCGTGTAACAAGTCTGTACTGGGCCCAAAAAATTATGCTTGGGCCCTGCCTTTCATCCAAAGAGCGCTACAAACCATCCACAGGCATCCCTTCCTCCTCTGCTACAATTAAGCCATCTCTGAGATGGAAGGCAGCAACCATTCAACAGTACAAAACAACACTACAGACAGTATGAAAGAGAAAGTGAAGAATATCAGACCCCACTGAACAGCAAGGGTATATTTACTAGTAGGCCAATATTTTCAAACGAAATGTCAGACACAATCCTTGTTTAAGGACTTAAGCAAGTGGCCTGATTTTCAGAGGTACCAAGCACCCTCCCAAGTACACACCTCCTTCTGAATTAACGAAGTTAGAAGTTTATTAATGTAGCATCTTAGCCAAGGACCAGGGGGCATAACACAACAAACAAATGCAAATTTTAAATCACAACTCCAAAAACAGATACAAATTTTTAAAACACCCTAAAAACACAAGATTAATCTTTCCCTAAAATCAGATATACCTTTAAAATTACCACTCCTAACACGATATATGAAAATATGATAAAAAATTAGTACATTGCTCCATCAGGGTCAAAGGTAACCTCTCTTTCACATATTGTTTTCTTATTTTTATGGCCAACCAGGCAAACAGGGAAAGAGCCCATATAGCTGAAATATTATCACTACTGCCAAGTCTCCTGCTTGCTGAGGTGATGTGGTAAAAGGCACCTGGGCCAGAAATGGAGATAACCATTTGTTTCTTGGATGGCAGGACATGTAAACAAGATAAAAAACAGTGTGGTAAATCTTTAACCTGGCCAGATGGCATGAACAAGGACTATTATGTCTCTCAGTACCAGCATACCTCCCTTCCCTTAGGCCATCTGCACCATTTGGAAACCGAGACTTGTACAGATCCTCCTTAACATACTGTTGTTCAAAATAGCCAAATATTTTTCATCACTGTGAATATTCTTTAAGTGAGAAAGCCAAAGAGACATATTTATTGTATGAAGAACTGCCATATCAAATTGTTTGTAGGAGCTTAATTAACGTTTTCACACTTTTGCCTACATTTCTAATTATATCCAGTTCTGAAAAGCCCACAGAATGGAGAGAAAGTGGTGAACCTGCAAAACCCAAGGGAACTTTAGAGTATGTATCTTATTAAGCTGTTCCTCCAAGGATACAACTTTGGAAGATGCTGTCAATTCATATGCCGAATACAGAGCCAAATGTTAATAAAAAGTAACTAGGCCTAGGACGAATCAGCACACTGCCCTACCACTGCCCGCCCACTGAAACCATGGGGAGGTCAGAGGAGCTAGGCACCTAGGGAAATACAGTGACTCATTTGTACACATTTGTATTTATATGCTTAACTTTGGGGAACCAAGTTTGAAAACGATGGCTCTAGATAACCAAAATCGTTCAGGATGTCAGTTTTCTGTCTCAACTTAAATACAGCACTTCCAGCAGCACAACGTTCCCAACCACTGTGTGGTGAAGACAGGTGATAGCTGAAACTATTGCTTATTAGGCAAAATGTGCTCATTTTACCGTTATTGTCCCATCCCTACCTCCCCACTTGTCTGCTTTATTCACCTGTGTGTTGTCAAAAGTCTAGAGTGAGAGCTCTTTGAGGCAAGGACTGGTTTCCTATTATATATTTGTACAGCACCTAGCACAGTGTGCCTTGATCTTTGATTAGGACCCTTAGGCAATACAAATATATTAAAAAACCCAACAGTATTAAATGAGTGTAAATTTGTGTCACTTACTAATTCTATTGTATTCAATTCAGTGTGTTTCACTGTGCCTGTCCCCACAGCATCTGAATGCCTATTAACACACATTTCCTGTAACATCTTGGTTATCCTTAGCACGGTTCCAGGAAATGCCATTAGTGCACTGTGGCTAAGGTTTATAAAGCCATAATATATCTTAGAATGACAATCTATAAAATACATGATCATGTTCAGTGATTACAAATGTTTGACTGTAAAAATATGTAATTCTCCTATATGCAGAGACTTTTGGAAGTTATTTTAGGCTCTGCAAACAGCACAAGGGGGTATCTGTATGTTCTATAATCACACAACCCATAGCATCTGTAAGTTTGATGCCAGCAGCTGAGAAGTTCACCTCAAACTTTCTCTTTGGTGTACATCTTCTGCTCATCAGAGTCACTTCAACACATAGCACATCCAGAACTCAGAAGACAACTAGAAATGATGGAATCTGTCAGAATCAGAAAGTGGTAAGGACCTGTGACTGAATGTTTGAATTCTGGATAATTTGAAATGTTTATTGAATTCTTTGTAGTTCAGAGTCATCTTAACACTTCATACATTACCAAAACACTCAGTGCAATTATTTAAAATGTGCCTTAGTACATATCTGAAGGTTCTGAATGTATGGCTCTTCTCTCAAGAATATCTAAGACCTGTATATATATCTAGAATACCTGTATATTTTAATACCTACACTGCTACTGACAAACGATAGCAAAACCCAATCATCAGCTCTCTCTACAGGTGTTATACGAGCAAGACTATTCTAAACCTAGTGTTTACATTTTCCTTTCCTAAACTGGGGGATTTTTCTAAAGGGCAATTTCACTAAGAAATAGCTTTCTTGAATTTGCAGCAATACAAGTTGCAATAGTTTATATGAATCAACAGATCTTCAAATTTCCCCATTCCAAAGAATGGACTTTCAATGCGAAATACCCCATGAGTCCAAAATTATCAGATCTGGAATTCTACAGTATTAGAAAATTCAGGAGTTAAAACTTCAGATTGTTGTGTTGAGTGATATTCACAAGACTCTCAAAATGGTACTATACAATTATATCCCATGGCTTTGGAAAGTTACTTCTAAAGATCTAGGCCCAGATCCTCAAAGGCACCTTTTAATAACGCATTAATATTTGGTCTTAATAATGTGTGTGTGTGTGTAGATGTATGTACACATACACTGGTTATAATCTTACAACATATTTTCAAGTATATATGTATATCTATCACACAATAGTTTTATATGAAGAATTTGAGATGCAGGAATTGAGCAGACCTGTTAAAAATGCCTTTGATAGTTATGCTGGGTTGGATTTTTTTAAAACATACTAATGTATATTTCACAAAGTATGGGGGACACATTTTCAAACGTGAAGTAACAAATGACCCTTAGAAATATACATACCCTGCTGCTGTCACAAAAACCCTACATTTCACATGGAGTTGTGAGATGCACAATTACTTGTTTGTGTACAAAATGGGTGAAGGTTTTGTATTTTTCTTGCTTTAAGTAAAGTATATTTTTGGGTCTGAACAGGCTGACAATAGGTGGGATTCACCAGGGGACATATGCTAAGTGTTGCGGCACTTTTAGATGCCCTGCCACGAAGTGGAATTCACAACCCTGCGTTAGATGCACAGGCTTCCCATAAAATGCATGGGGAAAGTTAAGTGCCTAAAAATGGATTCACAAAACACAGCATGCTGAGCAGGGTGCTGCCTAAATTAGCTTTTTGGAAATGCTGACAAGAGGGGTGTGACCTAAAGCCTGCCCTTCAAAGGGATCAGGCACCTAACCCTAAGCTGGAGGGAAGATCTCCCTTCACTCAAGATTTGTAACCCCGAAAGTTATGCACCTAAGCAAGGTCAGTTGTTTTTCAAGGAGCAAAGGATGTGATGCCTCCCTGATAACCTTTAGCTCAACAGTTTGAGCACTCACCCAGATTTGAATTCCCTCATCTGCATGATGCAGAGCAGAGACCTGAACGTGGGTCTCCCACCTCCTGGGTGAGCACTCTAACTACTGGACTCTGGAGTATTCGGGGGGTAAACCTCTCTTCTGATTAAGCTATTCCACTCTGCATAAAATACAGAGAGCATGAGATTAATTTGCTAGATTAGTAGTTAGGGCACTCACTTGACAGATGAGAGACCCAAGTTCAAGTCCCTGCTCCAATGACTATTTAAGTATTTATACAAAGTGGAACAGCTTTAACAGATGAGACAGAGATACCCACCCTAGAATACCACATAGCCCAGTGGGAGTATGACACTTATCTGGCAGGTGGGAGATCTGGGTTCAAATCACTGCTTTGTATCAGGTGGAGAAGTTATTTGAACTCAGGTCTCCAAAGCCTAGATGAGTGAACTAACCACTGGGCTAAAACTTATAGAGGGGCCCCCACCACCTTCTTCAGCAGCGCTATGTGCAGAGTCCAATACAGGAGATGTGCCTCAAGGCTACCTCTGAGTGCCTCTACTTGACTGGGCCCCACACATGAGGGAATACCAGAGACTTCGATATGAGCTGGGCACTGAGCTCCTCAGTGACATCATGACTGTGGCAACTTTGTGCATGCACATTGGCAGAAATGTAGGGGAATTTACCAGTGGAAATTTAGGCACTTAAGGCATTTAGGCACCTGCAGGGTTAGGTGGTGGCTGAGTCGTGGTTTTAAGAATCTAAATTTTGGACTTCAGTACCTAACATGGCAGTTAGATACTTAAGTCCCCTTAATATCCCTTTAATAAAAAGGATAAAATTAAAATTATAAACATTTACTACTTAAAATAATGGCGAAACTCAGGAATTCAATCTGAATAACTACAATGCAGACAAGCATCCCCAAAGGTCTCAGTGTGACTAGCTACGTTCTGTGGCTGCTGCTAACTGGCTTGCATCCCATCCTTATACTGAAAACAGAAGGCCGTATTTGTCTGTCAGCTGTTGCTGTTTGTTAGGACCCAATAAACATGGTTAACTCTTCCATAGTAACCACTGCTAAAACGTTACACCAAAACCACAAGGTGAAAGAAAAACTACGGCTTTAATTAGCCATTTATTCATTGAAGAAATGATAATCACAAGTTTCAAAATTCCTGATGCCTGCCTCTTGTGGAAAAAATAAAAAACCTCATGTATTGCTGTCAGCAAATGAAGACAGGCATACAAATGATCACAACATTTGTCTGTATATATAATCTGGTCCCATGATAGACTACAAGATATATATGAAAATATGAATCCAGGAGTTTACTGTATGTTCTGGAGAAAGTCCTGGGTTTCACTGCACACTATAAAAAATTGTTACAGCCCTCCAGTAAAAGATAACTAAGGGATTTTCTTACAAAGAAGACTCAGATTGCCACTTACAGCATAACAGGTACTGTAGGTGTAAATTTTTATAACAAGCTAGGAAGGAGAAGTGTTCTTCTTATCAAATAAAACAGAGAAGTATTCTTTTATTGGCAGATGTGGCATGAGTGTTAATTAATGTTACATTTCAGGGATGCCATGACTAAATTACCATATATTGTTTATAATGAAGATATATTCTTTTCACCTTGCAGAAAGAATACTGAAAGCTACCAAGAAAGCCCTATGTAAATTTAGAGAAACTTACATTTAAATTATATTTTAAATATTTATAAAATGAATTCCACCCTTTTATAGAACTAGAACAAGTCAATGCTGACAGCATAAAATGGTCAGCTTGGCAAGCATGATTATTGTCCTGGTAACTTCAATAAACAGAACTCTTTTTGCAGGACTCTGTTTAAATAAAACAGGCTAGGACAGACTGAACAGTTTAGTTAGCACTTCCAGCCTTTCGGTAGCTAGTCCAAAGTATGAATATTTAAACGACAGTAGTTTTAAGATTTAAAAAATATGTTTTTAAGTAGCTTTTATACAATAAATATGTAAGTGTTAACAGCTTTTCCTTTTGCCACAGTAAATCTACTGGAAACTTCATAGCATCAATAATTGTATATGATAATACAATAGTTTGCTCATAAAGAATCCTTCATCTAAGAATCTCAAAGTACTTTACAAACTTTAATTAAGCATCATCAGTTAAGCAGAATAAGGAAAATAGACTTCAAAAAGCATACTTTAACAAACTCAGAGAACTGGTAAGTAAAGTCCAATGAGAAGAAAATGTAAAGGAAAAAGAAGTTCAGTAGCAGTTTCTCAAAGAGACAATATTAAAGGCACAACAGCAAACTATCCTCATTTGAAGGAAAGGCAGGAAGAATAGTAAGAGGCCAATATGGCTGCATCAGGAGCTCTTTAATTGAAAGGAAGCTCTTTAATCTGAAAATCAAAAAGGAACCTTACAAAACGTGAAAACATGGACAAACTGCTAAGGAGGAGTACAAAAAAAGAACAGCACAAACATGTAGCATAAAACATTCCATTTGCAAACAGGGGTGTCCTCCAAAATTTAACTTTGACCCCTTTTGGAGGGGCACTTCTTTGCCCCCCTCGTCCCTGGTCCCAGGAGGAGCTCGCTTTTCTCCCCAGCACATCCACAGTGGATTCAGGAGGCACTAATGCTCCCCTCTGCCCCAGCAAGTGTTTGCAAATACCTGGAGGATGAAAGCCAGCATGGACTGATCAAGAACAAATCATGTCTAACCAGCTTGATTTCCTTCTTTGACAAGATAACAGGTTTACTGGACCAGTTTAGAGGGAATACAGTAGGCATAATGTACCTGGACTTTAGCAAGGCTTTTGACATAGTCCCACATGACATTCTCATAATTAAGCTGGAGAAATGCAGGCTCGATACAACTACGAATAAGTGGATACACATTTGGCTAAACAACCACAAAGAGTAATTATTAATGGAATGTCGTCAGATTGGAAGGAGATTTCAAGTGGTGCACTTCCTAACTGTAAGAACAGTAGGACAATGAAACACAAACTGCTTAGGGAAGTAATGGAATCTCCTTCATGGGAGATTTTCAAAAAGAGGCTGGGTAGCCATCTGTCTTGGATTGTTTAGACACAACAAATCCTGCATCTTGGCAGGAGGTTAGACTAGATTACCCTTACAGAACCGTCTAACCCTATGATCCTATGTAGGGACAAAATCAGAAAGGTTAAGACACAAAATGAGTGGCATCTGGCAAGGAACATAAAAGACAGTAAAAAAGAGCTTTATAAATACAGGAAGAAGAGAAAGATGAAAGAAAGTGAAGGTCCACTGCTCAGCAGGGCAGAAGCACTAATAAGAGACAACACCAAAAAGGCTAAGCCGTTAATACCTATTTTCCTTCAGTCTGCACTGAAAAGGTGACCAGATGCTTAATACACTTAATATGAACAACCGGAGGGGGGGGGGGAAACAAACAGAATAGGGAAAGAACTAGTTAAAGAATATCTAAATAAGTTAGATGTAATTAAGTCAGTAGGGGTTGATGAAATTCATCGTAGGGTACCTTAAGAAGCTAGCTGAAGAAATCTTAGAACCATTAGCTATTACATTTAAGAACTCATGGAGGACAGGTGAGGTCCTACAGGACTGGACAAGGGCAAACACAGTACCTATCTTTAAAAAGGGGAACAAAGAGGACCTGGGGTATTATAGGTCAGTTAGTCTAGCTTCGATACCCAGAAAGACATTGGAACAAATGACTGAATACTCAGTTTGTAACATCTACAGGATAATAAAGTGATGAGTAATAGCCAACATGAATTTGTCAAGAACAATCATGACAAACCAATCTAATTTCCTTCTTTGACAGGGTTACTGGCCTAGGGGATAGGAGAGAAGCAGTAGACGTGATGTATCTTAATTTTAGTAAGGCTTTTGACGTATTCCCAGATGACAAATTATGGAAATATGGTCTAGGAGAAATTATAATGTGCGTGCACAACTGGTTGAAAAATCATACTCAAAAAGCAGTTATCAATGGTTCACTGTCAATCAGAGAGGACATATCTAGGGGATTCCCATGGAAGTCTGTGCTGGATACAGTACCATTCAATACTTTCATTAATGACTTGGATCATGGAGTGGAGAGTACACTTGTAAAATCTGAAGATAGCACCAAGCCGGGAGAGTTGCATGCACTTTGGGGGACAGGACTGCAATTCAACATGGCCTTTATAAATTGGGAGAATTGGTCTGAAATCAATAAGACAAAATTCAACAAAGACAAGTGCAAAGTACTTCACTTAGGAAGGCAAAATCAAATTCACAAAGACAAAATGGGGAATAACTGGCTAGGCAGCAGTACTGCAGAAAATGATCTGGGAGGTTACAGCAGATCACAAATTCAATATAAGCCAACAAAATGATACAGTAGCAAAAAAAGTTAAAATCATTCTGGGATGCTGTAACAGGGTATACAAATCCTGCACCAGTTGGAAAGAGTTAAGCAGCTGTGCTGGGCCCAGGCAGCCCACCACACCACAACTACAAAGCATGCATGGCTTGGAGGAGGAGATCAAAAGGAGGACAGGCCAGCCCAGTGGGGCAGCAAATAGTGGAGGTGAACTGGACATTCTAAGTTACTGGGAAGGAGTAATGCAAGAGCTTCCAAAGCCTGAGGCCTGGCTGTAGTGTTGCTGCAAAACCCAAAAGGAAGAGGCTTGTGATTCTCAGGAGGCCTGAAACTTTATTTCTTATTCCAGTTATTTAATATCTTTACTTTATCTGTCAGAAAAGAGGAGACTGGCAGGAAGTGATCCAGGGAGGCAGCAGTATAGCACTCTTGTGGTGCAGGACTTGATTACTTACACTGGATCAGAACCTGGTAGAGACAGTGGGCCCAGGTTCCCCTACCATTCCCAGAGGGTGCTGAGTGCAAAAGCCTACTACCTCTGATATGAGAAATCTAAAGGAGAAAAGATCCTCAGGACAGAAGGATCAAGATCCCAAGACCTCAGTCCACGGGGAGACGCAGAGCTCCCCTCTCCTAACCCAGATGGCAGACAAACACATGTCCTGGCTGGAAAACTGAGTCACAGAAGGAGCTGACCGCCACAGGATCAGCATGGCTGTCAATAGGGAGTGCCAGGAAAGAAGAAAACCTGCCATGCCCTGCCCAACCACTGGGTGGCACTATGGAAATTGATCTCCTTCACAGATGTATTAACAGGAATATTATATATAGGGCATAGGAGGTAATTGTCCTGCTCTCCGTGGCACTGGTGAGGACTCAGCTGGAGTACTGTGTCCAATTTTAGGCACCACACTTTAAGACAGATATAGACAAACTGGCGAGAGTTCAGAGGAGAGCAATACAAATGATAAAAGGTTTAGAAAACCTGACCTATGAGGAAAGATTTAAAAACTGCACGTTTATTCGTGATAGAAGAAGACTGGGAGAAGGGGGACCTGAGAAAAATCTTCAGGTATGTTAAGGACTGTTAGAAAGAGGACAGTGATCAGTTGTTCTCCATGTCCACTCAAGGCAGGACAAGAAGTAATGGGCTTAATCTGCACCAAGGGAGATTAAATTAGATATTAGGAAAATCTTTTTATCTATAAGGATAATTAAGAGAAGTTGTGGAATTTCTATCACTGGAGGTTTTTAAGAGCAGGTCAGACAAGCACCTGTCCAGCCCTCTGTCCATCTACAATGAGTTAGAGCATGTATACTGGCACAGTAAATTCCCCACGCTGCCCCACCAATTTCACTCAGCTCTCACCTGAAGTGACCATAACTTTTGTAACTCAGGGGTGTG
>ML675624.1:35883544-36159575 GCA_007922155.1 Mesoclemmys tuberculata | reverse complement strand
TCAGCTCTCACCTGAAGTGACCATAACTTTTGTAACTCAGGGGTGTGAATAAATGACCCTGCCCCCCAAGTGACATAAGTTACACCAACATAAGCTCCAGTATGGACACCATTATGTTGCTGGGGAAGCTTCTCCCCCAGCATAGCTTCTGCCACTCGCTGGAGCAGTTACACCAACAGGAACTGTCTCTCCTATCGAGGTAGAGTGGCTACGTTAGAGAACTTACAGAGGTGCAGCTGCACGGGTGCATCTGTGCCACTGTAAACTCTCTGGTGTAGCCATGCCCTCAATCTTTATGCTCTGCCAACCCTCTGCTGAGACTTCCAACAAGAATACCAGTTAATACCCATGGTGATCATGATTTTGTGATGTAGACACTAGTCTACTAGGATCTGCATTTAACCACTAATTTATTTCAAACAGGCCAAAATACAGTTCTCAGATGGTCACTACTGTCAGTCAACGGACCTTATTTCACATGTTTGGAACTTAATTATAAATGTTGGGGTAGACACTCAGATCCTGATCCTTCACTCTCTTCTGCATGTTATTGTCTTTCTGCATGCAAATAGTCCCATTGGTAATAGTCCCACTGAAGTCACTGGGACTGCACATATGCATAAAGTTACCTAAGTGTGGTTATAGGAGCTATGTCACAGAGGTATGTGAGGCCACAAATACCAGCATTCAAAACATTGTTTTAAATTTATTTATTAATCTATTTAAATTTCAACTAATAAAGATGCCTATCTCTAAGTGCCCTAACAGACAATCATACAACACAAACAATTAAATTAAACCCCAGCAGCACTGAAATCAATCCAGCCACCTGTCCCCTTCATAGACTCATAGGTCAGAAGGGACCAATATGATTATCTAGTCTGACCTCCTGCACAAGGCAGGCCACAAAACCCTACCCATACACATATATAACAACCCCGAACCCATGACTGAGTTATTGAAATCCTCAAAAGTGAGATTTGAAGACCTCAAGCTGCAGGGAATCGATCAGCAAGCGACCCATGCCCCACGCTGCGGAGGAAGGCGAAAAACCTCCGGGGCCTCTGCCAATCCGCCCCGGAGGAAAATTCCTTCCCGACCCCAAATATGGCGATCAGCTAAACCCCGAGCACATGGGCGAGACTCACCAGCCAGCACCCAAAAAAGAATTCTCTGCAGTAACTCAGTTCCCATCCCATCAACATTCCCACAGACCATTGAGCAGACTTATCTGCCGATAATCCAAATCAATTGCTCAAATTAAACTATCCCATCATAACATCCCCTCCATATACTTATCAAGCTTAGTCTTAAAGCCAGATAAGTCATTTGCCCCCACTACTTCCCTCGGAAGGCTGTTCCAGAACTTCACTCCCCTAATGGTTAGAAACCTTCGTCTAATTTCAAGTCTAAATTTCCTAATATCCGATTTGTACCCATTCGTCCTCGTACCTATATTAGTACTAAACTTAAACAATTCCTCTCCCTCCCTAACGTTAATCCCCCTGATATAATTATATAGAGCAAGCATATCCCCCCGGAGCCTTCTTTTGGCCAGGCTAAACAAGCCAAGTTCTTTGAGTCTCCTTTCATAAGGCAGATTTTCCATTCCTCGAATCATCCTAGTAGCCCGTCTCTGAACCTGTTCCAGTTTGAATTCATCCTTCTTAAACATGGGACACCAGAACTGCACACAATATTCCAGGTGGGGTCTCACCAGCGCCGTATATAACGACACTAACACCTCCTTCTCCCTACTGGAAATACCTCGTCTGATGCAACCTAAAACCGCATTTGCTTTTTTAACAGCCATATCACATTGGCGGCTCATAGTCATCCTGCTATCAACCAATACCCCAAGGTCCTTCTCCTCCTCTGACGTTTCCAACTGATGCGTCCCCAACGTATATTTAAAATTCTTATTATTAATCCCTAAGTGCATGACCTTGCACTTTTCACTATTATATTTCATCCTATTACTATTACTCCAGTGTACAAGGTGGTCCAGATCTTCCTGAATAGTATCCCGGTCCTTCTCTGTGTTAGCAATTCCCCCCAGCTTCGTGTCATCCGCAAACTTTATTAACACATTCCCGCTCTTTGTGCCAAGGTCAGTTATAAAAAGATTAAATAAGGTCGGTCCAAGAACCGATCCTTGAGGGACTCCGCTAGTAACCTCCTTCCAGCCTGACAGTTCACCCTTCAGTACGACCCGCTGTAATCTCCCCTTTAACCAGTTCCTTATCCACCTTACAACTTTCACATTCATTCCCATCTTTTCCAATTTAACTAACAGTTCCCCATGCGGAACCGTGTCAAACACCTTACTGAAATCGAGGTAAATTAGATCTACCGCATTGCCTCTGTCTAAGTAATCCGTCACCTTCTCAAAGAAGGAGATCAGGTTGGTTTGGCACGATCTACCTTTAGTAAATCCATGTTGCAATTTGTCCCAATTACCATTGACCTCAATGTCCTTAACTACTTTCTCCCTTAAAATTTTTTCCAAGACCTTACACACGACAGACGTCAAGCTAACAGGCCTATAATTACCCGGATCACTTTTATTCCCTTTCTTAAAAATAGGAACTACGTTAGCAATTCTCCAGTCGTACGGCACAACCCCCGAGTTTACCGATTGCTTAAAAATTCTCGCTAACGGGCTCGCAATTTCACGCGCCAATTCCTTTAATATCCTCGGGTGGAGATTGTCCGGTCCCTCCGATTTTGTCCCATCAAGCTGTTCAAGTTTGGCCTCTACTTCAGATACGGTAATATCCACCACCACATCCAGATTCCCGTTCGTCATCCCTCCATCATCCCTAAACTCCTCACTAGACTTATTAAAGACCGAGGCAAAGTACCTATTTAGATATTGAGCCATGCCCAGGTTATCCTTAACCTCCGTTTCATCCTCAGCGTATAGCGGCCCCACTTCCTCTTTCTTTGTTTTCTTCTTATTTATGTGGCTGTAGAACCTTTTACTATTGTTTTTGATTCCCTTTGCAAGGTCCAGTTCTACGCAGCTTTTAGCCTTCCTCACTTTATCCCTACACGTTCTGACCTCACTAAGGTAGCTTCCCTTACTAATCCTGCCTTTTTTCCACTCCCTGTAAGCTTTCTGCTTTTTCCTAATCCCCTCTCTGAGTTGCTTACTCATCCATCTTGGCCTACTACTCCCGCCCATAGATTTTTCCCCTTTCTTGGGATGCAGGCTTCTGACAGTTTCCGCAGCTGCGACTTAAAGTAATTCCAGGCCTCCTCCACATTTAAACCCACAAGTTCCTCCGTCCAATCCACTTCCCTAACTAATTTCCTTAACTCTTTGAAATTAGCCCTTGAGAAGTCGAAAACCCTAATCCCAGATCTATGTTTGTTTATCCTTCCATCTAATTTGAATTGAATCAGCTCATGATCACTCGAACCAAGGTTGTCCCCTACCACCATTTCTTCTACAAGGTCCTCACTACTCACCAAAACCAAATCTAAGATAGCATCCCCTCTCGTAGGTACTTCAACTACTTGATGAAGAAATCCCTCCGCTATCACATCCAGAAAAATCTGACCCCTATTATTCTTGCAAGCACTCGTGTTCCAGTCTATATCCGGGAAGTTGAAATCTCCCATAATCACACATTGCCCCTTAGTGTTTACTTCGTTAAAAACATTAAAGAGGTCTCTATCCATATCCAAATCAGACCCTGGCGGTCTGTAGCACACCCCAAGCACTATCTCAGGGGAAGCTCTAGTAGCTTTTTTACCCAGTGTGATTTTTACCCAAACAGACTCCGTCCTATCCATTCCATCACTTCTTATTTCATTACAGTTCACCTCATCATTGACATACAAAGCTACTCCACCACCTTTGCCTTTCTTCCTGTCTTTTCTAAACAGCACATAGCCTTCAATACCCGTACTCCAGTCATGAGTATTATTCCACCAGGTTTCTGTTATCCCTATAATATCCGGTTTCACTTCCTGCACCAGTAGCTCTAGTTCCTCCATCTTGTTCCCTAGGCTCCTCGCATTAGTGTACAGACATTTTAATTTTTGACGTTTGGCGTCAGTGACATTCTTCCCCCCGTCATGCACAGACCTTCTACCACCAGCATCACCCGTTAGGCTAGTTTCAACTCCGCTTTTCCTCCTTTGGTCAATTCTTCGGTCCACAAGGATATCCCTTCTCACTTTATTTGCTTCCCTCTCTAGGTTAAATTCCGGCGTGGAGATCACCTGAACATCTCCCCCAACTTCCTAGTTTAAAGCTCTCCTAATGAGGTCGGCAAGCCTCCATCCTAGAAGTCTAGTTCCCTCCTTGCTTAGATGAAGTCCACCCCGAGCGAACAGTTGTCTGTCCGTAAACGCTTCCCAATGACCGTACATCCCGAAGCCCTCCTTATAACACCACTGCCTGAGCCATCTGTTAACCATCATAATCTTGTCGCTCCTTTGCTGCCCTGCTCTAGGAACCGGCAAAATTCCACTAAAGATCACCTGAGCCTCGATTTCCTTGAGCGTCTTCCCCAGTCTGACATAGTCCTCCTTGATACAGTCCAGGGAGTGAGTAGCCGTATCATTCGTTCCCACATGAAGGACAATCAACGGATTCTTTCCCGCTCCCGCTAGGATCCTTTTCAGCCTCAGGTCCACATCCTGTACCTTAGCCCCTGGCAGACAGCACACCCTTCTGTTCTCCCGATCAGCTCTAGTTACAGGCCTGTCTATTCTTCTCAGTAAAGAGTCTCCTATCACGTAGACTTGCCTTTTCCTGGCAACAGTATGACTCTCCAGTCCATCCCCAGCATCAGCCGGCCGCAAGTCCTCTCGGTTCATCTTTCATCATCCAGAAAGCACATGATCAGCCCCCTCCAGAGACCCTATCAATCAGATGTCTTCTGCAGTGTGTCTGGAAAGTCATCAAACCTGGATTATTTCAGAACAAGTGAGGAAGCAAGTTCTAGAGACCTGGAGCTCTCTTAGAGAATGTCCTACCAGCCTCGCATTCTCTTTTACAATGAGGGGGAACAGCTTGAACAACCCTGCTGGCCACTGCTATGGCAGTATGGCAAAGGTAGAGGCGATCCTTCAATGTAGGCTGATCCCAGGCCATTTAGGGCTTTATAGGTCATGATCAACACCTGAAACTCCACTTGGAGACTAATGGACAGCCAGTGCAGGTCCCAGGGCAATGAGGTCATGTGCTCCCAGTTAGATGCCCTCTTCAGTCTGCACAAGCTTCAGTCTCTGAGTCATTTTAAGGTGTAGTCCCCTGCAGAGCACATAGCAATAGTTTAATCGTGAAGCGACAAGAGCATGGATACCAGAGGCAAGGTACACTATGGAAAGAAAAGGACACAACCTTCTAGCCAGACGCAGATGGTAAAGAGCTGACTGGGTCACTGTGTAATATGATTATCAAACAGCATCTGCAGATCTATAATCGCCCCGAATTGTGAACACTACCAACTAATGGTAGAAGTACTCTCTCAACCAAAGCAGCTGATGTTACCTTTGCCAACTTCTCCGGCTACTTCCGTCAACCCACCATTATCAGCTCAGTCTTCGCTGGGTTGAACGTCAGCCAGCTGGCTCTCATTCATTTGCATACTAAAAACACCAAGGCACATTCCCCCATACTAGCCCTCCTAAGAGCCCTATATTCACACTGAACAGGAGGGGTGACAACAGCATATGGCAGCATCCCACACTTGAGAGCTCTTCAGGAAGAAGAGCAGTAGCCCACAACTACCCACTGAAATCTCTCTGAGAGAAAAACACAAAACCACCACACAGCAGCCCTGTTCACACCTCATGATCAATAGTATCAAAGGCAACAGAGACAGTAATAATACCACCTGGGTCCAGATTTTTAAAGGTATTTAGGCACCTAACTCTCATTGAAATTAATGGGAATTAAATATCTATCTATCTTAAAAAGTCTTGCTCCTGGTCTTCATCCATCATAAAGAGGAGCTCAACCAAATAATAGCAACCACAATAATACTCAGCAATGCACAATCATCAGATAGTAACTTTCACTCATTACCCATCAGGCTGGATTTGAACAAGTGATGTAAAAGTGTAGGGTTATTTATCAATCAAGCCCCTGAGCCCACCAGCCTCCCTTTGCATCCCTTTTGTAAACATGCTAAGCAAATCCAGCTAGGACAATCACTATATTCTATTCTATATTCTATTATATTCTATGCAAATGACTAAACATCATATATCAGAGTAAACAATTACTCCCATCACTTGGTTTATATTTAATTTTTGTACAAATAAAAACCTAGAATTTTACCAAAAATAGGAGTTGTTTATAAATTTTATATGTTTGTTGAGAACAACTGGCAATATAAGGGAATTCTAGTGAATTATTTGTAAATGCTTTTCAAAAGTATTTTGATCTACATCTATAGTGAATTATGTAAAAGATTAACCTAACATAACTAAAAGAAAAATATACAGAAATTAGCATTCTAATTCTCCCAGTACCATTTTATTAGAGAATTGTTTAATAGCTTCTTCACATAATTTTAAAAAACGTGTCTGAGAGAGTTAATTCTCTGAGCTTACAACGTATCATTCTGACGTGCTGCCTAGGCACAAGCCCTTGCTAGTTTTATTCCAAATTAACGTTTCTGGAATGAGCCTGCTCAGTCTCCAGTGCCAGAATGGGCTTTAACTTTAAACCAAATAAGGCAGCTGCTTGCCAAACTGGGAGGTGACGTTTGATTCTAGCTATTAACCTGGAGCTGAGCCACTGATGAGTGAGTGCATGACTGCATGGGCAAATGATTCCTTACTTCCAGCACGTTTCAGTCCTAATCTTTACAATGTCTATCCAATTTCCTATCGTCTGTCATAACATGAAAACAAAACGTCTGGTACATTTCCATATCCTAATTTGATAAAGAATGTAACATCCATTCAGAAAATATACACGTTGTAGAAACACAGCCCCCTTTTCAACTGAAAAGGTAGAAATGCTTTGTGACTTACTTATTAAATACAAAAAACACATTTAAATGATGTCAGGTTTGAAACACAAACTAACAATGGGAAGGAAATTCCCATATATTGTTATAATTACATCCTTAATTCATGCTAGAGTGATAAAGGCACAGCAGAGATATTGTTAAGGTTGGTAGTCGCAACATTTCAGGCAGGCAGTAGTATGGATGGGTATTTGATGTTTTTTATGTGTGTTTGCAAACACAAGACAGGCTGGGGTTTTCAAAGGAGTATAAGGATATTAGGTGTTTAAATCCTAATGAACTTCAATGTGAATGCGGCATCTAATTCCCTTAGGGAACCTTTAAAAATCCTAGCCATATTTTGTGTGTGTGTCTTTCCCTTCCTCCACCACATGTCAATATTCTTTTAAAAAAAGATATTTAAAAATCACTGCCCAAATCTCAGACAACACGAAGCCCTGTGTGACTATGACAGACAGGCAACATTAGGTTTGGTGGTTTTTTTAAAATTCAGTTTCCAGCTTCTCAGTTGTTTGGGAAAAAAACATTTAGAAATAATATATTTCACTAATTTACCAAAAATGACACATCAAAAAAAATTTCTTTTATTTAATGCTTTTTGTTAATTTCTATCAGGCCTGCATTAAAAGTCTGACATAAACATATAACATACTCCAGTAAATATTTGCTATTTCTTCATTCTTGTTTATAAATATAGTATTTCAGTTTTACTTTTCAGTTTGTAAAGAAAACCCTAATTGCCTTTAAAATATCATTATAAGATCAACATTGAGATACAGTTGCTTTGACAGAGACAAGGAAGCAGTAATGTGAAGTATTCTAAATACTGGCTAAGCAAAGTGCTTTCTAAATACAGCAGGGGAAAAAAAGCAGATATGTTTGCTGTAAACTCTACAGACTGAGACTTTCTTTTCCAAAGTTAGTAAGATAGCATGGTGTCGAATGAGAAGGCTGTATCACTTGGATTTTGATACAGGAAACTGAAAATTGTGAGAAAACAAGAAAACGGACAAAACTGGATTTTGCAGGCTCAAAATAAGAAATATGATCTGCATCACACCTTCAAATTTGCATTGAGCATATAGAACAGACATCTATTTGGCACGGACATCAAACTGAAGACCACCCAGCAAAGGCAGAAAATCAGAAAAAACGAACTGGAATGTTTGAAGCAAACTGCAACCCCAAGAAAACATACTTTTTCAAAGTAAGCTCTTATAGGTGAACACATGACACAGTTATGATCATCAATAAAAGATTGAACATTTATGGATATGAAGGCCATGTTCAGTGACTGAATACTAACGACATGAAGAAAACAAGAAAAGTAAAAAGAAAGTTACTTACCTGTATAGTAACTGGAGTTCTTTGAGATGTATGGTCCCTATCTGTATTTCACTGTGGGGTATTCTGAAACCAAAACATTTTTGCTAGTGTCCATTGGTCCACACCTGCACTCTTCCTCTCCTTGTGACCCAAACTGAGGGCATAAGGGGAGGTGTGTGGACCAGCTGCCGCTCCAGTTCCTTCTCTACGGAGAATCATCAGCAAAGGATCTGAATCAGAGAAGGAGGAGGGCAGATAGTGAAATACAGATAGGGACTACACTTCTCAAAAAATTGTAGTTATACAGATAAGTATATTTTTTTCGAGTGCTGGTCCCTATGCATGTTCCACTATGCATGACCTCTGCGGTATTGATGACTGAAGGACTGCCAAAGGGATGCATCAGCTGCAGAGATTTGCACCAAGGTATAATGTATTGTGAAAGTACGGCAAGAGCTCCATATTGCCACTTTAGAGATATCAATGACTGGCACTTCATGAAGTTAGGGTACCAAAACTGCTGATGCTCTAGTAGAGCAGACCCTCACAGCTTGAAGATCAGAGATATCCGCTGATTCGTAACAGAGCAGGATACAGCCTGAAATCCACTTAGAAAGTCTGAGAAGAGATAGCTTGTCCATGCATCCATTCTGCCAATGAAACAAATAGTCTCAGCAACCTCCCAAATGATTTTGTTTTCTGTAGGTAAAATGTCAACACCTGGCATGCATCCAAGGAAGGCAGTCTCCTATCCCCCACGGGATTAGAAGGGCATCTCCCCTGGAGTCCTGACTTTGTACCCCATTGGAGCAGTACATCTTGCATACTATGATATAGTATTTCTGTCTTGTTGTGATGCAAACAGTTCTCAAAAGGGGGATCCCCACTGTCTGAATATGCTCTTCACCATGGAATCATGTACCTCACATTCGGGGTTGGGAAATGTCTGCTGAGGCTGTCAGCTAATGTATTATGTATTCCCAAGAGGGTACTTCTATTACACTAATTGCACAGGTCGGATGCCTCTATGTAATGGGGGTTAGATCTCACTCCCCCTGGCTTTTTGAGATAGAACAGTGTTGTCATGTTGTCTGACATCACCTGAAAATGCGGGGATTGTATGAGTGGTAAGAGAAAGTTACTCACATCATGCAGTAACTGAGGTTCTTTGAGATGTGTGTCCCGGTGGGTTCTCCACTTCTGGTGTCAGTGAGTCCCAGTGCCGTTAATTGGAGATTTGTGCAGCAGAGCCTGTACGGGCCGTGCATGCACGGAGGAGGGTATCTTGTGGCCTTGTTGGTGTGCTAAGCGTTGCACATGCAGCCCAACCCCCTCGGTTCTTTCGCTACTGCGGAGACTTATAGATACTCTGAAGTAGAGATTCGCGTTAGTTGTGATCACATAGTGTTTTATAAACATGTGTTTGAAGGCCCAAGTGGCCGTTCTACATATTTCAGATACAGGAACATTGCTGAGGAAAATGAACGAGGTTGCTATTGCTCTAGTGGAACGAGTTTTAATATGTATTGGAGGTTTTTTACCTGACAGTTCATAACATAATTGTATACATCCTGATATCCACTTTGATAGTCTTTGGGTCGATATTGTGTTGCCCTTTGAGCGTCTGTCATAGAGACGAATAGTTCGATGACTTGCAAAACCGTTTAGTTCTCTTAAGGAAGAATAATAGTGCCCTTTGTATGTCTAATGTGTGCCATCTAGCATCTGATTGATTCTTCTAGGGTTTAGGATAAAATGTTGGTAGGTATGGTCTGGTTCATGTGAAAAAAAGACAATACTTTTGGTAAAGATTTTGGATGTGGTCTCACGATGACATGATCTTTGTAAAAGATGGCATGGGGGGGGTTGCCATGAGGGCCCCTATCTCTCCCACTCTTCTTGCTGAGATTATGGCAACAAGAAATTACACCTTCATCAACAGATGAAGGAGAGAACAATTGGCTAGAGGCTCAAACGGGGAGCGTGTGAGAACGCTTAACGCCAAGTTTAGGTCCCAGGCTGGCGTGGGTTCATGTATTTCTGGGTTTAAGTTTTGAAGGTCGATCAAAAAGCATTTCATAACAGGGGTGAGAGAAAATGGGTGGTGATGATGATCCACCTTGGTGGAATGTGCTAATGGTCGCTAGATGTACCTTAATAGAGCTAAGAGATAATCCTGAGGTTTTTAATTCCAGCAGGTATTCAAGTACTTGTGGCAGGGGTGCCAAAAAAGCAGATATGGTTTTGGTGTGGCACCATATACTAAACCTTTCCATTTCTGCAGATATGTTTTGTGCGTGGACAGCTTCCTGCTGTTAAGTAATATATTTCTTACTTATGCTGAACACGATCTTTCTATTTGTTGGAACCAAGGAGCCTCCAGGCTGTCAGATGGATCATGGTCAGATTGGGGTGAGTCATTGTACCCCCGTTCTATAAGAGAACTCTCTGTGTCGGGAGTCTTATTGGGGTGCGGGTGGACATTATTGTTAGGTATGGGTATGAGGCAGATGTCTATACTGTGGCTTATGCACCTGTTCCAGAGTTTTAGTTCCTCGCTGCATAGAGTGGAACTGAGCGCCCCCTTTTGTTTATGTAAAACATGCAGGCTACCTTGTCCGTTGGATTGATTTGTGTCTTATCTGCAGAAGGAACTGAGCATATGCCTTATATACTGTATTCAGTTCTAGTAAGTTGATGGGTAACTTGATCTCTGATGGAGTCCATTGGCCTTGTACAGTGAGATTCTGCATGTGTGCACCCCGCCTATCAATGATACATGGGTTCTAATTATAATTGATGGCAGGCATTTTTGGAATAGTATGCCCCTGCACAAGTTGTCTGGGCTCATCCATCAGTCTCATGAGCCCTTGATTGGAGGTACTGTTAGTTGTTTATTCAGTCTGTGTGTTTGGAATGAAAACTGAATGTAACCATCCTTGGAGGCCTCTCGTGTGCAGTCTGGCATATTGTACCACGAAGGTGGTTGCTGCCATATGGCCCAGCAGTTGGTGGCAAGTGTGGACTATGACATAAGGGCTGGTTTTGACTTCTAGTCTGAGGTTCAATATTATTTGGAATCGTTGAGTGGGTAGTCTAGTTGTGGCCGTGAATGAGTCAAGTTGTGCCCCTATAAATTCTAGGGTCTGGGTTAGTACCATGACAGATTTTTTGATAGTTTATTTGTAGACCTAGTTCCTGGAAAGTATATATGGTTCTCTGAGTATTATATTCTGCCTCCGTGTAGGTTGGGCTTTGGAGAAGGCAGTATTGTCTAAGTACAGAAAAATTATCACACCCAAGTGTTGTAGGTGTGCCTTGACCACTGAAAGCACTTTGGAAAAGACACATGGTGCAGGACAGGCCAGATGGTAGCACTGCATATTGGTAGTGCTCTGTACAGGCTAAAAAACGAAGGAACCATTGACGAGAAGGGTGTATGGTAATATGAAAGTAAGCATCTTTTAGGTCAAGGGCTGAGAACCAATCTCTGCATTCTAATACAGGAATTATTGTTGCCAGAGTAACCATTTTGAATTTTTGAACCTGAATGAACTTGTTGAGTGCTCTGAGATCTAGAATTTGTCTCCACCCTCCATTCTTCTTCTGAATAAGGAAATACTGGAAGTAGAATCCTCTGCTCCTCTATTGAAGTGGGACCTTCTCTATCACTCCCAATTATAGTAAATGGAGCACCTCCTGCTGCAGCAGTTGCTCGTGGGAGGGGTCCTTGAAGAGGGAAGGGGAGGGTTGGTGGGTGGTATGGATGTGAAGGGGATGGCATAGCCCTGGTCAATGATTTCTAGGGTCCATGTGTCGGTGGTAATTTCTGTCCACTTGATGAAAAAGCGGCGTAACCAGTGTCCAAAAATGGTTGATATTCCTGTTTGTGGGGTGTGTTTCAGACCCTCGACCAAGCCCTCAAAATGACTGTGTGGGCTGAGTCAGTTGAAAGGAGTTGGAATTGTTAGACAGTTGTCTTCTTCTCTGCAATCTCTGCTTTTGCCTGCAGCTATCATACCGCCTTTGTTGCCATTTGGAAGAGAAGTCCCTCCCCTCCTCTGATATGATTGATATCTTTAAGTTTGAATGATGGGGTATACATACCCAAGATTCTGAGGGTCGTCCTGGAGTCTTTCATGGAGTGTAAGGTGTCATCGGTCTTGGTAGAGAATAGTTTGTCCTCATCAAATGGTAAGTCTTCCACCTTCGTTTGAAGGTTTCTCAGAATGCCAAAAGACAAGAGCCAGGAGGCAGAGCGCATAGCAATAGCTGTTGCTGTCATGTGAGCTGCCATATCTGCTACATCAAGGGCTACCTGCAGAGCTGTTTGTGCGATCAACTGGCCCTCATCCACCAGAGACTTCAATTGTGTCTACTTGTCTTCAGGTAAGTATTGTTTCAGTTAATTAATCTTCCCGTAGTTATTGTGCTCTGATTTGGCTAATAAGGCATTATAATTAACCACTCTAAATTGCAAGGCTGCTGAGGAATATACCTTGAGCCCAAACAAGTCTAGGCATTTGTTGTCTTTATCACTGGGGTGGATTTAGACTGATTTTTTAGATCTGTGATGTACCGCGTCTATCACAAGGGAGTTGGGAGGAGGGTGAGTGAATAGGAACTCGCTTCCCTTTGAGGGAGCGTAATATTTCCTATCAGCCCTTTTACAGGTTGGTGGAATTGATGATGGTGTTTGCCAGATGGTGTCAGCAGGTTGCATTATAGCATCATTAATTGGTAGGGCTATTTTCGTATTGGCTGACATATGTAGTATTTGAAGTCGCTTATGTTGGTTTTCTTCAACCTCCTGTAGAGGTATGTCCTGGCTTACTGCTACTTGTTTAAACAATTCTTGGAATTGGTCGAAATCATCAGCAATAGTCACTGGGAGGGACATTACTGCCTCATCCGGAGATGAAGATTAATTGTGATTTGGGAAGTCTTCCCCTTGCATCCCATCATCTGACTTCTCCAAGTCTGCATCCAGGGAATGGCGGAGCAGATTTTTCTAGGGTTTTGGCTGATGTTGAAGGCGTGCCCAGTTGCAGACTACGGGATGTACACAATTCCTCTGAGATGTTATGTGAATGGGTAGATCTTTGGGAGAGAAGTTTCATCTGATCAATCCACTCCCTCATTTTCCTTCTAATTTGAGCCAGTGATCTTAGTGATGATATAGTCTCCCCTCTGGCTGGGGAACACTGGTACAGGGAGAAAATTTCTCTCTGTGAGCATTCTTCATCATCACTAGATAATGGAGTGGGAATAGGTGAGATGAATGACTGTGATGCCTGCACATAGGGCAATCTGTCAGTGCCATAAAGAGGGGAATAGGATGGAGGTGTGTCCTCCTGTGTATGGTGCTGTGAATGCTTTATTGGTAACTTTGACATCGAGGCTGGTTGTTTCTTCGGTGCGGTAGTTGGTACCGTGGGGTTTTATCATTTCCCTCATCAGTGCCGATGGCGGCGACAGTACCGATGGTGGTGCCAAAGGCGGTGGCATATGTGCTGGTGTGGTCTTTGGTACTGACTTGGCTGATACCGATGGTGTGTAGCCAGCATTGTTTTTTCAGATCAGTGCCAATGTATTTTTTGGTGCCGGGGCCAGAAGCGATAGGCACTGTAGCTAAACTCTCCCTTGAGGCGGACAGTATGGAAGGTAAAGACCTGGCCAGAGACTGCTTTTGTTTAGGCATGTCTCTAACGGGCGAGGTCGTGGCTCTCCTTTTTTATGCTGGAGGACTGAGTCATAGTTTTGCCTTTCTCTCCTGTGTCAGGCTCAGAGGTAGGCTGAAAGAACTCTTCCATAAGGATAAGCTTAAGGCAGAGATCTATGTACCACCTGGTTCTCGCTTTAATGAGTGCACAATGTGTGCACTTAGCAGGGATGTGGCCCTCTCCCAGGCACCTGATGCAGACAGTGTGTCCATTCGATATCGGGATAGCCTCCCTGCAGGATTCACATCTCTTAAATCCTGATGATCCCGGCATTTCTCAGTTTTTTGTAGAGAAATGATACTGCATATATCTAATTAAACTAGCTATAGTAACAGAAGAAAAAGAAAAAAAATTCAACTACATAGCTTAACTAATTTAAACTAACTTATGACTAAAGTCTATGACTAAGCTAATTATTTTTCAACTTTTATCTTAGAAAAAAAGGAATGCTGCGGAGCTCCATCTCAGGCTGGGGACGACTGAGAAGGAACTGAGGGGGTTGGTCCGTGCACATGACGGTTAGTGACATCACTTGAAGAAGAATTGTTTGCAAGCCTCTTGTACAACTCTCGGCTCTAGAACGTTCATAAGCATCTGGGACTCATGAGGAGTTAGTATTCCTTGTGCTATGTGCTTGTAAGGATAAAGTGAAGGGAACAACCACACACAAATGCTCTCTGCCCTCCTACCAAGCTAGAGAGTCCCCCCTTCTTGGGAGACAGAGAGGGGAGCATGATTAACATGTTCATATGGTGTCTATGTGGCATATATACCATCCAAAACCTGGCTTGTAGACAGTGAAGCTGAAGACTCACAAGAGATGTCACATAGATAAAGGATGCCATGTGACCCAGGAGAATAAGTTACAAACAAATAAATGTCTGTGGGCTCTGTCTGAGCTGATTGATTAAATTATTCATTGATTGGAATCTGTCCAGAGAGAGGTAAGCTCTGGCCCGGACACAGTGCAGAGTTGCTCTGATAAATTCTATGGTCTGGATTAAAACTAAAATGGCCTTTTCCGTGGTCACACAGATTCCAAGTGATGCGAAAAGACTGAGCAGAGGTGAGGTTGATGTCAGTACCTCCTGATGAGATTTCCCTGTCAACAGCCAATCATCTAGGTAAGGAAAGACTGTTGAGCCAAGGTCTCGGAAGTATGCTCCCACTACTGAAAATACTTTTGTAAACACTCTGGGCACTGCTGCTAGTCCAAAGGGGGGTTCCTGTGAGAGGGGTGGATGTCTGTATGAAAATAGGCATCCCTCATGTTGAGAGCTGGGAACTAGTCATCTCTGTTTGAGGACAGATATATCAATGCCAGGGTGGCCAGACAGAATTTCAAACTACAGATAAAGATATCGAGTTGCCAACGATCTACAATGGGTCTCCATCATCCCTTTTTCTTGGGGATGAGGAAATATTTGGAATAAAATCCCTTTCCTCAACGCAAAGATGATACCAGCACTGTGGCTTTCCACTGAAGTATAGACTCCTGAGAGTGGTCCCTAAAAGAAACGGGAAGAAGAGAGGAACTCTATGTTGTAAAAGAAATGGATGATGTTGAGAAACCATTTGTCTGTTGTTATCATCCACCAGGTATGAGAAAATTGGCCTAGGCGGCCACCAAACTGGATGTCAGGCGTAGAAGGAGATGGTATCTGAGTTGGTTAGAGCTCTCAGCGGTCCCATCAAAACAACAGTAGACCCTCACTATAACACCCTTCACAATAACAAACCTTAGGCTACAGCGAACATGATCCCTGGATCCCACCTCCAGTCTTGCGCGCTGTGGTGGGTGACAGAGAGATCCTCCAGGCCGGAGTCTCAGCTGAGGCACAGTGCTCCTCTGGCCCAAGGACATGGCAGGAGCTTACAGCGCTTCTCTGGCCCCAGGGATTCACTGGGGGGAGAGAGCTCCTCCAGTCCTGGGGCTGTTGCAAGGGGGCACAGTGCTCCTCCAACTCCAGAGTCATGGCAAGGGGGCACAGTGGTCCTCTGGCTCTGGGGCTATGGCAGAGAGTCAGCGCTCCTCCGGCCCCAGGGCTGCAGCAGGGAGACAAAGCTCCTTTAGCCCTTGTGCCATGCTGAGGGGACAGAGTGCTCCTAAAGCCCCAGACCTGCACCAGGGAGAGGGAGCTCTCTGTTCCCCACCACAACCCTGGTGTCAGAGGAGCTCTCTGCTGCCCACCGTAGCCCTGGGGCCAGAGAAGCACTGTTTCTTCATTGCAGCGTAGGGGCTGAAGGAGTGCTGTCTCCTTGCCATGGCCCTGGGGTTGGAGGAGCTTTCTGTCCCAGCCATGACACCAGGGCCAGAGGAGCATTGTCAACTCCTGCCATGGCCCCAGGGCCAGAGGCTGTCCCCCCACTCTCGCAGTAACAAACACCTGGCTATACTGAACAAATGGCTTGGATTCCCAGGGGTTCATTATAGTGAGGGTATACTGTATTTCTTGTGATTGTGGTTGGAAGGAGGAACACTGTTTGGTTCTCTGCCTGTTCTCCTGCTTCTGTGGCAGTTTACCTCTCCCCTTTGGCAGTCAAAGGGTTGTGGTACTGGTCTAGGCTTGTAGGGCTGCTAATGGTACTTCCTTTTTGGTGCTGGTGTGTACATAACTGGGGAGTGGAGGGTTGCTCTTGAGTTTTTCAGTGTGTGTAGCGATTCATCAGTCTGTTTGTTAAATAAGTTATTTTTATCAAAGGCCAAATCCTTCACAGTAGATTGAACTTCCTTGGGAAATCCTGAGGAGTGATGCCAGGATTCATAATGATAACAGTCACTATTGACCTTGATGTTGTGTCAGCTGCATCAACAGTAACCTGTAGGAATGTTCTAGCCACCAATCTACCCTCCTCAACTCCAAAAATTTAAAGTATTTGACAAAATCATACTTGGACAGCAAGGCCCGGTAATTGGCTCTGTGGAATTGCAGACTGATGAACACACCTTCCTTCCAAGAAGGTCCAAAAGTTCGGCCTCTTTATCTGAAGGAGTGGACCAAGGGTGCTGTTATCTATTCTTTTCAGTAACAGCTTGAATGACCAAAGAGTTTGGGGCAGGATGAGTGAATGAAAACTTTGCTCCTTTGGCTGGGACAAAGTATTTCTTTTCTGCCCTCTTAGGAGTAGGTACACATGTATCTGGAGTATGCCACACAACTTCAGCAGACTCTAGGATGTCCTTTTTAATGGAGAGTGCCACACTATTAGGTTCCGCACTCTATAAAATAGAAATGGTGAGGCTGGGACAACCGTGTCATCGGCAAATGATGATGATACTTCTGTTGGGATTGGTGGTAGTGTTGAATCCGGCTCTTCCTCATCCTCCTCCCTGGGCTCCTGGAAGAGCCCTGGCTGATCACTGGGGGGAGGGAGAAGGCATGTGACTCCTGATGAGTCCCAAGGGGTATATCACACCTTGTGAGGTAGTGGTGAGGTCTAGGAGATTCTGGATTCTGTATCTGGCCTCACATCTGATATCAAGATGATGATATCAGTCCTTCCCCAGAAGAGACAAATATAGGCTCCAGTTCTAATGGTGGTGCCGTCAGTACTGTTCATGCAGAAATCCCCTGACTGGCAGAAAGAATAGGGGATTGACTTATTTTGTAATGTTTGTGGACTGATGGTGTCAGAATCTCTGTTCTAAGGCCGGGGTGATTTAGGAGGGGAAACTCTAGATCCAGAAGGATGATTATATCCTCTGAAGTAGTAGTATCTATCCCCCAGTCATCACAAAGTGAAGACTGCACTTTTGGAGCCCATGTATTGGAAGCTGATGTGTCCTTACCTGAGCACAATGGTACCGATGGAGCCATTCTCCTTTGCTGGTAACCGTGGTTGTCTTGGTGTTGGCTTGTCTCTCTCTTTGCTTGGTAATGAACGTCCCATTCCTGTCAACAGTGTTGATATCGAGTTCTTCAGAGCCTGCAGATCAATACCTTTGACATTTATGGGTTCTTAGGCCTCTCAGAACCAGACACAAACAGTCACCCAACTTGGAAGGCATCAGGGAAGAAGTCCTCCTTTCAGAAGTGGATCTGGAGAGAGATTTCTCTCCAGTCTTTTGAGAGGCTTCATACTCTCGTGGTGAGCATGAGTAGAGTAGTCTTTGGTCTGGTCTACACTTACCTTTGCGATTCGGCAGCAGTCAACGGGAGATATGCAAGTGATGTAAATCACTTGTGTATCTCCTGTCGACTTTCAGCGTCTCCTCTGCACGGCGTCCACACTGCGCTGCGTCGAAGGGAACAACGCTCCCTTTGACGCAGTGCTACGCCACTTATCGGGGTGGTTTTCCTGCGTCGCTTCCTCGATCGACTGACCGCGTCTATACAGACCGCTCAGTCGATCCAGAGCAATCAATGTAATGGCAGCGAATTTGCCGCCATCAGTGTAGACCCAGACTTTGGCTCTGCCTTTGCTTGTCCCTGAATAAGATGTGGTAGTGCTAAGCAGTGTACTTCTTAACACCTTTACCTGATGTACACAGGGGCTCTGCCCAGCCCAGTTCAAACTGAGGCCTCACTGCACACTTCATAAGATGTTTCTTAAGTCTGAACTCCTGTGCTTGCCATGTTCAGCTGGAAAAGAAGCAGCAGATATTGTACTTAGCAGAGCTATGCACTTCTTCGAGGCAATACAGGCCCCTCTGGTGGTTATTGATGTATGGGAAGGACCGGAGGCAGAAGATACAATTTTTTAAGTTCAGAATACCGGGGTGCTGGGTAGGAGGAGGCTTTTACTAACACATTCAGAAAAAGAAAGTCAAACTAGCCCTATTACTAAATAAGGATAGAGATGGGACCAATTATGGTTCTAACGTGGCTGAGATAATGAGCTCTTTTTTAAAATCTACCTTCAGTGACAAAAATAAAGAAAATAATTTTGGACAATTAGGAAGAAATTAAAACTTATAAAAACAGCAATAGATTAAACCAAATAAGGAAATATTTGGAAAACTAAGGGCACAGAAATCAGTGACTCAGGATGACTATTTGCATCCTAAAGTGTTAAGCAAATCAACTAATGAGCTAACCAAATAATTCATCAAAGAGTTGTCTATTGAGCAAATTCTTTAACAAGTCATGTAGATTTAGAGAATTACAAGAAGACTGGAAAAAATATGTAAAAAAAGTAAAGAGTGATCCTGGCAATGACCGAAGTCCAGCTTCAGTGCCTAGCATAACAACATAACAAATAATAAAAGAAAAATGGATAAACATCATGAGCAATAAGCAGATGTAAATAATACATCTTGTAAAACAAACTGAATTTTATTTTTAAGAAATACAAAATTAGGACATCAAGGAAAATGCAATAGATGTAGTATATTGGCATTTTAGTAAAGTATCTGATATATACTATTAACAAAACACTTTTACGAAATACATTAGAACTAGTTTAGATATGAGCACTGTCCTGTGGATTGAAAACTTTTGATGGACTACAAATAGAATAAACATAAATGGTAAAATACGTGTTTATGTTGCATGGAAAATCTAAGAGAGGGGATTCAGACTATTCAGTTTCCATGCCAGATCTATCATTTTGGTACCTAGCTCTTGTGGAATCATCACCCTACCTGCCTACATTCACACTTGGCATCCTATGAGGAATGACATCCTGTGGTATGCTCCCCTGTTGAAAAGGCTGCTGGGCCACCTAGAAAGTTGACAGATCCCCAAACAGCTGGCATCACTCCCCTTTTTCCCCTCAGGCTCTCTGGGTAGGAAAGATAAAGAAATCCAAGGAAATTTTCCACAAAACCAGAGGGATGACAATGCACACCACTGGTCTATCCCCCAGCTCACCTTACAGCTTTCCCAGGTCCACCCAGTTTCAAGCTTCTTCCCTTGAGTGGACCACAGAAAGTTTGGAGGAGGAGAGCATAGTGGAGACAGAGAAATCCCCTGCCATGGGGAATGGGAGATCTTGGCACTGAGCTACAGAACATAATCTTGGCCATTATTGTCATTAGGCCAATTCCTTAAATCTTTACCCCGTTTTCACACACTCTTTACTCTAGCAATACTCCCACTGACCTTAGCTGATGTTTTGACTAATTAAATACAATGGAAAAGTGAAAATTCTATCTCTGTACAAGAACTAAATCCTTAGCAGAAGTAACAGAAAAGTAATATGGAGTCAAGGTGATCAGTGGAGATCTGGGAATAATAGGAACACTTGCAGACTAACTTTGTTAATATAAGATACACATGGGAAACTATACCAGCACAAAAGGAAAGGAAACATCTAAGAACAGCACCATTGGAAAATCCTGTCTCTCTTTTAGTCAGATACAAAAGAAATGTGAGTCAGAATAGAACAGAAAGATGGAAAGAAAACACTAGCTGATGCAACAGAACCACTTCTGGCGCCAGAATGTGCAGCACACACTGAACATACCTGCATAGGAACTACGGAGTCAAAGACAACACCAAAAGAAAGAGAAGTGGCTGTCTATTACACTAGTGCATTTCTGTTTACAAGTCTCTGTATAAAAATATATATGACTCTAGTAAAATTGTTCAAGCAGGTAGAAACATTTTGTGTGTGAAAACTGTATAAAACATATAGCTGAAAACTTCAAATGAAGGGCTTGAAAGACTTTGTGCTCAAGTATCACAAGCTGTCAAATGCAAAATGATCATTCATGAGTGAGAAATCTCAATATTAAATTTTCTTATTAAGTGAAATGTTGATGATGATGTGCACCTGCTGTAGGACAAGGTGTACTATATGGTTAAAGCAAAGACAGTGCAGTGATACAATCACATCATCAAAAGTGAGACTGGGTTGCTTTAAGAGAGAAATAGGAAGTTGTAACCTGAAGCTTACTGAATGCTGGGCTGGGAGATACACCACGAAGTAGCAAATAAAGGAGATCTATTTGCTGTAAACTACATAGAGCATCCAGATTTTATTTTACCAAAGTTGGTACTCCCCCTGTGGGTGGAGGAGACAAGAGATGGATGACGTCACACAGGAGCAGGGATATAGTGCTGTTTCTGCAGCTGTGAGATGAAAAAAACCTCCTTAGGCGTATAAACGGTCTGCTGCCCTGTCCAGCAAAGACACTGCTGACAGGACCTTTATTCTTACAGCTCAGCCTTCAGCTCCCCTTACCGAGCTAGGGGAAAAAGAAAAATAAGCCAATAATAGTAGCTCTCAAGACAACGACTGCACAATGCCACAGAATGTCGTTCTCCCAGGACCTGCTCCTTGGGGATTCAGGTTGACAGGAGGGATAGATTTTAACCAGCCTTTAATCATAACCAGGGTATGTATCCTTTTCCTTTTCCATTCTCTTTTTATTTATCATTTTTAACTTTGTTTTAGTTTTTGCTCTTTGATTTTTCTTGGATGAAGCAATGAACGAATTAACTAGCTGCAGGTTGCATTTATTAGTGTTGGTTCAAATTTAGAGTGTTGGCTGAAAGTTGACAAATTTTGAAATATTTTGTGCATTTATGAATTTTTAAAAGACTGCTTTATCAGGCAAAATAGGGCTTCATTCAACTCCTGCTCACACCTCCGGAATGAAATTCCAGGGTCAGGGGGACACTGGCAAGGTAAAAGGACAGTGTGATTTCCCAAAGCACTCAGATTTTCATTCTCCAGTTTGGGACCCACCGGGAGCCAGAAACGACCCTAAGATACTGACCATATTGCAGCTCTCTTCAGTTCCAGTAACTGGCCCACGTGATCCTTGGGAGAGTCGAGGATTTGGCAGCTGTTCTTTGTTGCTGGATGTTTGTACGCTAATCTTCATGTCAGCTTGAGTTAAAAAGTTTATAATACAAATCTTTAACTAATTCAGGATCTGTGTGTTGTCAGCAAAGGCAGTGGGGCCATGTTCATACAAAAGTACAGTTCTGAGTTTTCATTTATTTTATGCCAGTGATTGATTACAAAGTTATTCTACCATGAACAAAGAGGGGAAAAAATTTTTATATCTTAACTAGTGGCTTTTAGTGACTGTCAAGTGACTTTTATAGTACTTCACATTTAAAGAGGATTAAGAACACAAACCCTCCTCTTTCTATGTATTCTAAGATATTATCCTGACAACTGGAATTGATGTCAAAGGCTGTTACTTAATGACTGCAATACACAAAACTCTATTTTCTAATCTTAAAGCAACAGCAACACATATATCTTGTCCATTAGGTAAACTTAGTTTAAGTATATGTTACTGAATAGGGCTTTATTTGACCTACATCAAACATCAGAATCACCATTCTTTATTTTTTACTTGCATGTACATGAAAGCACGTTTCATTTCTCTCTAGCACCTCACTAACATATTTTTGGAAGTACTGCACTAAGACTCAGAACATAGTCAATATCCTAGTGCAGTATTACATAAGTGTCAGAAACCTGAAGAATAAATACCTCCGATGATGCCATGCAGAAAAAGAACTTCAAACAGGAGTTCATAGAAAGGCTAAGCACCAAAATTCTACAGTAAATTACTGTAGTGTAAGTCTGAGGTAACTCCATGTAAATCAATACATTTACTCCACATTTATACCAGCATAACTAAAATACCATTTTGCCCTTAAAATGTAATGCTATTAATTTGCTTGATTTTATATAAACTTATATGCTAAATGTTTGTGGTATGTGACGTGAAAACTTCAGAGAAAAAGAACAAAACACGTTGAGATAAAAAAAAAGAAAAAATGTCTAGATGTTTTAGGGCTTTCATTGCCTTTTATGGACTTACAAGGGGAAAAGAGTTTCCATTATCTCTAATGAAAAGTATTTTAGAAGTGCCTGGCTTATATTTTCCCTTTGTTTAGATTAAATGCAATGAGGTTTAAAATGATACTAACAAAAGAAAAGTTATATTTATTGTAACTTTCTGAGGAATAAATAATTTTGTCATTGATTCATCATCATACCTACAGAGTGGGTTGAGACAAGAAGCTGCTCGTTTGTAGCAAGATGTCAATGTTCATTAATCATGTGTTTCAAATGGGAAAAATTGTTGATATTGTAAAATATTAGCATTACAAGGCTAGAGTTAAGGAATTTTAATGGAAGATTTGTTTGATATTAATGAGTCTTTCCTGCTAATCTGATTAGATATTTTTCATATATTTGTTAGAATCAAATGCTGCAAGGAGCTGAGAGTTTCCAGCAAATTAGTGAGCTCAGATTCTTGCAGGACTAGGATGAAAAGCATAGGATATTTGCTTAATTTACATAATTTATTCACATTCCAATTAGCATAACGACAAGAGAAAACTATTCCTCAGAAATACTCTTTAACCATTAAAAGAGCAGCAGAAATTAATAGTTAATTATCTTTCCAATCATCATTTTGAGTAAAATCCTTATGCAGATGTAACTGCAGCTGGCTCTAATTCTTATTCAGTCAGAGAAAACCTTCAGTAGTGGTGTAACAGAGTGATGTGTAAGACTCTCAGGGATCATTGCACACCTGTCTAGAGAACAGATGTCAACTGAAAAACCATATCTGTAATTTTCCTAACCAAATACAGTAAGAGGATCCTCTTGGGTGTTTCAAGCAAGCATAAATCCACAGAATATTATATACAGGAAAAACTAAGTATGGAAGTTAAATGATCGTGTTTAATAGCAGGACATAAAGACATAAAAAGCAAGAAGCAAAAAGTTAATAAGAAAAATGAAAATAAGTGCTGAAATTCTTGGGACTTAACTTATCTACATTTATGTTATGTCTATGGAACCCTTCCAAAGCCAGTTGACTGAAGTCAATGACATTATTTCTGTTTGCTTGAGAGTAGCCCCAGAGTGTGCCTGGGAGAAGGAAAGAGTATCAGTGTGTGTGCACGTGTGTGTGTTGAGGGAACAGCTGAGGTAAAAAGGATAATGCATTCTAAGAATTTAAAACATGTTAAACAAAAAAAAATTACGGATAAGTGTATATATGACGTTTGAGGGAGCAGGGGATACCATAATCAACTTCAGAGTTTCACAGTCTTAATGTTCTGATATAGAGCTGTATGGCTTCACATTATGTATACACATTAGTTCTGTTTCATCTATATACATTTTCTTGTAACATATATGCACAGACTGTCTTTTTTATTCTCCTCAAAAGACATAGATTCTGAAGTATCCATAATTCAGTGTCCTAAAGCAATTTACATATTAATAGATAAAATAAATGGACTGTAGAAAGAAAATCAAAATCACATAACTGAAGAAAATTACCCCATGTGAGTAAATAAAATTGTTACCTAATCACAAAAATGTGTGCATTTCTGATTTATACCCTATTTTCCTCCTTTTCTTTTAATTTTAATCTGAGAATGGATTTAGATTCACAGCATACAAGAGCAATAAACACACAGTACTGTTCTGTACTGTAGACCAAGGGGACTAAGAGAGCTATACACTCAATTCCAACTGAAATTCAGTGGGAGTTGAGTGCCTATCTACTCTTGAGCTCCTTTGAAAATCCTGGCCAAGATGTTTAAAATTGGATTCACAAGTTATGCCTCACAAATCCCCCATTTACACATGCAAAATGGGGATTTGTAACCTAAATGTCCATTTGCATGCTTAAATGTTGGTTGAATATATCATTCAGATGGCTGGTTTTGAAAAATTTGGCACACTGTCTTACGGACTTTGATCTCACTGAATAAAAACATGAAAAGAGTGACATACATTGGTTTGAGGTTTCTGTTACTACAAATCTAGTCTACTGATCTATCCAAGATATTGTGCCAGTCATCTACGGCAGACTAAGGTATTTAGGTACTTAACTCCCACTGATTTCAATCAATTTATAAAACCTGGCCTTCTTAGGCCTTGCAATACTGAGTGAAGCAATGTCTAAATACCTTTCAAAATCATGTGGGCCCTAGACACTTTGGTGATTGGGACATTAGAAACAGCAACAGTGCATATATTAGTACACATTAATTCTCTGATGGTTTCTTTTTAACTTTTTTGGTTTGTTGCTCGTACATATGCTGCAGGGGAAAACCCTTATGATACACTAATTTGGTGGTGTTTTCTGCCAGTGATATCATCAGAATTTTTGCTCTAGGAAATTTTTATTTCACTATCTTCAGATCTCTTTTACATTTCAAATTTCAACTACAGATTTCCTGTATTTATATTTTATTACAAAATAATTTCGTCCCTTTGTTGGTGGCTTCACTCTGCTCTATTTCCTGATTTTGGGAGGGAGAGGTTTATGTTGAAGGGGGCAATAGGGCATCTGACTATTAAAAATCCATTTTTCTAACCTAGAGGATCATACCTAAGATATGCTTACTTAGGGATTTTAAGTTGGTCCAGAAACTTAGAAACCCTATGTTTCCTTTCCTTTCCTTTCCTTCCCCAATCCTTATGCATTTTTCAAATGATTAAGAAGAAAAATGGCACTGTGAAGAACTGCACGTATGCTGCTAGGAACATTAATTCCTCATGCTGTGTACTTGACAGTTTCCTCTGACAGGGACTGCTATGTGATAGAAAACAGATTTAATGCCTTGGATCTGTTATATCAGAATGAAGAAATGGTCCATTTAATCTGCTATCCTTTACCTGACATTGTAGAGTAAGATAAAAATTTCCTAAATGCACTAGTTGTTCATTACTATAACGTGATTAGAGGGGATTCTTTCTTGATCATAACTGGAAGTTAGCTTTTTTGCTTAGATTCTGAAGCATGATAATAGCCCTTACATTTTTTTATCCTAATTAGCTTAACTACAAATTTTATCCTTATTTATGAGCCTAATCAGTCTGAATCTTATTTAGCTATGGATCTCAATAGTATCCTGCAGTTTTGAGTTCCACAGCTTAATTATAAAGTATGTACAACATTTTCTTGCCATGCATGGAAATGTAGCAGTCTAATACCCAGAGAGACAACACAAGAGAAAGTTTAATTAGCATTGACACAGTGGTGATAGTACATTCTATGCTTTTAATGGAATCTTTCTTTCTAAAAGAATACAAGACTTTGTTAATATCTCATTTCCTGGGAAAATGTATTTTAAAAACTATAATCTCAATGAGCAATTTTATATGTGATGTAATCGTTAAGAACTAAGAGAGAAAGAGAGTGCAGTGTTTTTCTGGGCATTAACAGAATACCTCCAAATACCATAGTGGCATAAATGTTTTAAGTACTAGAATGTGCAGTAATCTCTCATAAATACACTGCCTGGCAGTGGAAGCTAGTGATATTTGGAAATGGATAGGCAAAAATTACATATAATGGTCTGTTCAAAGCACACTGGAGAGACTATTTTGTATCAGACTGAGGTAATAATTCTGCATCAGATTCCACCTGCCTTATGAGTCATCAGTGCTGGCTGCAATTACAGGAAAATGGAATTCAGAAGCCAATGATTCTTCATTTAATAATTAATTAATTTATTATTATTATTCCAGTAGTGCCTGCAATGTGCTAAAGAGGGATTTGCAAAGGAGAAAGCAGTGGTCTTAAGGATCAGTTCAAGAGGATGTTCCATTAAAAGGGTGATAAGGGGGGGAAAATCTTCAGAGGAGACTATGAGAGAAGATGACAAATGAGCAACCCAAGCTGGTGACATAAGAGACAAGGCCAGGTGTAGGAAAGGCTAAGTTTTGAAGGGCCTTGAAGTTGAGGACAAGAAGCTTGAACTTTAGGTAGTAGAATCATGTTCTTGGGGTGGGGATGGGAGAAGAAAGAAATGATGTTAAAACAGCAAAAGGAATAATTCGATGGGAGAAGAAAGAAATTTCTAAATAAAACATCTGTCTCTGAGATTTTTTACATATGTGTACACACATCACGTGTTTACAAGCACACTTATGAGAACAAAAAAGTGAGAGAAATTATGAAATTTGTAGAAGACAGTTATTTTATGGATTGAAATTCTACTGGGAAAGGAAAAAGTTATTCCTTTTCATGGAAGTGTGTGTAATATGCACATTGCCGAAAGACAAATTACTCATCTTTATAACATCTATCTTGCAGGGCTTTCCATATTCTCCAAATCAATGGTATGAAATTCTCTTTAAGATAAACATTCAAAATATGAATTTTTAGACTTGTCTGGAGTAGCAGTTCTCGAAGTCATCTTCATGCTTTAATGTTAAGTCTCTTCCCTTAATCTAAAACAAATAGCCGCAAAGTCCAGACATCAAGCAATAACATCACATTACAAGGCAAAAATATCAAGAAAGTAGAACCATCTACCTGGGCAGCACCATATTAGCCAATGGAGACCTCAGGAAGGAAGTGGCATCAAAAATAGGAACAACATACACAGCATTCACTAAATTCAACAAGGTCTGGAAATCGAAGATATATACTACCAGACCAAAACTGAAAATTTTCAACTCAAATAATCTTAGTATTAACCTATAGCTTCAAAAGCTGGAGCTCTATCAAAGAAGTGAGACAGAACACAAGGCAACATCAAAAATAAGTCTCTATGAAAAATTCCGGACATTGGATGGAAAGACTTCAACACCACCAAACAGATCTGAGAAATTACCAACCAGCAGCTCCTCTCCACCAGAATAAGAAGAAATCTCTAGACATATCTGGGGGATATACTCCACATGCCAACATGCAGAACTCCTACATAAAGTTGTCAAGTGGATACAAACTGGTGTGAGAAAACGAGAGCGCCCAAGAGAAATCTTAAGGAGAACCCTTTGTACATAGGGCAGAACAACTGTTCTCAACAACATATAAAATCAGTAGCAAATGCCCAGGACGTATTGAGTAGACTAGTATCTGCCTTGTGCACCAACACTGCCATGGGAACGATGTAATGTAATGTAAAAGCAAGTGTCCTAAAGAGGCAGAGGGAAGACCACTAAAGATGCCTGGGAATATTACTGAAAAAAATGCAGAACATCCTCAGAAGCCCAAAGCCATACACAAGAGATATATACTGACATAGAAAACAAGGCTAAAAGGCTTTAAATTCACCATTGATTGGAGAAGGGATCTTCCTTCCCCAATACCCTTACAGACTAGGGGATTAAAAAACTGTAGTGAAGAAATTCAATTTTTTTAAATTTATGTATTTGTTTCCCACTGGTAACCCCAATACTTCATCCCAGTATCTGCACTGTCCCTTTGCTTTACATCCTACCATTCCATCAATTTATGACATGTCTAAATCTTACTGCCTCTTCCTGCATAACATCTCCAAGATCTGACCACACAGCTAAAACTTTCATCCAGACCTTCATCATCTCACATCCCAACTACAGCAACAATCTCCTCCCCAGCCTTGACAGAGGCAATCTTGCCCCATATACATCTATTCAAAATGCTGCTGCAAAGATCGATTTCTTGGTGCATCGCTTTGACTGCACCCCTTTTTTGCACCCCTCCACTGGCTCCCCTTTCTGCACTGCATCACCCACACACTTTTAAACACCTTCATGGCCTTTACTGCCCTATCTAGCAATGCATATATGATATGAATATGACACCTCCTGCTTCTGCTCTGCCAGTCTTCATTGACTGTTAAATTTTTGAGGAATCACCTTTGTGCTGTCTCCAATATTGCTCCTTATGTTTGGGAGAAGCTCCCTGTTAATATTAACAAAGTCACCTTATTGTCTTCATTCAAATCCCTCCTTAAATTTTCTGTTATGTTGCCTACAAAAAAAATTTGACTATGGTTTTACAGCTGGTTACCTGTGACTGCTGCTTCTCATCCTAACCAGTATCGTTTCATTGATATCTTGTGCTCCCCTCAGTTGTTTGTTGTATGTACCTGTTCTCTGGTATTATATTTTGATTTTAAGTTCTTCAGGGTGGGGTCTTTTTGTTCTGTGTTTGTACAGCACCTAGAACAATGGGGCCAAGACCGGGGCTCCTAGGTTCTACCATAATACAAACAACAAATAATATTGCATTTCTTCCTCATTTGTCCTTATCTATTATTCTCTCAACCAGCTTCCCCCTTTCTTCACATATCTCTCACCTCACTTGATTTTTTTCCTTTTCAACTCTGGCTGGGGAACAGAGAACACAATTCTGAGTTCTTGGACCTTGCAATCAGAACCCCTCCCAGCAAGGACCAAAGTGTACCTTTCCATATTTCTCCCAGAAGTTATGTCCCAAGATCCAACAACTGGGACAATGTGGAGTTGAGAGAGATGGCCAGGACACTTCTGAACAGCTGAAGGGGCAGGGCTAAGATTCCTAATCAGCACCCTGGATGACACCTGCCCCATCAGCACACAAATGGAGCTGCATCCCTGAGCTCCAGGGAGAGGAGATGGATCTGAAGCTGCTCCTTTCCCCAAGACCTCCAGTGGGTGAGCTAATGAGCTGATCTGCAGAGAGCAAGAAGTCCTGAAGAGCATTGGCTGGTTCAGTCAGGTAGGATTCTCCCATATCAAGGGGAAAGAAAACAGCAATCTGCTTAAAAGTGTGCTATTTTGCACTAAATGTAAAACCCTGGGCCTTTGGTCTTCTCCTTTCCTCAGAGTTAAGAATAAGTGGTCACTCTAGTACAATCAGTCTCACCCCAAGACAAATGTATTTAACACCCTTTACAGACCTATCAATTTAACTCATTCACAGTACTGGCTGTAAAAAATGTCACACCTGAAAGCAACTGATGGTGCATTTTGTAAGGAAACTTTTTTTCTAATGTACTGAAGTTAGGAACACTTTCTTTCATATAAATTATACTTAAAGTTCTTATTAGAGTGAGAAAGTAGAATCATGTTGGCATTTCTTAATTTATTATTTTGTTATTATTATTTATGCTGTGGTAGCGCACAAAGGCCACAACCAAGTTGGACCCTTTGTTCTAGGTGCTGTACAAACACCTAATAAATGAATGCTCTTAATGTGGGAAAATTTAAATGTTGTTTTAAATTGAAATATGCCCCTGAGAAATTACCTTTCTAACAGATGTCAGGTAGAGTGAAGTGTTACCTGACAGAAATGTAGTTTTTATCTGCATGGAAAGAAAATTTGATCAAGATGCTCCTGAAAAAACCCTGTAAAATTTAAAGCTGGGGGAAAACAGTGTTCCTGAAATATTTCTTACCTCATTTTTTGGACACAGGGGAAGATGAAGACTGTCCAATTCCCTTTTGGTGTTTAGGAGTTTTATGGCACAAATATTGCACAACTTTTCCTTACTATTGGAGCTGTTATCTCTGATACTTACAACTATTGGTTCTAGCAGAAATGCAGATCAGAAGACAGCATACAGTGATGCCTTCCAGCCAATATTTGTGTTTACATACCATGAAAATCAGCACTGTTTGCTCTAGTACTCTCTAGGTATGAGATCCATAGTCTCAGGGCAATCTTAGCTGCTAAGGCACTTGTGGACCTGAAACAAAAACCAATACCTGTTTATTTGCTGAGTGTTTCTGACAAGCAGCAAATAGTAAAAAAAAGGAAACCATTTCAGTGATCAGCAGGCTGAAAAAGGCTCTTGTGACTGTTTCTCTCTTGGCCTATCCATGTTTCAAATTCCCTTTCATATTGGACACACAAATTGTAAATTCTTACAGTTTGGTATACAGAATTTCAGCCTGCTTGCCTGCCTTTCCCCCCAGCCCTCCCCCCAGCCCAAAATCTGAAAACGTAGCTGCAGAAGCTGAGACTGGAAAAGTTGTTACAGAGGTGAATCCCCCATTCAGATAGAACAGGCAGGGTCTGGTTCAGCCAGCAAGTTCAAGAGAAACAATAGACATTCCTCAGGGGCTGATTGAAAGGGGCCCCTCACTGGTAGTTAAAAGGAAATCCAGGGAGAGAAAAGCCCCAAAGAGAGTTGGGTGGAAATAAAATTATTTTATGATGGTGATGTGAAACTATCCTGACAGAAGGACACTGTAGAAATGTAAATAGTTAAGCTTGTATCATCTGTAATTTGTAAAATTATTTCTTTCTATTTAGGGTGGTTTACTGGATGTTAGCATTTTAGGCCTCATTGTGATGACTGGCAAAGCTGAGGTGGGGGGTATTATTATAGGTGAAACATTATGGGTTGAGTTAAACACTCATTCAAACCGATGGTGTCCCATGTTTAAGAAGGATGAATTCAAACTGGAACAGGTTCAGAGAAGGGCTACTAGGATGATTCGAGGAATGGAAAATCTGCCTTATGAAAGGAGACTCAAAGAGCTTGGCTTGTTTAGCCTGGCCAAAAGAAGGCTCCGGGGGGATATGCTTGCTCTATATAAATATATCAGGGGGATTAACGTTAGGGAGGGAGAGGAATTGTTTAAGTTTAGTACTAATATAGGTACGAGGACGAATAGGTACAAATTGGATATTAGGAAATTTAGACTTGAAATTAGACGAAGGTTTCTAACCATTAGGGGAGTGAAGTTCTGGAACAGCCTTCCGAGGGAAGTAGTGGGGGCAAATGACTTATCTGGCTTTAAGACTAAGCTTGATAAGTATATGGAGGGGATGTTATGATGGGATAGTTTAATTTGAGCAATTGATTTGGATTATTGGCAGATAAGTCTGCTCAATGGTCTGTGGGAATGTTGGATGGGATGGGAACTGAGTTACTGCAGAGAATTGCTTTTTGGGTGTTGGCTGGTGAGTCTTGCCCGCATGCTCGGGGTTTAGCTGATCGCCATATTTGGGGTCGGGAAGGAATTTTCCTCCGGGGCGGATTGGCAGAGGCCCCGGAAGTTTTTCGCCTTCCTCTGCAGCATGGGCCGTGGGTCGCTTGCTGGTGGATTCCCTGCAGTTTGAGGTCTTCAAATCTCACTTTTAAGGATTTCAATAACTCAGTCATGGGTTCGGGGTTGTTATAAATGTGTATGGGTAGGGTTTTGTGGCCTGCCTTGTGCAGGAGGTCAGACTAGATGATCATATTGGTCCCTTCTGACCTATGAGTCTATGAGTCTATGAGTCCTCCATTTAAGATAGTGTAAAAAACAATTAAGGCACCACAACTAAAACAAAGCCTAAGAGAGTCAGCCCAGAAACTAGCACTACGTGGGTGAAGGGTTCAACTGAGTATTGTGACCAGGTGTGTGTGAGGGTGTGAAAATACACAGAACTGAGAATAGACAACAAGGGGGAGAAGGGGAGAGGAAAGAAAGCCAAGGAGAAGCCTGTAAGCACAATAAGCACATCTATAATGCAAAAAAACAACCTTGCAGCAGAGAGTCTCAGAGTATGGGTCAAGTGACTTGGGCTCACACTACAGAGCTAAAAATAGCAGTGAGACTTCCCATTCTGGCTGGAGTGTGGGCTCTGAAATCCAGTCAGGGTGGAGGGTCTCTGAGCCCAGGCTCCACTCTGAGCAGGAACATCTACCCAGCTATGCTTAGCCCCACAGCAGAAACCTGAGTCAGTTGACCCAGACTCTGAGACTTGCTGCCATGGTTGTTTTTTGGTTTTTATTAGGTTTTGTTCAGGGTAGACATACCCAGTGTGATCCTAGAAAAAAACTAGAGAGAGAACTTTTGGGTCTGTTTTTGGCTAAAGAGGCTTGGTGGATATAAGCTAAGAATTGCTCCCTTTGTTCTTGGTTCCTTCTGCATTAAAAGACACAGGATTTTGTATATTCCTTATACATAAACAAAACTGCATCAAAGCAAATACCAGACTCCATCAATTTCTACTGCCAACTGGAATATCATGAGGGCCCCAAACTTTGACTACCTGCTCAAATTGAAAAGGTACAACAGGAGGATCAAATTCCTAAGTCTCTTCTCTCATTAAAAGCTATTTTTTCTTTTACTCAGAAGTTGAGGATAACCTTTTGGGAAGGATAGAGGGATGGCTTTGATTCAACCACAATGATGATCAGTGTCTAAAAGGTATAATCTGGTCCTTCAATGGCTGTGAATTAACATATCTGTTGGGATGAAATACTGATGTGGTATAAAACGGACATCATAAAATGGCTTATCTGGGTGGATTTAAAATGTCACCATAATATTTTTCTTGTCAATTAGAGGGTCTGTATAGAAATGTAGCATCAATTTAAATTTGTTTGGAAATCTTAGGTTCACAGGCAAGGATAATGTCCAGAATTTATGAGGGAGAGCCTTTTTTAAGATCATAATTATGGCTGCCAGCCTTTTCTGTTTGCATATATGCAAATATTTTGCCAGGATACATATTTTTATTAGCTTAACAAATATTTAAACCAATTTACACAGACAAAGCATTGTAGAAAGCAAGGAAAAATGTAACTGCCAACTTCAAAAAGTAAAGGAAAGCAGAGGGAAACAGATAAAACCTGAAAGTGTTTCTACATACTGCTGGATTTTTTTACCTGGAGGAAAAAAAAAAGGGAAATGTTCTCTTAATTTTTATAATTAAAGAATGGGTCAATGAATTAAGAATGAGATATATTTTAGGAATAAATATTGGGATAGTATTGTTCAATATGGGCCCCATTCTGTATTCCATATTCAAGCAAAAATCCCTATTGCCTGAATATGAACGAAGTCACCAAGGTTGGCTTCAGTATAAATTGTACCAATTAGGCCTCATATTTATTAATGATTTCGATGAAGAAAAAGACAGCTAATTGATGCAATATGCAGATGGCAGAGAACTGTTTAAGGACCTGATCCTGAAAAGATACTCTTCAAGGGTGGATGCCACTGTCCATGTGGGGTTCTGTGCAGCCATGAGGATCTGTCTGCACACAGCAGCTTGCAGGATCAAAGCCTATATTAGTGGAAAAAAAGATTTTGAAAAACTCCAAGCAGCTCTAAGATAATTCAGGGGCTGGGTTAAATCATGGAAAATTAATTTTAACTTAAATAAAAGATTTTAAAATGCCCTTTTTAAGTGGAGGAAACAGAAAAGAGCATGGGTGCTTTTCTAGATAGCTCAGTGAAGATGTTTGCACAATGCACATCAATGGTTAAAAAACCAGATTCCAGAATTATTATTTTACAGAACAATATTATTATACTATCACCTCAGATGACAATTTTATCTCATTCTGGAAGTACAGATTTCAGTCTGATTACTTTAGAAAATGACAGCAGAGATTGAAAAGTTCCAGAGATGGATGACAAAAATACTTAATTATGGGTACAGTGGGATTTAAACATGATGATAAATTACAAAGACTGAAATAATTTAGTCTGGAAGTGGGAAAAATAGGAAAAGATTTGTCTGAAGCATTTAAAATCATTAAACGTGTATCATAAAAAAAAGGTTTTCTTTTCCAAATCAAGAGGTAACAACTTAGTTTCAAAGACAACAGGTAGAATTAATAGAAGTGAAAAATTAGAGACAGTGTGCACTCTCAATTTTTTTTGCATGTTTCTGAGAAAGTTTAGATATTCCTGCAGTAATTTTTTGTTTTTAAAATTGGTATTAGATTATATTTTAGCCTCAAAACCTGGTAAAATATTAGAAAATACACGTCATATTAAAAAAGTGAAACTACAATTATTGTTATTTAAAGAGATACACGGATATACTTTAATTTAAGAAATTAGTAAAAATAAATTATTCTTTTCTTATTTATTTCAGATTACTCCAGGAAGCAAGGCTTCAGCAGCCAATTTAAGTCCTGGTGATGTCATTCTAGCTATTGATGGCTATGGTACAGCAAACATGACTCATGATGATGCACAAGAGAGAATTAAAGCAGCATCACATCAACTTTGTCTCAAAATTGAGAGGTATTTCATATATGTATGGATTATAACATCATATTTACTTTTGAAGGAGACATTAATTAACTGAGGTTTTTTTTCCCTCTTTTCTGATGACTCTGCAAGTGGACGTTATGTATTCCATGGAACCTTTCAGAAGAATAAGGAATGATCTAATTGATAATATTCCATTTCTTTATTAAACAGATCCATCTTCTAAGATTTTAAATATATGAGCCACAAATGAAAATGTAATTGAGTCATTAAATTGCCACACAGATAACTTTTAAAATATGCTGATCATATTGCTGTAGTTCTCCTTTTCATGTCAAGAAGCATGTTTATTGGAAACAGCGTTGTTTAGTGGCTAGAGCACAGGTTTGGGAATCAGAGAATCTGGATTTTATTCAAGGCTCTCTCACTGACTAGATGTATGTCAGTGTTAGGGCCTGATTTTCAAAGTAAGATAGGTGTTATTAAGCACGTAAATATCCTAAATTTAAACACACAATTACCACTATTATGCATGCAAAATGGGATGTAAGGGATCGTTTGCACATCCTTCAGTATGCATACACAAGTGAGGCAATTTAATGCTCAAGTTATGCTTTTTACATATGCCAATTGGACTTCCCTAATTTTGAAAAACAGACCATAAGTGTCTGCATTTTTCCAATTGGAAAGATTGAAATAGTAATAACTTCACATGGTTGTTTTTCAGGCTTGCTTAATTTATGTTTGTAAAATTCTTTGAGAACCTCAGGTAAAAGGTGGAAGGTGCTTGATCCTGATATCACTGAAGTCAAGAAGAGACTATTATAGAGCCAGCCATAATCTTTAGTATAGTATATCTTCACGTATGACTTACTACGTAAGTTTTCTGACTAGCAAATACACAAAAACACATAAGATTCTGTCTGTGTCATTAAAGAATTTTATATGTTAAAATATTCAAAGGGATTTTTGAAGAAACTTCAGATTTTAAGTGTGCAGTATATATATTTAATGTATATGTGCCATGTTTATGGGAGGAATTTTTCTCTTATTAATAGGGCAGAAACTAGATTATGGTCTCCACAAGTTTCAGAAGATGGCAAAGCACATCCCTTCAAAATAAATTTGGAAGCTGAACCACAGGTATGAAGGTTTTTTTTTATAAGTCACCAACACTCTTCAACACACATTTTTCACATTCTAAATTGTCTCATTCTTTGTTTATATTCATTTACAGCACACTTCCTCAATTAATTGTCTACTTAACTTGATATAAAACAAAATATATTATATACAGAGACAATTTTAAATGATTGACATTTTATATTTACATCTAAATGAAAGCTAAAATTCTCTTGTGGAAAAACTGCACAATGCCTCAAATTTTCTCTCAAAACTTTCCATTTCACTGTAGTTTTATTATGGGAAGAAAATATCTCCTTTGATACTAATTTTGTTTAAATTGCTCTCTCTCTTTGATATTTCATCCATCATATTTTTAATTTCCTCAAATGGAAATAAATGTCAAGCATCAAAATTATTCTGTTATAATACCACAGCAATCTTTGTGGTGTGACAGTCAGCTGAACAGGGTGGTCCAGTAATGTTGAGTCTCTTTACTTCAATAAACAATTGTGGTACCACACAAAGCCACAGAGCTGCAGAAAATTGTAAATTCTGAATTTGTTAAGACTGAACTATTCAGACAACAAGCAGATGAATCAGTCATGAACTAGGGCATTCTGTCCGTGGCTAAGAAAGGTAAAGTCCTAATCCCTACACAGGAGCAAGGCAAATGCAATCAGTTTGAATTCTCCTATGCTTATAACTTTTATATAAAGTCCTTGTGCAGATTTGCACATGAGAGAAGCATCCAGGTCCACACTGATCAATCTACAACTAGCCAGTTTAACTGCAGCTCTAGAGGCTGCAGGGGATAGATTTCAACATGTGGTTCATAGTGCTTTATTTCATTTGCCATATATTCTCTAACCTTAATACATACACATTATAATTTCAACTTTAGCTGAAAAAATATTATTGCGCTGGCAGGACAGCATCAAAACAAATATTTCAATATATTATTCCATGATGGATTATCATGACTTTCTATTCTACAATAAATTTAGGAACAGACTCCATCCCAGTGAATTTCATGAAATAAGTGATTCAGCCAATCCTGTACTGACAGGCTTTTAAACATTAATATAATCTCAATGTTCCAGTTCTACCTATTCTTTCTTGATATCCCATAATATAATATTTGCATTCACTGGTACAGTGTATTTCAGCAAAAATAGTATAGTAATTTCAGCAGGTATCAAGAAATGATACAACTATTTTAAATGCATAGTTTTATGGGATTACCTAGGAGACACACTTTTGTAATGTCAGGATTTCCTCTAAATGGAAAAAGCTATAGGAAAAAAAATCTGAGTGCAATAAGCCTGTACCATTATAATTCTATGACTAAAAGAGACACTTTTTAATAAAAACACATAATGTAGTTGAACATTTAAGTACTTTTTGGCAACAAGTTACTGAAAAGCTATCTCCATTACTGTAATCAGAAAAACTGTTTCTGCTATACCAATGGTCTTCAACCTGTGATCCATGGACCTCTGGGGGTCCATGGACTATGTCTAAGGGATCCATGAAAGGTGATTTTCAACCTGGGGTCCTCAAACTATGTCTAAAATTTCCCAAAGGGGTTGCATCTCCATTCAAAAGTTTTTAGGGGTCCACTAAACAGTCATTAGTCACTAAACTAATATGCATGTCCACCTCTTCACTTAAAAGGGAAATAATAAAAGTTCATATATAGTCAGCAACAGGCAGGTCTTCAGTAAAGTAGTTGAGCTTGTAAGCAAATACGATGAACCATTTAAGTGAATATTTACATTTGAAATCAAGTATTATCATCCTAGAATATCCATCATACTGAACTACTCTGCACCAAAATGGCCTTATTGATTCTGTTTCTGAAATAGCTGAAACTTTAAATTAAAGGAGATTTATTTTACTGCATATTTAAACAACACCTGAAGCCCACCATATATGTTTTGCTACTTAAAGCAATACAGTGGCAACATTTCTTACTGTTCCTCTTATCTTAGTCTGAGCTGGTGAATTATAGTGCATCTACAACAAATGCTGGTTTAAATTCACTGAGACAAAGATAAATACAAGGTCTGAATTAAATAAAGGCCTCAAAGCCAAGATTAGTGGAAAAGTCCCAAATCACTATATTTTCCTTTAAACTCGAATTCCACTACATTAGAAGCTTGTCCATCCATTAGTTGATCTCCAAAAGCGGGAATTCATCAAGTTCTATTCAAAGCATTTCCTGTTCTTAAGTCTTACTTGAACTTATTCCAAAGGTCATAGTTGTGGTAAACACAGGGCCTTTTTCAAAATCCAGCCACAATTTTTGATTCTATGCCAGACAGAAAACTTTGTTAACTTAAAGTTAATGTATCCTACAGTAAGTAAAAAGCATCATAAATGTTAGAAGAAAAAAGATAAAGAATATTGCTGTTTTAAAAAACTGAACATTAAACAGTTTAATAACTGATGAAGATTCATGCATTCTCTAGCAAAAACCTCAGTCAATGACTCTGTGAAATGTATTACTTCTGTTTGAAAGCTATAAAATGGCAATTACAAATAACAAAAGATATACAAGATTTTAAGTGATTCCCTGCGCCAACATGCTAGCAGAGAGTGCAGTTTAATTTAAATTTCAGCAGGTGCACAGCCATTCTCCAGAAGCTCACAGGAGGCCATATGAAAACTAAAAAAATAATTTGCCTAGTTCCAATGATGGAATTTTAATTGGGAACCCAGCATAAACAAACAATAGGCTAAGCATTACCAAAGAGTTTGGAGGATTCACAGGCTCTTATACACAGCACTGAATACCACTCATTCACTCTCTCACACACATACACACTCTCTCTCTCTCTCTGTTCCGCCATACCCTGACCCCCCACCCTCAGCTCCCTAAAGAATGCTTTCCTTTGCATCCTATTCCAATCCATTTTATCTCATAACCATATCCCTGAGTACCTGCAGTGAACATCTGCCATGTGTTCTACTTACTAAGTTATGACTTTATAACCTAACCCCACTGCCTCACGCTCTCAGGTCTCAAACTTGCTGTGCTAATCTGGTGGTGAGAGAAAAATTCCTTCCCCGCCCTCAAGGATAAATGATGACTAGTATGATGCCCGCAGTGGATCACGAAGGAATCTGACCCTTTTCCAGATTCTTTGGGTGGGAGTATGCGTGTTGCCAGCCCAATCAAGGTGAAAGAGGGCTTCACTGGGACTGCACGAGGTATAAACACCAACCCCCTTTTGATTGGCTAGAAGGGCAATACATCACCTAAATGGTCCAGCTGTTTCCTGCTTCTTCCCACTTTGTTCAGGCAGACAGTCCCCCTTTATCCACCTCTGCTATCAGCTGCAGAAGGAGCTTATCTTATGGATTTCCTGGCATTTTATATAAGGTGTTCAGTGTGACTTGATATTTGGATAGGAAAGATGCTATCCTTTCCTTACAGGGTTAATTATATTATTATATAGATAAGGTTAGAAATCTAAACAAAACCAGAAAAAGAAACCAATAATCACTCTATTAGTAATTGCAATCAAGTTTTAAAGCATGATAATTATGCCAAAGCATGAGTCTCACCCCTTCTCTTAACATGAATTTACATCTCCCAGCATTGTGTTATGACTTAAACAAAAGATCTTTCAGTGTTAGGACACCTCCAAAACATAAAAAATAATGTATTTTTATTAAAGTATACAATATATGAATAATAGTATATCATTATTAATTAATACATGGCCCCAGGCCTGAACTCATTCTAAGAGCTCTGCAATACATGTAAACTGCTCAAGGCACCTTCTCTCTGTTTCTGACATCAACATAGTCATGAAAATGACTTAGCCCTGTACTGATTAGAAGGTCATTTGTTAGATATAAAAAATAGAATTAAATATTCTAATTCCTTCTTATTCCTGTTTTGAATTACAATGGTCTTGGAGTCTTACTAAATTTCTGGCATAAAGGAGTAACTTTCCTAGTTTTGAGTATGATAAACACAAGAGCTGGACTGTTTTGACTGCTGTATGTTTTGTCATTGACACTTTGTGCATATCGTAATTTTCCAAGAAAAGGGAATTTAAGTCTAACTAACTGCAGCAATGCAAACACACTTCTGACATTTTAACATTGTGAAGCTGCTATTATGATGCACATGTCCTTTGTTCTGTTCATCTGGCAAAAATTAAAAACTGGATGAAATGACATTTTTAGTTTGTTTTTTTTAAATACTTATTTATTTTGACCTAAATTTATATGATGGAATTTAATCAATTTCCACTATTCTGAATCAAATACATTACATAAATTAGAAATGATCCTCAATGATAGCTAAAGATAATATCAAATCACTAATATACTGTTACATTGCATCCCTTTCACAATGTATAGCAACACAAAACTACAAGTGAATTTCTCTGTGTTGATTTACCTATGTGCTTTCTCTTTTAAAATAATTACTTTTTCCTGTTTGCATTTTCTGGTAGGCATCCAAAAAATCTATTATTTTCCCTTTTTTTTAAGGGCTCATAGAAGCTCTGACAGACCTCTTCCCTCGAAATAAAATCTAGTCTATTTCACTTAAAAGTAATTTCAGGATCTATGCCTTCCCCAGTGTTCCTCTGCCAAATGTTTTGGTTTTACAACACATTTCCCTATTTTTAAAATGTGTTTCTCACCCCTATTGCTTTGTGACAAACCCACACAACAGAGGACAGGGACTAGCTAACAATTAAGGTAAACAATTAAGCTGACTATCGACCAAATGCTTTCAAATGCATTAAGTAAACAAAGTGAAAAAAGAGAAAAATACTTCTAAAGTGTATGTGATTATATGCAACCCTTATGCCATTTACTAAATTATTACAGTTTTTACATATTTGCATGCACTCGTTCTATTTGTCTTCATGAGGCAGACAAATAACATTTGAATTTGTACGGCTTGTACCGCACAAGAAAGTTTCATGGACAAACACAGAATGTCTGTGTAACTTCTGGGTTTATTGAACGAAGTCTTCAAAATTCCAGTGGAGAAAGATGAAATTAACAATGCGATGTTGTCAGTTTTGATTGTTTTTAGCTTCAGTGTGCACCGTAGCTTTGTGTATTTTGTCTGCCTATTACGTACAGGAATTCAAGCCTATTGGTACAGCTCATAACAGAAGGGCCCAGCCTTTTGTTGCAGCAGCAAATATTGATGACAAAAGACAGGTAGTGAGTTCCTCCTATAATTCTCCAATTGGGCTGTATTCATCTGGCAATATTCAAGATGCTCTTCAGGGACAACTGCGGGGTCTAATTCCTAGTTCACCTCAAAAGTAAGTATTGGTGTTTACTTACATTATGTGGTCTTTTGTGGCAATATCACTATCTGTTTTGTTGTCCATTCAAAAGTCCAGCTCTTGCTGTTTTATTGTTCTTTTCTGACAGTCTACAGTTCTGTCATATTTTTCATAAAGGGTGATAAATGAAGCAATTTCCTTTTAACATCTAGGAGTGATCATTGAGCTATGTGGTAGCAATAATGCAGATAGTTAAAAATTCCCCTTCTCTGGGTTTGGCTGCAATAACTACACACCATCCTTCTCTCATACACTACCCCTCTACTCTTCTGTGTCTCTGACTATAACAGCAAGTGTGTCTGCAACATAAAAGTAGTACCACATAAAAAAGTAGTGTGCAACATAAAAGTAGTTGGTTCATAACAAGTTGTAAACTTTGTGTTCACTAATTTTATCTAATATTTATCAACGGAAGGAAGTTATTTTAATCCTTTTTTTTTTTACAGGATACGAACTACTTTGAACACAAGCATAATATTCGTCCTAAACCTTTCATAGTCTCAGGCCGAAGCAGGTTATAAGCTCTAACTGTATGATGTATTGGATGCATGGGTTTTTTAAGAAATACTCACAACTCATATGAAAAAGTGATATTAATGCATTTGGAATTATTTTATGTGATCTAAGCTTATTTTAAAGCTTTTAAAAAATAAAACGCATGCTTTGCAGCGCTCAGGCTTCTATTTCTAAAAGGTGATCTCAGTTTCACTGGTGAGAGTCTGGAATAACTATAGTGAAGATATCTCAATTCAATGGACTTAGTCCAGATTTACATCAGTAAACTGAGATCAGGATCTGACCATGACAAGTTTATGGAGCTGTGAAATTCTCTAATCCCACTACGCACACACGATTTGTAAATTTGCTAATTAGAGATTTGATGCAACCAGTCATAAATCAGATCCATGTAGATTGCAAAGGCCGCATTTAATCATTCTACAGCAGGCAGACCTATTCACAATGCAATCTGCAGAAGAGGATTTAAATAAAAGAAACACCTGAGTGCCACAGAGTTGCAAAACTATCAGAGACAGAAGAGCTTACATACATGAGCTCCAGTTTTTTAAATGTAACCTCTCTCTCTCACACACACAGAATTGGGTGTTATAATGCCTGAACCAATATTACTTGATCACAACAGAAGAAAAAGTATCCTTCTAGAACAGGGGTCCCCAACCACCGGTCCGCGGACCGGTACCGGGCCGTTGGGTGTTCTTTGCCGGTCCGCGACGCCGCGGCTATGCGGCTCTTCATTTAGCTGGTAGGCAGTGTGTTTTGCAGTGCCTTGCCACTTTAAGAGCGAACCTGTAGCTCCGCCGCCGAAATTGACAAGGGTGAGTCAATTTCACGGGGGAGACTGAACCCTGGATTACAGCTCTGCCGCCGAAATTGACACGTGCGAGTCAGTTTCATGGCAGAGAGTGTTGTGAAGTGCTGCCTGCTGGGGTACCTGCTCCACTCCCGTCCCACCATGCCGGTCCCTGGAAAAATTGTTTTGCTTTAAGCCGGTCCCTGGTGCAAAAAAGGTTGGGGACCACTGTTCTAGAATCAGAGGCAGCCTCTGTGTCTATGTAGGCTAGAAGGCCTCACAGGTTTGAGTGGGCCAATTTCTATGGACACTGCCTTCGGATATAGGGGCCTTGTTACTACCAGTGGCTTCTGTGTCTATATCTTATTTTCAACGTAAAAAATGTTTGTGTCATAATTCCAGCAACTTAGGTCTGATACAGCACTCTGAGAAGTCAAAGCAGTAGGCAAGAACCTCACTGACACCCTATTTTTGATGGGCAGACACATACACATATGAAATTTTATGAACTGGCCAGTTAGCGAACTGGTACCATAAAAAAGAGTGACAGCTTTGGGACAAAGCTTAGTTTTAATTATGTATATTCTTAGTTTATTATTATTTCTACATCTGTTACGCATCTCACAGACACACGCAAATGACAACATCCAGACCCTGAAAAGTTTACAATCTTAGGGGTAGGTCATCAGATAGAAGCAGCACATTGTTGCACTGTCCCTGGAGTGATCGAGGAGGGAGATTTTGCACAGGGAGTCAATCTCTCTCCCTCAGTCTCCAAACAGCTGTGGAGAAGAACTAAACCATACTAGGTCTAGATCTGTTGTAGCGTATGCTGCCCAATGTGCCAGCATAACTGCAGCCTGCAGTCCAGCCACTCCCTGCGCACTCCACCCATCTGCAGGAGGTGGGGAGGCAGCAGCAGTACTCTATGCAGCCTGCTTGTCCCATTCACAAGAAGTGCAAGTATAGAGCACTGGCACAGAGGAGTCAGAGTGTACCTTATGCCCCCTTCCACTCTTTTGTTGGCACACAGAACAGATCACAACCTAGCCCTTAATAAATATAAATGTGATCCCACTACAGCACTCTCTTATTAAATCTCTGCAGAGAAATAGGGTGAAACTGGTTTTGTTACAATGTTTAGGCTTGCATACCATCACAGTGAGAATTTACAAGGTTTAACTATATTAATATCACCCTTTTCTTATTTAGTTGAATGTTACGACTGTCTATTTTTATACTTATTCTTCTTACAGTAAGCACTCTCGTGCTATATAATCTTGAAAATTTATGATTATTTTATAATGTATGTTTTGATTATTCATTTTTAAAATCAAACAATGCTTTGTAAATGACAATTGTCATTTTCAGTGAACATACTTAAGCAAATGATCATTTTCCTGGATCGTGGATGGGAAATTAGCTGAAAAAACTAATCTGATAAGAAAGGTGCTCAAGCTCTGTGGGTTTAATTAGTTAATGTTTGCAAATGCTTTGATAATGGAAAGTTCTGTATACTTCTAATTGCAAGAATTATTTATAACCTCAGATGACTGGTGCCGTGCAATTGCAAAGAAGCAGCAATAGTACGGTTTGCCAGTTAAGTTTTTTTCCTCTGGGCTGAACATGTATGCTAAATTTGGTACTTAAAGTCACATTTGCCAAAAGAGAAAATTGAATTTATGATGTTGGAAATTCTCAAAGCAACTGCTGGGGATTGCATCCCAAAACAGGTTACATTCATATTATCCTTTGTTAAACACAGTAAAAACACCACCTCAGTTGTAAATCTCTCTGTAGGATATAAGGCCAGTAAGAGTTCTACCAAAATAAGGGCTAAGTATGGACTGTAGGATCTGGCCAACAGATTCAACTTTAGGCATAATTATAAACTTCATGCTGACAAAACTAATTGGCAGACGTATGAAATCTTTTCACTAACTTAGCATTGCCTCTCTTTGTTGCTGGTAGTAATAGCTGTGCTTCTTTTGAGCTTCTCTCAACATATTCCGTTTTTTGGAACTCATCATTAATAAGTCTTGCTCTGCCACAGAATCCAAATCTTTTAAAGTGTGGCCCTGACTTTTCTGATCACTGGCATGCATATCTGTGACTGGTTCCTTCTATGGGTTTTTGGCTGGGACAGGCTGGCACTGCACACTCACTTTGGTAGTTGCCTGTGTTTTTTGGAATTAATTTTCCTTTGACCTGCCTTTGATAGTAAGGAATGTTTCTCTCTTTAAATTTTTCAGAATGTGGTCCTGCACAAATTCCACTTGATAACTAGAGGGAGAATAATTTTGAACTTTCCATGGCAGAGTTCTGAAATGTAGCTGTCAGGCAGGCTCTGTACTGTATCTCCAAACTGACGGCAATATAAAATTCTCCCTGATTTATTCAGGAGTCAGCCAGGAAAGAACCTTCTAGTACACAAGCATGTGGGTTGAAGGAGGCAGATTGAGTCACAATCCTTCTCTAAAGCTTGATTACCATATATGGGACTGTGGCCCTGAGAAGGAAGTGTTCTCAGATGACTGTGGGAGGACTGGATTATGCATTGTTTCTGGAAAAATTGTCCCCTGGAAAAAGAAACCCTCCAAGGCAAATCAGAGGGGAACATTGGCCTAAGTGCTATAGGAAGAGTGGTAAAACCAGTGACAATGAAAAGAAATATTTGATATAATACTCACTATGTTACTCTGCTAATGATTTTCCAGGGGTTTTGCCCATGTTAATACCCAGCAGCTTTACAGTTTCTCTAAATCTGGAGTTGTAGCTAACATCCTATTTTCATTCTAAATCAAAAATAAGGTCAAATTCAAAAGTAACAGTGACCAAGATTTATTTCATATTCTTTGACAATCTATTCTGTTTTTGTGAAGGGACATTTTACATTCTGCTTGGAACTGTTATAATTTAGAATGACAAAAGTATATCCAGTTATTTTTTTTTAACATTTTAAACTTTTTTTAAATTGTCAACAAAATAAATAGAAGAAATATGTATTAAATAAGTTTATTGTTGAAATAACTTTAAAACTGTAATAAATATTTTAGCGTAATATTAAAGAAAATCTAAAAAGGTCACAGACATTATTTTACATTTCCTTTATAGAAAACCCTTTCAAGTGAGGAAATGTAGTGTTTAGGGCACAGATTGGAATGAAGAGTTTGGGTTCTAATTCCTTACTCTGCCACTGACGATGTGATCTTCAGCAAGTCACTTAACCTCTCAATGCCTCCTCTTCCCATTTGTAAAGCTGAAGTAATGCTCACCTAGTTCAGAGGGATATGGTGAGGCTTCATTAATCCTTTGAAAAAGGCATAATGTTAAAAGTGCAAAGTAATAACTATTTTCCATGTTCTTTGAATTTTCAGAAGATTATATTTACTGTCAGTGATAGGGAAAAATATATTATGCACTGGGCTTTCACAGATTCAGATTTTTTAGTTGATCATGTGTTTTGGTTTTAGGTGTTTTGGGAGGGGGGATTTACGAAGTAAATTTCACTGGATTAAACATTCTTTTGCTTTTCTATATTTGATAGATTTCATCTCTATCTTTACAGTCATGTTAACATATCTACACTCGTTTATTTTGTCTTTATTTTGGGTATGCGCTGTACATCTTTCTGTAAACGGTTATTAACACAGTGGAGGCAGTACTCCTTCCGGTATTGACGGTGGCAGTGGACGTAGTACCCCCTCTTCTGTTAGTACTCTTAGTACTATTTGCCCTACTGAGTTGAAAGCTGCATCTAAGATGGCCCCTAACATTCCCTTGGAAATGGAACTTCCTGGTGTCAAGATTATACATGCTCAGTTTAATACACCTCTGCAGATGTATTCAGATGACAATATAATGGAAACACTGCAGGGCCAAGTTTCTACCGCTCTGGGGGAAAATCCCTCAATGAGGTAATCAGAGCCAGCATGTGCACTTAATATATTTGCTAACGCATTAACATTGTCAATTTCCATACTGTTTCTACATTAAATTTTAAAAGATATCTAAACAGCAACTAAAGATTTTGAAGCTTATATTAAAATAGTATTAATGTATTAAAATCTTTTTCTAACCCAGATTGTTAAAGGTGTCTTTCAGAATTTACAAAAGACAGGTTACAGATCAGACTCTCTGAAAAAAAAATCTTTCTATATCTGTAGCTGATAAATACAAGCTAATAACTACCTATTTTTTAAAATGGACTCTTGATCCACTCCAGACCTGGGGCCCAATCCTGAAAAGACTTACACCCACAGCTAACTTTAAGCACAAATGAAGTCACACTGATTTCAGTTGGACTATTCAAGTGCTTAAAGTTATGCACTTGTATAATTCCTTGCAGGACTTGGTCTTATGACACTTATCGCTATCATCTGAACAAAGAAAAATTAAAGCAATCAATATAAGGCAGGGATCTCAAACTCAATTGCTGTGGCGGGCCGCATTTACATTGAGTGGAGTTCAGGGGGGCCGCACATGACACACACTACTCTACTGTACCTTTCATGCTCTACTCTCCGCCGAAAAAATCTCCACGCAGGGTAAAATTCGGCGGCACAGTAGGAGAGAGAGGCTCTCACAGGGACTTGCAGGCTCCACTGTCCGCCGTCAAATCTCTCTGTGGGGCCCACATTCGGCGGCCATTTCCTTTTTAAGACGGCCACAGCTTCCCGGAGCTCCGCTCAAAAAAAAATGCCAGCACAAGCCTGCAGCCGGATTCGGACTGCGGGCCGCATGACACAAGCCCGCGGGCCGCGAGTTTGAGACCCCTGATATAAGGCATTTTACACTACATTTCAGTCCTTCATACCCAGAAAGTCTTGCAGATATTCATCAATTTTTTTCACTTTTAACCCCAACCCAAAAAGACTCATTCCAGGCCATTAGCCTCTGGCCAAGAAGGACCAGAATAGTCTCCTTCCTAGGTTCATTAGCAAATCTCTGTAACAGTCATAAGCACTCCTCCTATTTGAGGTTGAGTGCAGCACTTCTAAAATGTTCTTTTATATCTGGAGAACACTTAGTTAAGAATTTCATACAGAGTATGAGTAAAAACCCAGAGACTACCTTGGATAACCAGGAAATGATGACTCCAGAGTGGTAAAAAGCAGACTTCAAAACTAACTTCCAATCAATATGTAATATTTCATATGGAAAACAATTATGTCTTTTTTCCAAGGTGCAGCAGCTTTATCATTAATAATTTGTCATTTACATTGTTTTATCCTTCATTTCACACTCTTAACACCTTAGCTTCTTTGTATTGTGTTTTACTAACAGTATTTTCCGTTAAATCGTTTACAATATGTGTGTAGGCATTTAAACTATTACAATATTTTCATTCAAGGGGCTCAATCACCGACTTGAATGGGAGTTCAGGTCATTCGGCACATTACAGGATTGGGCCTTTACTAACTACAAAAATCATACTTATTCAAAACTATATTGGCCAAATTCATGATGATTTGATGGAAACAAAATTCCACTCTATAAGAGCTTTGTGGAGTGACAGCTGCCTGACTGTCTGTGTATACATCCTCAATAACTTTTTTTTTTAAAAGCAAACTTGCTTTCCCCTCCACCGTGGAATTCTGGATTAAATCTAAAGATTCAGATTTCACAGTTGGCTAAGGCATCCCCAGTTTGAGAACTGACTCTGCACAGAGCTCTGAAATAGCTCAATTGTTGAGGGTTCCTTCTCCCTATGCATGAACTGGAAAAGTCAGCTTAAAGTCTTGTGTCTGGTAAGTAATTTTTATGTGTGGCAAGTACTTCTATAGTCATTACTTCTGATTTTTCTTGGGAACACGTTAAAAATAAGTAAATGTGTGTGAGGAGTTAAAAATTAGCCATTAGTAGGAATAAAAAAAGTACGTAGATTTTTTTAAACTGAAATGAAAAGCTTTTCCTGTTTCTTGCTGCAATCTTTATTCTCTGAAGAAAATTTTAAAACAATTCATATGTCTTATCTACAGTACCTTCATCAAAAGTAAAAAGTAGTGTGCTGAGGAGGACAGATATACAGTTCACTGTTTTAAAAATAGCTCAGGGAAATCAGGTTGGGAATCACAGAAATGTAGAGCTGGAATGGACCTCAAGAGAACATCTAGTCCATCCCCCTATCCTGAGGAAGGCCAAGTATACCAAACCATCCCTGACAGGTGTTTGTCTAACTTGTTCTTCAATACTACCAATGACAGGGATTTTACAACCTCTGTTGGTAACCTATTTCAGTACTTAACTATCCTTATAGTCAAAGTTTTTCCTAATATCTAACCTAAACCTTCCTTGCTGAAGATTAAGCCCATCAATGGAAATGGAGATCAATTGATCACATTCCATTTTATAACAGCCCTTAACATATTAGAAGACTGTTATCAGGTTCCCCCTCAGTCTTCTTTTTTCAAGACTAAGATTTTTTTAAACTTTTTCTCAGATCAGGTTTTCTAAACCTTTTATAATTTGTGCTGCTTTCCTCTGGATTCTATCTAATTTGTCCAGAGCCTTCTTAAAGTGTGGTACCCACAACTACACACAATACTCCAGCTGATGCCTCAACAGTGCCAAGAAGAGTGGAATAATTACCTCCTGTGTCTTACACATGACACTTATATTAATACATTTGAATGATACTTGACTTTTTTGCAACTGCATCCCATTGTTGATTCACATTCAATTTGTGACCCACTATAGTCTGCAGATTCTTTTCTGCAGTATTACTGCCTAAACAGTTATTCCTCATTTTGTATGTTTGCATATGATTTTGCCTTTGCCTTTACTGAATTTCATCTTGTTGATTTCAAACAAACTCTCCAACTTCTCAAGGTCATTTTGAATTCTAATCCTGGTGTTCAAAGTGCTTGCAACCCCTCCTGGCTTGGTGTCATCTGCAAATTTTATAAGCATACTCTCTATCCATTACACAACATTCATTTCTACTGGACCTGGGACAGACTTCTCCAGGACCCTACTAAATATGACCTCCCAGTTTGACCACAAATTAAGATTACAAACATTCAGTGCATCCAATATGCAAACATAGGAAAAAGATTTTTGATCAGTCACTAAATCTATTTTTGTTCCATTTCATATTCTAAACCTTACTCTCAAAAAACACTGACAGATGAACACACACAAAGCCCAATCCAACCCCACTTGCAATCAATGGGAGTTTTATCATAAGCATGAATGGAAATAGAAGCAAGCTCATAATGAGAGATTTAACATTTATCTCTGCAAAAATGCAGTAATATGCTTCATTAAAGTTTATGATAGCACTTCTACTTAGTTCCCCTAGCATCCAAAAAGTTGAAGACCCTTTGTCTTCAGCCTGTCTTCACAATGCATTCAGGGTGTCTGTTCTTCACTATACCTGCACATCGTGTTAGTAATAATGCTTAATATAAGATAGCTAACATGAAATACTATTATGGCATTTTGCCATTGATTTTAATGAGACCTGATTTTCTTCCTGTGTGCTTATTTTGTTAAGGCAGCCACTTCAAAAAGTGAGCCACAGGCCAATTTTATTTAATTTAAAAAAAAAACGATCTTCCGTTCAATAAAACTTGGCTTTCACACTCTTGCCATTGTGCAACATTTGTTTCACTGTCCATTCCTATGACTGTAAGTAAATCATAATGACTATTATCTTATCATAGCAATAGTAACTAATGACTGGTTGATGATGCCCTCCAGAAAAACTGGGTTGTTCAGATTTCTGCTAACCTTTCTTAATAGTGTGAGTGATACCATTTTTTAATGCTATCCTTGAAGCTATTTGACCTGAAAATGGAATTCAGGAAATCAGGTCAAAGAGCAGCTGGTGACTTGGCTGCAGATTTACAGGGCTGCAGCTGTTTTGAGGGTAAAGTCAAGTAATGGCCCATTTCCAATGCAGCAATAGCCAGAAAAGTAACTGTAATAACAACATTCCAAGGTGCCATATTTATTCTCTAGTTAGACTTTTACATCTTTTTTTTTTCAATTTATAAATCAAGAGATGGTTCTTCTAACTGCCAGTCCCATAATGTCAACCTAGGATTTGAAAATCAAGCTAGGTTCTGTGTTTTCCACATCAGCAGTAATAAAGATTTTGTATTCTAAATGTAGCTGATGCATGTGGAAGAACAGAATAGTAATAATAAATATTATGAATAATAATAATACTTAGCACTTACATGAAATCCTGGTTACTCTTCCTTGATTGAATAGCTCTGCTGGGCTAACAGTACTAAAACTGGATTTATCAGTAAAATGAGGAAATTGGACTCTGAGACACAGTCATTGGATATGTTGATTAATCAGAAGGTGTCATTTTAACAGTCACTTTTCTGAGCTGAAATAAACTTGCATGTTTATTTGTAAAATGAGAACTTTGTTTATGAGAATACTGTGCAGCAATAACAGGAACATTTATTTAAATTAAGAAAAATATCATATCAGAACTTCACCACTGTATAAAGCACACCAATCTAGTAGGCGAAAAGGTCTATTCAATGATTCTGTAATATACTCTTATGTCTAGTATACTTTACTGTTTTAAAGTTATACTGGTTAATTCTCTTTACCTGTTTATCCCCTGTTCATGTTGCAGTGAACCAGTACCAACCTCAGTACCTCAGTCTGATGTGTACAGGATGCTGCATGACAATCAGGAAGGGCCCAATCAACCACGTCAATCTGGCTCATTTAAGGTGCTCCAGGATTTAGTCTCCGAGGATTCTGGTTAGCAGCAATTTACTGTATATATCTGTTCACAGCATTTTTTATTTTTTGTATGTGTGGAAAGGGGAAAACCTGAAAAGAAGATATATAGGGATTAGAGCTATAAAATTCAACTTCACATTTTGCTGCTTTACCCCGTTGGTTAAATATTTAGCATGTGCTATGACAACTAACTAATCTTAAAATTTCCATTTGTCAATCACATTTTTCAGAATCTCTTGTCAGGTTTTCAGGACTGTAAATGTACAAAAATGTTTTGACTGAATGATAAAAACCTAACATGATAAAAGATTTGGGGTGAGATAAAAATATCACTGAAACAAGAAAAGAAAATTAGCCATCACTTTCTAAATCAGGAAAAGAAGGGGGAAGAATTTTAAACTCTTTTCTCAATTAAGTTTCTTCTCACACACGCACTTCTAAATAAAAAACAAAATGATACTAGAAAAGTGATTGAAGAGGACAATACAGTTTGTACTTGCATTTTCCCATAATTATACTCTATCAAAAATACTATAATTGATGAGTTTTTAAGAATAAAGCAAGTGGGAAAAGAAGCATTATGAAATTCCGCCAGTTTTTATTACACCTGTAGTAAATAAATTGCCTAGGAAAATTGTGGAATCTCCATAATTGGAGATTTTTAAGAGTGGGTTGGACAGACAGCTGTCAGGGATGGTCTAGATAATGCTTGGCCCTGCCTTGAATGCAGGACACTGGACTAAAAGACCTCTCGAGGCCCCTTCCAGTCCTACAATTCTATGATTCTATAAAGAGCAGAATTTAAACAAAATTAATCTAAAATGCTAAAATTAACAGTTACAAGAAAAGGCACATATATTATCATAATAGAGTTTTGCTTACATTTCGATATGACTTTTTATTCATATTGTGTTATCAATCATTCAGAATGCATTTGAAGGTTAACTCTATAGATGAGAAATAATCTTTTCATTAACTGACCTTAAGAACAACGCTCAGGGCCAATCCTACTACCACTGATATTAATGGCAATATTCCCACTAGTTTCGTGATGCAGGATTTGGCCCCTCAAAATTTAAAAAAGGTTATTGCAAAGGAAATTTAAGTTCCTTATACAGAGAAACTAACATTACTTAATGAAAACAAAAGGTTATAAATATGGCCCTACTTAACTTGTGATACTGTCGAAATTGCAGATTCTGCATTAGGCTTCCACTGCAATTTTGACAGCAGGAGGGCCCTGGGCAGTCAACAGTGGAATATAGCAGAAAAAGAATAATGGACTGTATTACTGCAAATAATAATGTCCATCATTACTTTTCCGCCATTTTCTATGGGTTGTGTGCAACTCAGCATCAATTTTTTGAAAATCATCTTGCAATTCAAGTAGGTCCTTACTTATAAATCAAATAGAGTTGATATCCTCAAGCAAAGCTTTTAGTTATAGCCATGCTTATGTATTATACTGTAAATAAATGGGAATATTCTGTTTCTCAGATGGACGTCCTGTTGGTACAAGGAGTGTGAGACCACCAGTAACGAAGACTCCTTCTGGTGCAGGAAGTGTACAAAAAGTGCCATTGTGTGACAAGTGTGGGAATGGCATTGTGTAAGTTGTTTCTTTTTAGTTTTAATAAAGTTACAGGTATAGCATAAATCTTAAATACAGGAGAATATTCTAAGGGATTTTCTGTTTGTACTTTTAGAAAAATCCAAAATATATTACAGGGAAATAGAAATGCTTAAAAATATACTGTTCAAAATCCCAGATCACTACATAATGTCTTAAGTATTTTCTGTACATTCAGCTCACTTTTCAAATATAACTTATTTTTCAATTGCAGAGGCCTGAATTCAAGCTTTAGTACCTCTTGTCACACTCAATCATTAACATGTATATACTAAAAAAAGCAGCTGCAGGGCCTGTACTGTTCAGGCTGGAATTTCAAAACTGCCTAATGGTGTAAAGTATCCAACTCCCAATTCAATGGGAGTTCTCACTCCTTCTGGCTCCTTTGAAATTCCCAGACATAAATCTCAATGGTGTCAATAGCTCTAGACGGGGATACAGAGAATCCTGAACTCAGGTATTGGAAGATAAGTCAGAGGAATTGTTTTCTAAACTCTCTTCAGTCCCTTGCTACCAGCTTACATTATACCCTCTATGTGATGGTTGAAATAGGCATGGGTCTTCAAAACACTGGTTTTTCCAGTGGAGTACTGAGACTTCCATATGGCATTTTGTATTTACTCAGGAAAAGGTCTGTTCAGAATCAACTTCTAGCTTTAAAATATTTCCCAATGCTTAGCAGAACATGCACATAACTCTGTGGGAACTACAAAAAAAAACCCTTGAGAGAGAGAAACAGTATTTATTTTGTGTCATGTTGCAATGCATTTCTGTTCTTCTTTAAATTCGTTCTCTTCTATTAATCTATCTTTCTCTTCTTTATTTTCATAAACAGTGGAGCAGTGGTGAAGGCACGTGATAAGTACAGGCACCCAGAATGCTTTGTGTGCTCTGACTGTAATACCAACCTAAAACAAAAAGGCTACTTCTTTGTGGAGGGACAATTATACTGTGAAACTCATGCGCGAGCCCGCATGAGGCCACCAGAGGGATATGAAGCAGTTACCATTTATCCAAAGTGCTAGTCCATTGCTAACAGACACACACACATGCATGCATGCACACAAAAAGACATTAACAGTTTAGAGCAGCAATACAAATGACTGAACTTACTGCCTTAATCCAAAGTAGCAGCTTTTAAGCATTTTCTTTTGGGGGTGCGAGTGATGCAGCAGTCTCATTAGCCCGCAATAGCATATATACCAATAACATTTTGCGAAGTAATTATCTTTGAAGCTGCCAATGTAATTTAATGGAGTATAAGGCAATACAATTTTGTATGACATATTGTACTGGATAAAATAACTTTGAAACAGTTGAGTGCTTGTATAGCAAATACAGTACATAGAATTGTGAAATCAGATATTTTTGTTTAGAATTTGTTTCAGCATAAATTAAATTTTTGCACAAATATTATAGTAACTATGAGTCTGATTCTGAGATGGCCTGAGCACCAGCAGCTCCCATAACTCAATCCCTCAAAGGGTCAGTCTTAATAAAAGCAGAAATTTTACACCTATGCTACCAAACTGCAGTTATTCATGTCTGTTTCAGCCATATAATCATTCAACTGTTGTTACTGTATGCCACAAAAACAGGTCTTGCTTTCTTCACTTTGATATTTGAGTTTATTTATTTACACCGCCTGGTTCAACAAATGTAATAAAACACTGATATTAATTTTATAGAATAAAACAACAAGTACAGTGAAGCTTGCTTATAGTGGAGTAGAATGAAAGTTCCATATTATTTCAGTGAACTGCAGAGTGAAAACTACAACGAGAGTGACATTTGCTTTGCTTACTATGAATTCTGATGAAGACATGCAAACACACACACAATTAGCAAAAATGGGCAGGTACGATCATAATGAAATTATCTTCGGTAAATTTAAACTTTTGTTAGCATTTATAATTACCGAGAATTAAAATATGCCAAGGAAAGATCCTGCATTAAGCACCTGGTGAATGCCAAAGAATATGCTCACAGCTCAGCATTTTCTGAAATCCATTGAAGACCAAATTTTCAAATAGGCGCATGTCTAAGTATGTATGCCCTTTTGCTCATTCCAGACTTAGTCATGTCTACCTTCCAATGTGCATGGCAAGTCTGGATTTTGCATTCCTAGGTATGTGTAGGTGCACAACTCTGCACACGTGCATCTGAAGAACTATGTGCCTCCAACAGGTATGTGTACAAGTCCATGCACACTTAGGTGTGTACCTATATGAAAAATTGAGCCTTAGTGTTTACAATATCAAAACCATAGTAAATTGTTTATGTCTGTGTTTAAATATAACTTGCGCTATAAAATATTAAATTTTCATATCAAGAACACAACCTAGCAGACATGAAAAACTGAGTACAAAAAGCCCCTAAATATTTTTCTCATTCTATCGTAAGAGCTTAAAACATGCAGAATACAGAATCAAAATAAAATAGTGCACGTTTTAAACACATACTAAAAAACCCATTAAAGTTGCATCTATAAGTCTGAAACATAATGCCTGTGTGCTTCAACAATTCCCAATGTGTCTTAATGTACTATTTCAAAATTTAAATACATTTATAAAATTTGTGCAGGTCACCACATATTAAATATAACAAAAGAGTCTGTACATATGCCAACAACATACAATATATGCCTTTTTAAAGATGGCTCCTCATTTAATTTTCAGACACCAAATGTAACAGTGCTTCTCAAGCACCAGGAAGAATATATGTATTACTACTTATTATCATTATTATTAGATGAAATTCTGAGATGCTCTAAATATAATCTGTGTTTTTAAATGATTGTTTCTCATGTTTGTAATGTTCTTTCTTTCTTTAATAAAAATTGAAAAGTAGAAATAAATCTATAAAATCAAAATTTTATAGTTAGCCTTTCTGATATGAAATGAGGAAGTTTGCAGTTCTAGTAACTTGACAACATTAGAAGCATGGCATTTGCAGCAGCACAGAAGGGTATATTTATAATTTGTTGCAACACTGGTGGAGATTAAGCATCCCTGGGATTCTATTTGGGGCACCTGAATATTAGGAAATTCTTTTTAATGATAAGCACTGGAAAGGGTTACTTAATGAATCTGGGGAAACCCTGTCATTGGAGGTTTTTATGAACAAAACAAGCAAACACCTATCAGAAATGGTCTAGGTATACTAAATCCTGGACTTGGTGTCAGGGGTGGACTAGATGACCTTCTAAAGTCCCTTCCTGTCCTATATTTCTATAATTGATTCTACTTTTCTATTTAATCTAGGGGAGGTTAGCTTTCTAAATCTGCAGGTTTGTCCTTTAAGAAAAGAAAACAAAAATTAAACTTTCCATTACAACCAAAAAGCCTCCATCTTTCCTCAGAGAGAGAAGAATGTGAACGTTAGGATGCATTTCAAAGCAGGAGGTCACCAACTCACTTCTCCTTAATCACCTCGACATATCAGAGTCTAAAATTGGAAGAACCAACCAATACATATGAAGGCTGTCAAGTTGAAAGAAAGTTGAAGTACATGACCTCATGCCAAAATATTTTGGGGAAGTTCAGTGGCATTGCATCATGACATGATGCTATTTTGAGAGAAGCTCTGAGTCTGCAAGTGACTTTAACAAATCTGGCAGCCGCTCTATGTCAAAAACTTAACAGCAATGTAAACTAGAAAAAACTGGTATGGGAAAGGTTTGAAATAAAGATTTCCACTCCAGACTGAATTTTAGATCCTAGATTAGAACATGGCAGGAAGGGGGGGAAATGGACTTCTATCCTGCAGTCTCTGCAGAACTCCAGTCTGAGGGAACTAAATATATTTCTCTGTGGTATCAGTGGTTCCTGGAACATTTCCCTTACAAAATGTCTAACTCAAAAGAGAAGATCTTTATCCACTAGCTTAAGAATGGTGTAACCAACCATCATGAAAGCTTTATGCTACCATGCCAATGGTGTTAACTATTCACAAATACTTTCTTTTAAAGCTAAGTGCCCTGTAGAGGCATTATTTTTGGATGAAGAGTAAGATGCTAAGTATAGACTTCATATGTTTGTTATCTGGACCCTTCAGATGTCAATCAACAGGTGTAAAAAGTATTCCACAGCTGTGTTACTTTTGCATAAACAGCAAAGCTATTTTGGGGCATATGACACACTTAAAATATAAACCTCTCACAATGTACAAACTGCAAATAGTATCTGAAATAAAAGATATAACATGACATTGACACTGATTGTCCAGACATGTCCCAATCAGTTGTTCAGGTCTCTGTCACAATGTTAAAGGGACACTGATTATTTGAAATCTAAAACATTTCAAAATACTCTGTTAAAAGATGCTACACCTTCTTTCCAGCTTCCTGTTAAGTGTTTAGCTTTACATTCACATTTTTCTACTTTAAAAATATTATTTCTTCCCCTTGTTAATCTCTGAAAAACATACAAACAGCGTGGGGGTGATGTGAAAAGTGAAAGTGACTATACTGTCATATCCTTTGTGTTATACTCCTTCTTCCATCCTGTGTCTGTTCTGCCTACGTAGACTGTAAATTCTTCAGAAGCAGGGATTGCCTACTGCTGTGTTTGTATAGTGCTTAGCACCATGGGGCCCCATTCATGGTTGACCCTCTAGGCACTACTATAATAAACATAATTAATCACAATAAATACTGTCAAATGCACAAAATAAACAAACGAGCTTTTCTGAATTACAGTGGTATTAAGCGTGAGGTAGAATATTTTTAGACAGAAGTGATTAACTGATAGTATTTGTTTCACATCAGAAATAGGCTCAAACCAGGGGCATCATTTCAGAAAAATTCTGGGTAGAGCTGTATCGACAGATAGAACATTATATGTCATTATATTATATCCTGCAAAATAGCAGGGTTATGGGACAAAAAGTGGAGTACATAATGGAGCATATAGACCTATGAAACGTCAGGAAGGAACAAACCAAGGTCAAGGGGGAAGGGGCAACTGCCCCTTTTGTCCCAAATCAAATGATACCCCTGGTTCAAACTACAAATTTTGGATCCACTTCAGATATTCCAAAACTCACAGAATATCAGATGTTTGGATCAGGTCTTTGGTTCAGCCTCCTCTATAAAATAGGAGACAACTTTAAAATTTGTATTTAGATGTGAATTCAGATTCAACCTCTTCTTTATCCTGGAAGTTCTGGGGTGCTTAATCCAGGGTTTTGATTTGAACTCATCTCTAGTTAATACCCATCTTAAATTTTTTCACATGATCAAGATTCCCATCATCCAACTGTTGGTATCTTAAACAACATATTGCAAGTTTTATCTGCAAATGAAGCCAAATGCTGTAGATTTTCCAGTCTGGGTTTCCCCTTTTCTCCTCCTTCTGTCTCAAACAGGTTTTCCAGATTAATTGTGTGTCTTTAACTGATAGTTTCTATTTGAAAAACTCTAATTAGGAGCTTTGGTTAATCTATATAAGGAGCTTTTGGTTAATCTATATAATGAGATTCCAGGATTGTCACTCTCTCCGTATGTCACTCCAAAGGCTAGAATGTCTGTTGAGTCAGTGTGAAGTTATGGAAACTGCTACACGTATGGCTGAGAGCTCTTTTTGTTTAGATTAGAATATCACCAGGTTCAATCATCACTGGGCCCTGTGAGAACCAGATGAAATGTTGGAGTCCAAAGGTTCTGTGGCAGTTGATCTGAGAAGGTGGGAGTAACAGCTACGTGGCGTTAACAAATTGGTGGTGCCTCTGGTCAGGGGACAGCTCTGTGCACAAACATTGGGAACATGTGCAAATAGAAACGCAGCTCTCTGCAACACAGTGCATGGAAACAGGACACCCACCAATCAGGGGTTGTAGGTTTTAGGCTTTTTTACACACAGCTTTACAAATGACTCGCACGCAACAGCACAGGCTTTTCAACTACTAGTAATCAGTTAACAACTGGTGAATCTTACTCACATAATGCCCTTGCTAACAGCCTGATGGGGCACATGATTTGTTTCTTGTGAGAGGCTGACACTGGCAGAACCAGATGCCAGCTCATGCCACGGCTCTTAGGCCTCTCTGAACACTGATAAATGCATAGCTGGAAACCAGTTTGTCTCACCTGTGTGTTTGTATTATTAAAATAGGTATTGGACTTATATCCATGTGTACAGAGTTTAGACTTTATGAAATGCTTGTAAACTGCTGCATGCATTAATCTCATTTATAACCTCTATATCCCCTGCTACCAAGTAACACTTAAGGGTTTGTTCTATAACGGAAAAATGTTTTTTCTGAATGTATGTAATTCAGCAAACAGGAAAATAACTTCACCTAATGCAAAACACTGGATTCCTAAAGCAGGTGTTATCTCCTGCCAATCAGGAAGGACTACTGAATCCAAATGGACCACTGTGGAACAAAGACTTTGTTGATTGCTTCCCCCACAGCCCTGAAGAGGGCACATGCCCAATCCCTCATCCTGTTACAGTTTAAGAAGGGAATAAAAATGCCTGGTAAATTGATTTATTATCCCTGCGCTGCTTGGACTCTGAAAGGCAAGGATATCTAAGCATAAGCAAGGAGTATCCAAATCTTTAGCTTGGGGTATTTAGGTTAAATAACTAAAAGGCATATAAAGTTTGCATATTATAGACATTTCTATTATCATTTGGAATGCAAGACTATAACTCATTTGTGTGTATATGTTACTTGCTTTAATCTTCTAAACAACTCATTTCTTTTTCCTACTTAATAAAGGTTTAGTTAGTTTGTTACAGCATTAGCTACAAGCATGGTCTTTGGTGTAATATCTAAGGTGCAAAGTGACTTGGGATAAGTAACTGGTCCTTTGGGACTGGGAGTAATCTGAATATTTTGTGATCTTTGGTGTTAAGTGACTACTATCACAGAGTCAAGCTTGCCTGAGTGGCAAGATAGATTGGCACATGCAAGGAGACAGTCTGTGACTTCATGTTCAGGCTGTAAATATCTGAGGGGCTTACATTTGTTACTTGGTTGGTGAAATCTAAGTACTGAACTCATAACCAGTTTGTGGTTTCTGCGTGCCCTGAGGTTTTTATTCTCACTCATGAGCCACTCCAGAGAGCATGAAAGTAGAGTTATTTTACTGTACTGGATAGGTACCTCCACCTGTGCCACTTTAAACCAGTAAACCTAGTCCTCCCTCCTCTCAAAACTGTGCTTTTAGGGTCTGATCCAACCTATGCTGAAGTCAGTACAAAATCCTCCCATAATACACTACAGCATTCTGAAAAAAAAATCCTGTTCCTTGGCATAGGCAAGGATAACTGTCCTGAATGTCCCAGAATGCATCTTTACAAAACAAAGTTAGGTAGAATGCTAAAATGTTATGACAGGGAAAAATGCTGCTGCGAACACAAACAGAACCATATAAATTGTAACCAGTTAAGCAGATTAATTATGCCTCTATGCAATTATAAAATCATGACTGAAGGGTTTGGACAGGTCCTTACTATGTTTCCCACTGTCAGAGGAACTTTAAAAGCTAAAACTGCTACCTGCTCCCTCACAGCATGTGTGCTGCCAATGGATGCTACCAACAGCAGGAATTCGATGGTGTTAACTCTTCTCTTTGAGAAGCTAAAGGCACTGGGAAAACCATTTAGGACGAGAGGCAAAGACCTGCCAACTGGGAGATAAACTGCTCTCCCAAAGTCTAGGCTCTTCCCTCCTACAGCAATTTGCACCCTTGTCAAAGATTTTTTTTACAAGGGTCTGGTCTGCTTTCAAAAATTCTTTTTCTGTTAAAAAATGTTTATTCAGGGCCCTGAATTAATCTTTCTTAAGAATCTTGTAAGCAACCCAGCTGCCTACAAAAAGCTGATATTAAATAAAGCACAGTAGGCTACGAAGAAGTGTGCTGAGACAATAGATTGAACTGCAAAAAATAAAGAAAAAATGTTTAATTTAATCATCAACTTTTGTGTGCCAGCCCAGTCAAGCCAAAAATAAGTTTCTATATTAAGACAGAGGGTCAAATTGTCATCTGGTATGCATGACCATGCAACAGAGTAATGCAACATAAAGCAACACCTTACACGTCTGCATGGTGTGCCCACACTGTAGGTATCAGCCATGGGGAAGAGCCATTATTCCCTCAACAGTACATGAGGGAAGAAATCGGGGGATTCTTGGTTTCATTACATCAACATGCTGGCCAGTGGAGTTGCAAAAACACTCTGTGGGGTGTATGATGCATGAAGATCTGGCACAGTGCACTTCCTGTTTGGAGCAAGAGGAAACTCAGGAGTCAGAGTCACAACCTGCCTTCCAGCCTGCTCCAAGGGCAGTGCAGCAACACACTCCTCTTCACTTGAAAGCCCAGGGCAAAGCTATAATTCAGCCTAAATTGTACTGGATATATATTTCAAGTCCTTTTGATTTTAGGGACCTTTAAAATAATTAATTACATCTTTTTCAGATCAGTGTCTGGTTTTCAGATGATGATATATTTTTAATATGAACATAAAAGTCTGATTTTCTTTTTCCTTTTTCTGGCATCTCAATTTGTTTTCAAAGTAAGCTAATGCACAAGTAAGCCATAGGAATTTAGTCCCGCATACAGTCAGAAGGAAAATATATACAACTACACTTCATTAAAAAAATGACATACAGCAAAGATCAAATGTTTGTTTCTGTGGATGTGAGTTCCCTACAAGATACATAAATGAAATATTGGAGATCAGACATACAAAGATGGGGTAGCACAGAGAATATGTGAGTTTCCATAAAGAATCATTTGTTCATGTATATATGTGTGGTAAGGTGAGAGGAGGATTTAATTAGTCTAAATATCCTTGAAATCTTTGTAATGCAGAACCACACAGGAGACTACTAAAGGATGTATATTCTGCTGATGTAGGCTTAGTCTTCTTTATTTTTCTCTTAACTAATAATATTATAGACAGAGCCCAAGAGCAACCAAGATCATACCTTAGGAGAGGTACCCATGCAGATAAGAAGCTACTTACTACTACTTTCAGGGAAAGCAGATCCTGAAAGAGAAGTCATAAGACAGTGAAACTACATCTTCCTTTCTCCAAAAAGGTACAGGGTTGGAGAAGGACATGTGAAACATGTTTGTGTGTGCCAGAGGTTTGTACTAGCACTTGATACTTGTGGGGTCAAATCTTATTAGTTGAGAGCTCAATAAAGAAACTGAGCCTAGCATGAGCTATTTGACATCACAACAACCTCCTGCGTGGATTATCCTAAAGAGAAGCCAAGAAGAGCCCCAGAGAGGAACTAAATCATACTGATTTACAGCTGTTCAAACCTGTGCAGGGAATACTCTTTCACCACACAAGCTTCCTGTGTGTTGGAAATCCTTGATGGCAGAGAGACACAGTTCTAGACATTCATTTGAGCTCCTCATCATAAACAAACAAACACCAAGAATTTTAAAACAAATATCACACTAGCAGTTGAAAAATGTGCTACTGTTCTGTTCTGTTCTGCTACTGTTCTGTTCTGTTACTGCTACTGTAACAGAATAACCCCAATAAATACTATACTTGAAAAAGACTGGAGATAAGAAATCTCTGTTTCCAGTCTGTGCCTTTAACGATACTTTGTGACAGTTGTTTGTGACGGTATTTATACCCAGCAACAGGGGAGAGAAAACAAATCATTTTAAAAACTAGAGAAATGAAAGCAAAAGAGAACCCCCCCACACACACATACACCCCCAAAAATGGCAAGGGGAACCATGATTAATTATAATACTTGAAACCTAATCAGTGTAAAAAATATAAATTAACAGTAGCATCAAGTTGATGGTGTTCCTTTAATGTCTCTTAGCCATTTCCTGATTCATTACACAGATCAGTTTTCTAACATGGAGCCTTTCATTTTTGCTCATATAATAAGTAGCACTGAGTGAGACCCTTTAATTTCCAAAGATTACCTATCACCCTAGTGCTTCCTATTTACTAATTCCCTCAATCACAAATGTTTATTTTTTCATTAATGGCTGACTTGCAGAGGTGCTGAACATCTGTAGCTTCCATGCCATAATTCATTTTATTGAATAGTTTCTATTCGTGTTTAATCACTGTCAAATTAAAATATAAGTGTGTGATTATTTTAAGTGGCTAATCACTAGGCTAAATTCTGTTATACCAGTGTAAATCCAGAGTAACTCCATGATAATTTAAAATAGCACAACAGAGCAGAATATAGCTTACTTTTCTTTAATTCCCTTCTTCTATACATAGAAGTATAGAATTTCATGTTTTTCCTTACTTTCCTTCTCCTTGACAACAAAGTGTAGTGAAGAAACGTAAAAATTCTAGGTGGCTTCCGGCTCCTGTAAGTGCCCTTCAACTAGACCCTTATAAATTTAATGAGTCCCTGAGTCATTTATTGAGCAGAAAGCTTCAATTATAGTGGATTTAAGAATGTTTTGTTTGTAAGGAAACTACTGTCATTTTCAGCTAGCCATGACCGTTACATTCATTATTCTGAATTTTTCAGTGTCCAAATTCAAAAACATTTCATATCAGTGTTGTTCTTTCCTGTGTCCCATAGCAGAAGCTAATGAGGTGCCAAAACCCAGCCATTAAGTATATCTTTTAGTATGCACATGGTACTAAGGCACTGAGGTGGTGAGATTCTAGAACCAGTACCTTAGAACGCATGTGTTGTCAAGACAGCAGTTCATTCTGTCTTTTGGTATAATATAGGTATTGGCCATTGTCCTACTGATAACAAAAGCAAGTACTGAGTTAGAATCTGCATCAAGATGCTGGTAACAGGGCTAACAAGCTCTCAAAACAGTCTACCGTCATAATTCCACTGTCATGTGTTAAGAACAGAAACCACTGCCCCTGAAGTGACCAGTTTCAGGTCCATGCCTTGATGTTGGCTGGGCCTCCTCTACAATCTGATAGAAAGTCTCTCTCTACAATGGAGTTTCCCAGGAAAATCCATTCTTAGCCTAAATGCTAAACGGGCTCACAGGGTGCTTAAACCATGCCATCTCTTCTGGTTACTATTCTTCAGATATGGATACAAATATAAACCAAGGTGTTCAACGTATCACAGGGAGAGATTGCCTTTCCTGGAATTTGAGACTAGGACAGTCTCTCTTTCTTCACCTGACACCAGCCAGACAAGATTTATGATTGATCTTAGACATCTGCAGCCTGGTGGATAAGATACTGGACACAAAAGCAACAAAAGTAACTCTCCCTTTATTTTATTCATCAAATGACTCTGACCTCAATACCTCTGTCCTATTTAAAGCAGTTCAATTTAAGTAAGCTGAGACTGAAGCTCATTTGTTATCATTTCAGTTGTTTATTCATAGAATCCTGACTTACTTAGCCATTAATTTGCCAGGCAAGCCAGAATAACAAACTGACATTTCTAAACCTCTTATATACTCTGGTTCTAGAACTACACATGGGTTCCTTATGCCTGACATATTTATATCCTTACTGTGTTGATATTTTAATAAATCTGTGTAGGTTGCACCTGTTCAAAGGTTCAAGAACATTCATACTCATCCTTTTGCAATAATTAGGCTGTGACAGCTGTCCATGTAGCTGATTCTAATATTATCTCTGTGGTGTTAAAGGACACAGGCAAATTTAATGAGCTGTTTGTGCTTAATCCAGATTCCCCCTTGAAAAGTTCACAGGGTTATACACACAACAAGTCTCAAGACAGTTTGACAGACAAGATGGGTGAGGTAATATCTTTTATTGGATCACCTTCTGTTGGTGAGCAAGACAAGCTTTCAATCTTGCATAGAGCTCTTCAGGTCTAGATAACTTTGGAGTGTCACAGATAAATACAAGGTGGAACAGACTGTTTAACACAAGTAGATAACACATATTTCAAGGGACCATTCAAGGACCATTAATCCCTCTCCAGTCATAGGGAGGAAGGAAGGGAGGGGGGAGCGGAGGAGGGGTGTAGAAGGGGAGAATCTTGGGGTGTTAACAGGCCACTTCACCTTGAATGGTCCCTTAAAACGTGTTAACAACTTATGCTAAACAATCTGTTTCACCTTGTATTTAGCTCTTAGGCCTTGTCCACACTTAAAAAATAAATCAACCTAATATAGGTCAATTTACACCCACCGCTGTAATTATAGCATTGGCTGATGTCCACACTGCCCTCCTTGGGTCGGTGGAGTGCATCCTCACCAGGAGCACTACCATTGACCTACAGGGCACTGTGGGGAGCTGAAACCCCATCTCTTAGCTCCCTGTGGGCTACCCCCCTACTTCCCAGTCCCAGCTGGGAGCTTGGGGAAGCTGCTGGGGACTTCTCCCCTCCCCTTTCCCTGCTGGGAGCCAGAGGCAGCCACATGGGGCTTCAGCCACGTGGGTCTTCTCCATTCCTCCAGAACCAGCAGCCATGTCAATGTCATGGCTCAGCTGTGTAATTGACAAGACTGCCCTGGCAGGAAACAGGTGGAGAAGCACCCAGACTTCTGGTCCTGGCTCCTAGCAGAGACCTGCAGCCTGGGCTTCTCCCCTTGCTCCCAGGGGGGCAGCCTTGTCAATTTGGTTTCCCTTAGCTCCCAAAAGTTGGGAGCAGAGTAAGAAGCTTGGACTGCTAGTCTCTGCTCTGCGCTGGGAGCTGGGGCGAGAAGTCCGGGTGCTTCTGCACCTGCTACCTGCAGGGGCAAGCCTTGCCAATTACAGGGCTGAGCCATGAAATTGACACTGCTGTCAGTTCCAGCTAGGGGCAGGAACCAGCCACATGCTTGCAGGAGCCTGGGGCTTTCTTGGCTTTTCTGGAGCTCGTTGAAATGACAAGAATGATAGCCTCACAGTCGGTGTAAGGGGACAGTGTCTACATTGATACTGCTTTGTCCTAACTATGCCAACAAAAGCCCTACACCTCTCGTTGAGGTGGTTTCTTGTTGAAAAAACAGGATAGTCAGCCTCCTCCTGTTTCCAGCAGCCTACGGCAGAGCTAGATGGCTGATGCTGAGAGGGCCATGTGGCTGTTTCCCCAGGCTCTGCCAGCACCCAGCCGGAAGCAGCTGTTAGCTCCACACTCAGGCCCTTGTGGACAGGCCGCCTATGCATCCTCCCCACTCCAGCAGCCTCGACCAGAGCTAGAACCCTGACGCTACCAGCACCCAGCCAGCAGAGCCAGTAACTCTGTGGCTGAGCCAGCCAGAGGAGAAGTTCATAACTGCCTGATGGCCCCACCACCACTTCTGCAACTGCAGGGTAAGTTAACATTTAACCGTTTAAACGTTCTATTTTTAGACGTTTAAACAGATAGTTAATTAAACTAATTTTTACATCCCTAATGTCAAGGTAGTTTGGCACCTGATATTGCAAGCTTTGAGGATCATACTATTTGTTATCATTTATCTTTATTTTAGTAAATTAAGTAATTAGTGAATTCTGGGGCTGACCTTCTGTATGTTCAGGTTTTTTATAAGAAAAGGCTCGTTACTGCCAAACATCTGTGGACAATAATCAGTACAGTTCTTTTGAATATGCTGTGTACTCTTTAGTTATATATAGAATTTGTTTCTGTTCAGCTTCTAAGCTGTAAGTTTTAGCACGAGATAAAACTTTTAGAGATGACCTCAATGAGTATACCTTGCAGTAAAACTAAAGTGCCAGCTCTTCAGAATATTTTTAATTTGAGGTAAAAAATGCAGCTTCTTAAGCAGGCAAGCCCTAAGTTTTTGACAGATGTTGAAAGTTAAATTTTTGCCTTGAACCATCTATTGTGATCATGTTGTGACTCAGCAAATGGAGATGCTCACAAATGATAATATTTTCAGATCCTTTCAGAACTCTCAAGGCAGATTTAATAATAAATAAAACAGGAACATGCAATATGCTCACCCTCTGTCATATAAAAGGCCATATTTCTAATCTCCTAATCCTATCATTCCTATTTTTATCAATCTTTTTAGAGGAACAATCAACTGGAGGAGATGGGAGCTAATGAGGAATCTCTCACAGGTCTTCCAGCACACATACTTTAACTTGCATTTTCAGATAATGTCTCTGATTACTTTGCAAAACAAAGACTGATTTCTGCTTCAAATATCACATCAGGTTATTGAGTGTTAGCAACCATTTCCAAAGGTGTTTCAGTTCCTTTATTCTGAGCTGCCAAACTATCTCAAATAGATGATGCATCCATATAAAAAGAAGGATCCAATAGGGACAGTTTAACAACTTCTTCAAAGCCAAAAAGTTAATTCAAAAACTCCACTGTCCCCCAAAATCAGGACCCTTTCATCCCATACAGACACACATTTTATGGAGTATCAAAGGATTCACACGCTTACTGCTAAACAGCTTTTGCAGCTGGTGGAAGCCAAGAAGTTGGTTGGCATTTTCGATCTAAAACATGCTTATTTTCTGATCCTTTTGAGGAGGGTGTTCATAGGGATCACACACTCACTGCCAGTTTCTATGACTAGGAAATGTTCAATCACAAGATATTCCTTTCTTGTCTCAAAAGTTCACCTAGCATATTTACAAAACATGTGGCAATGTTGACAAAATGATTGAGAAGTCTGAAGATAACAATTATTACTATTGCTGCTGAAGAAGTACCAAGGAAACTTTTCACATGGGCCAGAATCTATAACTGCAGGTGGTGCATTTTATTCTCAAGAAAACAAAGTAAAGTAGAACCCTGTTTACCTGAGCCTCCATTATCAGCTCTCCGTATTAACTGAACCACCAGTGCATGCACAGGAATATGAGAAATTGACACTTCAGCCCTATAAGGCAGGCCTCTGGCTCTAAGCCCCGAACAGCTGCTAGCCCAAGCCCTGTCACATGGTGCTGATTGCCCAAGCCCTGCCGCCCAGCGCTGAAGCATGTAACTTAGCTTCACAGGGCCCACTGTGGTGTGGGGCCCTGGAAAATTGCAACAAAAAGGTTGAGAAACACTGCTGTAGATGGTCCCTATCACGTTCAGAGTAAAGAGTGCAAAAATGAATACCTGTACAACTTGTTAAAAACTCACGTCGGTTTTCTTTTTAATAAACAAACAAAACACTGTTTGCAAGAACTAGGGTTTGTATATTCTGTTACACAGATATGTAGATAAGGAGGGGGGTATGTTTTAATGCTTTTTCAGGAGGGATCAGCTAGTTTAAAAGCATTGCTGCATCTTAAAATAATGGATAGAAAGTTCTTTGCCCATTCCCCTGATTATCTGAATTTCTGATTATCCAATCTGACCCCAGTCCCAATTAAATCAGATAAATGAGGTTCCACTATATTGGCTTTATTTCATCTTTTTCACACATCAGAGAGGATACTATCTCTGTCAGGATGTTCATGCTTTCTCCTTTTATGTTAACTTTGGGATTAATTTGTACTATATCATTAGGAAGCTGGTATATTTCTCAATCTTATATTTTGCATTACCAGGTTAACCTTGTTAGAGCTTTGAAAGTTTATTTAGTCAGGACACAAGGGTTTAGAACATCTAGCAGGCCTTTTTGTTTTTCCAGGAAACCAATAAGATGCTACTATTTATGTTTACATCCTTATGTTCACAAATGTACTGGAAGCCCCATAAAATACAGAACATTCTAGGCCAGATCATCTGCTGTTATAAACAGGCAATGGAACTACATCAATTTACATCAGCAATTTGCAATAGCCCTCTATTCCCCTTTCAGATCATTCTACAAGAAACATTAACACCTCTCAGATAAACTAGATTGGATAGATGTTTCTTAAATTTATGAAGAGGCTTCTTTCAGGTACTGTTCTGTTTCACAGTGGGTCTTCAGTATTTTTATTTGTAACGTCTGTCCTGGATGATCTAAAACTGGTAGTATACCAAGGGATTTATTCTCCTAATGACTGAGGATATGTCTACACTGACACAGTCATGGCTGTCAGATCGACTTGTTGGCCCTGAGCAGAACCTTTCCCCCTCCCTTTCTACCAAGAGGCACCCCAGCCTGATACATTACCCTTTTAAATATTAATTCAAATCTGTCTGTACTTGATATAATTTTGAGATTGTTTGTAAATGTCTGTACTATGTCCACTGGCCAGTTTATCTGTTAAGTTTACCTGCTTCCAATATATATTTGTAAAAATCCTATTTTAAGTACAAAAAGCCACACTGTGCAATGTAATGTTTGTATCTAATTGTAAACGACGTTGTCAAAATGAATATGTGAATTCTTCAACTAGGAGTTGGTACTGAGTGATAGAAGTGTGACTGGCTGAGCAATTGAGGTGGGTGCTGACAGGGAGAGTGATTGAACAATTGGTCTTAGTAAGGGATGCTGAAACAAACAAGAAAACACCAGCCCCACCTAAAAATGTTTGAAGAAAGGAGTGAAGATAATAGCAACTGGCTGAAGAGGAGCCTACTCTGATACTTCAAGAGTTAGCCCACTTCCAAAGAACAAAATCTAATCAGGCTCTCAACAACGTGGATGATTAAGGATCACACCAAAGATGCAGTTGCAGCATGACAGTGCAAAACCCACAGAGTTACATAGGGTCCTCTCCCTATAAAATGGGACAGAAAGATGAAGGCTGGGGTCTACATCACACCAGCCAGGAGTACTGATGCACATCGGCAGAACCCTGCTCCTCACCCTTGTGCTACAGTCACCTGGCCAGTGACTACCACGAGCACCTAGAGGCTGGTAACTATAACATCTGTGAGACCCCATTTATGTTTGTCTGTCTCCCTGTCTGTGTATGCCTGTCAGTGTATATGACTGTGAATGAAAATACCAACTGGAACATGTGTCAACAAAGTCTATTCTATTACTAACAAGAATCTCTGTAATTATGGTATTGATACAATGTTAATGCTATTTCCATAGTGGTTGCATTGTTGATACTATTTAGTTAAAGCACAGTATTGATATTGTTACAGTGTGGATACTTTTTTCCTTGATACTATTTACCAAGTTTCCATATTCACAATAAATGCGGCTCCTTGCCCTTATCCTCTGAAAAAGATCCTGTGATATTTGTTATTTGGGTAACAGACTTAACTGGATCGACTGAGTGGTCAGTGAAGACACACTCAGTCGATCTAGAAGTCGAAGTTATTAATCCACCCCCGTAAGTGGCGTAGCACTATGTCGACAGGAACACGGTTCCCGTCGGCTCACTGCAGTGAGGACAGCGCACAGAAGAGCAACTCAGAAGTTGACGGGAGTTATGCAAGTTCTTTGCGTAAGTCCCGTTGACTGCCGCCAAATTGCGGAAGTAAGTGTAGACCAAGCCTGATACACCTGGGATTTAGATGGAGACTCCCACTAACATTAAGGAGAGTTGTATGTGTAATCCTCTATTTACATCAGTGGGAGAACTCACTGGTTTTTGTGTCACCAAGTTCTTTGATGATAAAATGTAAATGTTGTGGGGAATGTCCATTATTCAGACACATTCATGTAAGAATCATGGAGCAACTAAGCCTGTCAATTATTTCTTACATTATTAAGATAGTGAATTAACATCACTGTCATCAGCCTATGCAATTTGTTTTTTTTTCCTATTTCATATTGCTCCCCATTCCTTCCCAGCTATTTCATATTATAAAATAGTCCTTTAAAAAGGTTTGTAGTCTCCTTGAACTGATACCAACACTGGGTACTTTAACTATATTTTGCCCTTGACATAAAGTCTATCACAAAATTAAAGTACTTTATTTGCTCCTGCCACTTAGGGTGAACTGAAATGCCTTGTTTTCAAAAATCCCTAAAACCACAGTATGATGAAATTGGAACTTCTGAGAGAAATTCTTCCTTCGGTTACACCCAACATAACCTCCCTAAAGTAAAAAGGGCCTGATTCTGAGCTCCCTTACGTTGGTATAAATCAGGAATATCTCCACTGAAGACACTGGTTTTATTTGGGGTGAGATTCAAAGAAGACCCAAAGGGGAGAACATGACTCTAAATATAAAATAAATATATTCTGAAAAATCAATTCTTTCTTACTCAACTGCCAAAACTTGATTTAAGAACTCTGTTTCCTCTGCATTAAATGTTAAAGACATCCTCAGTGGCTGAAGAAAAACACTTGTTCTGCTGAAATCTGGTGTTGGTAGGTGAATAGCTTTTCTGTTCTCCTATAAGAATTACACAGGAAGCTATTGTGATACATTTAATATGCTGTTATGCCCTGGATCGCAATCATAGGTCAAAACTGTAGAAAAAAATTGAGGCCAAGAAAATGACGTTTATTCCTGGCTTGACAGCAGGTAGCTAAGTAAGGTATTCACATTTTGTTGTTGTTATGTAATATTGAACTAACTGCAGCCACTAGACTCTCCAGCTGTCGATCCACAGGTATATGAAGGGCTCATTAACCATGTACTTGTGCAAAAACATTAGAACTATTTGGAAAGTTTGAGAAATTTAAAGATTATGGCTATTCAGTTCTTGTGGATTGAGAGTCATGATCCTAATGTGACCTGGAGATATTATCTCTGTAGAGCAGAGAGCTCTTTTTGTCTTTGTGACTGCATAGTTGCAGACCCTCCCTCGGTAAAGATCTCCAACGTTCCAAGATATTTTTATCTCATTTTGTTAAAATATAATCATCCAATGCCATGAACACACACACAAGCTTTGTACATAAAAATTATATAACAAAAAATCTAGCTACAGGATAAAGACTGAAAACCTCTCCAATATCTCCAAAAATGAAAACCCCTCCTCAAGCTACCTCCTATGCAGTAAGGCCACCCTCCACCCCTCCCAGGAAAATTACTTTACACAATTTGAAATCAGGAAAAATAATCCTCAAGATGAATTTTCTCTCTAGACAACAGACTCTATCACACAGATCTTCTGGCTTACATATACTAGTGGGCATAAAAAACTTAAGTGTCTAAGGTAAACTGTGAGATGTGACATTAAACATAAAACTTTAAAATTTGATATATGGGCTAAAGTATAAGATTTAGAATACATCCACTATAGTAGGATTGCCTCAGGGTAGAATTTTGACTTCATCAACCTTTTGCTGTTGTTTTTTCAACAAAAGTTTCCTATCTATATTATCAAAAGTGAAGTGGATGTCTTATAAACAAGTAAAAAGAATATCTCTGTCTCAAGGAATTTACAGTCTAAGAGCCTAATCCTGAAATCTTTATTCACATGAGTAATTTAATCAAGAATAGTCTCTTAGTTCAATAGGCCTACTACTTATATGAATGAAGGTTATTCATGTGAATAAGGGTTATTGACCAAACTTTAAGTAGACAACATGTAGATAAAGGTTAGTCAATGGAGAACAACAAAAGCAATTGAATGAACAGTGTTTGGTAGACATCATGTCAGTGTAACCCGTCCGTGCCCAGGGTAGCCCACTGATAATGCCAGGGTCAGGGCAGGCTGCAAAAGGAGAGCAAATTCTCCCAGCACTGGTGGGTGACACCACAGTCAGACTTCCCAACCAGCCAAAAGACAGTGCTTCTGATTCCCCCACACTGGTTATCACGAAGCCACTGTGCAAATACACACAGCCCCCTTTACTGCATTTCAGTCTCTGGCTCCCAAATTGACACTAGGTCCAGTAAAGAGACCAGTTGCTTTAACTCCGTGCTCTTTACTAAAAGATTCCCTCTGATCCCAAAGGATCAGCCACAGTACCAGTTCACTATAAGTTTGGATCTTACCCAAAATACCACGCTGCCAGCCAATCCTTTAGTAACTAAAACTAAAGGTTTATTAGTAAAAGAAAAACAAACAATAGGAGAAGTGTTAAAGGCTTAAAGCAATCAGAGATATACAAATGATTTAAAAGTCCATATACATCAGGTTTCTAGAACAATTGTGGAGTTGCAGGCTTGTATAGTTCCTCTGGTATACATCCAGTACCTGGATGGGTCTAAGTCCTTCAGTTCAGTTGCACAGTGTGTTAATCCAGAGGCGTGTCCGCAGCTGGACAGGAACAAGGACACAAGGCAAAGACGAAGACAAAATGGTTCCTGTGGTTTGATCTTATATACCCTCTGTTACTGGCCATGTGGCTCGTGGAACTTTACTGGAACCAAAATGAAGTCCATAGTCACATGGGCCAATCCTGGTAACTCTTCAGGTATGCCTTTAGTTTCTTCCTAGGCCTCTGGCTTCTGTAAAGGTCTTGATGGGCCATTAAGCGGGCTATTGTCCTGTGGCCTCTCTGTCTGGGGTGTGTCTTTTTACAGCACAGCTTGAAATACAGGATATCAAAGATCTCCATAACTTTCCTCACACATATCACACATGAATACAAATATCATCTTATTCGGCATATTATAACCTTTCTAACAGTACCTGACATGGTATGTCTCACATGAATCACTATGTTTTTGACATATTAGTGTCTAATTACACAAATGCTCCCCCCTCCTAATGCAGCCCGCGTGACAGTCAGGTCGATCGATTTTTTTATTGTGGGGGAGAGGAAGGATGGTCCAGTTTTAAGGTGCTAGCCTGGGACTTTGAAGACCTGGGTCTAAGTCCCTGCTCCACCATAGATTTCTCAAGTGATATTGGATAAGTCACTTAGAGTATGTCTACACTGCAGCAGGAAGCAAGTTCTCCAATCCAGACAGACATTCTTATGCTAGTGGGGCTCAAACCAACATGCTAAAAACAGCAGTGTGAACATTGTGTCTTTGGTGGAGACTCTAGTAACCTGAATTCAGACACATGGTAGGCTTGCGAGCCCAATCCACAACATGCACACAGTTATTTCTAGCATGCTAGTTCAAGCCCTGCTAGTGTGAGTCTGTCTATCTGCTCTGCACTGGGAAACTCACTCCTCACTGCAGTATAGACATACCCTTAGGCCCTGATTATCCTTGGGAGTTAGGCACCTGAATGCCTTTGGGCATCCAGGCCTTTGGCACTATGTGCCTCAGTTCCACATCTGTAAATGGGGACAATAACACTTCCCTACCACACAGTGATGTTGTAAGGATAAATACATTAAGATTGGGAGGCACATAGCCATCATGATAATGGGAGCCTGGGAGGGCATAGGGCTAAGGGAGTAATCCCTGACAGAACAGCCCCACTGCTTGTGGTGAATTCAGGAGAATGTAAGAGCATGAGATTAAACTCAGACAGAAAATCAGGAGTGAAGTCCCTAAGCCAGTCAGGTACTAACATTTTAGTATCTTTCCAGCAACTCCTGCAGCAGACTGGGTACTAGACGTATTGGTACTTCCTCTCCTCAGGACTTTACTGGTGATACCAAGAGAGGGACCCTGATGCATGGGCAATTTAGGACCTCCATATAATCTGCCCAGGCTTGTGCGCTGGAGAAGTACTCGAGCTTTGACTTGAGTGTCAACACTGAACATACTTATTACTACTGAGGGACACATACCTATGGTCTCTCAAGATCAAAGGATAGCTCCTACCAGGAGCCATATAAGCACCTTAAATAGGCAGATAAGAAAGTGAATCAAAGTTCAGATTAATTTATTAAGTTATTTCTTTAAATAAAAATATTAAGTTCTTTTAAAAAAATGCATTACTAAAAACCACTCCGTAGCTTACCACTGCTAAAACAAGCCTGCCTGCCTGTGGTAACAATCCAGTGAGGTAGGAGCCGTGGCAATAAAGAAACTGACAAGGCATTACATTTATTTTAAATTTTCCAGGGCTTACTATAAACAAGACAGTGTGAAAAATTATGTAGGGAAAGTACAAAGACTGCGTGCTTTCAAATGCCTGGCCTGAACAAAGGAAGGGAAGAGACCATTACCAGGAGCAATGGGGTAAGAGAAAATCCCCAGGTGCGTAGAGAGAAACATCTTCACTGCTCCATTTGTGTTGCAGTAATGCCAACCCCAAATGTTCGCAAGTCAAGTTCCAGCAAATCATGAGTGGTGACAAAAACCATGAGATTTACAAAATACTAGCTATTGGGCTCTTTGCATTTTGCCTTCTGGGGCTGGAGGCTTTTGGGTTCCCAGTCAAGCTTTTCTCTTGACCACGGGGGCTGGCAGTTTGTTAGTTTTTAAGGAAAGCCGTGACCTGATTGCACTAGCTGGGCCTCTAACGAAGACACTCACAGGGGGGAGAGCTGGAGGTGGGGCCGGGGTCGTGCTACGTGGGTGAGGTTTGGGTGCAGGTGGGGGGTTGCCAGGGGCTAGAGAGGGGGCACGGTTTGCAGGCCGGGCGCTGTGCTTTGCCCCAGACAGACTCAGTGCAATGCAGTCGGATTGTTCCCCGACTGCCCATGCCCACAGCACACCCACACCGCGCGCCCGCCCCCGTGCACTGAGCCATACACAGTTACCTGCCTCTGCTGCCCGTTACACTGACTGCACACACGCCTCCCCGGGCTGTCCCCCACGCGCCTGACACCGCCCGCCACGGCCGGCCAGCTCCCCGGACTCTGCCTCCCCCCGGCCTGCGGCGAACCAAGACAAGGCCTCTCCAGGGGAGCTGGCGCCACCACGGGGAGCGAGGCTCCGGGCAGCTAGAGTGGCGCGTGGCCTCCAGGGGGCGCACGTGCTTCGGGAGCAGCAGCTCCCTGCCTTGAGCCGCCTCCGCTTCCGGTCCGGGGGAATCGTTACCTGGCAACGCGGACCAGCGGCGGGAGGCAGGCGGAACAGCTTTGCTTGAGCCGTTCGGGTCGATGTGCCGGGAAGAGTGAGGGCGGCGGGCGCAGGACGAGATGAGACAAGGCGGTGGATATAGTGAGTCACGCTCACAGGCTGGGTCGGGGGACGGCTCGGGCGGGCACAGTTACAGAGAATGATTGTTTGCGTTGCAGGGAAGGCGTGCGGGGGCAGCAGCAGCGGGAGCAGGGGCGAGGATACGGAGCCCGTCCCGCTCTCCGTCTCTAGGGCCCTGTCCATCTGCGAGGAGGCAGGCCCGGGTAAGACTCCTCCTCACCCAGAACGCAGGTACCCATTGGCCTCTGCCCCTGGAGGGCGCCCTGATGTGCAGTGATGTCATGTCATTGCATCCTCGCTGTGATGTCATGACGTCACCCGCTCTAACGCCACAAACATCCCCCTCCACGTGGGGCACATGGGGATCTGGGCAGAGGCTGCTATGCAAGGAGCAGCCCTGCCTGCAGTGGGGTAGCTACGGGTGGGCCTCAGCAGCCCATGGCCCACCCACGCCGAAAGCTGGCCCACCCAGTCGGCTGCAGAAGTTCTGCCACGCTCCACGACAGGCAGCTTAGTTTCTTGGCAAGTCGCTTCCCGAACTTCCTGCTTTCGGTCATATGGTCAGAAGCCGGACATTCAGGAAGTGCTTGTTTTTCCAGCAGCCCACCCGTGCCAACCACAAGCCCTGGCAAAAAATCAGTTCTGGCTACACCCCTGCCTGGGTGCCACCACAGCCAGGCTGGTGGAGATAGACCAGGAGCAGCTCCTGGAGGAGTCATATTATGGGGTTATAGTGATGAAGCTCTGGTCAAATTCCCATGATCACTGGGCGTTTTGGCCAAAGTGGGCAACAGAGAAACAGTTAACAGTCTTGATATTTAAACTGTCATCACTGGTCTTCAGAGTTAACACACCATTGAGAGCAGTTCACATCTCTTTCTGCTATTGTTCCAAGCTGCCTGCACACTCAGGAAGGCATTGCTGCACGTGGGGCATAATCATAAAGTTTTCTTCACGACCTAGAATTACTTTTTGTGTTGAAAGCTTAAACTCCTCACAAATTGATCCGCCTTCCTCCCGAAAACCAGTAGAACTTTCCCTGAATACTGGCTCTGTGTGATGTCCTGAGCTGAAGGACTGAGGAACTCATGATGTTAGATGCAAATAAAAAGTGAGTGATAATTTAGCAGCCAAGTTCTGAGGAGCATATTTCGAAGTGACATTCCCCAAGGCCTAGAATGAAACAGGCAAGGGATCTAAAGGTACACTCCCCAAGTTAAAAATATGGTTTTGGCCGCACATTCTCCTGCTGCCCACTGGTCTCACTTGGCCACATGCAATAAAATGAAGCCCCCCCAGGGAGTAAACTAACATAATTGTTAGTTTTTCCAAGAGAAATTTAGTTAGCATAGTGTGGTCTAGGGAGGGTGTCTCACCTTTGCCTGATTTGATGGGAGTGGGTTGGAAGGGAGAATCATCCTCTTCACATCCAAAGACTAGGAATCTTTTTCTTGTGGAAACAGCCAAGCCATCATTAAATCACAGATCTATGTTCCCTATTTATGCCAGAGAATAAAATGGCCCTCAGCAGGCCAGAATAGGGAAGGAAAAAGCCATTCTTCTTCCTCCCCAGTCTGAGCACCAGTGCAGAGATGAATTATCTCCTTCTCATTGCTCTCTGACTAGATATTTAAGGTTCCTGCCTGTGAATTATAGATACTATAACTGTAGGGTTTGATGCTTTTTTTTTTCCAGATAATTATACATCAAGAACAGAAAGTCAAATCCAACCACAGTCAGCACTAAAAGTATGCTAATTTGATTGAAATTATTAGCACAAAACACCACAAAGTTTTGAAGCGTAATAACTGTAATCTGATTGTTTCAATACATCCATAACTGTATATAGTGCTAAAGTTTCCAGCGTGAAGACCAATTTGCTGATGTAGTCTGAGGCCATGTAGTTTGCCACTAAATATCTTTTCAACTGCAGTTTTCTTTCAATGATAAACAGATTTTATACCTTTTTTAATCAGTTATTTGACTATGTCCATGTCTCTTACCTCCTTTTTCTTTTTCTTCCACTAGCTGGGAACACTCTTTCTAAGCAAATTGTATAAATTAGGAACATTTTGCCCAATATTGGTACTTATTCCTGTAGCTCATGCCTTCAGTGTATTTGTGAATGCTTGTGATCCAATTCAGATTCATTCACCTAGGAATTCTTTTTCCAAATGAATTTGAATAGGAAAGGTGTTGGAAACTCCCAGGTCATTTTGGATAAGCCACTAAATAGCCATTGGACAGTAAAAACTCTCTCACTAGAACATGAGGCTGGGTACAAATCGGCAAACTAGAACTGAAAAGGAAAACACAAGTATAATAAAAAGAATTGTTCCAACTCAGCTCAATCTGTACAAACCCTCTTGGCTTTCTGTTATTCATTTTTCACATTTTAGATCCTTCAGCAACAGCTGAAATCATTTCAGGCACTTCGGCAACAGACGCTGCTGAATGTTAATATGGTAAGTACTCCTAAAATAAAAGGAAAAACCTTAGAATCAATCTTCTACACCAACATTTTAGGAACTGAGCTGGGTATCTTAACTAAAATCTAAAACCAAACAACTTTATTTTGCACAAAATTTGATAAAACAAACTAAGGGCTGGTCTATACTTACCTACGAGATTCAGCGGCAGTCGACGGGAGATACGCAAGTGACATAAAAGACTTGCGTAATTCATGTCGACTCCGCTGCTTCCGTTCTGAGCAGCTTCTATATTGCACTGCGCCACTTTCGGAGGTAGTTTTCGTCGGTCAATTTCTGGATCGACTGAGCAGGTCTTTACTGACCACTCAGGCGATCCAGAGAAATAGATCTGACAGCAGCGAATTTCCCGCCGTCAGTATAGACATAGCCTAATAGCTCTGTTAATAGTGCATTCCGTGTTAAAAATCAAAGGTTATTCTGATTCTCTAAAAACATATTTCCTAATTCTTATAAAATTAATAGACCATTTAAACAGTTTGTATTGCCAATAGCTGAAATATATTTTATCCTAAAAAACAGGGCCCTATTTTATTATACAGAATTTACAAAAACATGTTAGTTACTTAGCTTATTTTAAGTATTTTTATCTTACTGTGCATGTTAAATACATGTATTATCTGCTTAATAAAATAATTCATAAGATACATTATTCCATACTTTCTATCTAGGTTCTTGTATTGCACCAATCACAGTGCCAAGGAGGACCTCAAAACAGGCAGTGTTTCAGGGAGAAAGGAGCTGAATTAGAAAAAGAGATGGGGCCAAATTCTTCTCTCAGAGTGGTTTAGCTCTACTGAGTTCAAAGGAGTTATTCATGATCAGTTTAAAAGAGCAGAATTTGACCCACAGTTTTAAAATACCACTTGTCCAAAAATGCTAAGTTACCATTTCAGGAACAGCTTTGTGCCCTTTCAGTCATTTTTAATTTACTTTCTAATGTAAAAAAGTAAGGTCATGATGCTGCAAAGACTTGAGCAAGTACTTTACACACTGTCGTTGACTTCAGTGCAACTACTAATCCCTACATCTGCCATCCATTTGTATATGCTGGGAAGAAGATGAGTTTAGCCATCTAGTCTCTTTTTTTCATGTGGAGAGAGTAATCCTTTATCAACAGTGTAGCTTCCAGAAATGAAATGTTTCTGCATATGCAGAAAGGTGATAAGTAGCAGTCAATATGGATTGTCAAGAACAAATCATATCAGACCAACCTAATATTCTTTGACAGGATAGCAAGTCTTGTGGATCGGAGGAAGCAGTAGAGATAGATCTCAGCTTTAGTAAGGCTTTTGATACTGTCTCACATGACCGTCTCATAAGCAAACTAGAGAAAAATTGCCTAGATGAACCTACTATAAGGTGGGTGCACAACTGGTTGGAAAAGTGTACTTAGAGAATAGTTATCAATGGTATGCAATCAAGCTGGAAGAGCATATCGAGTGGGATCTATCCTGGGTCTGGTTCTGTACAATATCTTCATAAATCATTTGGATAATGGCATAGAGAATACATTTATGAAGTTCAGGGATGATACCAAACTGGAAGGGGTTGCAAGCACTTTGGATGATGGGATTAGAATTCATAGTTATCTTGACATACTAGAGGAATGGCCTGAAATAGATGAAATTCAATGAAAACAAATGCAGTGTACTAAGTTAGGAGAGAATAATCAATTGCACAAATACAAAATGTGAAATGACTGCTTAGGAAGGAATACTGCAGAAAAGGATTTGGGGATTATGGTGGATCACAAACTATATTTGAGTCAACAATGTAATATTTTTGTTTGCTTTTTTGCATCATTTTGGGATGTATTAGCAGGAATGTTGTAAGACAGACAAAAGAAGTAATTCTTCCACTCTTCTCAGCACTAATAAGGCCTCAGCTGGAGTACTGAGTCCAGTTCGGGCACCACATTTCAGGAAAGATGTGGACGAATTAGACAAAGTCCAGAGGAGAGCAACAAAAAATGATTAAAGGTCTAGAAAACATGATCTACAAGAAAAGACTGAAAAAACTGGGTTTGTTTAGTCTGGAGAAGGGAAGACTGAGAGGGGACATGATAACAGCCTTCAAGTACGTAAAAGGTTGTTATAAAGAGGAGGGTGATAAATTGTTCTCACCACTGAGGACAGGACAAGAAGTAATAGGCTTATATTACAGCAGGGAATTTCATTAGATATTAGGACAAACTTCCTAACTGCAAGGTGGTTAAGCACTGGAACTCATTACCTAAGGAGGTTGTGGAATCTTCATCATTCGAGGTTTTTATGAAAAGGTTAAACAAACATAACAGGGATGGTCTAGGCCTAGATAATATTTAGTCCTGCCTCTGTGCAGGGGACTGGACTAGATTACCTGTCATTGTCCCTTCCAGTCCTACATTTCTATGATTCTATGCCTTTTTTCCGTAGATGTTTTTAAAAGATTAACAATCTCCATATATCTTTTTCAGGTCCAATCTGAAATCAGTGAGATACTAAATAAAAATATAATTGACATCAAAACTCCACAGTGTAGCCTAGACAAGCTTCTGATGACCAGCATACCTCCTAATATGGCAATGGTATGTTACTTAACTCTTACCTACCGCTGAGTTGTATATTAAAATTGCACTGCTGTTCCTGAGAATTGTATGTTTTCTGTAAAACATAATCAAAGCAAAGGGAAATTCTGGGCACAAAATGTAACCACAGTAATTTCCTTCCTAACATGTCTAATGGTCTTATTTATAATACAAGTTCACCATAATTCTGTCTTAACAGAACACTAATTGAAGCCTACAAAAACAACGGTGTTGGAGGACCTGTTTACAAGGTTGTCCCCCAACATGGTTAAAGCACGGTTCCTTTTTTACTGTAGATAAGACTTTAACCAGGGCCTCCAAACTATGCTAAAGCTTTGGATTGCATTCAGGGGACAATTCTTGTTGAACGCAGTGGAAGTTTTGGGCTGTGTGTGTGTGTGTCTGTCTGTCTGAGGGCAGAGTTTGTCTCATCTCACTCCTTTGAAGTGCTGAGGAAACAACATTTTACCCAGATTTAGCATCAAGTCCTGATTGCCTTACTGGATTATAGTCCCATTGAATTCAGTGGGACTAGTTGCATAAGATTTGGCCATTACCTTGTATTTCCCCAGCTGCAAATTATCCTAGCGGACTCAACATGCTGAGTCAGCACTTTGAGCCTGATCCAGAGCCCAGAGAAGTCAGAAGACAGATTTATTAACTCCAGTGTGATTCCTATCCATAGCTGATAGGATGCTTTGCTTTCTGGGGAAATGGTTAAGCATTGTATGCAACATTATTAGGCTTCAGGGAAAAAACAGAAGACTGTGACAAGTGACATGAGGCTGATAATACAATTTCTTAAATATGTTGGAGTATTCTGATCTCCCTTTTCCAATTTTCTTGGAAAGATTAATAATCTAAATACCGCTTTATGTTAAACAGATTGTGCTGGCAGATAAAATATCAATTTTGCATGATATAGAGACTTTACAACAAACGTGTTGTCTTGTGCCTCCACATATTGTGAAAATTTACAGCTCTTATAGCATGATTATTATTGGTTTTTATAGCCTAGAGGGATTCCAGAAACACCACCGTCTAAGAAGAAACTTCACCTTGATAATAAACTCTGTACCACTCAATCTGTGGAAGCAAATTCTAATATTATCTTTGGAAATGTGTTCAGTGATGTAAATATTTCACATCAGATTTCATTAAAAGCTATCGCACCTGGAAAGATTGAAAACACATTAAAACCAACTGAAAACAAAACAACTATGATTGCTCCAAAAAATGATTGTAAACTGAAGGGTTATGCCAAATATGAACGTTTTCTACCTTGTACTAATTTGGAGGCTGAAAGTATGGTGCCTTCTAATGAGAACGTAATTGTGGATGAATCTAAAGTTCTCCTGCCTTTTCTCAAATATAGTGATGAATTTCATTTAGTAGACAACTTTGGTTATTCTATCAAGCCATTGAAACAAGAACTTCAAAAGTCTCATGAACCGGAACTAGCACATGCGTTTGAACATCAGACTGTTTCCTGTAATCAAAGTAATGTTTTTGATGATACGTCAGAACAGGACCCAGAAAAATCTGTTCTTTTTTTATCAAGAGAGAAATTAAATGTGGACTTAAAATCAAGGGAAATGTCAGAACTCAAGGAATCAGAAGACGGTTTGCATATTGGTCTCATTTCCCCTAAAGAAAATAATCTGAGTCTTCTTAGTCAAGAATTTAATAAAGACTCGGAATGTGACAACTCAGAGAATTCTGCTCATATAACTTCATGTGACACGCAAACAGAAACTGAAAGCAATAACAAAAACAAAGAAATATACAGCACTGACAGTGGTGTTGACATGTTCCAGAAAAATGTCTTTTCTAAAATGGTAAAAGATAAATTACTAATGCTTGATCACATAGAAAAATTACAGAAAGAAAAAGAACAGCAGCTGCACATCATAAACCAAAGGTTACTAAAGCTTGGAAATCAGAAGTTCTATGAAATCAGAGTTGATGAGTACACTTCAAAAATGGAAGAGTTTCAAAATTCCCTGAAAGATTCTAAACTCTTCCAAAAGAAAGTGATGGAACTTGAGACTGAAAATGTAACTCTCAAGTCAAAAATTAAACCTCTTACTGTTATCATAAAGTCTCTGAGAGAGAGAAATTCACAGTATGAGAAGCAAATTGAGGATTTAGTTGAAGAAAAGAAAAGAATGCAAGTCAGGTTAGTTAAATCAGAAGAAGACAGCAAAGAATGTATTAAAGAAGTGAAAAAGTTGTTAAAGAAATGCAAAGAACTTCAAGACCAAAAGAAAACACTTGAGGGAGAGAGGAGCCAACTCTGTACAGAAAACCAGTGTATGATGCAAGCATTAGGTGACTTCAAAATTAATAACCAGAAAGCACAAGAAAATATGATTGCTGTTATCAATGAAAAAGATAGGCTCATTGTGGAACTAGAATCTTTGCAAAAGGAATCTTCAGTGTGGCAAGAAGCAAATAAAAAACAAGAGATAAAAACATCCCAGCTTGAAAAAGAAAAGAATTCACTTGAAAAACAACTAGAAAAAAATCAGATTGAAATACAGCAACTGAAAGAAAAAGAAAAGATAACAAAATCTGAACAGGAGACTCTTCTTCACATAATACAATCACTTAAAGAGAAAAAGCTTGATCTTGAAATGACATTGCAAGAATGTGCTAATGCTAGACAAACAATGCAAAAGGAACTTGAGAAGGCCCAGTCAGATAAAGCTTATACAGAGGAGAAACTCTTGACTGAACTTCAAAATACAAAAGCAGAAAGGGATATTTTGAAGACTAACTTGTTGAATATGGACAAAGAATGGGAGAATTTATCAGCAGTGGTAGCTAATATAAAAGAGGAGAATCAGGCTCTTAAAAGAGAGCTGCAGGAATATAAACAAGATACTTTCAAATATGAAAGTAACATCAGAAGATTGAATGAAGACCACTTACTGATGGAAAACCATCTGCGGACTATAGAAAATGAAAGGGATGTATTGCAGTTTGAACTTCGCCATCTCCATAAGGATTATTTTTATCTAAGGAACCAAATTACTGTTCTGGTCAATGAGCAGCATAAACACAGTTACATTTCAGGCAGCCAGAAGGGAAAACATCACTCTGCATATGCTACTGAAATTTGTGAAGAAATTTCTGATTACAGGTATACAGCTTTAGAATGCAGTCCACAAGGTACGTGCTGTACTTTGCAACATCTTACTGAACAAGTGTTATTTTAATTTTAATTTACCTCGATTGAGTACCAACTAACTTTTTAAGTAAATTACGTTCCAGAACCATTGCCAGGCTGTACATTGGTTTGAGTTCCCTGCTTAGGAAAACTTCAGCTGGCTTCAAGACTGAACTTGATAAGTTTAGGGAGGGATGGTGTGGTGGGACAGCCTCGTTTGGCAATTAACCCATCTTTGACTACTAGCGGTAAATGTGCCCAATGTGTCCTGTGATGGGATATTAGATGGGGTCTTTCCATGCGTCTGGCTGATGAGTCGCCCACATGCTCAGGGTTTAGCTGATTTCCATATCTGGGGTTGGGATGGAATTTTTCCCAAGGGCAGATGGGCAGAGGCCTTGGGGTTTTTCACCTTCCCCTGGAGCATGCGGCACGGGTCACTTGTTGGTGAATTCTCTGATAGATTCTCTGTAACTTGAAATCTTTACACCATGATTTGAGGACTTCAATAAATCAGTCATATGTTAGGGGTCTATTACAGGAGTGGGTGGGTGAGGTTCTGTGGCCTGCGTTGTGCAAGAGTTCAGACTAGATGTTCAAACTAGATGCTCCAGCCAGGGCGCTGCTAGGCCCATATGGTGGGAGGGGGTGGGGGTTAGATGCAGGGCTGGGAGAGGGAGCGGCCACTGCTGCGCACAATTTGTTCTGCCGCACCACACAGCTTGTTCCACAGCCTTTCTGCGGACCACCAGTTGAGCTGGACAGCCAGATGAAAAGCTCAAACGGACCATAGTTTGCCCACCCTTGCCTTAAAGTCTATGAGTCTTTGATATTTTTAAAAAAATCTGAGGCCAGTTTAAGTCTTGGTTGCTTAATTATTGAATTTTTTTCCCTCCAAAAAAGAGATTCTACATCATACAGACACAATTTTTATTATAATAAAACAAAACCCCAAAGAGAGCCTGATCCAAAGCCTATTGAAGGCATAGGAGTTTTTCCGTTTACTTTAAATGAGCTCTGGATTCAACACTGAGAGTGATGCATTGTGCTTGGGTTTTTTAATTGTCCTAAAGTGTCTCTAAAAAGGAATTACTCCCACTATTTTTAAAAGAAAATTGTCTTTCTTTTCCAGGTAACTCCAGTTAAACTGCAACAGTCTCTTGCTTCAGAGAAATTATAATAAACATTCTTTCTTTTAAACCAACTACAAATTCTGTTATTCAGTTATTTCAGTTTTCCAATTAAATCACTTCAACAAATGTTCTTTTTTTGTTTGAAGTTTCACAATACAATATAAAATTTCCCATATGCTTTTTGGAACACTCGGCCCAATCTGGCTGTATTTCAGAGATTCATAAGGGCAGTTCCTCAGCAGGTGCAAATAGTCACAGATCCACTGAAGTCAATGGAGCTATCAGAATTTACCCCAGCTGAGGATCTGTCTCCTGGATTTTAAGACAAAAAAAAGCATTATAATCTTCTAATCTGACAAACTGCCTAACGTAGCCCAGAGCATTTCACCCTGTTATTCCTGCATCAAGCCCAATTACTTGAATTTGAATTACATACACATCTGAACATGTTATTTGGAAAAATATCCAGTCTTGCTTTATGGTTAACTATGACTAACTAATATTTTTAAATAATACTGACTTTGTTTACAACAGATTTTAAGTGATTTTTTAAAAATATTTTAGTTAAAACATGTTTTAACATATTTGCTAATAAATATCACTTTTCGACTGCAGACATTCCCAAGAGAGGGCCATAGATATGTAGGGACAAGGGAGAGTGGCCTGTGGAATTCCATTACTGGTGGATACTCTTGTTACTCTAGGGAATTGAGAGAGGGAAGAGCATTACAGAACTACCGCACATAGGCTATTTAAGTTATGGGGCTGACATAGTTTCTGTGTAGTAGTGGGGCTGTACAACCTGAGTGGGGGAACTGTAGTTTAAATTCTTAACCTACTACACCTTATTTTTTTGAGGGATTATTTTTAGTCACCAATATATAGGGTTCTGTGAAAATAAATACATTTCTGAAAAACAAAGCAAGGTAAATAGAAACTGGAGTCCCCTGAATCCCTTCTAGAGACTCATATTCACCATACTTTTTCCTCATGTGGCGCAAGTTTCACTCATTTGTTTCCATCTACCACAACACACAAAAATGAGAGCGAGGATACCTAATGTTCAGTAGATGTATCAAGGCAGGTAGTAACTCTTTTTTGTGTGGATAGATTTACTTCTCATAAAAATGTGAAATTAACAGATCTGTCCTGAGCTAGGTTCAGTGTAGGCACATGCTGTACAAACATCGTAATATAGCTCAGTTACCACAACTTAATTTGGACCAGCAATACACCTGATATTTTAGTCTGGGCCACTTGTGCAGAGATTGCTACTCATTTCAAACGGCGTGTTGGACAATTGAGGACTGAAGGTAGAATCACAGTAACTTAGGTAACTTAGGTTACTAGTAACTATCTTATTATTTGTTTGTACAGCACAATTGACCCATCCTGATTGGCATTGTTGAGCACAACTCTAATAGAGATCCTACTAACAATGGTAACCTAAATCAAAGACTCTATACTTAGGCCACCAGAGGTGAAAAGCTAGTACACTAACCCAGTGTGCCATTTACCCTGATTTTCCCCATGATCCAAAACTTTAAATGTTGTGCAAGTGCACTGGTGGATAGAGGAAATTGCTTGTTCAGAGAATTCTATTAGAGGTAAGTGTTCATTCGCCACCACTACAACCAGATATTTAGAGCTGAATGTGAAGAAGTTACATTTAAATACCTGATTTATAGTACTGTACTCTGAATATATTTTAGCATTCTTTTTATTTGTGTACAATACTAAATCAGTTAATTAATGGAATGACTAAGACATGGATCAAAGGGTTTGTGTATACAGTAGGATAATGCACTCTGTAGGGTCGTGGCTTCTAAAACGCACTACCGTGCTGTGCATCAATTGGTCTGTATGGACCCTGCTGGTGCATTTTAATGTAGTGCTGTTTGAAACAGTACAATGTTAAAACACACTAGAAAACCTTTAGTGCACACCAGCATGGTCCAGATAGACCAATTAAAGCACAACATTAGTGTGCTTTAGAAATCAGCCCTCCCCTCCCGCCCTCTGCTACAGCACTTTATCATGTAGACAAGCCCAAAGTTTTCCTGTCCTTATGTTAACATCTCTAGAACAGCATGTTTTAAAAGAAAAGTTTGTTTGACCATGGTTTTATGCCACCATACTGGCGACCTAAACTCAGAAGTGACTAGGATTTTCATTCCTTGGGCAATGAAATGAAAGGACAATTCTCATTGTAAATAATTCTGGTGAAAATATGGAGTAATTTCATTGACTTCAGTGGAGTTGGTCTAGATTTATAGCTGTGAAATTGAGATCAGAATCTGGGCCAAGTGGTGCTGTGGGTAGGTGACTGGTTCTGTCTTTAATGGGAGGATGCAGAGAAAATTACATTATTATATTATTTATTTGTATATTTGTATTTATTTGTCCATTTATTTATCCATTCTAAATAGTTAATGGAGCAATATTTAAAGGCAGCTTCTGAGAAAGTCCTGCATTCCACTAGGGAGTACCATGACGCTAAGGAAAGATGAGCTTGTATAATTAACAGTAGCATCCAGAGGCCTTAACCAGAAGTGGGCCACATTATAGCAGGCAATTAGGAATAACCCATTGTTCTAGGCACAACACAAACACACAGGAACACACATTTCCTGCCCCTGAAGACTTACAACATAAAGGCGAAGTCAGTAGCTCCCATGACAAGCACAGGAGCTTGGCCCACATTCTTGACAGCTGTGAAAATGTCTACTAACAAAGTTAAAAAATTAAGCTTTAAAAAGTTTAATTAACTCTCCAATGTTTTCAATTTGTTAGAGAATGGAAAGATTGCTGAAATACGAAAGAAGCTAGAAGAGGAAGAGTTACAAAAAGAGAACATGTTCACGGATGAAAAGAAGCAATATAGTGCTATTTCAGTCAGCTGCACTACATCTGTAATTGAGTCAAGTTTTAGAACTGCAGTAAGGAAGACATGCAGTACAGTTTGCTCTGCTATCTAGTGATTCTGAATCTAGAGAGTTCAGCAATGATGAAGGCACCCAGATTGCTGGTTATATATCATTCTGATATTTCTTATGAAGATGACAGCAAAATGTCACAGGACAGTACTATCTCTAGTACCTGTTTAATAATATAAAAACTTTGAAATTAAAAAAGAAATAAACCATGATTGGTGTCTTTGGACTGGGAAAACACCAAAACTGCCATACAAATTAATATATATATATATATACATACATACTAGTGCATCCAGCCCCACAACTATTTTGATCTCAATGGTTATTTTGCCTAAGTGAAGACAATGCTATTATGCTTTCATGCTATTAAATATTGAAAAACATCACATGTAGTCTGGATTTTAATTGTTTAGCTATTATTCAGTGAATAACAAAGTGGTAGGATATCCTGAGAATCCCTTTTGGTATTAAAACGAGTCTTCTAATACATAAATCTCTCTCTCTCTCACACACACACACTCTCTCTTTTGTACCAATTTATATATCTAAATATTCAAATTGGATATTTTATGGATTTTTGTAATAACAGCTTTGATATACTAACGTGTTATTCTGAATATCTGGGACCTTATAGAGACAAGATGGGTGAGGTACAGTAATATATTTTATTGGACCAACTTCTATTGGTGAAAGAGACAAGCTTTTGAGCCGCACAGAAAGCTTGTCTCTCTCACCAATCAAAATTGGTACAATAAAAGATATTACTTTATCTGCCTTGTGTCTCTAATATCCTAAGACTGACAGGGCTAAAACTACACTGCATTGGACTTTATACAAATTCCAGATGAAGAATTATGTTAAGAAAGGTTAAAATTTTTATTTGTAGCCTCACGTTAAAAGAAACTGATTTTTTTAGACAACAGGCTTTTTTAGATTTTTCCTCTCAATGGAAGATGAAGATGACTGCACGTTATGCTGTCAGGAGGCAGAGAGAGGAGCACTATGAAATGAAGGTGAATGGAGATGGGGCCATCTTTGCTAATGACAAGTTGTGGCCTCAGTCTCTTTGAGAACAATGGGAGATGATGTATGTTTTGAGAAGGGCATTTTAAAAGAAGTACTTCTGATGAAGTACCAGATAATTTTGAAGAAGACTATCCAAATACAATAATGTGTATTTGCTTGGTTAAGATGAACATCAAGCTTTATAATTTCTAAGGGGAAATACTGATCATACCTTCTTTACCTTGCACAGTATTTTATCTCTAATTAATAATATAATAATAATCTATAATATAATATATAATAATAACCTAATACTAATATAATAATAATAAATGTTGATGTTAATCTCAGAAAAGGTAATTGCTGCTTATTGATGCCACCACACCATTTATAGAAAAACTTAAAATACAAAAGATACTTTTTAGTGTGTATGTTTGATGTATAAACTGCTCCAACAATACAAATAAACTATAAAATGTCTGTATAAGATACAAAAATATTAATTTGTATCAATATAGTTTATTTTCACACTTTAAACATATATAACTTGTAAATAATTTATACATTTATTTTATTTATATATTTATAAAATATAGTCTTAAACAGGATACAATTAAAATCTGGATTCACCTTATTTGACTGAATTCAATCTTCCACAAAACTTTTATTTACTTCAAATGCCCTTAATCACTGAATTATTACAGTTTACAGAGTCCAAGAAGTATATTCTTTATCCCACTGTTCAAAGCTAATATGACATCAAGTGTGCAGTCTTGTAGTTCACAGCATTTAGTGATCTGAAATTGAAGTGAAAGGAAGTTTCCATTAGATGTGCCAATCACAAGTATATTAGATCTAAAGACAACTTTTGCTAAAACAAAACTGTGGCTCCAGAACTGCAACAGGAACCCTGCACCTATGGAAAGTCCCACTGATTTCAGTAATGCTCTGCACGAGTGCAGGAATCCATGCTTGCAAATCCAATTGTAGGATTCTGATCTCAGTATCATACCATTAGCTTTTCGGGGGGGGAGGGGAACCAAAAACTTGTAAAGCAATGTGAAAGGAGATATTGTGATAAAATATTTCTCATTGCATTTCTTAATATTTATGAGTTGTGATTTTTCATAGAATCAGTTTGGTCTCACCATTATTTCCCAAAATACAAGAACAATAATAATATGAGAAAATAAATTAGACTGTGTTCTTTAGACTCCTTTAGGATGGAATACATGGAACATAGTTTGAAATGCTATATTTCATTTCTCTCTGTGGTGCTTATGTCAAATTTAATAGTTCTTTCTGTCTATTTTGATATCCAACGAGCCCAATCAATAGCACTTTATTACCAGTTACCTATCTTTCAAGTTTGAGGCCTAGTCTAAACATGTTTTTTGTAACTGATTATTTTAATTAGGGGTTTGACTTTTTACTGAAACAGTTATATTGGTAGAACCCCTAGTGTGAATACAGTTATACTACTAGTATAAAGATGCCTTATACCAGTTTAGCTTATGGTAAGGGAAATAAAATATACTGGTGTAAAGCACCTTTATCTAGTAAAAATGCACCCACACTTGGAAGGAGAGTGTGTATCACTTTAAAGCAGTAAACCTTTTGTGTGTAGACAGGCCTCAGTTTCAATAATTTATAAAGGTAAATGTGGAGCATCAAACTGCTTCTGGTTTGGCCTTATCAGTATAAATATAAACTTAAAACACACTCTGCAATGCAACAGGGCCATTCAGCTACAGCATCTGGACATAGTAAGATTAGGGTAATTGGAAGAGCATTTGGTGGGAGGAGAGGATGGGGAAGAATATTATATACTTTCAATCTGACGTTTAAAAAATATCTGAAGCACAAATGTGAAACACAGTCTTATGTCCAATTTTCAAGAGTGCGCAGGCAACCTGGAGCTCCCCTACAATGTTGCACCCTACACAGGTGTGCGTGCAAAAGTCATATTGGTATGTGTAGTTAACTCATCTGTATGCAAATATTAGGTGCCTGCTCTTGAAAATGTTTTGCTAAGAGAATCTAAAAAACACAATCTAATTTTTTAATTTACTCCGATTTCTCAAGTTTTGACAAATGAGAATTGAGACCAAATATATTTTAAATATAAACATAACACAAGAACTGAAAGAAATGGAATGTATATAAACATATGCTAAAAGAATATTAACGTTGCAAAGTAAAGTGCTCATACATTAACAATTGTTGGACTCACAATTTAAATACCCATTGTACCAGGCTGCACTGGCTTTGATTAGCTTTATTACAGGTTTTATGCTGGCCACCAGAGGGAGCCCAGTTTATTCCGTATATACCACAGACCCAAAGAAGTCGTATTTTTAATAAGATATGTCCCTGGTTCCTTGTACGTTGCAGAGTATGTCAAAAGAATCAGAATACAGCAGATCAGTGATATCATATTGTACAGCTTCTTAAAGTCAATAGGTACATATTTAATTTTAAATTAAACTGAATATATAAAAGAGTAGGAACAAACTTTCATCTATACGTTTCTCATCCATTTGTCTAATTGTTCAGAAGGGAAGGGCAAACTACTTATTTTTATTTAATTTCTAATGTATTAATTTAAAAAATTCCTACTATTTTATAAACTATAAGCATGAAATATCAAAGTAAATGTAAAGTGCTTACCTTGTGACATTTAAAGCCATTATACTTGTAGATAGCCTGCTTTTTGGTCCAGGAGGAGGATGAAAAATCCGTCCTTCTTTATTAGTTGTGACAGGCTTAGAATATTTAACCACGTAAGGATCAGCAGAATGGGAAGGATAAGGATCAAATGTTCCTGCTTTCATACCCCCTGACTGGAGGAGGAAAAAAAAGGAACATTTCAAAGTGCTAATTTACAATATATTTGCTTTTATTTATTTATTTCAAACAACGATAACCCAGAACACTGCACAGCAAATCACATCCTACTATGTACATACCAGAAAACCAGTTACCACACAGGTTTAAAGTCAACAGGAAACTCTTAAGAAAATTTAAATAATTACATTGGTGAATTAATTCTTGATTTGAGAAATGCTTTTGTATGTATCCTGGATTATGAGGAAAGGGTATTGGAAATGGTAAGGGTATTGTAAAAAAAAAAAAAAAAAAATCAAATGTAGGGTTTTACTGTGGCAAAAATGGAACCAATAGATCACCACTGTTCCCATCAGCACAACTCCACTGGTGGTACCAATAGTGAAAACTGTACCACATGGCAGGGATCAAGCATTATTATCAGCACGTTGCCTAACCATGCCCACAACACTAGACAATATGGTGGTAGAAATACCACTGGCTGGTCTACACCAGCTCTCCAACTAGAACAGCAGTGAGAAGGGTGAGGAAGGGGTGGTACCACCTGTGTCCTAGTGTTCTCAGAGTTGGGGACCCTGAACACTTCTGTGTCCAGAGGAGTGCTAGGGGGGAGGGATTGCCTCAGATGGGCTACCTTATTTTATTCTTACTCTTATGAACTGGGTGAAACCTTGTTATGGGTTGAGTTAAAACCTCACTGATATTGGTAGGTGTGAACTCACCCTTCATTTACCATAATTGTCAGCATAAACCCCAACCCAAGACAAAAGGTGTGTGTGAACCTACCCAGGAGCTTTCGGCTGAGTATTGATTGGGTAGCGGAAGTGTGGGAAGAAATAGCACACAGAAACTGAGGACAGATAACAACAGAGAGAGACAAGTAGGAACAAGAAAGACAAGTAGGAGCCTGTAAGCACAGCATGACTCTGGAAAAAGCTAGAGAGAGAGCTTTGGGTCTGGTGTTAGCTAGAGAGATGTGAAGTCGGTAAGCTAAGAAATTGTCCCCTTTGTCTTGGTTCCTTCTGCGTTCAGAAACACAGGATTTTGTACATTCCTTGTAAATGAACACGAGTATATCAAGGAAAATACCAGACTATACCAATCTCTACTTCCAGTGGAACACCCCAAGGCCCCAACTTTGACTAGCTGCTCTGGTCGAAAAAGGGCAACACCACTTATAAATTTGATTAACTATATTTTAACACTTGCTCTGTGCAGATTTTAAAGATAAGCTGCTTTCAAGTAATTTGGAATACGGCTATATGACAAAGTGACTCACCAGCCACTGTGCCAGCTAGTGGCTGGATGCAGCATTGGCAGGGTTTTCCTCTCTAACTTTGCTGACCCACCATTCAGATCTGCTTGCATCCTTCCTTAGTTTGGAGACTCAGTCCTCCAACCAGGTCACTTTTTAGCCTCATCCTACTCAGGGGCAAGTCAGAGTCCAGTCCCATTAACAGTCCAACTCTAGGCCCACAGGCCTTACAACCCTTCTCCAGGGCCTTCACCAAGCCTTTCACTGGTGGTCTATAGGGGGACCCAGTCTCAACCTCTACCCTGGATTACAATCCACGACATCTGTAGCAGGCAGTTAAGTTCTGCTTCTTCAGACCTCCTGCTTCTTCATGGACTACTTCCTACTGTTGACTGCCTTTAGGCCTTCTTCCCCAGTCCTTTTCAGGCCTCAAAGGAACAAAAGAAAGAACAAAGAAAGAACTAAAGAAAGGCACAACACAAAAATAGACCAAATGTGACCCAGGCCTCCATATTTTCAGGAGATACCTGATAAGCCATAGCCTGGCTCAGAGCTATTGTCAATGTTTGCAGGAAGCCTCTGCCAGCTTCATCTGCAGTGCTCTTTTCTGAGAGCTAGTGGGGAGAGGTCTATCCACACCCCTGAGACTTGGCCCTTCTGAACTGGGCTTCTCCCATTTCAGGCTCTTCCTTCAATACTGCCATGCCTTGCTGGTGTGGCTGGTCTGCCTAAGGCCTAATCTATACTTAAAATTTAGGAAAAATCCACACCTGAGTGCCACAGCAATGCTGGCCTAAACCCCCAGTGTGGCTAGATTGACAGTGAGTTACTACAGCAATGTAAGAATCCCTTCAGTTGCTGTAGTAACTTCCCCAGCTATGCCACTTAAAGCCCTGCAGTGTACACAAGCCCCAAGCCCAAAGTTGCTTTTTAGTCCCTTTTTGCATGGTGCAATGAGTCAACAGTGTAACATTGTTGCAAAAAAACAAAAAGGCAAACACCATTTTGGGATATATTAGTGTGAATGTTTATAAGCAAGACATGAGAAGTAATTCTTCTGCTCTACTCTGTGCTGATGAGGCCTTAGCTGGAGTATTGGGTCCAGTTCTGAGTGCCACATTTCAGGAAAGATGTGGACAAATTGGAGAAAGATCAGAGGAGAGCAACACAAATGATTAAAGGTCTAGAAACATGACCTTGTGAGGAAAGACTGAAAAAATTAGGCTTGTCTTCTGGAGAAGAGAAGACTGAGAGGGACATGATAACAGTTTTCAAATACATAAAAGGTTGTTAAGGGAAGGAGGGTGTGATTTGCTAATTGACGGGGTCGACAGAAAGGACACAGACACCAATAGAAAGAGTAATGTTACTTTACTATTCTTTTCTAGATAATACAGAAAATGAGATAATATATTTAAGCGACAGAATAAACTTATTATACTTTAATTTTAAACAATAGAAAGAATAAGTAAGGTAATGCACCTGATCATTACTACATAAAATTAGCTATAATGATTAAGAAAGATACATCACCAATTGCCCTAATAATACATTACCATCATCCAGATCCGCAGTTGCTGGGGAGCCCCGGTTGCAGCGAGGATTTGGAGAGCCCGTCCCGGCAATTGGGAAATCCTACGCAGTGCGTCCACCCGTAGGTGAGGTCTCCAAATTCTCCACAAGCGGGTCCAGCTTTTATAGGGTGAAATAAACAAATGTACGTGATTATGTGCGGAACATCTGGTGAACACCTGGTCCTCATGCAAGGGGTCTGTGACGGGAACCTGGCCAGGGCTCCTGTCCCAACCCCCGCATGTTCCTTTCCTTATCTTCTTAGGGCTTTGTTAGCAGAAAGAAAAAATTCTTACTTTATCAGCAGAGGGAAAGGTTCTTTTCACATGTACAATAGTAACCCTTACCATTATATATTTATATATTTGGACTAAACAAGCATGTACGATAATAACCCTTAAACAAATCTGGCTCCCACTGCGCAGAGGCCAATCCAACTAGACACAGGTAATCCTGTCATATCAGGGTGAAAAATCGTTATCATTAGCCTCTGAGGATAGGACAAGAAGCAATGGGCTTAAACTGCAGCAAGAGAGGTTTAGGTTGGACATTGGGGAAAATTTCCTAACTGTCAGGGTGGTTAAGCATTGGAACAAATGGCCTAAGGAGTTTGTGGAATCTCTGTCCTTGAGGGTTTTTAAGAACAGGTTAGACAAACACCTGCCACAAATGGTTTAGTCATTACATAGTCCTGCCTTGAGTGCAGGGGACTGGACTAGATGACCTATTGAGATCCCTTCCAGTTCTACGCTTCTATGAGTCAATGATTTGGAGACCTGGGAAAAGGGTTGGAATCTGTGAGTACTAGGGCAGTTATAGCAGGGATAAAGAAAAGACAAGAGAGAACATATGGGGGAAATCAAATCAGTATCTTAGATCTCTGTATACTAATGCAAGAAGTATGGGGAATAAGCAGGAACAACTTGAAATACTAGTCAATAAACAGCACGTTGATATATTTGGCATCACAGAGACTTGGTGGGATAATATGCATAACTGGAATATTAATACAGAAGGGTACAATTTGCTTAATGAGGACAAGCAGGGGAAAAAAGGGAGGAGGCATTGCCTTGTGTGACACTGAGCCAGAAAGGATAAGCCTAATAGGCTGAAGGCTGGTCTATACTATGGAGTTTTGTCGACAAAAGTCAGCTTTTGTCAACAAAATAGTAGAGGTGTACACATTCAGATGCTCCTCCCACCGATGTAATTCCCTTGATATGCTGACATAAAGTCACCTCAATGAGAGGTGTAGAGCTTATGTTAGAGTAAATAGGGCAACACAGTGTCAATGTGCTCAGTGCTCTTCCCCCCAAATTCACCATTCCCAGGCTGATCAAGGTACTGTGCTCTGCACAGAGGACTGTGAGAAAGAGGTATGTTAAATAGTAATGCATCTATAGTGTTAGAGCCCCCACAATGACGCTTCTGCACTGATGTGACCTTCCCAGCTAAAGCCCCTACACCAGCAGACCGTCTCCAGCTGATAAGGAAGCGACCGCAAAGAAGCAAGGAGGAGATGTTTCAGGCACTCCTCCAGTCCTCTGAGGAAGCCAAAAGAGAGAAAAGGACATGGAGACACTCAATATCTGAATCTCAAAAGATGGAGAGACAGGAATGGAAGGAAAACCTGGAGTGGGTCATGGACAGCCATGAGTGCATGATCAAGGCCATGGAGGAACAAACAGAGCTGCTAAAGACAACAGTTTCATTGCACACACAGTTCATGCATGTTCACGCCCCAACCCTTCGAAGCTGCAACTGAACTGCTTTTCCTGCCCTCCACGAACTCCCCCAACACATTCCTACCAAACTCATGGACCATCTCTCTATCCCTTATTTTTCACCCCTTCTGACAGCTATGAGAACAACAGCTGGACTTACACCCAGCTGTCATAGCTGATACTGTCCCCCTCCCCCATTACGTTCTCCTTTCGAGGAGTTTTTTTTGTTTTTTGTTGTGAACTGTTTTGGGTTTAACGATAAAAGCTCTGAGAACAATAAGCACTCTTTATTTCTGTGTTGCACATGGTATTTTCACCTGCTGCTGACACACAGCTGAAGCTGGATAGCAGCCATAGATTTTGTAACATTGTTTCATTTTATAACTGAAGTGACCCAACTCCATTTTAAATTAATAGGAATATAAACTCATTGGACTGAAATGTAAAATGCTAACTGCTTTGTATCAACCCGGGGCCAGCCACGTATTGTAACAAAATCTCTGTGAAACTTACCAGCGCCGGGAGGAGTCAGCAGGCGCTAAGTACTAAAGGCAATGTAATCAGAATGTAGCCTTTGGAAAACCTGTTACTTCAAACCCAGTAAATTTCATCTAAATAGTATCTTTTGAATAGTATCCATTCATGTATCACAGCAAAACCTCCCTGAAACTTACCAGCGCCGGGAAACACCCCAGCAGACATTAAGTGTTAAAGGCAATGCAATCAGAATGTAGCCTGTGGGTTTTGATAAACCTGTTACTTGAAACTCAGTAAATTTCAGTTAAATAGTACCCATTCATGTATTGTAGCAAAATCTCTGTGACTCGAAACCCAGTAAACTGCATTTGAATAGTGTTTAGACATGTATTGCAATGGGTGGTTCTTTGTCAGCAGCAAACAATAGCTGGACAATTAAGAAGAATAAAATCGGGTTTCACTCTGTCAGTTTCGCTGTTTTGGGGTGCAGTCCCCAATTACCTCATCACTCTTGGAAACTTCTAATTGGCTAAGTGGGCATATTGCTGTGTGGAAGAAAAATATAAAAGGTAGTCACAAACAGGAAGTAAACTGGAGATGTCCCGTACCTTTGGAAGAACAACAGAATAGTTCTACATGTAGGTGTGATCTACCTACTGTCTCTCCCCAGCTTGCCACTCAAACCTAAGTATAGAGTGTGGGGCTGTGTAACCTGAGTGTGATAGTACTTTCCACTCAGATGTGTAACCTGAGTGTGACTGTATTTTCCACTCAGATGTAAACCCGGGAATTGTACTAGTAGAATTGGAGTGCTGCTTTGCTGCTGACAAATCTCACTGGTGCAGTGTAAGTATAATAGTATAAGTATAACCCTATAGTGTAAGCTAGCTTTGTAAATATAATTGTACATTTGTAATTGTGATTGTGTTTTAAGTAGTTAAGTTGTTGTATTAAATAAGAATTGATGGTGATCTTTTTTAATTGTAATTGTTAATGTATAGATTATTGCAAGTCAAACAAAGTTGTATGCAAAGCAATCTTTGTCACTCCTTATTTGCGGGATCCATATAAATCGAACCTGACAGCAAGCTGGTTCTTGTTGTCACCTCAATAGAATGGCACAATGCTGTTTAAAAAACCACTTATGGGCTATCGCTCTCCAAATGGGCCCTCAGTGCCTCCCTAATCTGTATGGCCCCCCCATTGCGCCCCTCTAATATCTCTAGCATCTGACTGTTCATATGCACTTGCAAGGCAATCCACCTCTGCGATCCACCCAGGGGCAAAGTTTTCGCCCATAGCTTCACATAAATTATGGAGCACAGAGCAGGCAGCTATAACCACAGGAATATTATTCTCATTTAGAACCAGCCTGCACCTCCAGCGTACCTTTAACCTGCCAAACACACATTCAACAGTCATTCAGCACCTGCTCAGCCAGCAATTGAAGCGCTCCTTGCTGCTATCCAAATTGCCTGTGTATGACTTGAACTTCTCACAAGAATAACACCAGATGTTTGGATTTTCACATTTGGCTACAGCAGCTGGAGAACAGACTCACCTTTTTAGAAGGAGAACTTGGTTTAAAGGGGTGCGTAACTGGCTTTTCTGGAGTTGGTTTCTTAGCTGGTGCCAAAGGTTTGTCATCATGATAAGGATTCATATCAAAATACTCCCGAGGATAGAGATTTAATCTGAAAGGCCCTCCTTTAACCAAACGCTGATGGTCTTCACGCACCTTCTATAAAATAAGTAATTTTGAAGGTATCAGCTTGGCCATTTTTACCTCAAATTATTCTGATTAGAAAAAATAAAAAGAGGTGTAAATTCAGTCTTGAGGAAAACTTACTTTTAGCAATGTATTTAATGTAATTTCCTCTGCTGATGTTAATCCTGGTTGATTTATAGAGACCAGCCATCTCTAAGGCCAAAAGGCTACTTCCTTCTCTAAGTCAATGCAGTCCTTGATACTTCTCTTTTGTGTTTTATTTTAAGAGTTGAGCAGAGAACTTGAGTGGAGGCCATTGATGATTCATTAAAGTTTTCTGACTGTGTGAAACTGAATCGCTCTGGGTATCTCCTCCCTTATTTGTCATCACACTTGTATTATATTGCCTGCTTCTAACCAGAGATGAACCCCAAACAAATACCCCCCGACTTCACTGAGCTCCTTCTGGATTTGAACTTTGCAACTTGGGCCCATGCTATCAAAAAATGTGTAGCTTGAGACATTCAAACTAACAAAAAAGTAACCTTTTCTAATCCAAATGTAAACTAGTGGCACAGAAAATCCCATTCTGCTGAAACCTACGACAGCGTGCATTTTCCTCTTTCAAATTCAATTTAACTCCAAACAGATATTAGTTTGTGGTACAAATACAAAGCTCTAAAATACTTATTCCTATGGCAAAAAATCCCTCTTTCAGTTATCAGTTTTCCTCCCATATGATGCAAATAGTATTAATGAAATTTAAACAGGTAAGTATAGTAGCCTCCATATTTACTAAGTTATACAGTAAAATACAGATAATACGTTCTGTGTTTGTACAGTCCCTAATACCATAAAGTCCCAATCTATGATTGGGGTTCCTAGGAGGTCCCACAATACAAATACAAATAAATAATAATAATTTGGGTCTGTCTCACTCTCTCTGAATTTGATACTTTCACTCAAATCCTTAGCCCATTGTACAGCCTGAGTAGTAGGACTGTGTGCTGGGGTGACTAAGAGGGAAAATAAACCATTTCTATTCTTAAGAATACTTTTAACAAAAAAAGGCAATTTATCTGCAGTCTAATTGGTAAATAAATAATACTGATAGTTTTAGGCTAAAAGAAATACCATAGGAAAGGTAAACTGTTTATAAATAGTGATTAAATAAAGCTACTGAATCATTTTACCTTTGCATTCATTTTTCCAATGTCATACAGCTCACTTGAGCATGGATACTGTTTTCCTATAGTAAGATTTGGATACCTGTGTAAAGAAAATTAGTAATGGTGACCTCAAAGTTCAGCATTTGATTAAATACTAGGAAACAAAACTGAATGTTTTACCCATATCCAGTTCCTGTCTTTCCAGGACTTGTGTAAAGGTTCTTTCCAGGAGGAGCATATGCTGTTTTCCCTCTTAGTTGTGCACTGAAGAATGGATATGGACCACCTATAGTTCCATAATAAGTGCCCACTCCACATCTGAAATATAAAATAAATACATAATGCAATAATAATTATTAATATTAATAATAGATTAATAATTAGTATCCATTCAGTGTTTTACAACTTCAAAGTTCTCAAATGATATTAATTGCAAAACAAGCAACTAACTTTTTTGGATTAAATATATAAATTTGAGGTTCTGTCCATCCACCATGTACAACAATGATCCTATGCACACAGTGTGATAGAGGCACACAATGGGAGTAGATGGGGTTAAAATTTAGAGGTATCTTTATTGTGCTTGTCAATACTTGGCAATGTTTGGCTTTTGGCTTATTTGCTTTAAATTTTCTCTTAACATGTTCCTTCTTTCCAGTTTTTTTTAATATCAACCTTATTTTAAGGGTTTTTTTAAAAAGATATTTTCAACCTTATCTATATTTTACCAATTGTATTTGTCTTTGAACTTCCTATTGTATGTTTTTCCAACACTTTTTAAGAAATGAGAATACGCCCAGGCCCAGGTAGCCAGTGCCGTCCGAGGAATTTCCTGATGTGGGGCTTAGGATCACTGCAAGGAATTAGCTTCAACTGTACATGTCTCCAATATGCCTTTTATCAAAGGGCATTCGGGCTCTGACACTCATTTTATAACAGCCCCCATCAGTCATGTAAACATGTGAAAACAAATATTAATATATAAAAACTTCCCCTAGTATCACTCAAACTAGTGAAAAGCATTCTTCATCATTAAAGGCAATGGCAAACAAATGTGGGATTTTGCTATTAGAGAAAACAATAGTTGGAAGAACTTCTGGGGGAAAAAAGTGATAAATAGATAACTACATTATAAGACCCATTTTCAGTTGTTTATAACTTTGCCAAACTTTAAATCTTCAGAATGACATTTTCCATGTTGAGTGTCTGCTCGAGGCTGATTTTTTTCTAGACAATTTCAGCCAAAATGGTTGAGCCATTATGGAGAATGAGGCTAGAGAAAGATAAATTGTTTTGATAAATAGCCCATTTTCCTAACTACAATGTCTTAAAAAATCTTCAAAACAAATTATTTTTACATGGGGGCTGGAAAAAGAGTTGTTTTGCCCACATAAAAAAGTCTGGCTACCTCTTCTTTGAAATGCTCTAATGCTCCCAGGCTTCAGATCAGGGACCTGAAATTTGGCAGGCAGTGGCTTTTGTGTCAGGAATGGACATTTGGTTATCCCCTGTAAAATACACTTGAATTGGGTTGAATTATAAGCCTTTAGAAAACCTGCAGTTTGCAAATGCTCACTAGAGACTAGCTAGAGAGAAACAGCTAAAATCTCCACAGATGCCATCCTACCTGAGAATACTGGAGCCACTCAAAGCTCCTAGCGCTGACTGGATTGCACGTGCACTGTTCCCACAGAGCGACTGAGCATGCTCCAGCCCAGGACTATAGGAATTCAGAAAGACTTCCCTCTTAAGGGAGGCTCCCAGTTGCTTGAGGCTGGGGTGGGGCTGAACACTGCAACTGAGAGCAGTAGACACTCTCTCCTAGGCTCTCAATCATCCCTCTGCTGGCGGGCACCCAGACAGTATGGTGAGGGAACCTACCTGATTCTAACGCACAGAGAGAAGAAAATCCAGGCCAGGAGGGATGGGCAGGAATAGATTATGACAAGGAGTCCGGTGAGACTCTATATGTGGTGGGGGAACTGTGACTGAGAGTTGGAGGGAGAGACTGGGACTGGTTGTGCAAGGAGACTGGAACTGGTGTTGGCCCGGAACAGAACCTTGCTCCCCGCCCCCCCCTTTCTACCAAGAGGCACCCCAGCCTGATACATTACCCTTTTAAATATTAATTCAAATCTGTCTGTACTTGGTATAATTTTGAGATTGTTTGTAAATGTCTGTACTATGTCCACTGGCCAGTTTTTCTGTTAAGTTTACCTGCTTCCAATACATATATATTTGTAAAAATCCTATTTTAAGTACATAAAGACACACTGTGCAGTGTAATGTTTGTATCTAATTGTAAAAGACACTGTCAAAATGAATATGTGAATTCTTCAGCTAGGAGTTGGCACTGAGTGATAGAAGTGTGACTAGCTGAGCAATTGAGGTGGGGGTGGACAGGGAGAGCAATTGAACAATTGATCTCAGTAAGGGATGTCAAACAGACAAGAAAACACCAGCCTTACCTAAAAATGTTTGAAGGAAAGAAGAAAGGAGTGAAGATGATCAAATGGCCAAAGAGGGACCCACCCTAATGACTTTGGAGCCAGCCCATTTCAAAGGACAAAATCTGATCAGGCTCGCAACAACGTGGGTGATTAAGGATCACACCAAAGATGCAGTTGCAGCATGACAGTGCAAAACCAATAGAGTTACTTGGGGTCCTCTCCCTATAAAATGGGACAGAAAGATGAAGGCTGGAGGTTTGGGTCTACAACATCCCACCAGGCAGGAATACCGATGCACATCGGCAGAACCTTGCTCCTCATCCTCGTGCTACAGTCATCAGGCCAGTGACTACCATAAGCACCTAGAGGCTGGTAACTATAATATCTGTGAGACCCCATTTATGTTTGTCTGTCTCCCTGTCTGTGTATATGAGTGTGAATGAAAATACCAACTGGAACATGTGTCAACAAAGTCTATTCTATTACTAACAAGAATCTCTGTAATTATGGTATTGATACAATGTTAATACTGTTTTCCTAGTGTTTACATTATTGATACTATTTCATTAAGTGAAGCACAATATTGGTATTGCTATAGTGTTGATACTATTTTCTTGGTATTTGCATCGATACCATGAAGAAATTTCTGTATTCACAATAAACATGGCTTGTTGCCTTATCCCCTGAAAAAGATCCTGTGATATTTGTTATTTGGGTAACACTGGGAGCTGGGGGCACAGGGAATGCTTGAGCAAGGAGTGGGAGCTAGTGGGGAAATAGAGGCTGTGACTGGAAGCTAGTAAGGGAAACATCAAGGAAGCAGACTGGAAGCCAGCTAGTTGGGGGGAAAGGGAGAACTTAAATCAGTTGAGGAGTTGGGGGAGCTGGGACTGGCTGGGCAAAGAAGCTGAGACAAGCAGCCAAGGAGGGAATGTGGGGGGAGACTGAGATGAGGAGCCCAGGGAAGGAGACTGGGACAGGAAGCTAGTGAGAGGGGAAAAGGGAGAGATTTAATCAGATGAGGAGCTGGGCACAATAGGGACTGGAAATGACTGGGCAAGCAAACTGGGGACAAGGAGTTGGGGCAGAAGTGCTGGAATTAGGACTGGCTGGACAAGCAGACTGGGATGGGTGTGGGCAGGGGGAGAGACTAGAAGTCTGGAGGAAGACTGGGACTTGGACAGCAAACCCACAGGAGAAGAGCAGAACTGTCTGGGCAGAGAGACTGAGGCTGGGATGAGAAATCTCAAGAGTGGAGACTGAGACTGGGAAGGCAAGGAGAATGGGACTGGAACAAGGAGGCAGGGATGAAGAGACAGGACTGAGACAGGTTCAATGGGATGGGGAAAAAGAGATAGAGCTTGGGAGAAACAGGCCAAGAATAGTTTGTGCCCACTGGAGCACACTGCCCTCCAGGCCCTGGAATGGAACCCAAGATTCCTCTGCTGCATGGGTGGAGTTTGGAGGAGGCAAACTTATAACCAGGCGGGAGAGGGCTGCTGCAGCCCACCTGCCTGTCTCCTAGCTGGGAGCGGGGACCGGTTGGGAGGCGGGCTGTGCGCCGGGGCCAGGGGGGAGTGGACTGCTGCTGCTGCCGCCAGGGTCCCAGCTTTGTGCTGGGACCAGCTGTGAGGTAGGCGGCTGCAGTTCGCCTGCCCGCCTCCCAGCTGGGAGCAGGGACCCTTGCTCCCTGAAATTAAGCAGTCAAACTCTGCCTATGCTCTGCTGTCAGCAAATATTAATGCAACCTACTGACAAAATGTTTGTCTCATCTCCCTGCAGTTCACACAGAGGATGACCACTTACTATTGCTAACAGTTATTCCACTAGCTCAAGTGGCAGAGGTCTGTGTGGTGGAGCTAAAGGCTCCATCCCTATCAAGGAACCAAATGGGTATCAATGTGATGCCACATGATGAAACTTCTATTTTTGCTGTTTGCTTTTTTAAAGCCCAGGGAACCTGCACACAAAAATACTATGTTAAAAGAACATCATTCAAGTTGCAAAGTCAAGTACTCAAAAGTTAGGAAATGTCAAAATTAAGGCTCCCTGTGTATCTTTAATTCACCTTCCTTGTGCATAATCTTTAATTACATGATTGCATACTATTTTTAACATAGGACTCTTGCTACCTCATTGAGTACAGAGATGGCTCTGCTTTGTGGATGAACCAGAGTTGTGTAGTAAGGTATGCTATTTTCTGTTGGTTCTGTGTCATTTGTTACAGCAGTTGGAAGTTGTGTAGTGAGCGAGGCAAGGAATTTCAAGAAACAAATGGAGGATCAAATGGAGCTGAATGCTGCTCTCTAGAACTGGATTCTAATAGTCTCTGCCACAGAGTTCCTAAGTGATGTTAAGCAAGTCACTTAAACCAAGTGTTTCAGAAACAATCACTAATTATGTGTTTCTCATTTTCTGGGTTCCCAGTCTGAAACCCTGGTATCTGAGTTAAGTGCTGAGCCCTCACAACTGCAGCTGAATTCAATGGGAGCTGTGCTATATATATGTTATAGCTGTTATATATAGCTGTGATATTATTTATATATATATATAAAGTGCTATATATTACTAGGACTTCATTTTTCTGAGCCCTTAAATGTCTCAAATTGGGCATGCAAAATTAGTGGACACTTTTTAACCTTAATCTCTCTGTGCATCTGCTCCCCCTTACCTCACAGAGGTTTTGTGAGTTAAATTCATTAATGTTTGTGAAGCACATTGATAGTATTATGATAAGCACCCAATAAAAGCTCATGAGTAAATTAACAATTCTGTCTTCAATAGTGGGTTTCAATAGTATGCAGCAAATAAGGCCTAGGGCACACACTGAACAATGAGAAAACGAAATATCAAATTGCTGTTTGTTAAGTGAGTGCTTTCCAGCTTGTGCACTAAACGAGGCAGGGGTCATGTTGAATAATGTGATTAGGTACTATATGTATATAATGTACTATAATGCATAGGTGCAAGGGAGCCAAATTATGGCAATACAGGCAACCTTCCATTGACTTCATCACACTTTAGCTCGGGGCTAAGTGTACATGGCAATTAAATCCTGTTGGGCTGGGATGGTTGCAATAGAAAATATCACAGTTGGCAGAAGTATCCGAGAGTAAGTCTCCCTTAACTTAACCTACCCCTTCTCTGCCCACTAAAGACAGCAGATACATACCACCTCCTATATACCCTTTGTTGGCAGTGAATTATTCCCCCTTCATATGTCAACTGTACAGCTTCTAGAACTACCCGATTCCCAACCTCTCCAGTGGAGAGAGTGTGGTGTGAAGCTGATCTACTTCGCACTGGGGACAGGATGGCCTCAGATCTGTGGAGGAATGGGACATAAAGATAGCTTAAAATCATCTTTGTACACCCATGGCACTGCACAGCTTGGACGCAAGCCAGGGGCTGGGCCTACTACTTCATTGTGATGCAGACTATGGTAGATATTTATGACAAAGTGTATGATTCACAGATTTTCAAGCATACTGAAATGTACAGGAAAAGGAAGCAAAGGACACTTGTTCCCACTAGACCCCAGAGCCATTAACAGTGTCTCAGCCCATATTATACTTTGATGAGGCAGCCCCACTTGCTCTCTCTACTTTCTGACATCTGGGGGATACTTTTGAGCAATCTTCCATTTGAAAAATAGGGAAATCCAACTACAGACCAAAGTGAAATTAAAGCCCTGCTTATATGGCTAAATTCTGGTTGTGTTTTAATAAATGGATTGGGTATTTTATATTTTTTAAATGCAAACAGTTTTTTCCCTGCCTGCTTGTATTTTTTTTAAAAAACCCAAAGGCAGGAAAACTGTTCAATGCAGCAAGAGATACATGAACTCTTGCTTTAACTATAATTATGTGAAGCTACATGGGATCTTTGTTCAGACAGATAACTATTTTCTTCAAAACATCAAATGCACGGCAGGCTATTTATGTCTCTGTATCCTGTGACCAACTCAGTCATAGAAGTGTCATCCCGTGATGTGTCAATGGGTGGTGCTTTTATTCTGGTAGTGCCCCTCTGTCTCCAGCACCGCAGACTAATCAAACTATAAGATTAGGTATGATAAAAACTCCAAGATAATGGAACTCTGGCAATGGAAATAGAGAAATTCAGTATGATTCCGTTAGTCCCATTTTGCAGCATTCTTAGCTTCACACAATATTCTGCTTCAGATATTTAATGTCTCTCTCTAAGTTTATGTTCATTATCAGGTATATGAACGATGTCAGTACTGTGTTTTAACACTGCTTTTTTATCATATGTTGCACATATCTTCTTATAAAAAACAATAATATACTCAACAGTTAATTATAAAAAAGTTGTAACCAATTATTTTTAATACAGCAGGGGAAAAAAACAGACTAAGCCTTTTCCCAACACTTACGGGAGTTTGACTCCATTGCTTGGAAGGAAAGCTTTGCCCATATTTTTCTTTGACTCCGCCAATCTATATCGCCTCCTTAGTTGAACAGGATTGGAGTAGGCTTCACCTTCAAAAATCCTCACAAATTGAGGCTCAAAGTAACCTGCCTGAACAGCTGACAACATTTTGGTACCCCCAGTTAACATCTGTTTGTTCTTGCTTGCAGCTTCATTGAAAGGGCCTTTAAAACAAGTAAGCATTGCAAATATTTATTTAACTCTACAGAGTCTCTTAATTTAAATTTAGAAATTAGAAATGAGCACAGAGTATGGATGGTTCAAAGGGGCTGGTAGTGCAACACAGAGCCTTTCACCTGTAAGTCACATGTGCAGGTTGGTATTGACTGATTGCTGATATTATGTGGCAGCTGTTCAGTAACCTAATATTTGGAAAACAAATTGGTTGACTCAGTTACAATTAGCACGTTTTGGAGGGAGGCCATAACTGTTCTGTACTAACATTTATCAATGTCTAGCAGTGTATAATTTGATCCAATGGCTGGAAGTTGAACCTAGACAAATTCAGACTGGAAATAAGGCATGATATTTTAAACAGTGAGTGTAATTAGCCATTGGAACAATTACCAAGGGTCATAGTGGATTCTCCATCACTGACAATTTTTAAATCAAGATTGCTAAAAGGTATGTTCTAGGAATTATTTTGGGAAAGTTGTATGGTCTGTGGTATACAGGAGGTCAGACAAGATGATGGCAATTGTCCCTTCTAGCCTTGGAATCTATGAACATCACTTCACAAGAGCTGACTTTTACTGAGTGTCAAACTCTGTCATCCTTAATCATCATAAGTAATACCTTACTCCATGAGTAGTCCCAATGAACAACAAGAATGAGGATGAAAGAATATATCCCTAAGTAAAAAAAAATAATAATAAAAAAAGTTCTGTGTACACTGGTCAAATAAGAGCAAAGAAATAAAAGGTTATCACTAAATTTAAAGTACTGAAAACATAATCTTGTAACAGAAGTATCAGCTGAAGCAGCCACACAGCAAAAGCTACTGCTCTCAGCATCAGCAATAGGTAGTCAGATGGCAAGAGACAATAAGGCTTTTCATAATGCCAGTTCAATTTTAACATGATGCACGTAAACAAAGATAAATGAGGAGGAAAACTGTGGAGCAATTTACTGTTGGATTAAGTCATCATATTAATGCATTCTGCAATTGAGTGTCCCAGCAGAATATTCAGAATAATTAAGAAAATTTGCATCTTGACTGATTTAAGAAAACTGGGACTCCAATTTCCTTGTTTTCTTCCAGTGGAATTGGCAAACAGTTTCAAAGGCCCTAATTTCTTAACATGTACATTTCAAAGACATAACTACATGCTATACATATCCTATAAAGTAATCTACTTTACCTGTTTTGTCTCAGGGGGTTCATAAATTTGAATTGGTAGCCTGTTTATCTAATTTTACATCATTTATTGACATTTCTCAAAACTCAAGCTATTAATTTAAATCTGAGTCATAAGGGCCTTATAAATTGAAAAAAAAGGCTGCACAGTTTTGGGATGTGCAAACCCTGGAGGGCTACACAATCTGTGAGTTGACATTTCCAAGGAAAAGAATGTCCAATGTGAAAGGCCAAAAGAATAAGTATTTATGTACCATTGCAAAAGCCTAAAAGTAAATCTACTTGCAATGTCTCTGCATGGAGCAGCTGGAACCCTATCCCCACCTATATTCTATGGGTATGTTGAGAAGAAGCCATGAGAAATTTCCACAATTATGGTAGAGAAAGGGGATGAGTCACTGGAGATGACACCTACTTCCCACTAGCTAGTAGATAATTTCAGTAGTATATTTTATCTGTAACTTGGACAACAAAATGCGGCATATATTTTTATTAATCATAATACATATTTTTCAGTTTTGCCAGGTTTTTTCTTCTCTCTCTCTCTCCCCATTTATTGTGACATATTAAGCAGACCTATATTAATAATAGATTGGCTTTTTAGTAAACCCAGATTTCTCTAAAAAGACTATATTAAATTAGAAAATAGGGAGTCAGTAGAAAGATAGATTATACTTTAGATTGGATTAGACAGATTAGACTGAAAATATCCTTACTGCTAAAATGAAATGTACTTACGCAAAAAGTGTGAGACGTATTTATCACCAATGGTAACATACTCCATTTCACTGAAAAGGCCAATCCTCTCCATGTCAGTTTTTCCTTCTCCAGGCATGGTTGGTTCTGTGTGACAGTTCACTACACTAGAAAATGTAGATGTTTCTTATGCTCACTTCTTTTACTGCAAAAACCTACAAATAAAATTACAATCAAAGTCTGCAACAAGTTTGAGCATTTAAATTAAAATGTAACATGGTACTAGATTCTTTGGTTCAAAAGTATTAGCACTCAGTTCCTTTATGTTTCTACTGTACTCACCATGTAACATTATCTACAAAGTAAGTCATAGCTGAGGTGATGATGGTGAGAAGAGAACTGAACTGGACTGTGTGGGAGAAAGCCAGCATGTCCTTTGAAAAACAAATTTAAAATCAATGAGACAAGAGACTCACATTCAATAACTATTAAAGTCTCTGGGTCAGAATTTGGTAACGAGTACCCTTAAAATATTGAGATAAGGGATCTGAGTAATACAGATCATTGGTAAGGATATGCAGAATAGCATCTCCTTTAGTTTTCTGGATTACCTGCAACTGTGCTTTGTAATCATCCTTGGTTAACGCTGGGCAGGGGTAGTGCAAGGAGGTGTGAAACAAGGGACCCACGCTTTGGCCTTGTCTACACTAGCACTTATGCAGACAAAACTTCTGTTGCTCAGGGGTGTGAAAAAAACACACCCCTGAATGACATGAATTTGTTGGCATAAGCACTAGTGTGGACAGCACTATGTCGGGGGGAGATGCTCTCCACCGACACAGCTTCCGCTGCTGGTTTAGGTGATTTATTACATGGGCAGGAGAGCTCTCTCCTGTTGACATAACTCAGGGTACGTCTATACCGACGGCGGCAAAGTCACTGCCATCAGATTGATCTTTCTGGATCGACTGAGCGGTCAGTGTAGACCCGTTCAGTTGATCAGGAAGTCGATGCAGTAAATCCACCCCCTCAAGTGGCACAGCGCTGCATTGACAGGAACACAGTTCCGTCTGCACAGTGCAGTGAAGACAGCACGCAGAAGGGAAGCACAGCAGTCGACCGGAGCTACGCAAGCTACTCTGTGTAGCTTGTGTAACTCCCGTTGAATGTCCAGGTAAGTGTAGACCAGGGCTCAGCTACACAAGTGCTCTGAAAGCAGCACAGAGGGACTGATACAGCTGTGCCGCTGTAAGTTTTAAGTATAGACCAGCCCTTAGAGTAAATTATAAAAAAAGGACTTTTGGGATCCCTTATGCAGAGACGTGGAAATTCCCAGTGACTTCAAAAATGTAAATGACTGATGCTAGCGGCAGCTCCGGGTGCTCAGCTCTTCTCAGGATCAGTTCCCCAAGGAGCATACAAAGAGATTGAGCCCTACATTAAGACCACATATACGGCGTGTGAACCGTCCAGCGGGTAGGATGTATTTTACCTGCCTCCCAGGTACATTGAGCCCTCTCATGTATAACATTCGTAAAGCTCTTCGGATGGCAGGTCATGCAACGAGCAAGGAACGGCTCAGAGAGGTAAATGCACGTGTACCCCCGTCGGCATACGAATAACCTGCACGCCAATGCCTGGCTGCACGTTGACGCCGCACGCCCGTGCACGACTAAACACGCCGCATGACGTGCGCCTCAGCACCGAGGACCGGCTGGTGAAGGGCCAGGGCCGTGGCCGGCCGAGCCCCGCCCGGAGGGACTAGCCGCTGCAGCTCTCACACCCCGCCCCGGGCGGAGGTCTCCGCTCACACTCACCGTCCCGCTGCCTCACCACCGCGCCCAGGCGCGCCGCAGGGCTCGGGGGCAGCCTCCTCCTCGCGCACCCCAGGCGGCGGCGTCTGACCCCGACACCCCCGGGCTCTTTGTTGACGCGGTTGCTCTGGATTCGGGAAAGTCCAAAACAGGAACAGCCCGGCACGTCAGTGCTGTCCGCCTCCCCCCACCGGTCGAGCCTTGTTGGTACAGCCCAGAGGCCGCGAGAGCCGCGCCGCATTTTGGGAATCGTAGGCCCCGCCTCCACAATCCTGCCGGCCCGTGCCTTCGCTCACGTGACCTGCCCGCCGTTCCTCCTTCCCGCCCGGCCTGCGGCCGCCTTTCCCTCGCCCGAGTGACGTGTCGGACTCAGACGCCGCGGGGCGGCGCGCGCAGAGAAATCGGCCTCTTCCAGGCGCCCGGCGGAGTGGGGGAGGGGCGGAGGCTCACTATGCGCGCGGGGTCGCCGCTCGGCGCGGCGCTGACAGACGTGGTGAGTCCGCGCTGGGGCGGGGAGAACCGAGCCGAGCCGGCGGCCGAGTGCATGCTGGGAACGGCCCGGTGCATGCTGGGAACGGCTTGCCCACGTGTGGCGCTCGTTGTTCAGATCCTGTTACCTCGGTGGGGCCAAGAATGCCCCGCCACGCCGGGCCCGAGCCGAGGCCGCGGCCTACCCGAGGTCGCACGGGACCGACCCGACCGGACCCTGCTGCCGGTCGCTGTCTGCGTCAGTACCACGCCGCCCGCAGCCCCGCGCCTGTCTGCTGTGGCCTCGGGTCAGGGCCTGACTCCTGGCCGCCTTCCCGCGGGCCTCGAGTCGTGCCCTCAGCGTGCTGCCTGCCAAGCCCTGCTGGGAAGCCGGTCCCGGGCAGAAATGTGGGGCCCACGTAGATCGTTGATGGCCGCCCCCGTTTCACTGCCCTGACCCAGGCGCCACAGGCCCTTGGCAGGCCGAGGTCAAGCCTGGGTGCGGTTGGCCTTCCAGCTGGCCAGCCCTGGAGGTAAAAGTTTGGGGAGGAAGATGGGGAAACCAAGTCACTGGAAGATGAGGTGATTTGGCCAAGGACACGGCGGTGTCTGTTGTTGATTGGGGAATTCACCTAGGTCAGGGGTGGGCAAACTTTTTTACTCACGGGCCAGAATGGGTTCTAAAATTTGACAGAGGGGCCGGGCCATAAATAAACACATTTATGCACACAGCACCCAACACACTGCACCCCATCAGCCAGCACTTCAGACCACCCTCTGCCGTGAAATTGACAGTCCCTTGTCAATTTCGGGGGCAGAGCTGGAATGGCAGTCTCCGCCCTGAAATTGACTCGCCCTTGTCAATTTTGGCGGCAGAGCTGGAGAGTGGGGTCATTTTTGATCTGGTCCCCTAGTCACCCACATGCGGCTCGGGAGCCGTGGGTTGCCGACCCCTGACCTAGGTCTCCTGAGTCCCAGACTGGTACTCTACCAACCTCTGTAATCCTCTTCTCAAAAGCCACTCATTTTCCACTGCTGTTTTCCTGTTCTGAGGGTCATGGTTATGTTGTGACCATTTAATTTAAGTATCCGTCCCACATGGAGTGTCACTAGGTCAGACCCATGGCCCCAGATGCAACCCCTTTAAATTCAGAAACCTATGTGGATGGAGTTTTGCAGGATCGAGGCCTTATGGTATAAACGTCTAAAGACTGATTTTGTTATTTGACATGTTTGAAAGTGCCTTGCGTACCTGGTGGCATATAAATGTGTGTTGCTGACTCCATTGTTGAAATAAATTGTGCTATTTAAAGGTCAAATTTTGGGCTGTCTTTTTTTTTTTTTTAAGGATTTTTCTTAAAATGGTCACCAGTGTAATGAACATGTGGATTGACTGTAACTTTATCAAGAAGTTTATTGGGCAGTTCGATTGCTTCATGGAAAGACTGGAAGCTTTAAAACTTAGCTATATGTTGACACTGCTAAAAGTACAAATGGTGGTGATGCTTCAGATAAATTTCTCATGTGCACATTATCTTTCAATCATAAGTTTCTTTTCATGTTTCCACTTAGAATGGTTTTCAGTGGAAGTCAGATATGTTACACATGGAATTGAAATAATACAGTCAGACAACAGGCTAGCTTTGAAGCTGGAAATCTCCCACTCTTTGTCAGCAAAGAAAGATGTGATTATAATTATGTATTTGCAGATGGGCTTACTTTGACTACACTTTGCAACTCTTTAGGAGCAGCTAATGGGCAGTTCTCCTTTATGTTCACTGAGCCCTCATGAGTTCTTCCTAGTTAGTTGCTGAGACTGTGGCTTCCCTTCCAAAATTAACACTTGAAGAAGGAAATAGAGGGAAAATTTCCTGTAACCTGTGGTCCCCAAATTGGGGCAGACCCTCCCTAGGAGAGCATGGAGGAATGTTCCAATGCCAAGGCCAGCTCCCAGGGGAGGTGGGAAGGGAGTGCCACCCACCCCACTCTGCCCCCAGCCATGACCCTGGGCTTGGCTCCTGACCATGGCCTGGCTTCAGCCTGGGCCACAGTTCTAGCTCCTGGGGGACACAGATTGGATAAGGTGGGGTGCAGACCAAAAAAAGTTTGGGGACCACTTGTTACCTGCTGCAGTTTCCCAGCATAGCAGATGGGAAGTACTCAGCTCCCTATCTAATCTGTCATGCTAATCAGCAGAGCAATCCCGTCCTGCCTTCAGCCAGGAAGTAGAGGGAAACACAAAATCAAATCTAAAACCAAACAATTTCAAATTTAAAGAATCCAACAAAAGCAATTGGAGTTAGACTCTAAAATACTTCCTGGATTTAAAAAGTGTGTGGTTAATACCTATGTGATAAAAAGTAATCCTGTTTTAGCGAGTCATGTTTTCATTGCAACTTTAGGGAAACATCACTGAAATAACTGTTTTATGCCTTATGCCATTCATTTCTATCAACTTCTTTTTTCTCCACAGGTAATTCTGGAAACTCTGGACATACTTTTTAGAATAAGAGGAGGCCTGGATCTGGCATTTCAACTGGCTACTACTGATGGTGTGTCTATAAGAATATCATAGAATCACCTTATACGAGTGTAAAGTCTGTATAGAGGAGGGTTAACAAACACTCTGGATCTAATTATTTCTTCATCTGCTCACCAGATATTTAGGATTTCTCCTCAAACCCTAAAGGATCAGTACATGATGATGATTTTATTTTTTGAGCCTCTTCACATTTCATTTCCTGACAACCTCTACCTTTGCACTATACACCTTTTATTTAGTTTAAAGCAGTACCAAATTCAGTAATTTTAAGTAGTCTTTTTTTTTAATTTCCAAATTGATATCACTTATGGGATGTGTATTGGGACCATTTTTGACTTGCCCCACTCTCCCACAAAATCTTTGTGAAACCCTGAAAAATCAAAAATTGTTTTATAGTGAAACTTGCTTAGAATGAATTCAGGTACAGTAAAACTCCATAAATAGTGCAAAATTCATTTCAGTATAAGGACCATGGTCAAGGGCATCTATACTACTTAAGCACTGTGGTAGGCCATGCAGGAAGATGGTGTATACAGAGCAGCCATTCAGAGGCATCTGCACATCTATATTTAGTTGCGCAGGATTCTGCATCAACCCTAAATAATTGCACAAGAAAAGAGTATTGGGAGGGACCACCGACCCAGCTCTAATATGGATTCAGTGGCCTGCATGGAGGCTGCAGCCCCTATTTGAACATGTGATCTTGGACATAGGTGGTGAATAAGAACATAAGACCAATGGTCCATCTAGCCCAGTGTCCTCTCTTCTGACAGTGGCCAATGTCAGGTGCTTCGGAGGGAATGAATAGAACAGGTAACCACCAAGTGATCTATCCTGTTGGCCATTCCCAGTTTCTGGGAAACAGCAGTCCTTGTTTATCCTGGTTAATAGCCATTGATGGACCTATCCTCTAGTTCTTTTTTAAACCCATTATAGTCTTGACCTTCACAACATCCTCTGGCAAGGAGTTCCACAGGTTAACTGTGCATTGTGTGAAGAAATGTTTCCTTTTCATTTAAACCTACTGCCTATTAATTTAATTTGGTGACCCATAGTTCTTGTGTTATGAGGAGTAAATAGCACTTTCTTATTTCCTTTCTCCACACCACTCATGATTTTATAGACCTCTATTACATCCCCCCTTAGTCGTCTCTTTTCCAGGCTGGAAAGTTCCAGCCTGATATCTTCTCATATGAAAGCTTTTCCATACCCCTAATCAAATTAGTTGCCCATTAGGGTTCCAGTGAAGCACAGTATTCTGTCGCTGGATTCCATCATCCCTTTTTTAATTCTTCAGACAAAGAGTTATTACTTGGACTTTGCTTAAAAAGAAGTGAATTTCACAATGAAGCAGAACAAAAGCCCTAAAGTATCTCAGTGTAATGTACTTTGCAATTTAATATTCTATAAATAGAAAGCCTCCTTATATATAGAAAAGAGGTCATGTGGAGAGAGTGAGGATCTTCATTGAAGGTTTCATCATAATTTTGTGTACACAGGTTATGTATTTTTGTGTACTTACTACAGTCCCAGACTTTTAATGAGGGCCTCACGTAACTTAAATCAAGTTTTAAAAAAGAAAGTTCATGGCTATAATTGCCTTTGCGTAACTCACTCCATTCTGAATACTGGGTGACTTTAACAGTGCTAATCAAATATTTAATGACTGCAATATCAGACCCTATATTTGCTCAGCATACAAGTAAAAAGATGGTTTTTTTGTAATTGCCTTTGCTACAAACTAAAATGGAGATCTGAAAGTCAAGCTGTATTCTTTCTGGTTTATTTGTTATCACCAGCAATAAAGATTCCACAAGACAAATTTTGCCTTCACCTGTACAACTCTACTAAAAACAATGAGGTTGCACAGGTGGAAATAAAGCCAGAATTTGACTCAGCAGTTGGAATGTGGGCTGTGATTCTGCAAAAACTTAAGCATGTGTGTAACTTTATACTTGTAGTCCCACTGAAGTCAGTGAGTTATATGTGCTTGAATTTTTGCAGGGTTTACTCTCACAAGGTGGATTGATTTAAATCACCAAGAGAAAATCATTGATTTAAATCAAGTTTCCTACTAATACTACTTCACGTAATTCTTAAGCAATGGTGCAAATCTGATCACTAAAACATGTTAATTTACAACTCAGTACATCATTTTACAACATCGAGGAGGGTATACTTTGTGTAAATTTTTAGATAACTTGATTTTTATTAATTTAGGAAATAGTACATGATTCTCATCTGTATCAAGCTGCAGATGCAGCAGCAGTACATTAGGAATGGTAAGAACTAAATCTCACACACAAACACAATAGCACTTATTTTATTAAACTAAATCTTAAATGTTACATAAATGTTTCACATTTGCAATTGCAGCAGTCTCCTGAGCTGATGGCTGTCTTTAAACTTTTTTCTTAAATTTTCAAATTTTATTAACTAACAGACAAGTCATCACTAAATATACACTGTCCTTAAAACTTCTACAACTCTCTCTCATTTTCCTCACTCCCACTGTCATTTTTATTCGTAGCCTGAAACAAAAATACGAGTTTTCCTGCTTTTTCAACTCCCAGTCATTTCTTAGCTTTGAGTGAATAATACCAAACAATGAAAATATTCTTTCTGTGCCTGTAGAGGAAGCTACTGCTGTGAAAAGTTGGCTTAGCAACTGAAGGAACTCTGTTTCAAGGTGCCTGGCTAATGATTTCCACCAATTTCAGGGGAGTGATTTTGTTCGAAACATCATCCGTAAACATGTATTGTTTAAATGGTTCCGCTTTAGCCCTGAAATTTATTATGGCTGGCATAACTGAGGAGTGATTTTGAGATGCCCGTGCCATGGCGGCATCATCTTCTTCAGAAGTTAGGCATCTGTCTTTACATCTGGGGTCGAGAATGTTTGCAAGAAAATGATGAGGAGTTAGTGCTTGATCTATTTGCTTCTTTATTGCCTGCAGTTTAACTTTCTGGCGAAGTATTTCTTTCCTCAATGTATTTTGAAGTGCCTTCCAAATTTCAACATCAGCAATACAGCAATAATTTCTCTGAAGTTTGTTTAAGGCTATGGATATCTGCTGCAGTATACTGAGCATATGGTCTACATTCCCCTTTAATACGTTAGATACTTCGAATGAGATACTTCCTTCTATTTTATCACAGTTTTCTTCACAAAGTTTTATGGAATGGGCCAGTTCTTAATAAATTGTTGAAAACAGTCAACCACAGAATTCCATCTAACATCTTGAGGGAGAATTAGTTTGGATCTTCCTGCTAGCTTCAGTGAAACTGAAGCAAAATGGTTGTTACGGAAGTATTTTGCAACTTCAATAACATTTTCTTTTATTCCTGGAGAAGACGTACTTAAGATTTTGGCTGAAAGATGCATTAAATGGGGACTGCAGCCATATGTTATTAAGGAGCATCCTTCTGTTTCTTCTTCTAAGTATCTTCTCATCTTTGCCATGTTTGCAGCACTGCCTGTGACAAAACTGCACATGTGACAGATGAATTTTTGTTCATAGTTTATTACAGCTTTCACTGGCACTTCTTTTAAATATTCTCTTGTGGGCATTTCCCCGATGTATCTATTGTTTCTGAAAGATATGCAACCCCATCTTCTGTTGTCACACAGGCACATATTACTGGATCATTGTAACTAACCAGTTGATCCACATTATTCTTCAAACATATCCACATCTTCACATCATTTTCTCCCAATAAGCAGTTTTCATTATGAAGTTTCATTCTTGCAACCAGGCCCTGCATCTCCTTCTTGCACTGCTTACACTTGACATGTTTTCCTTTTTTACCCAGGGAATGAATTTCTTCAAAATATTCCCAGATAAGGTTGCTCTTGCTCTCAGAAGCCATGACAGTTTTTCTTCGGCAAAAGCGTGGGGGAATACAGGAAGCTGTGTGAGAACTGAATAATGTCTTCCCTTTTTCTTTCCAGTCCGCTCCACTGTTCCTTTCTAGTCTGCGTCCGTCCTTTGTCTTGGTCTTTAAGACACTCCTCTGCCTTGCTTGGCCCAGCTCCACCAGCACATAAGTACAGAACAACAATCCTGTCCAGCCTGTGTCTTTGCACATGTGACAAGTCTGCTGAGAAACAAACAGAAACTGAAGGCCCAGAACTTTCAAGAAGCAAGAGTTGGTAGTTACAGTGACAGACTAGAGCCATTAATTCATTTTTATGAGTCTGTAAGTGTAGGTTTAGCATGTTTGTAATGAGATTTAATTGTAACTTATTTTTTAAACAAGAGAAATTTAGTATTTTATTGATTTTTTTTTTTTTTAAATCAATTTAAATTTAAAATATCTGATTTTATTTTGATTTAAAAAAAATCATTGATTTTTATCTGCCTTGTACTCACATGAATAAGGATAAACATGCGTGCAAGTGTTTGCAGGATGGGAGACTCGTTAGTTAACGACACTGGTTTTTGTTGTGTGAACCAGAATAGAATCCAGCTCAGTCTTCTCTAGTAGTGTTGGCTCTGCAGGGCTAACAGAAGTAAAAGGTAATATTAGAATTTTGTTCAAGCACAAGAACAAGCAGATACGATTTTTGTATATAGTTTGAGCAGATCTGTTAAGTAAAAAGGGTCCAGCTGAAGTCCTGACCCCACTGATGTCAATGAGAGTTTTGATTTTTGCTCACTATGTTCACATAGCTATTCAACACCTTCAACCCCCTTTTCCCCCACCCCCAGGACAAAATTCAACATTTTATTTTTAAACGTACATCTGGTAACTAATAAAAATGAGGGAATCTGAACACCATTAACTATATCCTTATTGTGTTTTAGAGACTTCAGCGAAAAAGACATTACAGTATGTTTTCAGTGATTTGTCAACCAAGCTGTCTTCAAATGCACTGGTATTAAGAGTTTGCCATAGTTCAGTGTACGTATGGCCTAACAGCAGTATGAACACAGTTCCATCAAAACTGACTGATAATTCTGTTTGTAAAGAGATAATACGACTTATTCAGTAAGTATGTTTGAAAAAATAGGAATATCGTAATTTTTGTAATAGTTTAGCTTCATACTATTAGTTTCCCTCTGTTATTTCAGATTTGACCAAGAAGATGAGACTAAACGAAAACTAGCAAAAAAGAAGGATAAAAAGTTACAAAATACGGTATACATTCCACCCATATTAACAGCTTATAACAAACAAAATGTTCTTTTCTGACAAACTGATCCACACAGGCAAGCCTTTGCACCCACACAGAAGCTCACTGAAGTCAAAAGAGCATGCAGAAATGGGGCCTTACTATTTAATAGTTAGCTATCTTAGTTCAGTTATTTGTTTCTAGCCCCTGACATTATTAAAAAATTCAGCTTCCTTTTAGCTCTCTTCCATCACATATAATTGGGGCTGTCCAGGGCCTATTTTGTTTTCGGGTGTTTAACTTTTGCTGTCCCTGGAGCCCCTTCTGGTTCATGGATCTTCCAAATGCACTTTTTTCTTACATTCTTTCATGGTGCATGGATTGTTGGACATGGTGCTATTGGTGCATAAAACTCTCTTTTTATTCTTTGCAGCAGCAGGTAGTAAATGTAGACCTTATGTTGGAAATGACATCTCCTTTGGCAGCTCTAGCCCCAGTCATTGAAAGGGAAAACAAGAGACACCACTACATTAACATGACCTTGCCAATTGATGTTGTTGTGTCTGTTTCTCCAGAAGAAACATGGAAGAAGTAAGTATAATATATCTAGGAGATTGTATTTTTTGGGGGGTATTAGTTTGTATCTATGAGATATGTGCTTTCTAAATGAAATGGCGCATACTAAAACTACATCTGCTTAAAATTTAGCAATTTTTAATAAAGTATATAACTTTGGGTAGAGTAGGGAATAAAAGCGAAATCTTTCCAGAGTGGTTGAAAGCGCTGACAGTTAATATTCCTTGGTTTAATGAGTATGATCTTGTGACATCCCCATTATCTATAATGAATTCAAAGTTTATGATGGATTAATATAATATAATATAACAATTTTTGTGTTGAAGTGGTAATGGTATATTTGCATTTTATTTCACATATAGGTTTTTATTATCATCTAGCATTATGTTATTTAATATTCATTAGGGTTTTTGGAGCTAATCAGCATTTAACAGATATAACTTCTGATAATTATGCCAACGCTTCATCATCACACAAAAAGAAATGCAGATTGCTAGGAAAATATTCAAAAGATATTATGCCAGATTGTTTTAATTACAGTAAATACATACACGTGTGAGGGGGGGAGGGGGAGAGGGAGAGGGAGGAATGTTTAATAAATGCTCTAATTTATGAGCATCTAAAAATACTTTAATAAATAACACTGGACAACAGTTTTTTTCGAAAGTGTTGCTTCCTCAGAATTTTTTTTTGATTATACTAGACCGCTTGAAGCTGAACACAATATAATTTCAGACTACTTGTATCACATGGGAATTTGGAGAAACAAGAAATTGACTTTTATTGCATGGAATGCGTTTAATCACATAACGGTGCTGATGCTTTGCAATAGTTTAACTGAGCTAAAAATGTTTTGTTGATGATTTTAAGTTGTACTCAGTGTCTGAGGCTTCTCATTTAAGTGTTCAACAATAATCGGCCAGCATTGATGGATTCCAGTTGCCCTGATACCGTTTTTCCATGATCGCAATGTCCTGGTGAAACCTTTCACCATGCTTGTCACTGACTGCACCAAGATTTTCAGGGAAGAAGTCTAAATGTGAATGCAGAAAATGAATCTTTAGTGACATGTTGCACTTCATGGTTTTGTATGCTTGAAGCATGTTGTCACCCAGCTGCATGTAGTTTGGTGTTCTATAATTGCCAAAAAACGTATCATGGCTGTTGCAACATAGGCGAGACATTTTGCTATCACGAGTCCTTCTGAAAGTACATTTGCTTTATTATTGTGAGTATACACAATATGCTATGCATATAGAGCATGCGCATCAACATGAATGCAAACTGATAAAAACGCAATGCATAGAACGTTGTGTGTGAAATGCTTTTCTAGCCTTTCTAAAACCTGTCCTGCCAGCATCCGCCCTGCCTAAGCCTTAGTATTCCCACTGCATGTTGTGTGGCTTGCACTAGGTGCAGTGTCACTGCATGCCCAGGCATGCTTGGACACAAGATAGAAAACTTTTGTGGGCAACATTTTAGTAGACTTAAATTATGAATTGAAATAACAAATATAGGTCATTTAAAAAAAAAGGTACATGATAGGGAAATTTCATAATGATTTTCATAATCAGCAGCCCAAAATCCGTAGGATACACCCAAAAGTATTCAAGAAGCAAACTCTTTGTTGTCCAGTGTAATCAGTACTGCTCTTAGGGAATCACACGTGCACCTGGACAGGCTGAGTTGGAAAACAATACAGAAGTGGTAGCCACAGCATTCTTTACTTGGGACTTGATTCTGTAAGGTGCAGAGAACGTTGGGTGCAATCCAGAAAAGTGTTTAGGGTCACGTCTAACTTTATGCATATGAGTACTTCCAATTCAGTTTGGGTGCTTTGCTGAATTGAGGCCAGAGTACACAATATCTTCTGAGTCACTGGAGTGTAGCATCTGTGTACCTACAGGCTGTGAGCCAAGGCTCTGCCCATATCTGCAGGTATGAGTTGATGTAGGGATGAGGGCAGCAGGTGCATTAAACTGGTTGTGGAAATGGGTGAGAGTGCGGGGAGAGGGACTTGTACAGCTATGAGAATGAACCAGCACTGCTGGTGTTGTAGTTCTAAATATTTTCCCTTATACCTCATAGTGTACGAAATCTCCTGGTGAATGGTATTCACAGGCAACTAACTGATATGGAAAGATGCATTTTGAAATATATGAAGGGAACATCTATTGTGGTACCTGAACAATTTCACTTCATGCTACCAGGGAAGAAGCACCTTGTAACAGTCTCGTATCCTTCAGGCATTTCAGATAATCAGCTAGAGGCTTACAGAAAGGTAAAACCTATCAGTTGGCTGCTGTAGATCAAATATTGACAGATCATGATTTCTAATTATGACTGAAACAGATTACTGAACATATATATCTGATTTATTGAAACATATTTTTAAAGTGTTCATCGAACACTTTTCTTCATAAACAGAAGTTTATGGTTATTTGTATAGGAGAACCTACATATATTTATATTGGAATAGATTCATTAAAATATAGTGAAGGTCTCCATTTACATGTACTTCTATAATGACTGTTCAGTTATCTCTTATTAATTGTGATTTTACTCAGTTGCCAGATATTTGAGGTGTGGTTTTTTTAAATAGTCTGTTCAAAATGTGAGCTCATTTTCTTTAATTTGTAACAACATGTCAGATAGACAAATGTTTTTTTTATTCTTAGTACTATTTAACATTGTATATGTATTATTTTTATAAAATTAATCTGTTTTTGATTGCACATTTGGCCATACATTTCTATTTGTAATTGAAGCCCAGGTCCTGGAAGGAGCTCCAAGCAGATGGGCCCCGTTCACTTCAGTGAGTCTCTGCATAGACGGGTCTATTTGCACGGAGTTCCTTGCAGGATTGGGATGTTGGTGTTAAACATACACATTTAATATTGATTATTCTAAAGGTTTTAATATGTAACAATTTTTAAACTGCTATAATAAAAACAATATTCGTTATGAAAACTTAACTACCATTTGGACTAATTTTTTTAAAGAAACTTGAATTCTCCTGTTCGTTATCCCTTCATTTTGATTCTGACTTGCATGTAGGAATTACATGAACTGTTCCATCTGCCATCTGATAGACCATATTTAAGAAGAGTGAATGCTTATCGCTTTCCAAATGAACCATATAAAGATGGATATCTCAGAAATCCACACATACATCTCAATCCACCTGGCATAGAAGCTGGTATGGTAAGTTTCACTTGAGGCATTTATAGGAAAATGGTTCTTATTTTACATAAATCTTGTTAAAAGAAGTGACTGTTACATCACAAATCTGGTGTCAGACCCAACGCTGTGTTTCTCTTTCATGCTGTGACCACGGTAGTGTATTTACTTGACTAAAATTTCTGACTCTGTAAGAGACAGCTACTGAAAACTAAAACTGAATCAGGCAGAGAAATTAACCCAGAATCTTATTCTTTGGCCACCCTATTTAGAGATGCTGTTATCTCTAGATAGGTTGACAAGTTTTACAAGTTGGAACCATAAACTGAACCTGGAAGCTCAGGATTTTTTTCAGTCATAGTAAGGAGAAATTCATTTTATTTTTAAAATGTTTGGAAATTATGGCCTTTCCTTCCAGACATGGTTTAACTGCAGCAAACCAAGGCTATAAACAAACATTTCAATGTGAGCATACCCTCATAAGCCATTTTGACAGCTACAGCTGAACCACAACAGTGAAAGGGTTTGGTCTTCAAAAGTCTCTGCTAATATTCTCAAACCGGGGTGTACAGAATGAAACTCTTTGAGAACCAAGCCCTGAAGAGAGCTTGTGAGAGAGTCTCTCTCGGACAAAGTGGTCTACAGAATAAAAAAAGTGGAGAACCTCTGGCCTCTGTGTCATGGATTCTCAGCCTTATCCTTTCTTATTCTATTGAATGGGAGTTGTATCACAGTTTGAAGTCCTAGGGTGATCCTGGTATAGAAAATAGAAAATTTGTAGAGGTTTTTAAGCTGCGGCTTGACAAAACCCTCACCGGGATGATTTAGCTGAGTATAGTCCTGCTTTGAGCAGGAGGTTGGACTAGATGACCTCCTGAGGTCCCTTCCAACTCTAATCTATGATTAAGTCCCAAAATATGGAAAAATTTGAGAACTGCAGGTCTGTGCTCATGCTTCATAATCTGCTATATCTGGCAAGACTTTATAGCACCAATCTTAATTGAGGGACTATGTTGCTGAATGTTCTGTGATGATGGGTGAGAGTCTCAAGAATAGCACTGATAATATTCATGAATTATAATCTTGAGAGGAGTTTGGGGGGGGGAGGGGAGAAATTGAGGATTTTGGCTCTTTAATTCTCTTTCTTGTCTTATCCCATCTCTCGATACACACTTAAACATGTCATTAAAATCTGCCAGGAAAGACTCCATGACTTTTATTTCCATTGTAATTTTGATTGTATATTTTTGTTTAATGTATGGTAGCAGAGAGTGATGTGGGGTTTATTATTGTTTTTTAGGTCTGCTCTGGCAAAATACCAGGGCACAATACTCAGTTCTTAATTTTGTTGTTGCTACTTGTTTTGGTGTGTGGAAGGTTCTTTACAGATGTAAGATCAGGTCTTGACCTCAGAGACTTTACAATCTAAACAGATATTGCAAAAAATAATGACATGAGGCCTCGGGCAGTGAAGCGGGCGACAACATTAAAAGTGGAAAAGGACTTTATATTGCACTTACCTTTTCATTAAGGTGCTCCAGAGGCCTTTGGATAAATAAAATTATTAATATCTATTATTGATAGTACAAATTTTGGTATTACAAGTTTTCTAAAACTCCCTATCTTTGCAGCTGCTGCCATGTCTGTCACTCCCTCCTGTGGTTTCTGCTGCTATATGCTATGCTGCTTTGGCTGTAGAAACTGCTGTGTGCAGTACTGTAGTATTAGGGAGAGGACAAAGAGTTAAAAGCAGCATCACTAGTAACTAACAGGAGGAGGGGACTGGAAAAAAGGCATGCCCTCTTGCATCATGATTCCAAAGGATACATTATATAGTTGAATCTGTGCTATGTATGGTAGTTTCCAGTGCATTGATACAGAATAACTCTATCAGGTCAAATCTGCCCCAAATTTAGGTTATTTTTAAAAAAAAGAAATTTAAATAATTGATAACATAGCTAAGGAAATAAGGGTTTTAAAATAGAGGATATTGGTGTCCCTCCAACATTTTTTTCAGTTGTATGTAATGTCTGTTGACAAGGAAATTGTTTGCCTTTCCTTTGCAGCTTTTATATCTATTCCAATTTCTGTCAACTCTGTTTTAATACATATGTACATCTGACTATGTATTTACTTATAAGTGTGTTTTGTAAGCAGCTTGGGCAAACATGTTTACTAAGATTGTATGTTGTGACTGTGTTCTGATAGCCATTCTTCTGCATGGGGCTAAACATTCTAACAAGTGATCTAATTGTCTTAGTAACTAGATGTTACTGTGACCTGTTGATTTAATTCAGATTGATTCAATCAACACTGCATTTGGCATCTGTATTCTAGAGCGTGAGCCTAACTGTCTGTACCACCACTTCGCTGGCCTCTAGGATTTGCTAAATTTGAATTCATCCCCTAACATGCATCTTCAATATTCCAAGTAAAACATTTTCACAGTGTCCCTGAATTTACAGAAAATTGCTTACAAGTCCGTGACAAGATATCACTAATCCAGTTTAAAAGGATGACGATTGAATTGTAAAAATGCACTTTAAGAATTTAACCCTTGTTTTCTTTTGAAAAAAAAATAAACCCAAAACTTCAAATTATGTCTTGGGTATGGGAAAGCAAAAAGTCTCACAGCTAATTTATAAATCCACTATTCTCTTGAGTCATAATAATATGAAAACTAACATACAGCAAGTGGCAAAATCAGATAATGAATATTCAGCTTTTGAGACAACAGCCCCTGAGATACAAGATTGTATTGTCTTTTCTTTTTCTGTATAGGTGTATTTGGTACATGGTGTATATAGCTATCACCATTATATGCAGGATCGGATAGATGATAATGGCTGGGGCTGCGCCTACCGGTCTCTGCAGACTATCTGTTCATGGTTCAAGCATCAGGGTTACACAGAGAAATCTGTACCTACACACAAGGAGATTCAACAGGTACAGGACATTTACACAAAGACACAGACTGCGTTTCATGTGTATTTACTGGATTCCTCTACAAAAGTCAGTTAATACTATAGAACTGATTAAAAGGACTGTTCCATTGATTTTAATGTGCTCTTCAGAATGAACTTTTTTTAATTCTAATTTATGCTGCTCTTTTCTAATCCATTCGTAGTTACTATTCACATTTATCTGTAAGACTACTGACCTTTTTCATTCAAGCTACATTTAGTGACATTTATTCCCCAGCTGGTGTTTGAGAAAAGAAAATGTTTCCAAATGGATAGAAAAAAAGTTACCATTTTTGGATCTTTTGTTTCACTAAATATTCAATCATACCTATATGCAGTAAATGTTTGTCTGCTTTTGACAAGTTAGGTTCCAAAAATATTATGGTATATGAAAATTAAATGGATATTATAGGTAGAAAATATAGAAATGTCTGTTACATACTGTTTCTTTTTTTCTTTATGGGATGTGTGTTACAAAGGCACTAGTTGATGTTGGAGACAAGCCAGTAGCATTTGTTGGCTCACAGCAGTGGATCGGCTCTATTGAGGTACAACTTGTATTGAACCAGTTATTAGGAATAACTTCAAAAATACTGTTTGTCAGGTAAGAATAAATATTTGTTTATTTTGTGTCTCAGTGATTAATTTTTTTATTGGGGAAAGTGTTGTGGTGAAGAATGGATCACTTAAGAGACTATCAGTGGTAATAGGATTGTGACCATAGTTGTTGGGGGACCACACTGAGATTGCTCACTCAGGACAAACTGCAAAGAAAGAGGCAGATGATCCCCAACATTGGTGGTTATTCTGTTGCTGGCTTGGTGAATATAATTATTAGAACAATTTCTGTAATACCTTACTGGTTACCCAGAAGCCAAAAACATAGTTCCCTTAAAGCAGTTCCACTTTGGGCTCCCACCCAGACAGCCAAGTCAAATATGATGGGGATTATTTAAAATCTAATTCACCATGTATAAAGTTCTACCAACCCCAAGAGATCAGATGCAATACCCACCAGGTCAGTAAATATTTCAGATCTTACCCCAATACAGGCTTCTAGCCAATTATTAACTAAACTAATATTTATTAAAAAAAAAAAGGGGGGGGAGTACTGATTAAAAGATCATTATAGATACAGACATGAATAAAGTTCTTAGGTCAGTTTATAGAGATGGTGAGCTGCTGAGTTGCAAAAAGTTCTTTCAGAATCAATTCCTCAGGTTATTATCCAATAAGCAATCCAAGTTTGTTCAAATTCTTCCATGAGAATTAGCAGGGTAATCCAGGTTGGATCTGGAGACCCCTGTCTTGCAACTCAACCTTCCCCTGATCAAGCTTAAGCAGATCTGAGATGACAGGAACAGAGCCCTAGTGTTCTTTTATAGATCTCTGGCAGGCTATCAATAGCCTCTTGTCAGCAGGTATTCCTTGGGTGAAGAATAGGTAATACACTTTTGCTTTGAAGTAAAACCTCTTATTTTCTAAGTATACACAAGTAATTAGTTGCATTCATTAACATAAAGTAATTATCCATTAAGCAGTTCATAGACAGCTTACTACAAACTTTAAAGAGACATAAAGACAATATTATTACACCCAAGTTTCAACTAAATGTTAATATCCCCTTTTGAGCTCTGAATCAATAGACTATAGTAACAGACAGGAACCGTCTGGTTACATGATTAACCTCTAACAAGATATAGGTAAACACAGACAAATACAATCATTATCTTCCAGTTCTCTAACAATACAAGTCCACATTTCAAAGATCTAGGGTATACCTTCACTGACCGTGGCAAATTTGCCACTGTCAGATGGATGCTTCAGGATCAATTGAGCGGAATTGGAGACCCACTCAGTCAATCCAGAAATTGACTTAATAAATCCATCCACAGAAAAAGGGGAACGCTGCGTTGATGGGAGGGCATTTCCCGTTGGCGCAGCATAGTGGGAAGACCACACTTATTAGAATTTAGGAAGTCGACTGGAAACTACATAAAGTAGTTTGCATATCTCCCATCGACTGCCGCCGAATTTTGCGGTAAGTGTAGACTAGGCCTTGGTCTACCTAACATGACTTTGTTAGCGATTTATAAGTAATGGCCCTAATTACCATTTATATACTTCTCTACTATGGCTTTAAAAGTTCAATTTTGGTCATTTTACCTGCTAGTTGCTTAACTCTTTCTGGCTCAGTGTCACAAGGATATTTACGCCAGTCCTGCAAAGACTTTCCTGCAGGTGGCTCCTGTACCCATCCCCACTGAAATAAGTGGATCTGTGCAGAGCTCTTTGCAAGATTGGGCCTAAGTTTTGTGGATAAATTGTATAGTCAATTGCTTGACCACATTTTGATTCATTATGAGAGATACTCAAGAGACCAAATAATATAGTACAGGAAAAAGGTTCTATATGATTGATACCAGTTTCGAAAGAGCAGTCCCATGCAGAGATGTGACATTCACCTTATGCTGAGGATGTGCTCTCCAAAGCTATGCCCTTAGAGCTGTTCTTTTATACTCTACATCTTTACCAGAGAAGGGTACTATGTACATCATACAGTCAGTCAACTTTTTGCCCTGTTCATTCTGTTACTATGATATGCCGTGTTCCAGGGCATTGTTCCAGGTTACAATGCACTCTTATCTTTGTTTTGAGTACGTGCATTCCAGTTACTAAGGGTGATGAAGGCACCTCCTAGATTTTTGTGAGCAACTCTTTTCCTCTTGTTATAAAGAAATAATAATCTGATACTTTAGAGTTTTCCTGTCTATTCAATCCAAGGCAATGTCAGATAATGCAAGGTGTTATGGGATACTTAGCATAACGGTCAGGATTATAACAGAGGTGCAGGCCAATCTAGGCTATATCGTTGCTATGCTAATATTTAATATGTATACTTAAATGTTAAAAATGTATGTATTGCAGATGGTTATCATCAGCATAATATATATGTTTGATAGCTAGTGTATGATAGTCAGCAGATTGTAATGACTGGAAATTGGTTACTGACCAGTTCAGTGCCCAGTGTATAGGTGCTCGTGCAAACAATAGATTACACTGTACATGCACAGAAAAATAGGTTAAGGGAGTTGAAAGCCAGCTATGACTCGAAAGCCAGCTATCACTCACAGGCCCTGAGTGGCTCAAGGGGGAATGTCACAGCCATTGAACTTGAGCTCCACCCAGGCTCTGAGTTTAAATCCAACTCTAAACAGAAATCTGAAATACAAAAGGAGGCATGTTGCTGCAGTCTGCCTCTCACAACAGGTTTGTGTGTTTTGTGTAATCTGAGTGCAGCAAAATATTCAGAAGGCATTGAAACTATTTTTGAAAAGAAAATAAATTACATATGAAAATGCTCACTGGTAAGGGGAGGGTGATTGGGGTGGATGAGTAGGTGGGAATAGGGGGAGGAGCTCTGAGTGCAGCAAGGAGGGGGCACTTATGGGTATGGGAATAATTGTGGATGTGTGGGTAGGAGAAGGGTTGGGGGTGGTCAGGTGAGGAGGAGCAGGGGGGTTAGCTGTAGTGTGAGGGGAGGAGTGGGAGACTGGAAAGCAGGACATGGAACATGATGAGGGGACTTGCAGAGGGTCCTGCCAGCTCCACATCCCCTCCCTTGTATATGCCCAGATGTGAGGCTGCCTTTTGTGGCAGAGTCTGAACCTTTGTCTCTACCTGCATATGTTTGCCAGGATCTGGAAGCCCCATAGACAATGAGACAGCGTGACCTTGGGCAAGTTACTTCACCTCTCTGTACCTCAGTTTTGCCGTTTGTAAAATGGGGATAATGATGTAAAGTTCTTTTAGATCTACTGATGAAAAGCACTGTATAAAAATAGGTCTATTGATTATTACATAGCCACAGTAAACCTAGGTGAGAACTACCACTGCCTAAATGAACATTAACTCCTACTAAGAAACATTTCTCTCTTAATTAAAAAATTTAGGATATTAAATGGCAAAATACTTTATCAACACAGAGTTAAGGTTGCCTAGTGGTAGCTTGTGCCCTTCCAGAATGTCAAGTTCAGCAAAATTCAAACTTCTGAAAACCAGGAAGTATAACGTGTTATGGTAAGTGCCCACAAAACCTTAACTCTGCCCTCTTTTAACAATGCCCCAAAATACCCATAACATACATACTCCCACTCTGCCTTACCAGTGTAATGGAGAGGTGCTACCTGAACCTGCTGTATATCCAAACACTGAGCCTACTCCCCCAGCTCTCCTAACAACCACTTCATACCATTTTACAACCCCCTTACTTTTGCACACAAGATACCACCTAAACCTATATTTTCACCTATCCATCATTAAGTATACAGACTGTTCTCATATCCTACCTCACAACTGACAATACCTATTACAAGAAGACCCAAGTACTCTGCTTTTCATACAACCTACACAATTCTGTATTGAAATGATGCAGACTGGAATCCCAAGGTACAGAAGCACTTCCTTCTTTTAATAGCACATATGGGGGGACCCAGATCTTCTCATATCATAATCACATCTGTGATGCTCCTCAAACTAATCCCTAGACCACTCAGTACTGCTACACCTAACACAGAGAATGCAAATGGAGTCAGTGCAAATAATTCCCAGTAGCTCTTGCCAGCTCCAGGGGGCAGAGTTAAGACTTGGGTATTTACCTTAACTTTGCATTTTCTGGTTTTCAGAAATTGTGTTTTGCTGACCTCATCAGATTGGTAGGGCACAAGTTATCACTGGACAACCTTAGCTCCGTGTTAATGAAGTTTATTGCCACTTAATATGGATGTAGATTTCTCTCTTGTTGAGAGAACCCTGGAGCTGTTTAGAAGAGGATCTTAAACGTTTTCCTTAAGCTTGCAATTTAAAACCACCATTAAGCTGTTGTAATGGTATCTTTCTTTTCTCTGGGAAGCACAGCTGCTAATAGACATCCTTCAGTGACACTGTCTGAATTGGATAGAAATGCTCATTCTCTTCTCTACAAATTATATAGAGGGGGTTGCACCATCTTGTGGGAGCACAAATCTTAAGTTTTACTCCAGTGTGGTTTGCCTGTATTATAAAACTCCTGGTCTTGCTACAGTGTTAAGGGGGAATGTAATAAAATATATTTTAAAACATTCTCATTATATAGCATAGATATTATGAATTTATGTGGCTAAATAGTGAGTGAAAGAGGTAAATAGGAAGTTAAACCTAATAAAGAGGATAATGCTAATGTTGTGTTTCTTATACAGCCAGGGTTCTGAGCTAGCTTCTCAGGGAAGAGAACTTGCTAATCATTTCAAAACTGAAGGAACTCCAGTTATGATTGGTAAGCCTTTCAGTACTGAAAAATGCTAATGAATGTTTGTTGGTCACTTCTGTCAGGGTTCATTTTCCTGTGAAAATACGTAACTACTTAGTGAGTATATACAGAATGTCTATATATCAAGAACAACCCAAACATAAGAATGGCCATACTGAGTCAGACCAATGGTCCAGCTAGCCTAATAACCTGTCTTGCAACAGTGGCCAATGCCAGAGGCTTCAAAGGGAATGAACAGAAGAGGGCAGTTATTGTGTGACCCACCCTGTCGTCCAGTCTCAGCATCTGGCAGGCAGAGGCTAGGGATGCATAGGGTTGCATCCCTAGACATGGATTGAACTATCCTCCATTAACTTATCTAATTCTTTTTCAGTTATACTTTTGGCCTTCACAACATCCCCTGGCAACAAATTCCAAGTGTTGACCTTTACGTAGTGCACAAAGTACTTCCTTTTGTTTGTTTTAAACCTGCCTGCCTATTAATTCCATCAGGTGACCCTTAGTTCTTGTGTTATGTGAAGGGCTAAATAACACTTCCTTATTTACTTTCTCCACATCATTCATGATTGTATAGACTTCTATCATACCCTCCCTTCATCATCTCTTTTCCAAGCTAAACAGTCCCAGTCTTTTTAATCGCTCCTCAAATGGAAACTGTTGCATACAACAACTTACAAATTTTTGTTGCCCTTCTCTGTACCTTTTCCATTTCTAATGTATCTTTTCTGAACTGCACGCAGTATTCAAGGTGTGGTTGTATCCTGAATGTATATGGTAGAATTATGATATTTACTGTCTTATTATCCCTTTCCTAATAGTTCCTAACATTCTGCTAGCTTTTATGGCTGCCACTGCACATTGAGCAGAGGTTTTCAGAGAACTATCCACGACTCCCACTATTTCTTTCTTAAGTGGCAACAGCTAATTTAGACTCCATCATTTTGCTTGCATAGTTAGGATTATATTTGCAATGTGCATTACTTCACATTTATCAACATTGAATTTGATCTGTCATTTTGTTGCCGAGTCACCCAGTTTTGTGAGATTGAGGCTTCTTTTGTAACTCTTTGTCAACAGCTTTGGACTTAACTGGCTTGAGTAGTTTTGTGTCAACAGCAGACTTTGCTTCCTCAGTGTTTATCTCTTTTTCCAAATGACTTATGAATATGTTGAACAGTACTGGTCCCAGTACAGATCCCTGGGGAATCCCACTATTTACTATTATACTACTATAATATTTACTATTATAATATTTATATACTACTATAATATTTACTATTATACTATTTACTATTATAGCTATCCTACAGTCATTCGGTAAAGAAGCTGATTTAATAGCTGATGATAGGTTACATACTACAGTTAGTAGTTCTGCTATTTCATATTTGAGTTTCTTCAGAACTCTTGGTTGAATACCATCTGGTCCTGGTGACTTGTTACTGTTTATCAATTTGTTCTGAAACTTCCTCTAACAACATCTCAATCTGGGACAGTTCCTCAGATTTGTCACCTAAAAGAATGGCTAAATTGTGGGGATCTTCCTCACATCATCTGCAGTGAGGGAGATTCCCTGATTAATGGAAGTTCAGGTACATGCCCTAACATTCTCTTTTATCTGCTCTAAAATGAAGGATGATAAAAAGATGGTTTGGCTGTTACCTTTTCATGGTGGTCTAGGTCCCCAAGTTTAGTATAGAGCAGGCTGGCTGAGATCAGTCTGAATGGTGTTCTCTAAATCTGGGAAAATAGTAAATATTTTCAAGTCTGCATTCCAGGGTTGGTGGGCCAACTACTCTGATTTTACAAAATAGTCTGCTCCCTACACTAGCAACTCTAATAGAGAATTGTTTTGTATTGACCAGCAGTAACCCCCTTGATCATTAAAGAGCAGCATTTAACTGGCTTTGAAGAGCCTTCATTCCTTAGCAAAAATTTCATAAACCATATGAACTATTTTAATAATTTAATAATTTAAAATGTTGTTAACATAGGTAAGGAAATTTGGGTTTTAAGAACATTTGAATTTTTACTGATTAATATGCTGGAGGGAGTAGTGTTTTAAAAATAGAGAAACTTTTTTTTTTTTAAATCAGATCTAGTATAAATATCCTTTTCATTTTAATCATATTCCCCATCCTAACATTTTTAGACAAGGATTAATAGTGTCATCAGGTCTGCCTGAACTCTGGTCTAATACTGAGCAACTTGTCATGATAGAGGTAGAGAACAATACAGAATTTATTGCCTCAACTCCCTAGAAAAGGGACAGTTCTGACTGATACATAGTTGCCTATTTCTTAAGCAGAAACTGCTTTATATGCTTTTTTAACTATTTCTTTTTGCTTTTATTTTTGGCATTTACCTTCTTCTTACCCTTACTGACCTGACAGAATATGACAGTGGGCCTGCTGTCAGTAAGAAGTTCCTTTGATATTTTAATCTTTCTTTCCCTGTTCAATCTGGAGCTGTCCATGAAGTGCAGCCCACTGATCAGCAGCAAATAGAGATTACACTGCAAATTTATAATATTCAGTCTTGGGTCTCTGTTTTTCTCCGAAAGCATCAGTAGGAGAGCTTTTAACAAGGGCCCCAGCCTCAAGAATCTGATAGGTTCAATGCAAGGGCCCATTGTAATCTGCATCTCCCAGGTCATCTCAATTCATTAGCCATGTGAAAACTGATACACCATCTGCCTACATTTTCATTTGATTCTAATGGGGCTTTGCCAGTCCTGGTGTAAACCCCTCTGAGGGAACCTCATTTCTGCTTTTAAAACCCCCACCATCTTTACTGATTGTCCTGTGGGGATTAGTTTTACTGTGCTGAACTCTAGAAATCCCAAGAAATTTCCATCTGGATGTGCAGTGTGCTTGATTTTAAGAGGAAGCACCAAAGGTCCCCTCTGCCTTAACGCAGGCCTTCAAGGACACTAAATAAAACAATTTTTGAAAGTTTTATCATTTTCCCTCCCCCATAACAACATCCCCACCCTTTATTGTGAGTCTTCTAATCCCTTATGCTCCTTTTTTGTGGGAGGTGTCTGGCACCCTCATAATGAACCATCAGAGCAGTACTCTTTGGACGTAGACTATCATGTTCCTCTCAAGACAACCAGTTGCCTTGAAGTAGACTCAAGGGCTAACTCAGCATGACATCTCCTCCCATTGTTGTAGATTGTAGTAAGAAAAGCCAGATACTATTCTTCTTGCACCTAATCACTGATTGAGTGAATAGGAAACAGCAGATGCCCCAGTTCAGAAATTCAGCTCCTTCCCAAGTCCTCAGAGCACCTATCAAAGCAGGCTAGTGCACTGGGCAGCACAGAATGGGGAGGAGGTGAGCAGCCCTCAGTGGTGAAAGAACAGGTTCAGGACTATTTAGTGATGTGGGGGTAGATGGGTTCTCAAGCTTATCACTTATCCCAAATTACATGTCTAGTGAGTTTCATCCTGTATAGAGGTACTAAGAAAAGAAACTCTTGGCTTCCAAATTTTCTCTGGCGAGGTTATTGAGAGAATTAAGCTAAAAGTTAAGCGTTTACCAAGCTAAAAGTGATGCCCCTCCATCAGATGTTTTGGACCATTCTGGCAGTGTGCTGGATGATGTCCTTTTGGTTATCTTATATTCCATAAAGGATCTTACATAATTCAATTACCCCACTGTAGTGAAACTTCACTCATAAATCTGTCTGCTATTAGAAAGTATTAACATGTATGTGTGTAAAAAAATAAGTCAAACTGTATATAAATATAAAGGAGCATATAAAAAAGCATATTTTCTCCAATCCAGGTGGAGGTGTTTTGGCTCACACAATACTAGGCGTGGCATGGAATGAGGTTACAGGACACACAAAATTTCTGATTCTAGACCCACATTACACTGGTGCAGAAGACCTGCATGTTATCTTGGAAAAGGTGAGATTTTAACTTTTCACTTAGTTTCTACTCATGACACTAATATATTGTGATATGGCATGACCAATATTAGAGACGCTATCACAATTATTTTTTAATTTCCCTTAAAATTAAACTTGTTTACAAATGTAGATTTATTTATATCTACCATATATAATTGCATGTAAGCAAACTATTTTCAACCAATTAAGTGAATAGGGTCACTTTATATATAATTCACTCCTACTGAGATTGCTCAGTCCCTGGATTGGAGAAGTACACTTGTATCTCTGCAAGGAAAATGCTGATCCCATCTTTGCTGGCCAGACCATAGGACAGGACAGACCATAGTACCAGTAGCATACCCTTACATCTGGTCTGTGCAGCTTAATGACTGAAGATGCATGTGCACACGTTGCAGCTGCCATTGATTGGTATGGCAGGTTTCTGGTAATTTTCCAAACCCTAGCCTGGTCTACTCAGACTGATAAAACTTCACGGTTAATTGAAACTTCTCACATTCTGATCGTGTTAATTTGTAAATATACATGTGTACTCAACTTTAAGCACATGAGCAGTCTCAATGATTTGAATAATAATGTGACAAAAGTAAGCACATGTGTAAATGTTTGTAGAATTGGGGCCTAAGTTGGGAAGCTGTAAAGTTCCCAGTACACACCCTAAGCATATGCACTATTTTATTAAAAGCAGGCTTCATGCTGTGTTTTTTAATTGAAAATAAGTGATTTGATTCAGAATAAAAACTTATAATAAAAAATACACTATATGATTTGACCTTACTACCTTCAAAATACAAGGCAGAAGATAATGTTGCCATTAGACTTCAGTTTTAACAGCATGGGAATTTCTAGATGTTCAATTAGTCAAAAAATGGAATCCTTCCTATTAAGTCAGTATATGCATAATGAAAATTACAAAAACTGTGACAGATATGACAATGCTCAGAGACCAATCTGCTTAGCACAGCTGTCTTTAAAAATGGCTTTATTTTGCTCTTTCCTGTACAGGCTTGGTGTGGATGGAAGGGCCCAGACTTTTGGAGCAAGGATGCTTATTATAATCTCTGTCTACCTCAGCGACCAAAAACTATTTAAATTCCAATTGAAAAATCATATTAAGCCAGAATTAGATACTTGATATAGATCTTTATTTAAAATAAATGCATAAACTTTAGAAAACTCACTTATTTTCAATTTAAATGGTATTTTGTCCATCAAACCAGTTGAAATAAAAATGGTACTTGAATTCTTTTCACTGCAATTTAAGCATAAAACATTTTTAAATAAAAACCTTTAAAGTGGAAGCATAAATCACATTCAATTGCGTTCTTGTATAGACGAGTCATTAGTTTACCTTTATCTCAGTTGCCCACATTAAAATACCAAATTTGTTTTTTGCATTCCAGAAGATCCTGGGGTGTTTTACAAATTTGGGGCCTGATCCTGTAACATATACTCATGTATGCAGCTCTCACTCATATGAATAAATACTGCTTGTGTTACTAAGGTGTGAACAACTTGGTTGGGACTTGAAACTGATCGAAACTATTCTTGGGCTCCATACAACCCCCTCTGTAGTGAAGTGTGGTAACTGTCTGACAGTAGCTAGTACCACCAAACAACTGGATAGGCGAAGAATGCTGTTTAACAAAATGTTAATCTACAGCACTTTGGATGGGAGGAGCCAGAGAGAAGTACTGTATGTGCTAGGTATCAACTCTGTTTTCCTGTTTACTTGGAGGAAAGATACCTGAGAAGAGACTGCCCTACTATACAGAGTCTACAATTGAACACATATTCAGTTATGTGAATACAAGTATTTAGAAAAATGTCTTCTACAAGAAGCAAAAGTAACCAAGGTTTCCTCCTCAGGAGACAGCAGAACATCAAATATTGAGCTACTTAGTTCATAGACCAATAATATTTTTGCAGATTTCAGATTCTTCTTAAAGATTCTTTTCAGGAGCACAGGTTTTCCCACTTGCAGTTTAAGATGTGATATCTGTTCAAACAAAGAAAAGCTTATTTTACAAAATAGAAGTCTACATCTCAATTTAATAAAACACTGGGATGGCTGTTTAATGCATCCATCGCTAACTAAAACCTACTTCTTAAATAGACCACCACTGAATGACAGTTCCTATTTCCACTATGGAATGGATAAATATTGGGTTTTTTAAATGGATATAATTTAATTTACAAGCTTATTTTAAAAAAATAAACCTAATTAAAATAAATGTGGAATTGATAAGTTGAGGCTTAAATTTATAATTATTAAAATTATTTACATTAATTTAAAAATTAAGACATACATCTTTCCTGCCAAGTTTTAAAGAAAGTCAAACCACTGAACTAAAGTCTCTGGCTAAGCACCTGGAACTAGAGGGGCTTTGTTTTTGTTTTTAAGTACTAAATAAGCTTTTGACAGCAGTAGCTGCTTCTGCAGGTACAAAGAAAATAGTTTATTCAACTAGTTCAGTGTAAAGATTAGTTCATTCAAAGTTAAGAAATCAGCTCAGTCAAAAGAAGAACACACACATTCCTGCTCTATCAATCTATTAATACCCAAGTGTGAGATCTACTACTTCTAAAATTTTGAAGAATATGGTATCAGAAACATTAATGTCAAGTCACAAGGTACAGATAATACTTGTTTTGTTTAATAAATCAGTTTTAAATACAAAACTTCTCTTATGTATCCAGCACAATTAAGGTAATTTTATTTGTTTTAAAAATGTTTGTGCATTTAATTTAATTTGAAAATTCCATCCAAGGTAGAGATTGACACAAATCACAAGGAAAAATTAATCTAGTAAAAATTTAAGGTTTATGCTTGCTTAAATTAACATGTATAAATATAACACTCTCCTGGTTAGCAAAAAGAAGCCCCAAATTTAGTGTAAAGGCTATTTACTTGCAAGTCAACATGTTTTAATAATTACTAATCAATAAAAATCCACCTTCCTTAAGTAACGAAAAATAATTAAGAGCAATTATTTAAATCAAGGTTTCTTGCTTGCTGATTTAATAATGATTAAAATCAGTCATTAAAATAGCTTTGATTTAAATCTGTCCACCCTGATCTAATGCACAAGTCATTTGACCATTTATGGGAAAATACATATCTCTTGGCAGCAAATTTTTCTTTGCAACATTAACATTTTGACTGAGTAGCAACCTTACAATGTGGATATGCCTTACAATATGTGGATACATTGAAGGGCCATGCCTCACCACCACTACATACATAAATTCAGGTAATATACTTAAATACTGAAATACAAGATTCTGGTTTTAAAATATTCTGATATGTATTAAACCAGCTGTAGGCAACTGTCTAATTTTTAAATGTAGATTCTCATAAATTACATACCATCCGATATCCTCCTCTTTCTGTTTGCGGGTCCTGTAATTCCACATGCTCGTTTCTGTCCAGCTGAAGCCTCTCTCTCCAAACCACAGTTGTCCTTGAGTGAGTAGCTAGATTCTCTTAACTTCATATTTTGAGTATGTTTAACAGTTCTGAGGAATTTAACACAGTCCAAAAATCCAAAAGCCCATGCAATGTCTTCTGCTGTTTGTCCATCATTATTGCATAAACTGAGACACAAAAGTTAACATGATGTTAATTTCAAATCATCAATATATAAGATGAGGCATTCATCATAAAATAAAGACATTTTACTGAAGAATTAAGTGCAAACATTGAAACAGAGAAATGAGCTACCAAAAAAATCAGGAACAAAGAAATCATTAAGGTATAACGTATAAGAACAATATAGCCACTAGATGAAATGGAAAGCTCCTCTAACCGAGGAAATGTATCATCAGGAAGCTCTTCTTAGCTGCTATGATAAAGAGGTTTTTCTCAAAACCAAAACAGAGACTATGGTAGAGTTGTAAAGTACGTGGGCTACACATAATATTTGTAATGGTTGCACCGTGTTTTTAAAATATGTTCACACACGCATTGCATTCACACTATCACAATATAGTCTGAACAGGAAACAAAGTTCTACATTAGCATACATTTGATGTTAATGTTATATTATAGTAGAATAATGTTAATATTATAGTAGAATAAATTACATGAATAACTTCTTTGTGGACTAATATTTCAATTGGTTAATTGTAGTTTGACTTACTCTATTCTGGCATCACTGGCAACGAGTACAGCAAGACACTCCAAGCTCCCAACTTTAGCTGCCTTATGAATTGGAGCTTCTCCGTGGCAATCCTAAATACATAAAATAGAGTTTCACCCTTAGTACATCATAACCACTTAAGTCAGAGTGGATCAAAACCAATTTTTTTAAAAAAACCAACATTGGATTTTGATTTAAATCGGATTTTTTAAAATCAATAAAATACTAAATTTCTCATTTAAAAAATAAGTTACAATTAAATCTCATCACAACCATGTTAAACCTACACTTAGTCTCATAAAAATGAATTAATGGCTTTAGTATGTCCAGCCTAACTACCAGCTCTTGCTTCTTGAAAGTTCTGGGTTTTCAGTTTGTTTCAGTTTCTGCTACTCAGTAGCCTAAAGTCACATGTGGAAAGAAAGACAGGCTAAACAGGATTGTTGTTCTGTGATTATGTGGTGATGGAGCTGGGCCAAGCAAGGCAGAAGAGTTAGTTAAGACGCTGTCTTAAAGGCACAGAGAATATTTTCATTGTTCGGTATTCACTCTAGGCTGAAAATGTGGCAAAGATGGGAAGATACTTAGAAAAAAAATGGAAGGATGCACCTTAATAACATGGCTGCAGTGCCCATTTAATGCATCTTTTAGCCAAAGTCTTAAGTACACCTTCTCTAGGAATAAAAGAAAATGTTACTGAAGTTGCAAATACTTCCATAACAACAATTTGGTTCAGCTTCACTGAAGAGAACAGGAGGATCCAAACTAATTCTCAAGATGTTTGATGGAATTTATTAAGAACGGGCCTATTTTCATAAAACTGTGAATAAAACCATGATAAAATAGATGGAAGTATCTCATCCAAAGTATTTAACACTGGATTAAAGAGGAATGTAGAGGATATGCTCAGTATAGTGAAGCCTATATCCATAGCCTTAAACTAACTTCAGAGAAATTATTGCTGATGATGTTGAAATTTGGAAGGCACTTCAAAATGAATTGAGGAAAGAAATACTTCACCAGAAAGTTAAACTGCAGGCAACAAAGAAGCAAATGGATCAAGCACTAACTCCACATCATTTTCTTGCAAACATTCTCAACCTTGGATGTAAAGGCAGATGCCTAACTTCTGAAGAAGATGATGGCATGGGCATCTCAAAATCACTCCTCAGTAATGCCAGTCATAATAAATTTCAGGGCTAAAGCGGAGCCATTTAAACATTACATGTTTACAGATGATGTTTTGAACAAAATCACTCTCCTGAACTGGTGAAAATCATTAGCCAGGCACCTTGAAACAGAGTTCCTTCAGTTGCTAAGCCAACTTTTCACAGCAGTAGCTTTCTCTGCAGGCACACAAAGACTATTTTCATTGTTTGGTATTATTCACTCAAAGCTAAGAAATGACTGGGAGTTGAAAAAGCAGGTAAACTCCTATTTTTGTTTCAGCCTATGAATAAAAATGACAGTGGGAGTGAGGAAGATGAGAGCTGGTTGTAGAAGTTTTAAGAACAGCGTACATTTAGTGTTGTGATGACTTGTGTGTTACAGTTAATAAAATTTGAAAAAAATTTTTAAAGAGTTAACACAGCCGTCAGCCAGCAACTCAGAAGACTGCTGCAATTGCAAATGTGAAACATTTATGTAATATTTAAGATTTAGTTTAATAAAATAAGTGCTATTGTGTTTGTGTGTATGATTTAGTTCTTACCATTCCAAATTTACTGCTGCTGCAGCTGACACAGGTAATGAATATTATGTACTATTTCCTAAATTAATAAAAATCAAGTAATTTTTTAGATAACTTGATTTTTTGTTAATTTACAACTCAGTACAGCATTTTACAACGTCTGTTTTAGTGATCAGATTTGCACCATTGCTTAAGAAATATGTGAAGAAGTATCAGTGGGAAACTTGATTTAAATCTATGATTTTCTTGGTGATTTAAATTGCTTTAATTTAAATCAATCCACCCAAATAAGGCAGCGGTGAGAGACTAACCAATTTGTGTGCGAACAGAAACATAACTCTAGATGACACCATCTTGATACAAGTTAGAAAGGTTGGCCACAAAATATATATCCAGTTAAATGCTATTAAGCGTTTTTGAGAATATTCTTTTTTCGTATAACAAACGGTTAGCAGATTACTTGAAAAATCTGTTGTAAAACCTTTATCTTCTAGAATAGCTTTTATAATGTGTATTCAGAACCAGTTGGGAATTTTTCAACAATACATCAGAAAATGCCAATTCATCTAACCCAAAACTGTTCACAAAACAGGTTTGGATTTGACAAATTTCCTGATTCAGAAATATTTGAAGTTTAGAAATTATCAAAAATGTTTTGGTTTGACAATTTCAAAATGAAAAATTCTGGTTTTTCAATTCAAAATGACCCTGTAAAAATTTAAGCTTTAATTAAACTAAAAAGTTTTTAAAAGGTCAAAATCGAAGTGAAATGTTTTGAAGGTACCAAAAACTGACCTGAACTGAAAACAATTTTGGTCAGTGAATATTTGAGATTGACTTTTCATCTTGATCTGAGAGGGAAAAAAAAAATTTAACTCTTGAAAATACTTGAGGAAGGGGAAAACAAGTTTCTCACCCAGCTCTGCTACCTAACCACATACGCTAAACAACAGCAGTATCTCCCAGTAAGACAGAGGTAGGAGGCAAGAGGGCAGCATTCACAGTGAAGGTCAGAGAAAAGCAGCAAAGCAAATCAGGAGAATTTTCAGCTATTGAGGTTAAGTGTGACTCTGTAACAGACCTTGACATACATTGGGAAAAATGATGTGAATATTCCCAAGACATTGACAGGAAAAGGGATGCTAAAGTACTCTACCATGTGCAAATTCAAGGTACAAAGAGAGTTTCAGATTTGACAGGGGTCCTGAATAGCTACAAAATGATCTGAACATGTAAAATATAGTTTAAAATTTATGCTAGCTTTTGTATGAAGGAGTCTATTTTGAAAGTGTTTACAAGTGAATATTGATTGAGGAAGGGGTAGGTGAGGTTTTATACAAAGGGCACTTGCTTTCATGTAATAAGTTACCTTAAGCATTCACATAGATGAGGTGTAACAACAGGCACGTAGCCTGCACCTCATCAAGCCTGTGACAAGCAGAGACTCACGTAAACGCTACCCCTGCCATACAATACATGCCCCAGGGGACTGGGGCAGTCCGAAAGACAAAACAGCATTCCTCGTACCTGCTGGTTCAGATTCGCTCCTGTTTGCAGTTGCCAGAGCAGGAAAAACGCTTGTCCTCCACTAGCCGCCAAGTGAGCTGGGGACTGACCAAAGGCATCCGCAGGTGCATTCACCCCGGTCCCTGCCTCAAGCAGGAGGCTCCAGCCGTCAGCCTACAGGGAAAGGCAGCGTTTCAAAACACGTGTAGCCCACGTCGTTCTGAGACCCGACAGACAAACAGTCGCAGAGCGGCCTGCAGCTCCCCCTTGCCCCGCACAGCCAGCAACAGCTCGGCTGGGGTCTGCTCCCGCACCTCCGGCGGCGGAGGCCAGGCTACTCGCGCTGCGGGGACCCGGAGCGGAACCCGGCAAACCCGCCCGCGACCGGCGGGATCTGGGCTCCGCCAACAGCGGCCGAGCCCCCTTCCCGACTGCCCGCCCGCCTGCCTCACCCCCGAGCTGCAGTCCGCCATCCACATGGTCCTCCGCCCTCGGCCCGGCTCCCGGGACTGGGCTACAGGAGCGCGCCCAGCACGCAGCTCCACGCGGCCGAGCCCCACAGCGCGCGGGCGGGCGCCAGACAGCCGGCCCCCCGGCTGCCCCTGCAATCCCCGCCCGCGCCGCTGGGCCCGGCCCGGCCCCCACAACAGCAGCACGTGCGCGCCGGCCCGCCTCGCCGCGCGGCCATTGGCTCCCTCGGCGGCTTTCCCCACCCCCGGGCGGGCTCCGCCGGCACGTGCTCGGCGCGCATTGCGAGGGCGGGCGGGGCAGCCCAGCGCTCGCGGCAGGTGGGGCCGCCATGGAGCCCGGTGCGGCTGGGCACGTATCGCACACACGCACACGCAGCCTTCGCGCGGCTGCGGCCGCGGGAGAGGAAGGAAGAAGAACAATTCATGTGGACTAATTATTTCTGGCGCTAGCTGTGCTGCTTCATGCACGTAGGCGTGGGGAGGCCGCTCGGTAAAATCCTTGCTGTCACGCTCACCAGAAGTGAATGGGTTTCAGCAACACCCAGCGGTCTCTGCGCTGCTGGGGTTTAAGCCCAGTTAATGTAGCTTTTATTTTAAAAAACGTGCGCGCGAGTTTAGGGCTTGCAAAAGACGCCAGGGCCCTGAAGAATGAAACACAGACTAGGTACAGCGGTGCGGGCTTCCTCCGGCTGACCTGCCACTGTGTGTCTCAACTCTGATGTGGGGAGACCATCTCCCCACCTTTGAATGAGGGAAAAACTGATAAGATTCCAAGAAGCTATGCCATTAATAAGATTGTTCTCTAGCTCCCCATAGGAAGAAGAGGCTAGTTGTGTGCACACCCAGTCAATCATTAGACTCTGCTGATGTTGCCAACATGGGATCAGTTACGACAAATTTATTACCAACCTGAGCTGGGTTTGAACTGGTGACCTATGGAAAGGTCTGTCTCCCAGTCTTTAATCACAAACTCATTCCTCTTTAAAATAACTCTAGCAAAATTAGAACTTTTATTTTCAGGTCTTCAGTTCCTAAGCTATTGAGAGGTTCAGATGTTGTCACAAGCTACAACACAAAATCAAATTATATATAGACCTATCTTCACAGAAATAGAGCTACAACCACAGTCACAAACAGTTGCTATCAAACACAACTGCTTAACATTTTCAAACATGGAGGCAATTAGCATTCTCAGAGCAGTTCCAGTGTCTACTGTGGACAAGTTTTGTTGTTGGTTTACTTAAACCATGCCATAGATTTCCCCAGTCACAGGCGGCTTTTAGCACAGTATTTAAACACAGTCATGTAACAGTATTTAGTATGGACAAAATACTTACTAGGTTCATGTTTCAAAGGAACTTCCTATCTTGTCTACACTATAAAATTAACTCTGTCTGGAGATTAAATTACATGGCAGTTTCCCTTCATATTTAATAGATGATCTTACAGTAGAGACAGAATTGAACTATATATGCACTGTGTCGCCAATTTCTACTGTCTGGAACTTTTCAGGCATTAAAACTTTAAAATGAATTCTGTTTTATTAGCAAGCTTTTTTTCCTCCATGACACAAGAGTGGCATACTGTGGGTCTCCGGTGCCTGGGGGCCAATACTTGCATTTGCACCCTCACCCCCTGAAGACAGCAGCAGAAGCAAAGCCTCACAGAGGGGGCTGCGGGCCCATTTTCCACTCTCCCCCACTCCTCCTCCAACCGTGGGTGCGGCTGGCAGCAGAAATGACAAGGGCATATGCCCCTGAGCTGCCTGGTGGTGGCGGGGGGCCATAATGGGCTCTTGTCCATGCAGCTCCCTTGCTGCAACCAGCACAGGGGCGGAGGGGCCAGGAGGATACTTGCTTCCCTGGCAGTGGGAGCCCTCAACTGCCTGCAGTCCTGACCCCAGGTCAGTGTGGCCACCTGCGACAGCAGGTACGGCTCCTCCTCGGAGGACCCGGCCAGCACCCCCTACAGGCCAGCACCCAGGGGCATGTCCCGGTATGGCACTGACACATTTACTTGTTTGTCATGGAAGTTATTCCTTATTATTGATATCATTTTTAAAAAATAAAGATCACTGTATCATTTGTTTTGGAAAAGCAAACCTGAATGGACGTGGTATAGATTTAGGAAGAAAAAGTGAAATCTGATCCATGGGAACCTTAACTGTTCCTTTAAGATAAGTATAGTTTTACAGTACCAATGCATTTATTTTAATAAATAATCTCTCCCATCTTCCCCTTCCTACTTAGAAAATCAACTCACATTGAAATAAACAGAAGCTATGCAAATTATGTGGAATATATATGTATAAAAAGGTGCAGCGCTCCAGATACACATGTAATATAGTGATCTAGTTCATTTACTTCAATGTGTGACCATTTTTGCTTCTTTCATTTCAGATTGAAATAAACACATCTGTACAACTACTGTATTCAGTTTTTTTCACATACAAAACCAAGCAAGTTCAGTCCAAAAAACATTTATGATTTTAAATGCACAGATGCCAGAAAATTCAAAATTATGGTTTTCACAGCAACCCTAACAACTACAGTGCAGATGTATTTATCCAGAAGTGGTTTAAGGCTAAATAGGACCTGGGTCACCCCACATTTTAAGGATCACTGATACATCTCCACTGTCCTACCAGTTCTGGGTTCAAGCCATACCTCACTCTCAACCCTCCAGACTGGCAACAACCTACACAACAGATTTTCCTACTAGTCTTGCCAGCCACTCTTCCCTTCTTCCTACCTACAAATCCTTGATTTTCCTGCCAAGCCCACCTCACACTAGTAGGCACCAGGTTTGCATCAGCCAGGTGTCTCCTCCCAGTTACCAATATTTTTTTGTATCATAAAACATGGATGCCCAGGATTCTGTCTTAATCCACCCTGTCATAAAGTCTAGCACTATATACAGTAATACAAAATTCCTCATGGTTACAAGCCTCAGTTACAGTTGCTGTGGAAACTTACTTTTAAAAAATTCTTATGCATTTAAATTTTCAACTATAATACTGCATTAACATATTTTGCATATGCATAAAGAAATGAGACAGAGCATAAGAAATAGCATAAGACATGATGTGCAGTTGTATACCATACCCACACACATACTTTCAGCTACTCAAGAAGTGTAGGAATCCAGTATAACTGCCCTTCCTGAAGTGGATCATTGTTTTACAGAATGTTCTTTACATTCCATTTGTTAAATGAAATAATTTTTTAAAAATGTTTTTAGTGTGATATTTTAAGGAGCTCTCCTTTAACAAAATCTTAAACTGTATAGTATGTTTAGACATATTGGATCATATTCTTCCTTGGAATAACTCCACCAAAATTAGTGGAGATGAATTTTACAAGTTTGTTGGAGCCTAAAATCTGTAGGAGCTACTGAAAAACAAAGTTTGCAGCCCTCAGCTTTAGTTATATATATCTGAAAACATTCCTCTTATATTTCTACTGGTGGCTACTTTCTCCATTACTATGGAAACAGGCTGCACTGCCAAAAATGAAATGAGGAGCTTTCAAACAAACATCACTTGAAAAAAGAAAAAAATATGGGAGTTTTGAAACAGTGATTATTTTAAAAGTGCCTGTCACGCTACCTGGAGTGGTTCACGACAGTGAGTGCCAACCTCAGGGCAGAGGCTCAAAAGCAGGGCAGACACCCCAAACTGAGTGTAAATTCTATATTTAGATTTCACAAACCCAGTAATAAATGTGAACCCCTGGATCATGCCAGCAGTCTTACTATTGAGTCACTTGCACCAAAAACCACAAAATATTCAAGTTGCTGTCCTGCCCAAGAGACCAGTCACTTATCCCAGATCAATTTGTGTCTTAGATATCGCACGAAAGACAATGCTGGTAGCCAATCCTATAGTAAACTAATCAAGGATTTATTAACTAGGAAAAAGAAATGAGAGACTTATTTACAAGTTAAAGCAACACAACACATATGCAACACATATGCACAAATGAGTTCAGTCTATGGTTCCCAAAGGTGACAGAGATGTAGTAATCTGTCAGCATTAAATATCTTTTAGGGCTAATTCCAGGTTGACCCTGAGGATCTCAGCTTTTGTTTCTTAGGGTTAGCCCTTGTCAGAGTTCAAACAGCAAAGACATAGAAAATCTTCTCATCCATTATTTATTTTTCTTTCTTTCAGTATTCAAATCAATTGGATGAGGCCTTCTGCACATCCTCCATGGGTGGACGGGGAAATTAACAAAGCTTTTGTCTTACAATGGCCCACTTAATTTTGATAGCCCTCCTGGTTGGGTGGAGAGAGCCACTCTTCTAGTCTGAATTCACAGGTTCAAAGCAGGCATTTTTACAATTATAAAACAAACTTACATTTTATCTTGTAGCATGGAATACAGACATTACCAGAAAAATAAATGCATACAGCAATTTACAAGCATTTTATAGAGTCTAAACACAGTCTTCCAAGCCTAACACTTATTTTGAACAATATTAACATATAGGTGACCGGTCTGCTCTCCAGCTATGAATTTGTCAGTGCTCACCTGATGCCTACAGACTTGGCAAGAACTGGCACCTAGTTTGCCAGCATCCCAGCACCTTTACCACATTTTGGTGATATGATGTCCATTCCCAAAGAATGGGAGTGACAGCCTGACGCCAGCTGCAGAAATGCAAAAATTCTTATAAATGTCAATGGTTATGGGCTTCAGATATAATTTTTCCCCAACTAGTCTTTTAAAGCTTGCTGTTTTTAATCACTGGGAAAAAATACTATAACAAAAACCAGAGGGAAAACATCTTAAAGCTATATTTCCTACTATTTTTGTTTCCATCTTTTCATAGGAGTAATGACCCAAAGACTTGGCTAGGGTATTTAAATGAGTGTTTATACATGCAGTTATAGCGGTGTCGTTGGGATCTTTGTCAAACAATTTAATATGTCTTTGTATTACGCTCATAAATATCATCTACATATAGTAAGGGCTACAATGAAGAGATTCAGATGACATCATAAACAAAGAGTAAACCTTGACTCATTTGTCAGTGTCACCAAAACCTCAAGATACAATGGTGCTTTATTTCCACAATATGGATGGATTTATTTAGAAACAGGGCCTCTCTAAGGAACCAAGAAACCTTCTCAATGATCCAGTACATTGGGCTGCTTAGCTCTGAGGTAGCAATAACTTAGGCCTTGTCTACACTGTTACCCCAGAATTATGACCCAAGATATCCTTATAATGCCCTAGCTATATTAAGAGACCAATCACAAGCCTTGTCTTTATGAGTGGGTAACAGGAGGTGGGTCATCCGACCCACCCATGGTATTTGAGTGGGTAGGATGACCCATGGTCATGGTGGGTATTTGCAAGGGTTTACCCGGGGTTTCCCTTTAGATCATTGGAAAAAATGGTTACTAACCTTCTGTAACTGTTGTTCTTCACGATGTGTTGCCCATGTCCATTCCATGCGCACTCACAGTCCCTGGAAAGTTTTTCCCTTTGTTGCATCCATAGGGTCAGGTCTGGTGCTCCCTGGAGTTGCACTCTCCTGGTGCCATATTTAGGGTCCTGATGAGCCCCCGCCTCTTCAGTTCCTTCTTGCCAACTGACTCCAACAAAGGGTTGGAATGGACATGAGCAAGATATCTCAAAGAACAACAGTTACAGAAGGTTAGTAACTGTTCTTCTTCGAGTGCTTGCTCATGTCGATTCCAAGTAGGTGACTCCCAAGCTGGTCCATTGGAGGACGGGTCAGAGTTCAAAGCCCTGCGGATTGTAGTACTGCTCTGCCAAAAGCAGCATCGTCTCTGGCGTGCTGTGTAATAGCATAGTGTGTAGCGAAGATGTGAATAAATGACCACATTGCTGCTTTACAGATGTCCTGGATAGGGACTTAGGCCAGGAATGCTGCCAAAGATGCCTGTGCCCTTGTGGAATGAGCTGTCAATGCAGGAGCAAGCACTCTCACCAAGTAATAATACATCTGGATACACAATGTGATCCATGAGAAATTATTTGAGAAGAAACAAGGAGACCTTTCATCCTATCTGCTATTGCTATGAAGAGCTGTGTTGTTTTCCTGAATGGTTTTGTCCTCTAGATGTAGAAGGCCAATGCCCACCTGACATCCAGAGAATGCAGCCTGCATTCCTGACTGTTGGTTTGTGGTTTTGGATAGAAGACCACGAGGAATATGTCCTGGTTTGTATGGAACTGGGAAACCACCTTTGGAACGAAGGTTGGGTGAGGGCACAATTGAACCTTGTCCTTGAAGAAAGTTGTGTAAGGAGGTTCCAACGTGAGAGCTTTAAGTTCAGACACCCTCTTGGCCAAAGTTATGGCCACCAAAAAAACTACTTTCCAGGATAGATAGAGGACTGAGCATGTTGCTAGAGGCTCAAATAGCAGTCCCATAAGCCTTGACAGCATGAGGATAAGGTCCCATTCGGGAATCGGCTGACACACATGAGAGTATATCTTGTCCAGGCCCTTAAGGAAACCTCTGATCATGGGGTTGGCAAAGACCAAATGGCCTGTAACCCATGGGTGAAAAGCTGAGAGGGCAGCCAGGTGGACCTTAATTGACAATACTGACAGGCCTTTTTCAAATGTAACAAATAGTCCAAGCTAGAGGATATTGAAGACAGCATATGTGGGATGCCCTTCTGAGTGCCCAACTAGAAAACCTCTTGGAAGTGACCCTCATGGAAGGTTTTCTGCTGCCAAGGAGAACCACTCTAACTGATTCCAAGCATGCTAATGCCAAAGGATTCCACACCATGAGGTGAAGAGACTTGAGATTCGGGTGCTGAAGGTTGCCATGGGCCTGAATGACCAGGTCCAGAACTAGAGGCAGAGTGATTGGGGCTTCCACTGAGAGGTTGAGAAGTGTGGTGTGCCAATGTTGATGTAGCCAGGCTGGGGCTATCAGAATCACGGAGGATCCTTCTTTCCTGATCTTCAGCAGAACCTCGTGAACGAGCAAGGTAGGCGGCAACGCATAGAAGAGTAGACTTGTCCACGGGATGAGACATGCATTTGCGAATGATCCCAGACTGTGAGTCTGGAAGGAACAGACACTTCCTGTTGAACTTTGTTGCAAACAAGTCTACGCAGGGTACTCCCCCCCGCCCCCCATTGGAAGATGTTGCTACCACATCAGGGTGAACAGACCATTCGTGACTGAGAAAGGATCTGCTGAGGCTGTCCACGTTTTGAACTCCAGGAAGGTATGGTGCCTCCAGGTGTATCAATCAAATGATGCAAAAGTCCCATAGTCTGAGGGCTTCCTGGTACAGGGGAGAAGAGTGCTCCACCCCAGACATATAAAACATCGCTGTTATATTGTCTGTCGTGACTGATACACACTTGCCTTCTAGATGGACTCAGAAGGCCTGACAGGCCAGGCGTACTGCTCTCAGTTCTCTTACGTTAATGTGTAGTAAGAGTTCTGCATGAGACCAAAGACCTTGCATCCTGAGCTCCCCTAGCTGAGCCCCCCAGCCCATTGCTGAGGCATCCATCACTAGGCATAGTGAGGGGTGAGGTGCGGAGAAAGGTATTCCTGCACATATACTGTGTGGGTTGAGCCGCCAATCTAGTATCTCGGTCACCAAGGGAGGAAGTGAGATTGCTCTTGGTCCCGAGTCGGATGGTACATGAGGCTAGTCATGCCTGAAGTGGCCTGAGGCATAATCTCACACGCTGAACTATGTACGTGCATGCCACTATGTGCCACTAACAGCTTTAGGCAATTTCGAGCCGTGGTGGTGGGGTAGAGTTTTAAGTCCTCCATGATGCCACATAGGGACAGGAAACGAGATTCTGGGAGGAATGCCCTGACCTGAACCAAGTCTAGCAATGCCCTCAATGAATTCTATCATTTGAGTGGGCGTGAGAGTTGACTTCTGCTCATTGACCAAGAGCCCCAGGTTGTTGAACACTGAACTTATCAGGTTACCATCTGCCGCCACCTGCACCCTGGTGCGTCCTTTGACTAGCCAGCTGTCAAGTTAAGGATAGACTTGCACCTTTCACTTCCTGAGGAACATGGTGACTACTGCCATACAGTTAGTGAATACACAAGGGGCTGCAGATAGGACCGTGAACTGGTAGTGGATCCGATTGCTATGAATTGGAGGAATCTATTGTGACTTGGGAAGATGGCCATGTGGAAGTATGCATCCTTCAAGTCGAGGGCGGCATACCAATCCCCCAGATCCAAAGAGTGAATAATGGAGGCCAAAGAGACCGCACGGAAACTCAGCTTTTTTGTGAATTTGTTGAGGTTTTGCAGGTTGAGGGTGGGCCTGAGCCCACCTTTGGCTTTCAGGATTAAGAAATATCGGTAATAAAATCCCTTGCCCCTTTTCTCCTGAGGAACCTCCTCCATCATTCCTATTCTTATGAGAGCTTGCATCTCTTGTAGCAGAAGTTGCCTCTGAGAGGGAGCCCTGAAGAGGGGCAGGGAGGGTGGGGTTGGGTAGGAGGGAGGGAAGAAAATAGGAGCAAATTACCCGTTTCCAACATGTGCAGTATCCAGCAGTCTGACGTGATGGGATAAGCGGTCCAAAAATAAAAGGGGTGGTGGATCCGAGTCTCTGATTGGTGCACCGTCCTCGGGCACACCCTCAAAAGTTTTGTTTGGGACCAAAGGATTGTCTCTCAGGTCCGGAGCCAAAACTGGAGGAAGGCTGAGGAGGCCGCCTCTTGAAATTTCTGCCCTTCTTTCAATTAAAGTCCTGCCTAGGCTGATTTTGATAAAATCAAAGGCTGAGGTTTGAAGTGCCTCCTTGGAGGTGCAGGAGTGTGAAGGCCCAGGGATTACAATGTGCTGAGGGCAGGGCAATGGAGCCCTATCTGGTCGTCCCAGGTAACGCATCGTTCTTGCCACTGCCATCGGCCGAGAGCCTTCAGCCAGCGCAGCCCCAGCACTGGGAGATGGGGGCTAGTTAGGAGCTCTCCCCCTACCCCCTACAGGGCAGCCCGGCCTAGGGTGTGTTAAGGTGAGCACAGTGGCCTGCATTTTTGCTGCTTGACCTGCCCCTCCCTCCTTTCTCCTCCTGTCAGTAATGTGGCCCATCACACACAGCCCCGCTTGCCAGCCAGCAGCCATGTGTGCCTAGCCCAGGCCTGTGGCTGTGAAATTTGGAATCCATCTGTTCAGAGAACAAAGCTGGTTCCTCAAAGAGGAGGTCTTGAATAGTTTGTTGGACCTGATGAAGGAGGCCTGAGGCTTGTAGCCAGGAATTTCTTCGCATGGCTATGCCAGATGACATGGTATGGGCTGCCATGTCTGCCACATCGAGCGCTTCTGTTACCAAAAGAGGTTAGGACTGAACAAAAGCTCCACGATCCCTCCCAAAGTCAGTGGGTCTTATTGCCTTCCCAAAAACCAATCTGATAACCGAGTCCAAACAACTACCCTGTTTCCCCGAAAATAAGACTTACCCCTAAAATAAGCCCTAGCATGATTTTTCAGGATTTTTGGAGTATGCTTGAAATATAAGCCCGACTCCAAAAATAAGCCCTAGTTACAGTTTACAAGCGGTTCACAAGTAAAGGTCCCCATACACTTTGTTGTTCATGGAAAAAAATAAGACATCCCCTGAAAATAAGCCCTAACCCATCTTTCAGAGCAAAAAAATAATATAAGACCCTGTCTTATTTTCAGAGAAACACGGTAGGAAAGGACTCCTTCAGATTTGCCCTTTCTGGCCTCTATCATCTGGGAGTCACCAAGGAACACCAGTAAACATATTAGAGGAAAAAAAAAGATTTATTAGTATGATAACACAAGTCCAGAGCCCAGGTGCCTAAACCCCGGGAACCCAAGGTTACAAAATGTGGCAATAAAGGGTAAACCAACTAAAATAGTATTTTCACTTATGCCCTCTAGGCATACAGAGATAGGAATGGACACATGGGACCGAGCAGATAAATACAGGATTAGGGTTCAAAACTGGAACAGATGAACAGGAACGTGACCAGGAACATGAACAGGAGCAGTAGATAGGTAAGTACTAACACAATGTCTTCTCTCTTGGTCCGATGGAACTGGAGATGCGTGACTGCCACCTGAATGGACACCCCCCTCTAAGTGGTGCTGAGAGACTTATATACAAAAGTTCCAGCCAATCCAGTGCTTCCATTTTCCCACCTTTGCACCCCTTCCTCTAATTATTCACATGATTAGCTATGCACACATCTCTTCAGGATTATGCACATGGCCTATTTAGAGTTCAGGTATCCCAAGCCCAGGCTCACCTCTTTGAATATGAGGGAAAACAATAGGAAATACTATATAGAATTTAAGGTCAACCAAAGTTTTTAACATGGAGGGTTCTGAGAACATCTGAAACTAGGTAACTGCCTGGAGTGAAGCTTTTGGCACAGCCTTACCTTCATCTACTAGGGCTGTGAATTCTGCAAACTTGGATATGGACTCACAAGAGTTAAATGCATATCTACTTAGGATCGCTTCTTGGTTCACAATGCAGAGTGGGAGCCCCCCAGTAGAGTACACCTTTGTACCAAAAAAGTCCAACCTCTTTGCATCTTTGGCATGGGGCCCTACTGATCCTGCTCACACGCTCATTAGCTGCTGCCACTACAAGCAATCCCGGTGGAGGATGAGTGTAAAGGTACTCATAGTCCATGGAGGGCATGAAGTACTTTCTCTCCACTCTCTTTGCCATGGGAGGCTTGTGTTATCATACTAATAAATCATTTTTGTTTCTCTAATGTGTTTACTGGTGTTCCTTTGCTATGGGAGGCAAAGAAGCTGGAGTTTGCCATAGTGACTGCATAGTGTCACATATGGTCTTTATTAATGGCAAAGCAATTCTGGAGGGAACTGCAGGGGCTAAAATGTCAACTAAGGGGGTCTGCACTCTCCAAGACCTCCTCTATTTGGAGCCCCAAGTTCTGTGCCACCCTGCGCAACAGCTCCTGGTGAGCCCTGCTGTCGTCCACAGTAGGTGCAGCTGCTGCTCCTGTCACTGCTTTGTCCGGGGATGACGAAGAAAAAGCTCTGACAGGCACCATGCCCTGTTCTTGCCCTTTGGCATCCACAATACCAGTTCCATGTCCACAGTGCCAGGGTTGAGGTCCTGCTCGGTGCCGGGCTTGATGCTGGGTTTGGTGCCACACAATATTTTCCCAGCTGCTTGAGTCAATAGGGTTTTGTCCTTGGAAACAAGTGAGAGCGACCGTTCAGAGTGTGACCCTTGTGCCTGATGGAATGCCCATGCGGTCCAGAATGGCCATTGGGTTAGCATCTGCGATTGGGAAGGCATGGAGAAGGGTTGTGTCACCTCCACCCTCTGGTGCCATCTGCTTGAACAGTGCCAGCTCCTTCTTGAGCGGTATGACTCTGCCTTGGAGTTGTAATTATACTGTTCGCTTCTAGGTGACCAGAGCAGAGCGGTGCTAGACAGTGCTAGGTAGCAGTAGCATGGGGAGGGAACCATGGCATCATGGATGGCTCACCCCTAGATGGCACCAGGAGGTTTTTTGAACCTCGTGGTCTGGGGTGCAGGTCTTGATCCTGAGGGGGTGTTGGTGCTGTGTCATTTATGAGCTCTCTTGCCACTTCAAAAGTCTCTGGCATGGAGGGGAGCTGCAACTCCTTCAATGTCTCTCTCTGGGTGAGGAGTCCAAGGGCACTGGACTTGAAGGATCCCTCAGCAGGACCGAAGTAGACAGTACCACACCGGAGGGTCTGGGACTGGAGTGGCCTGACTTGGGTCACACTCTGCTCAAGCCTTATGCCCAGATGTTTTCGGCATCGACAAGTGTCCCCTGTCTGTCTTTTGCTTTTTATGCAGGACCGGGGATTGAGAGTAGTGCCGCATCTTTCCACAAGAAACATCCCTCAGTGCCAGCAATGCATGCTGCAGCAAAGCATCTCTATGCATAGAGTCCTTGCTCGGCACCATCTCTCTTACCAACACTGGTGTGCTCTGCACTGAAGCCAAAGTGCTGGGTTTTGGCTCCACCGGATTTGCTCTGGTGTTCAGAGAGCTGCCTTCATTAGCAATTATTTCAGCTTCTTTCCTTTTGGATTCTGGAGTAGAAACCCCTGCAGATCTTGCAGGGATCCCTTTTCTGATGGATCTCTCACAGGCACTTGAGACAGGTTGAATCTGGATAGTTTCTTGGCATAAGTTTCTTGCAAGCCCCACACAGCTTAAAGCTAGGGGATTGAGGCATGCCCCAGCCCTGGGAACGGGGAAGAGGGGAAGACCCTGATAAGCGGGATCCTAGGTACTCTAACTATACTAATCTATGAACTCTGTCTACTAACCCGAAATCTTAACTATTTATAGGTACGTATGAAAAAATCCACTGGGGAAGAGCTTGCTGAGCAAGAGAAGAGTGATGTTCCAACAACTGTCATGGGTGGTAAGAAGGACCTGAAGAGGTGGGGGGGGTGTCAGCAGGATCCTATATATGGCATCAAGAAGGCATGACTTCAAGGGTCACCAGAGCCAAGCCTATAGACATCACTAGTAGAAAAACCTTCCGGTGACTTTGCATGCAGCACACACACACACACACCTACTTGGAATTGACATGAGCAAGCACTTGAAAAACTCCCCAGGACTGACTCAGTTTACCCTTGAGAGAACATGGATACAGCTTTTAGAGCGAAGGATTAACACTCAGATGATTTTTTTTCCAAAACAAGGTACTCTTTATTTAATTACCAATGTTCAATACAAATAGATTCTAAAAGCAACATGCAACACAATGTAACACATAGCATAGATCATATAACATACTACACAATAACACAAGTCATATAACCCAATGCAGCGCAATATCAATCATCTAGTCATGATATAATGTAACAAAACTTATAAAGATACAATGTAATGCTCACTGGATAACATTATACACTAATACAATCCCTTTAACAACACAACACCATACACTACAATACACTAAAGGTAACAATCTAGAGTGGTAGGATTCTACACATGGTGAACAGTCATACGTGGAATGGAGGCAGCAGGTTCTTTATTTAAAGCTTTTAAATTATAATCAACCAGACCCAGTCATCCAGCTTTATTAACTCATTTATGCTCATTCAATCTTACATTTAAAATAAAATCATGCTTGCTTCTTAAGCTTTCCTCTATTCCCTCTGATTTGTCTCAAGGGTCCTTCTGATCTGTCTTTTGTGATTTCTAGCTCTTTCAGAATGTCTGCTTCTTCCCTATCACGTCCTCCTGCTGCTGCTCCACCTGCTTCTGCTGCTCGTTCCCCTCCCTCTGCCATCTGCTTGCTCTGCTCCTTCTTCTCTGCTCCGCTGCACTCTCACACTCTTCATTCTCCACTCTGCCACACTCATGTTAAGCCTGGCAGGTCATCTTCCTTATATACAAATTTTGACTCTTTCTGATTGGCTGCTTTTTCAATAATGGAACTCATTCTGCCAATCAGCTCTAAGCTGTTTTGCATAGTCTTCTGGACCTGGTTCAGAATTTACAGTTTTTACCCAACTGACCCCTCCCTTCAGGTATTTCAGAATGACCTTTGTCTCCAGACCATTCCAGATCATTCTAAGGCCACCATTTTGATTTTCTCAGGTAAAATACCTGTAGTCACCATCTTGGATTTTAGCCAGGCCTGCTTAAAACAGTCATAGTTTATTACTTATTAAAAGCTTTTAAAACTAAATTAATTACATTTTTATGTTCACTTAATCACTATGACTCACTATCACCACTTTCATTATGCTAATTAGACATGCCAAAATTACCATCTTTTCCCCTGCTCCAGCTGTGTGACAAGGAGCTGTTTGTGGTGCTGATTCCTTACACAGGCTCACAGCAGCTAAAACAAAGTCTTTTGCATCAACGCCACAGTTTTGTTGACAGAAGTAAGCTTTCGTTGACAGAACAGTGGAGATGTACACAATACAGTGCTCCTCCTGCCAACTTAACTCTCCTGCTTTGCCAGCCAAATAAAACCACTTCGACGAGAGGCATAGAGCTTTCTGTGGCAAAGTTACGACGACACGGTGTCAGTGGAGATACTGTGCTTAGTTACATTGCAGTAAATGGCCTCCAGGAAGTGTTCCACAACACCCATCCTGACTGCTCTGGTCAGCAGTTCAAACCCTGCTGTCCTGCAGATAGATACCCAGGCATCTGCCCTTCCCCTTTTAAAGGGCCAGGAATTTGTGAAATTTCATGTCCTGTTTGCTCAGCGTGGACTCCTCACATCACATCTTTCCAGCTGACCATGGCAGCTCCAGGCACTAAATAATCTCCTGCATGGACTACACTGGAGTTGTTGGATCTACAGCCATAGGAACTTCAACACCTATGGGAAGATTTCTTGTGGTATGTTGAATAAGGGCTACAAATGGAAAACACATCAGTGCCATGCAAAGATCAAAGAGCTGAGGAAGGCGTACCAGAAGGCAAAAAAGTCAAACCATCTCTGGTGCTGTGCCAAAGACTTTCCACTTCTATAAGGAGCTGGATGCCATCCTCAGCAGCGAGCCCACCTGTGGATACAGAGCCCTGTGGATACTTGGGCAGGGCCAAAGACAGCAGCCAGTGGACTCAACTTGGAGGATGAAGTCATGGACTAGGAAGAGATGGGACAGGCGACATATGGTTGTCTGGTACTATGGTGAGCCAGGACCTCTTCTCAACCCCAGAGGGTTCTAGCCAGTCCCAGGCCTCTGGCTCTGGCACATATGATGCAGGGGAGGGGAGCTCTGGTAAGTGCTGTTTTTATTTGACAGTGCTTGGTTAAATAAGATAGAGGTGTCCTTTGCTTTGTTATGTGCCAGAAGTGGGCTAAGGGATAGAAAGACTAGCTGTGTTTGTCTGCTGTATTGTGCGTCATTGTTTATGCAGCTATGCAGTAGGGGCACTGTGGAAAAGTGTGTTAATGCACATCAAAATTTCATGGGAATCCTTCAGAGAGATCTCTAGAGGCATGTCTTCACTCACAGCAGCACATTTAGCACCACAGGATCGATTCTTCGGGATCTATTGAGGGAAGTGGAGACCTGCTCAATCGATCCAGAAGTTAACTCAAAAAATCTGCCTTTGCAAAAAGATTTGAACAGCCTGCTAATGCAGCCTGCCAAGCAGTCATTTTGGTTTGTGCACTCCCAGCAACCGAAGCCAGAAACATGAAGATGGCACCTTTTGAAGAATTTCTATTACTGGCACTTTCACTGCTGTGTCAGGAAATGGGCAGAGCTGCCATGAGGCGCTGGTAGACATTTTGGTGGCATTTTCTGACCCACCAAAGGTACTTGATGGATTTCATGATGGAGGAGGAGGCGGCAGAGGAGGACGAGTATTGTGGCATGGCAGACTTGCACTGGCAAATACTTCTCAGTACATTCATCATGTCTGGTGATGCCCCCCTACTGACACAGGGCCACAAGCACAGACTGGTGAGATCAAAGTGTCATGCAGACCTAGGATGACCAGCAGTGGGTCTAGAACTTTTGCATGAAGAACGTCACATTTCTGGAGCTTTGTGAACAGCTGTCCCTGACTCTCCAGTGTAAAGACACACACTTGAGGGTACCCTAGCAGCCCACTTGTGGACAGGCAATAACCCTCTGGAAGCTGGCCACCCCAGACTTCTGTTGCCAACAGTTTGATGTAGGAAAGTCAACTGTGGGTAAAGTCACAGCAGTGGTTCCTGAGACAATCAAACCTGTGGTTTATCCTGAGGTGGCAGGCATTAAAAGATATTCCTGAGGTAATTGCTGATTTTGAGAGAATGGAGTCCCCTAACTGTCTCAGTGCAGTTGATGGGATTCATGTGCCCACAGTTTGCCCTTCGCAAGGAGCACATGATCCACAAAAGGTACTACAGTACTCCATTGTTATGCAGGCTCCTGGACCACAGAGGGCAATTTATGAACATTGACATGGACTGCACTGGAAAAGTTTATGAAGCAAAAACGAGAGTCCTGTAGCACTTTAAAGACAAATTTCTGCAGGCTTAAGCTTTCGTGGGCTGCAACCCATTTTGTCAGATGCATTCCACGAAAGCTTATTTGCAGCCCGTGAAAGCTTATGCCCGCAGAAATTTGTTAGTCTTTAAAACTAACACAACTGCTCCTCTGGAACTTTATGAAGCAAGAGTTTTTCACTATGGATGGGGAGATACCATTTCCACAAAATGACATGGTTATAAATGGAATTAATGTCCCCACCAGTATTCTGGCAGACCCTACTTACCTCCTTTTGCCTTGGCTTATGAAACTGCCCTCTGATTTCAGAGGCTCTGGCCAAAAAAGGTTTAATTACACTCTCAGAGGATGTAAAATGGTTGTTGAATGTGCTTTTGGCAGACTGAAATTCCATTGGAGGTGTCTACATACCTGTTTGGATTCCAGTGTCATCAATCCTGCCTGCATTACTGTGGCTTGCTATGCTCTTTCCAGTCTTTGTGAAGCCAGGTCAGCCATTTCCCCCTGAATGGACCTATGACAGCAAGGAGCCGCTGAATCATACACTCAGCCAGAAAGTGCATCCAGCACAGCTGGGGCTGGCTGCACCTACGCAACAGAAATAACTGTACAGAGGAATAGTGTTTGCTTAGGGCAGGCCTACACTACAAATTTACAGTGGCAGTGCAGCACTGTATGTATGCTCTAAGCCGGCGAGAGAGAGCTCTGTCAGCTGTATAACTCCACTTCTGCAAGAGGCAGTACAATTCTCCATTAGCAGATACACACTGGTAGCTGGGGCTTCTCATAACTGTTGCATTGGTCCTTAGAGCAGAAAATCCTCCCATTACTGTAGTAATAAACTTTGAGTCAGAAACTCACCAGGCTCAGGGGCAGCTTCTGCCTCCTCTGGGTTTGCTGCAGGCATGTCAGTGAGGTGTTCCTTGGAGTGGAGGGTATCAAACACTTCCTCTGAGTATGGAGCCAGAATTTGCTGTTGATCCTGTCCCACAGTCACTTCATGTTCCTCACATGAAGCCTACTGAAGGCTCCCATCAATTTTCATGCTGTGTTCAGGGGACTGCATGGCACCATCATAGCTGACCAGGTCTTTGAGCACCACGGTTAGCTTTGTGCCGGGCACAGGGCTCAGCACCTGGTCAAACTTTTCATAAAACGGGCATGAAGTTGGCAATGAAATGCGGTTCTGGTCCCTGTTTTTTTATTTGCTCTTGAGCCGCTTAATCTGTTCCCTGTACCGGTCACCAATTCGGAAAATCTGCAATGCTACCCTCTTTAGCTATCTCCTGGTACATGTCATCAATTCTGGTACTTTTTCTAAAGTCCACAGTTTTACTGGCTTTGCACAGAAATTCACCAAAATCTGGCCGTGCTCCTGTGACCAAGAAGCAGCGTACCTTGCAAAAGGCTTGTTTTGTTTGGTCTCTATTGGGAAGCTAAATGCAGAAGGCTCTCCAGTTGTGCATTTGCTGCTCAGTGATTAGAAAACAATGGGGTTAATGCTGACTCAGTGAGCTGCTGCTATATGCCAAGGGGCAGTGGCTTCTATTTTCAATTGGTTTAACTACAGATTTTTGGTATAGGATTTTTGGTATAAGAAAGTAGGCCCAGGGGATTGTGAGATACTTTTGGGAATTCCCAAGACACTACATCTATAGTACAAAGCAATAGGGCTTGAACACTGGCTCCTGGCTTGACTCAGGCTCAGAACCTCCACCCTGGCAGGATCTTGGGACTGAGCCCTGGATTAGTGCGATTTGAGTGTAGATGGAAAGAGTATTAGGCTTGAGCCTGACCCTGAGCCCGGATTTACAATGTAGTGTAGAGATATCCATACAGCCATTAGAGACCTACACTGCAGCCTGCAGCTGCTCTCACCTTTAATACAGAGGCAGAAAAAGAACATGATCTGCAAAAGTGACAACGCAGCACGAAACCTGCAATACAGCCAGAAGATCACTGCATCTCTGGCAACTAGTAAGGTTAGAGAGCTCACTCTGTCAGCACTGGTCTGCCATTTGCAGCACCCCAGTGAGCAAAGACCTCAGCACCCCCCAACCTCTCTTTTTACCACTTTGGGTACTCGTTTGGGTACTGAACCCATTTTCACTTCCTCCCATAAGGGGAGAACTTTTCTCATCCCCCCCAGGCCCTCTCCTGGGTTTCCCCTACCTGTATGGTTTGCTTATCAGTCAACTTTTTAACAGGCACAATTAACATCTCTACCAATACCAGTCAGTAGACCAACTGATACTTGGGTGGGCTCGCCACCCTTCCCTAGGGATGCCCCACAAGCTAAGGTGTGACTGTGCAATTTGCAGCACAGCCACATTCCTCCACCCACCTCACAAGTGACCTGCTGCATGCATGGGCAACTAGCCAACCCACCCCCGCCCTTCTAGCTACCCCTTCTATGAGGAGCCACTGCTTTGTGGCAGCACCCGATAAGCTTCACCTTATCCTAGTAAGTGTAACTAGGTGGGGCCGCGCCTGGGGAGGGTCCCCTAAACTCATTCCAGCTGGGGGCTCTGCGGGGCAATCTACCCCACTCTTCTGGGCTGGGCAGAGGGCCCTTCCCCACCATCTGAGCCCAGATTTGGGGCGGAGCCGCGAGCCCGACCCCAGGAAACCCCGTTGGCGCTGGCTCCTGCCCAGCTCGCCCTCCCGCCCAGCAGCCGCCGGCGCCGCCCGCTCAGCATCACCAGGGGGCGCGCGGGGGCTTCCAGCGGAGGCGAGGCGCTGGCGCGCGGCCACCCGGCCGATAATCGTTACCTGGCAACGGGAAGCGGCCAAAGGGAGTCATGGGGCGGCGCGTGGCGAGCCGGGCGGGGGGCGGCGCGTGGCGAGCCGGGCGGGCGGCGGCCGGGATGGGCCCCGGCGGCGGCGGACACGGTGAGTCACGCGGAGCGGCCGGGCGCGACTCCCCGCACGCCCCGACCGAGCCGGGGACACGGGGCTCCGAGGGTCCCAGCGCGCGGCCGCGGCCGGCGGGTGCCGCGGCGAGACCCCCGCTGAGGCGGGCTGGCGTGAGGCGGGGCCCGGGCGCGCGGGGGCGGAGCGCGCGGCGGCGTTACCGGGCCCGCTGTGTTGCAGAGGCGGCGCAGCTGCGGGCGAGATGAAGCTGAGCGGCGAGGCGCTGCCCGGGACGTGCAGCTCCGAGACCGTCCTGCGGACCATCTCCGGGAGCCTCAGCGACCCCGAGCTGAGCGGGCAGCAAGGGGCGGAGAGAGGTAAGCGCGGGCCCCGCCCCCTCAGGTTCCGCTGCTTTGCGCTGGGGCTGGGCGCGCCCAGAGCAGCCGGTGGCAAGGGTCCGTCCAGCCCCCAGCTGGCCGCGGGGGGCTGGAAGTCTGGACTCCGGACGTCTGATCCTCCCAGCTAGTCTGCACTTAAAACTCCCAGCAGCACACCTGGATGGGTGCAGCTGTGCTGCCCTAAGAGCGATTGTGTAGCCGCTTTATGTGGGCGGGGAGAGCTTTCCTGGCACCGTCATAAAACCACCTAAACAAAGAGCAATAGCCAGGTCAGTGGGGGAGAGGGCTGACCTGAGGCTCTCTGCAGTAGCACTTGGGCCAGCAAAACTTATGTGGCTTGGGGATGTTTTCATCAGTTTGTTTTTTCAGTGAGGGCTGCTGTACAGGAGAGACTTTTGTTGGCCGAAGTCAGCTTTTTGTGCCAAAACAGGGGTGGTGTACATGCTGCAATCAGCTCCTGCTCTGCCAATGCAAGTCTGATTTTGCAGCAAAATAAAAGCACCTCGATGAGAGGCCTAGAGCTTTGTCGCTAACTGTTTGGTGCAAAAAGTGGCAATGTAGACCCTGTGCTTGGTTCTGTCATGGTAAATGGCCTCCAAGAAGTGTCCCACAATGCCCAGCCTGACCACTCTGGCTATCAGATTGAACTCTGCTGCCCTGCAGCCATCCACCCTTTCCTCTTTAAAGTCCTGGGATTTTTTGAAATTCCACTTCCTGCTTGGTTGATGTGGAGAGCTCACATCACATCTTCCCAGCTGACCATGGCAGCACCATGCACCAAACACTCTCCCACTTGGAGCACGTTGGGGCTTCTGGATCTGATTGGCATTTGAGGAAATGAGGCAGTGCAGTCTGAGCTCTGCTCCAGCTGAAGGAACTTTGATACATAATGGTGGAGAAGGGCTATGAACAGAACACACTGCAGTGCCATGCGAAAATCACGGAGCTGTGGCATAGGTACAAAAAGGCTAGGGAGTCAAACTGTTACTCTGGTACAGAGCCAAAGACCTGCTGCTTCTACAAGGAGCTGGAAGCCATCCTCAATGATGATCCCACTTCTATTGCCAAAGGACCCGTGGATACCTCTGCGGGCCTGAAGGCAATGGACACTGACTCCACCCCGACAAAGAAGTTGTGGAGGAGGAAGTTGAGTTGGAGGACGATGCAGACCAAGGGACCGGGTCATTTGCTGACATGGGGAGCCAGGAAGGTTTGAGCTATTTCCAGCCCTCCAGCTTTGGTATGCAGGCTGCAGGAGAGAGGAGCTGATGCTGCTTGGTTACATGAGGTACAGCTGTCCTTTGGTTTGTTGCATTACACAGCTAGTTGAAGGGAAAGAAATGCACAAAAGTAGCTGTGTTTGCATGTGCTTCCCATTCCCGTGCAATTAGGCAGTGCAGCGGAGAAGTGTGTTAATGCACATTGAGATTATGTGGCAATCCTCTAGAGAGATCTCTGGGAAACTTTCCTGGAGGTATTCGCCAATTCTTTGCTGGAGGTTCCTTGGAACAGATGCACCTTAGCAGCCCTACTTACTTTAAGGAGTGAGAAATCCGCTTTTATGGCTCCTGCCTTTTGAAAATGGTGGCATAATTTGAAAATTTATCCCTATCTACTTGCATCAGTACCCCAAACAACTACCTAGAACCTTTACCCCAGCTTTGTGTGTCTCCTCTTCCCAGGCACAACTCACCATACCCTGGTTGATTGTTGAGCTGTGCGCTTGCCAGGGGACAGTGAGAAAGCACTCATGCATTACTGTAAAATACACCTATTATTGCACTCACAATGTTTCTGTTCATTGTTGTGCTTCTACAGATGTGCCCTTGATGGGAAAACCCTCCACACCTGCTGAGCGCCTGTGGCTGATAAACCAACCACGGAGGAGCAGAGAGGAGATGTTCCAAGAACATCTAGGAGGAAAATAAGAAAAAAGGGCAAGGACACACATTGTGTCTGAAAATCAAAAAATTGATAGGCAGGAAAGGAGGGAAAACTAGGAGTGAGTGATAGCAGGTCACCAATGCATGATAAAAGCCATGGAGGAGCAAATGGAGGTACTAGGATCACTCATACTGCTGCAGATTGAATTAATGCATGGTCCCCCTGCCTTGCAGCCAGTATAGAACTGCTCTCTATCCCCCTCCCCAAACTCCACCCACACATTCCTACCAAACTCCCGGCCCATCTTGGTACCCCATTCACTCCACTCTTCAAACAGTTTCCAGAATGATAGCTAGACTTACACCCAGCTGTCACAGTTCACAGTGCCCCTCACTGCTTTCTCCACTCTAGTCCTGTTTTTTGTGTGTTGTAAATAATTGTTATTTAATAAAGACTTACTCTGTGATGAATAAGTTATCTTTATGTGTCTCTTGCACAGTGGTTGCACAGTGCAAGCTGGATAGCAGTCATAGCATGGCACAGTGCTGTTTACAAAGACACCTTATTGGGGCTCATTGTCAAAGCAGTTCCTCAAAGCCTCCTTGATTCAACTGACCATCATTGTGTCCCTCTAATAGCCCTGACATCTGGTTGTTCATATTCAGCTGCAAGGCAATCCACCTCTGTGCTCCACTCAAGAGGAAACTTTTCACCCTTCAAAATATTATGGAGCACACAGCAGACGGCTATAAACATGGGAATATTTTCCTCATTTAGGTCTAACTGGCATAAAAGAATCACCAGTAATCTTTTAATCTGCCAAACACACATTCACCAGTCATTTGGCACCTGCTCAACCTGTTATTGAAGTGCTCCTTGCTGCTATCCAGGTTGCCCACATAAGGCTCCATGAGCTATGGCAGTAAGGGGTAGGCTGGGTCTCCCAGGATCACTATGAGCATTTCAACATCCCCCATTGGAATATTCTGGAAAGAAAGTCCCTGCTTGCAGCTTCCTGTACAGGCTCGTTTTCCTGAAGATACATGTGTCATACACCTTCTCTGACCAATCCACGTTGATATCAGTGAAATGCCAATGATGAGCCACAAGGGCCTGCAGTGCCATAGAGAAGGACTCCTTTCTATTGATGTACTCTGTTGCAAGATGGTCCAGGGCCAAAATTGGGATATGCTTGCAATCTAGTGCCCTGCCAGTTAGGGAATCCCATCACTTCAAAGCCATCCACTATCTCATGTACATTTCCAAGACTCTCAATCCTTCGTAGAAGAAATCAATTAATAGCCCTGCACACTTGTGATAAAACAGCTCCAACGGTGGACATCCTGACTTCAAACTGATTAGCAACCGACCAGTAGCAGCCTGGGGTTGCCAGCCTCCATACAGCGAGTGCTACATGCTTCTCCACCGAAGGGACAGCTCTCATTCTGGTGGACTTGCACCACAGGGCTACAGTGAGCTCCTTACAGATTTCCATAAAGGTGGCTTAGCACATTTGAAAGTTCTGCAGCCACCGTTCATCATCCCAGACCTGCATAATGATGCAATTCCACCACTCAGTGCTTGTTTCATGCGCCTGAAAGCATGCAAATGCACCATGAATTCAAACATAAATCCAACGTAACTTATTTGCATGGCACACAGCAGGTCAAGCACCTGGGATTCCAGTTGGATCCATCCTGTCAGATGGAGATGGTGGTGCTCAGGAGATTGGGGCCATTGAAAAATGCCATGAAAAGCAGTTGGAAACCCATGGAATGACAGGATGGAAATCACTGCAGCATGGGATGTTGAGCCCTCCCTACCCATGATGCACTGCGAGCCTCTCCACCTTCCTACAACCCCTAGCGGCACAAGGTGGCGAGTTGCACAGTGGGATAGCTGCCCACAGTGCAGTGCTCTCACTGTCAATGCTAGAGCACCAAGTGTAGATACACTTTGGTGACACAATAAGTGCTGTGTGGACAGACACAAGCATGGTAATTACATCACTTTTTGATAATTGCTGTATCTTGCATTGACACAACTTTCTAGTGTAGACAAGGTCCCAGACTTCTCCCCACATCCGTGTAGACAATGCTATGTCAATAGGAGAGCTTCTCCTGCTGACATAGCTTGCGGAGATGGAGGAATTATGTTGTTGAGAGAGTGCTCTCTTGTTGCATAAAGCATCTTCACCAGATGTGCTACAGCGGCACAGCTGCACTGATGTAGTGTTTCTACTGTAGGCCTGCCCTAAAGCGCTACAGTGGGGATTTCACCTTGATTTCATCATCTAGGCTATGTCTATACTATCACTTATATCAGCAAAATTTATGTAGCTCAGAAGTGTGGAAAAAAACATACCCCAAGTGACATAAGTTTCACTGGCATAAGCGGCAGTGTAAACAACGGTATGGTGGTAAGAGAGCTTCTCTCATCAGCATGACTACCTTCGCTTGTTGAGGTGCTTTTATTATGTTGGCACAGCTGCATTGGTATAGTTGTGCTGCCATAAGCTTGCTAGTGTAGACATGGCCTTCAAGTGTTGAGGAACATAAGACTTTATTGTCCACAGAGATTAACTTCAACCAGTTGTACAGATTTATACATCCACCAGATTAATATTGACCCAAGTGAAAGAGACGTCCGTGGTAATATTCACAAAAGCAAAAAGTCACTCTCTATATAGTGCATACAAATAAATGACTTTGTAGGAACATTATGTAGGTTGCAAAGTCAAGTGCTCAAAAGTTAGGAAATGCCAGGTTATGGTTGTCTGGATAACTTTTCTCGTCCCCCTTGTGTGTCTATTCCGTGCACTTAATGAGGCAGGGGTCCTCTTGAAAAAAACATTGTGCAATTATGTAATTAACTAGTGTCGCTTAATGCATACACACAAGGGGCAAATTACATAGCAACTGTAAATTTGCCATTTCCTAACTTGAAAACAATTAATGTTCTTTTCAAAGAGAGTTTTTAAATGTAATTTCTTGGGTTTTTGTTAATTTTTACCTTTTTCCTTTTAAAAAATGTGCTACCATTCTGCAGTATATACTGTTTTTTTCTCAAACTCTCAGTCTGGAGTGAAGAATTTTAGCCTTCATTTAGATTAAAAAAAATTATAGACCTTACGACTGCAGAGAAAAGCCTGGTAACTTGAATTGAGTGTTGCCTGAAGGGCCAGAACCAATAAATCAAATAAAAAGAACCCAAATCTCATGATTTTTAAACTAATCTCAATCTAAAAAAATGTAAATGTTTTTGAACACTTTTAGCTTGGCAATATTGGGGTGAGTTTGTTCCCTCTTTTTACTTGAAATGCTTGTAGAAAATATAAAGGTTCTGGAAGAAGAAAAATGGAGCAGAATATTCAAGGAGAATACAGCCATTAGTTCATTGTATGATCTTCCTATTTCTTTTTTTCGCTCTTCCCTTTTCCTGCTCCAGTTTGATGTGGTCTCTTTCCCATTCCTAAGCACATTAACTTAGCTCTTCCTTTTCCCTTTTTTAACTGGATTGTTCTTGCTCCCTCCCATTTTTTGTTGTTTTCTCCTGTTCTCTGATTCTACCAATTCTTGCATTTTCTGTTAAGCCAAAAATGGAAATTTCACCCTATAGTTAGTAAAGTGAAATGTAATTGATTAAAAGTTCAGTTTGTTCACAAAACATTGCTATCACCAGAAAAATCTCACTCAATTGGAGAAACCCTAAAAGATGTTAATAAGCATATCATGACAGAGATTTTATTAATAAAAATAATTCTTTGCATTTATGGAGCACCTAACAAATTCAAAATGCTTTTTAAACAGCCTCAAAACAACCCTGGTGTTCATTCCTTCCATATTCGACACAGCCTTGCACAGAAATGAAGTGACTTACCCGAGGATCATATAGCAATTCAGTGGTGAACCTAGGGAGATCTGGGGTAATATTTTCAAAAGCACCTAAATAACTTTGGCTCCTGGGGATCAGTTTTTCAAAGGTATTTAGGCTCATGAAGATGCAGATAGTCACTTAGTGGGATTTTCAAAAGTACACAAGCAGGTGGACACCTAATTCCTGTTGATTTAAATAGGATTTAAGTGTGTAACTTGCTAGACTCTTTGCAGATCCCACTAATTGCATATCAGTATTTTAAGTACACAAACACCTTTGAAAATCTGGCCCTTGAATCTCATTTTCAAAGTGACTTTGGCTCAGATCCTCAAAGATACATAGGCTGCAATGCTTACCCCTACACAGCCTGCAGCCCAATGGAGTTTTCAGCCTTGAGCTAAGCATTCCATACAATATATGGAGAGAATTAGACCCCTAAAGAAGAGATTTTCAAAACCCAGCAACATGAGTGGGGAACCATGTAAGATAGTCAGGAGAGAAATGCTGAGGGGGGGCATATGCACATATGCAGCTGACCTGGTGATCCTGGCTGATGGGTCAGAGATAGGCACTTCCCTATGCTTCAGTTACCTGGCTGCAGACCTCCTGGAGTAAGGCACCTAAACCAGGTTGCCACTTAGGTAGCCTATGTCCTTGCATCTGAAACAATGTCTTGCCTTTTTCTCAGGCATTGTCTACACTAGCATGTATGCTAGTGAAAAAACACACCCAAGTGACAAGTTTTGTCAGCATAAGCATTAGTGTGGACAGAGCTATGTCAGTGGGAGATGCTCTCCCATCAATATAATGTGGCTACGTTAATGCATTTACAGTGGCACAACTGTACTGATACACCTGTGCCACTGTAAGTTTTAAGTGTAAACTAGCCTTCAGTCAGAGAAATGTCCAGATCCTGCAAGCCATTGTAAATAGGTGGCTTTTGTACCTGTGTGGAACCCCATACACCAGATTGCAAGCTCAGGGCCTAAAATGATATTCCCTGATTGGGCTGCCAGTTTTTAAAGGAGTTTGTTCTATTTAAGTCCATTCAGATCTTCTGTTGTTTAGCTTAGATCTTAAACTGTTCTAAACATTAGCAATTCATGTTTACAGTGTGGATATGTTTTTATAAGGGAACTTGTTATATGTATTATGGTGTTCCACCAGCTGAGATCAGGTTCCCATCATACAAATACATATAGCATTTTTATGGCAAAGTAAACTGTTTCATAAAGGTTTCATTATTTTATTGTAGATTTTTTTCCCCTCCGGTATAAAGCAGTGATCGATCTGTTTTAGCTGAGTCTATAGAGCATACAATAAAAAGGGAACATCTTAATTATGTCTGTCAGGGTAAAAAAAAGAGAACTATTACAACTTCAACATGATAGTGTACTTACAATGTTGTGTTTAGACATATATCTATATAGATAGGTAGATACCTAAACACAATACACTTTTTTTTCCAGGAAACTACAGTCATTCAGCTTTGTTTGCACGGGCAGAGGAGCTGTTGGCGAAGAGAATAATAGATGGAGATCCTCTGGCACGTTTTCTACAAGGGCAACTGTACTTTGAAGAGGTTGTACTTTACTATATATTTTTAATGTTTTTTTTTGTTTATAAAACATACTTTTCAGTACAATTTCCACATGGAAAAGGAGATAACACTAATAAATGTTACAAAAGGAGATACATACAAAGTGAAATAAGTAAAAAATAAAAAAATTCAAATCAAACCAGAATTATGGCGCAACTGTGGGAAGCAGGATTCTCTGAGAAATAATGAGATTCAGAGGGGCAAAGTGGAGCGGGAGGAAGAAGGATGATGTCATAGATACAATATTATTTCATATACTCTCAAATTTGATAAATTGGGCTCAGTGCTGCTGACTGTGGTCACTGCTAGAAGTCCTGTTGATTGCACAGAGATGCCAATGAGAGGGGTTTGTACTTGGTTCCCCTCTTGGAGAGAAGCTTCTAAATCCAGGCTACAAGGAATTTCTGCTTAGCAGTCCAAGAACAGAAACCAGCTCCTGGACTCAAGCAGTTTAGGCACCTATGGCATTTTTTGTTTCACAGAAAATGGCTGGAGAAGTTGCTGGTTTCCACCTTATAACTTTTAGCCCAGTGGTTAGGGCCCTCACCTGGGGAGACCCAGGTTCAATTCCCACCGTCTCTGCTGAGAACAGGAGGGTTTGAGGATTTGATTGGGGTCCACTACCTCTAAGAGAGTGCTTTAGTTACTGAGCTATGGCATATTCTTTTTGGAGGAGGGGCAGTTCCCGCCATCCTAACTGTTGTAACTGTTTGACTGTGGATAAATAATAAGTGAGTGGACCGTAAGTCTCCCAGGTGGGTGCCTTGACCACTTGCCCACACTCTCCTTTCCCTTCCCCCTGCCCTCCCAGTGCAACAGCATAAACAGGAGAAACTGAGGGAGCCTCACATCAAAATATCACATATCTCAGTGGTCAGAGCACTCTCCTGAGAGATAGGAGACCCCTGTTCAAATCTTTTCTTCCCCTTTGGCAGAAAGTGGGGAATTGAAATGGGGTCTCCCACATTCCAGGTGACTGCTCTAATCACTAGCCTAAAAGTTATAATGGAGGCACACTACCACCTCCTCCCTTTGCCAATTTTGAACAGGAATCTGATAGGTGACCTCAGCATGCCTACTGAATTGCACCCCTCACACAACTTAGGTGGCCAAATACCTCTCTTCCCCCCATTTGTGAATCATTCTGAAGCTTTTGCTGAGGTAGCAGTGTGTATGCACAGAGGCAGAACCATAGGTGCCTAGGGAACTTTTACCCTGATAATAGAAGCAGCAATTGAGCTTAGGCACCTTAGCTACTTTAAACTTATACCATCTTCCCTACGTGACTGTGTGATATCAGTCTCCTGAGGGTAATGCAGGCAGAAAGGGAAGATTTGCTGCAAGCATTGGGGTACAGGCCTGGCCCTAATGCTGCTATGCTGTGTTCCGCAATGACGCCTGCTCATTTAATAGCAGAGTGGCAGGGAAAAGTCTCCTACTGTGGCGGAAGAAATAAGGCTGCCCTTCCCAGAAACCTTCTGCAAAGGTTAACAGATTACCTACATGAAAGTTTCTTTGAGATGTCCACAGAGACTTCTCAGAGCATAGCTCTGCACATAAATAGTCTGTTCTGGGAGTAACCATCCACTGAAGTTTGCCAACACCCAGGAAGACCATCCCCTCAAAAACACAATCTCCTTTTAAGAAACTGGACTGGGGACATAACTGCAAAAATAAGATTTGCCACACACGCCAGATGTGCTTTCCCCAGAATTGCAATAAGTCCCGCTGGGCTAACGAACAGGTCCTGGCTCTCAGAGAGAATGGATACCCCACTCTCCTGATCCTCTTCATCCACAGAGTCCTCATTCATCCTGGATGGGGATTCTTTGGAGGTATTGATGCTGCATGGTGGCACAGTAGTGGGGTCACCACCGAGAACTGCATGCAGCTCCTTGTGAAAGCGGCATGTTTTGGGCAAGGAGCCAGAATGGCTATTAGCTTCCCTAGAGTTCAGATAAGCCTGCCTCAGCTCTTTGATCTTAACGCAGCACTGCTGCACCTCCGTTGTGGCCCTTCTCCAACATGCCATGAGATAGCTTCCTGTAGATATCTAAATTTCTTTTGCTGGCTCGGAGTTGAGCCAGAACAGACTCTTCACCCCCCAGATCAATGAGATCCAAGACCTAATCAACTCCAAGCTGGAGCGCATTTGGGCTGTGCAATCACCATGAGTGATTCAGCTACAAAGCTCTCTCCATGCTGTGCAAACCAGAAATGAGAATTCAAAATTTCCCAGGGCTTGAGTGGAGGAGCTAGTTCCTATTTACATGGCCATGTTACAGCAGAGCGCGAATGTCCAGAGCGGTCACATGGGATACCTCCCGGAGGCCAGTGGCATCAATTTACATTGCACTCTGCCTACACTGACAGAAATTTGACCCATGGAATTCGACTTCAGTGCTACACCACTTGTGGAGGTGGTTTTTTTAGGTCGACTTTTACCACACTTTAGATCGGCAGAACTTACGTCCCAGTGGAGACGCATACTTTAGGGGGTCGACCTAAGTGGCATTATGTCACCCTCTATTTCCAGTGTAGACCGCCCACCCATTTGTTATCTTGCTATAAAACAAAAACAGAAAACCCCCACACATTTGTGGCAGTGGAGACAAAGTTTTATGTCAGTAAAACTTTTGTTGTTCAGGGGTTTGAAAAAAACAACCCCCCCGACCGACATAAGTTTTGCCAACAGAATTGCCGATGTGGAGATGTTCTCTCGCCAACATAGCTACTGCTGCTCATTGTGAGTGGTTTCATTATGCTGATGATAGTGCTATGCTGGTGTAAAGTCTCTAGTGTAGCCATAGTCTTAGTGTGAGATCAGACGCTTAGGCCCCAGTTTAGCAAAGTATTTGAGCATTTTTATCTCTATTCAGCAAAACACATTCTTAATTTGAACATGTGTTTAGGTCCCACTGAAATCAATTATTTAAAAATTAATGTGATTTAGGTGGATGCTTAAAATTAAGTATGTGCTTAAATGCTTTCTGGAATAAGGATGGACAGCTGAATAGGGAGATTAATTAGGAAGAAAAAAGGGTATCAGAAAATATCTACATGTTTTTTCCGGTTTCTGTTGTGGCGGTAGCTCCTTGGATTACAAATAGTGCCATCTTTGGACAGTGTGCAGTGTAGAAAACAGAGATGTATCATTCCTACTTCTTTTTTGTGTACATACACATGCACACACATACACACAGTTGAAAGTTCTTAATGTTTCCTTCAGATTAAATATTTTCTGACATTGACCTAGGTGTATTCAATTATCTTTTTTTATTGTATAAAAAGACTTTTGTTCCTTTCACCCTTTCAAATGCTATATGATTTTTCTCATGTTCACTGAGCAAATACTTTAGTTTAAAAATAAATTATACAAAGAGTTCATTTGCTATATACACTAGAATGTTTAATTTTAAGTACTTGATACCTCATCTCCTTCAGGGATGGTATGAAGAAGCACTTACACAATTTGAGAAAATCAAGGAGACAGATTTTCAAGCTATGTATCAGTTGGGAGTAATATATTATGATGGATTGGGGACCAAAGAAGACCCAGTAAGTCATTATCCGGTTGTCTATATTTAGTTTTTCTTCTAACCTCACTAGATAGTCTCTTACATAACTTTCCTTATCTAATAAAACTTAAAAAATTAAAACAAACTGTACAATGTATTATCAAAGCAAAACTCCAATCCTGCAATTTGTTCCATGCAGACAGACCCTTGTGTGCTCAGGTGTAGGCCCATTAATGATAGTTGAGTTAGGGATCTAAGTTAAAAATTTCCTCATAAAATCTTTTCCCTTGAACAGTATTCTTTTAATACATTTACAACTCAATATATTAGTCCTTTGCCCATGAGGACAGAAACTTTAGGTATGTCTACACTGCTGCCTCCTTGGGGTCGATGCAGCAGGATCAACTGAGTGGGCCACGGAGACCCACTCATTCAATCCCGGAAGTACTCTCTGGTTGACGCCATTAATCCACCTCCCAGAAAGGAGGACAACTGGAGGGCATCTCCCGGCGATGCAGAGCAATGAAGACAGTATTGTATAGCCACGGAAGTAAGTTGATGGGAGATATGCAAGCTACATTATGGAGCATTTGTACACTTCTGTGTATTTGTACAGCGCCTAACAGTGGGAACCTGGTTCATGACTGGGGCTTTGAGATGCTGTGTTAATACAAATAATAATAATTCTAAAGAAAATCTCTTTTCTGCCACTAGAGGGCAGGAATATTAATAACCAAAGGATTACATTGGATTTTTCTCTCTCTGAAAAACAGTATAATAGGTAAAACAATAAAGTAAATGTAACATAATTCTGTTGCTAATTCTCTGCCAGTGATGTGTGTCCTGAGGCCTTTTATCCTTTTGATCAGAGAATAGTGACCATTAACACATCTCTAATACTTATGTAGTTCTGGGAGTGTGTTACAAGTCAGTGTATGGATTGGAAAGGTGAGAGTCCTCTTCATGTTTCCTCTCTCTCTCAAAACTTCAGTCAAGGCTTGCATCAAAGAAAAACCTGTAAAAATTACTATTTAATGTATTTATTGGTTAAACTTCATATTCAATACCAAGTCAACAAGAGAAGTAATGTCTTTTCTTTAAGGCCCCAAGTCCTGCAAATGGCTTTGTGCAGAGACCACTGTGTGCACATGAAGCCCTGCTGACATCAGTAGAGCTCTGCATAGGCATGGGGGTTTGTTCAAATAGAGCCAGTTGCAGGATCAGGATTTAAGGCTATCATTCAAATTGTTACCTAGTTAGAAGTGTTTTTCTGTCTAGTCCTCTGGGTGGAGGAGAGCAAGAATAATTGGATACTAGTATTAAGTAGAGTGCCTATGAACTCTTCAAGAGTATTATCCTGTAACAAACTATGGTCTGAAATTAGGAATTACTGCACAAATTGGCAACAGATTCTCAGCATTTTTAAACAAGGAATAAAAAAGTTAAAAGGAAAACCCAATTTTTATAAATTGACATTTAGGCATAGACCAGAAAGTAGTCCATTAACTAGGCCCTACTTGAATTGCAGGATGATTGTCAAATAACTGAGTTGTGGACAAGATATGGAAAATCACAGAAAAGTAATAATGGACTTTTTATTAATTGCAGTAATTTGGAAAAGCCAGAGAAGACCTATTTGCTTAAGAAAAATTTCCTGGAACAATATAAACACTCAAATATGTTATGCCAGCTAATTTTTTTGAAAACCAGACATTTTGCTGCAACTGTATTACAGTCATTAATGCTTGGGGCTGACATCAGGCCCCACTGTGCACACGGCTGGCAGCCTGACCCCAGGCACTATCAGCTTGGATAAATGGAGTTCTGCTATACAAATGGGGAAAAAAGTGTGAGTTGCAAACCTCAAAATGTTTGCAAAATTATGAATTGTGCAAACAAAGTTAATTAAAATAAAAATTGTGGTAGAAGCCTAATATTGTGGAATCTGCAATATCACAAATTAAGTAGGGCCTTATCCATTAAACTATAAAAGTTCCATTGGATTCTTACCATTCAGTGTCAGACATGGTCCTGTCCAGCCTCTGAATTGTCATCTTGCTCCTCTTTCTTCTGTATTTTATTTGTATTTGCGTAAAGGCACCATATAAAAGCATCTTATTTGCTTTATTTACACAAGTAGTCCCATAGGATTTAACCCAGTGCAGTGCATTCTTGAAATCCCTGAGCCAGATACTACAAATCTTTACCTACACTAGTAACATTATGCTTATGAATAGTCCCATTGGCTTCAGTTGCACTACTAAAAGGCATAAAAATTACTCAAATGAAGGATCAGGGTCTCAGCAGGGAAAGAATGACATCTGTAATCCTAAATTTTCTGGTGATTGGGTTCAGAAAACAGTGCATATTTTGGAGATGTGTCAGATACAATTACAGTATCACTTTTGCTAAGTGAAACTGAAAATGCTTTTTTCCTCCTCAACTATATTTTTATATTTGCTTCATCTTAAAATTGAAGCACCTTAATTCTTTAACCCCTTTTCATAATAATCCCAAGAGGTATTCTTCCAAGAGACCAAAAATGTCAATTCTAGTAGCATTTAAGTAAACAAATATGCCCTACTACTAATCGCAACCATTTTACTTACCTTGGCACTTTAAAAAATGCACGTTTCTTGTTTTGTTTTGTTCTTTTCCTGCAATGAGTTAGAAGAGTAGGTTAAATATATGACCTTTCATATTATCAACCACAAATGTATTCATAACACCTAAAGATAGAAGTTGACAATTTTTCTGCTGCTATTACCACAGCAGAACTTAATTCCATAGTTATATTTGCAGTTTCCTAGTTTAAGCACAATTACATTATCATCCTTGAAGATGTGAAGGCCCAGATCCCTTAGCACCCAGAGGCTCTTAACAGAATCAGGATTTTGTTGTACTAGTCACAATAAAAGCACACAGACCAGGACCTGCCTCAAACGGTTTGCAGTCTAAATAGAAAAAAAATTAAGGAATGCAACATCCAATCAGAGTGATGGTTAAAAAATGTTGTTTGTTCCATGTTAACTTGGTTTTGCTTTATGTGTGGTATAGAAGCAAGGGAGACAGTGGGAGGAATGAGTTACTACAATCATGGGAATAGAAGTAAGGGATGGGTTACTGAGGAACAAACATGCAGGCGCAGGGATATGGGGACAGGGAAGAATGGGAAGAGAAGGGTGGAGAGAAGGAGGGAGGTCTGGCTGGCAGTGGAGATACCGAGGGAGAATGGTAGAGGAAACTGCCAATGAGCAAGAAGAAAGAATGCTACTCCTTTTATTGCTTAGTGAGATTAGAGACAATGTTGCTTTTTCTCAGGTTTCTGTTTTTGTTACTGTTTTGCCTTAGTTAGATCCCTTATGGCAGTGGTGCTCAACCATTCCAGACCACTATACCCCTTTCAGGAGTCTGATTTGTCTTGCGTAGCCCCAAGTTTCACCTCACTTAAAACCCACTTGTTTACAAAATCAGACATAAAAGTACGACAGTGTCACAGCATATTATTATTAAAAATGGCTTAGTTTCTCATTTTTACCATATAATTATAAAATAAATCAATTGGAATGTAAATATTGTACTTACATTTCTGTGTTTAGTACATAGAGCAATATAAACAAGTCTATATGAAATTTTAGTTTGTACTGACTTCGCTAGTGCTTATTATGTAGTCTGTGGCAAAACTAGGCAAATATCTAGGTGTGTTAATGTACCCCTTGGAAGACCTCGGCGTATCCCCCAGGGTATGCATTCCCCTGGTTGAGAACCACTGCATTATGTTATACTTTGGAATAAACTTTAGGACTGGATTTCTTTGGCTTGTTGTAGTGCGAGTAGTGAATAGGGGCTGGCCTTCTTTTAACGGTGGAATATTTATACACGCTTTTTTAATACTCACATGAGGTATCGACTATTAAATCCTTACAATACTAGCATTTCCCAACTGCCTGCGAATTGAACGCTTAGGATGATGTACTGTGCAGCTGCTGACAGCCAACACTGTTCTTTTCCAGTGTACCATGACATATTTTTTCAACGTCACTCTGGGAGATTGTTTTTGAGGATGCTACCGCTATGTTTTGATATTACATAGTTATGCCAAAGCCTGTATTTCCAGTCACCTCACTTTATGACTTAAGAAACAGTGTGTTATAGAAAAGTTATAAAACAGCTAAAAATTGGAAAATTTAATACATTAAAAATTGTCCTACATCTAATGCAAGTACAAGTCCTTTAATCATTTAAAATTTTATAATGATTATTTGTTCTTCTTACTCAGAAGTGTAAGAGAATTTAACACATGAGAAATGTGCCCGTTTGAGAGCTCTGGGAGTCCTCCATTAACCCACAGCACAGGTTCAGGTTGAGGGGCAGTGACAGCATAAGTTTCCATATACTGTACTGCCAGTATACCTCAACACGTTCCTGGAGGCACCAACTTTAGGGATGAAAGAGTAGGTCAGTCTTCTCTAGTCAGTCCTTAAGCTTCTTTCATGAAACTAACAAGTGTGCTAGTTAGGGAGATACAATTTTATAATGTGGACTGTGACCCACAAATTCATTTCAGAGGCACGAAACACCATAAGGTAGTGGTAACTTTTGCATTTGAATTTGTAACTTCGATATGAAAAGCTCCATTATCCTACCATCAGTCTCTTAAGCCATCCAGCCCCACAAGTATCTTCATTATATTTATAGTATTGTTGATGCAGATTCCTAGATTGGCAGCTGATCTTTATATAAATGCTTAGCTTGATTAGATAGGTACAGAAGACATTTGGTTGTTTCATATTACAGTAAACCGACAGTGCAGCCATTACAGATTTTGAGTGTAACATTCTTTAATGGCGAAAGATAGGCATCAGAAGTTTGAGCCTAGATAGTGAAACAAAGATGGGGCTACCACATTTAGCCAAGGAATTCAGGGTGTGTAGTGTTTGTGCAAAATTTGGTACAACAGAATAAATTAGTTTTGTTCAGTGCTCCTGTTGTATAAGGAATGGCTTTAATTTCACAAAACAACTATAACATGAAACTTTTTTAGCTGTTTGGTGTGGGTAGCAAACTGATCTTCAATACTAGTCCTCAGTGGGTAGGTACAATGAAAACTGGAGCATGGAGTTATTATGCGTCATCTTTATCAAACTGACATTCCTCATGATATCAGTTATTAGACAAGTAGTTTAACTTTCTCACAAAAAATTGAGCATACTGAAAATGAGTGTTTGCTTTTAAAAAAACTTTAAATGTAAAAATTAGACTGCGCTATTTTAACTGATCACATCCATACTTTTTAACATTTAGGAAGTTTTAAAGCTGAAAAGTTCTTTGTGTATAATATGTAACTTACTTTATCTGGAATTTTAATTGTTGTCCTTTTTACCTTCAGAATTTATTATTCAAATCTGTTTCTCTCAAAGGAAAAAGGAGTGGAGTACATGAAAAAAATAATCAACTCTAACTCCCCTAAAGCAAGACATTTAAAATATGCTGCTGCATACAATCTTGGACGAGCTTATTTTGAAGGATGTGGTGTTAAACATTCAGATAAAGAGGCTGAAAGGTAATTTGAGCTCATAATTCCTCCATTATTTATAAGATACCATGTTGTAATGTTACTTTTACTTCCTCCCTATTCTTTTAGGTTGTGGATTATTGCTGCAGATCATGGGAATCCAAAAGCAAGTGTAAAGGCTCAAAGTACTCTAGGAATGTTTTATTCTACATCAAATCCAAAAGATCTTAAAAAGGTAATGCCGATTTTTGCCTTTTCTGTATCATGCTGCAATGCCCAGGTTCATTCTGGATCTGTGAAGAGTTCCAGAAAGACACTGTTGAACTTATTTATAACACTATACACTCTATTACATCTAGACTTTTTCAATCATTTAGGCCCAAATTGATACATATCCAGAAAGAAAATCTCTTTATACTGGTAGTCGAGATTTTTTAATGAAACCCTAATCATTAGGAAGTGGGAGCATCAGATCTGAAACTCAAGAATCAACATTATGAAGTGGGATTAAGATTTATGGTTCTTGGTACGTTTAAGAGACAGCCAACGGTTATGGTGGGGCACAGAACTACATGAGTAAAGGAAACAAGTTTAAGTCCTGGAGTGGCTCATGCAGATAACTCTCTCAGGCTGCTAGATAGAACCGCTTTAAAGAAAACAGACAGTATGCAAGACAGTTAGGCTATAGTCTAGATCAGGGAATGTCTATTTTTACCAGAAACAAGGGTTATGAAGTACTCAAAATATTTGTTGAAATAAATGACAAACTTTGTGGCTGTTCTATAGGCATTTTTCTGGCATTCAGAAGCTTGTGGCAATGGAAGTCTGGAGTCACAGGGCATACTTGGTGTTATGTATCTCTATGGTCAAGGTATATGTCAAAATACAAAGGCTGCTTTGGAGTGCCTGAAGGAAGCAGCAGAACGTGGAAATGTCTATGCTCAAGGCCATCTTGTGGAGTATTACTACAAAAGAAAATGTTATACAAAAGCTGCTGCATTTGCCAGAAGGTGAATTAATTTTAGTTTAGTTATTAGAATTCTTGACTTAAGATCAAAAGTTAAAGATAAAAAACAATTATATTAGATCAAGTTCATGCTCATGCCAATCAAGCACATATTCCCCTACCAGAGATGTATCAGATTTAACTGCCCTACTTGATCTTTAAAAAATGAATGACAAAACAGACAAAATTGAAATCCTAAAGTCTTCCATTATTCAATTCAACTCTGTCCTCCTTGATCACAGGGAAGCAGAAATAATCACTGGAGAAGAAACTGAGATTGAAGAATCAAAACAAGTTTGTGCATTAAAAAGTATTACCATTTCTCTAAATTCTTTTGAGTACATTTTAACTCAAGTACATAAAGGATGGGATGGGAGTGTATACCCTGTGTCTGATCCATAGGGTATAATGTAAATGATGTAGGAAGTAATGTAAAAAATATCCAGTCTGTATCAACTCCATACTCAATATCTTGTCTCGGTGCTGCCAAAGCTTCATGCAATAGATAAGCAGAACAACAAAGAGAGACCTGCCTTGTGATTTAATCAGTCATTTCTCATAGCCAACATGTTTACCAAAGTACATACAAGACATGCCAAGAAATGGCTTCATATATAGAGGCAGACAAATAAATGACTTGAGCAACTTCTCCCCACCATCCCAAATCTAAAGTGAACTTTTTTATGAGTTTCTGAAGTTTTTGGATAAGGGTTTGACTCTTCTGGTTTCCCTCCAGAAAAAGACAAGTGCTGCTCTCCAATTTCAACTGGTCAAAATCCTTTCAGAATATTAAAATGGCCCTAACATTTGCCCAGGTAGCCATCTATTGACTTGTCAATGGTGTGTGGCTCCCTACATTTCCAACATCTTAGAGATTTCTTCTGTGAGCAGGGAAAGAAGATCCCAATGGCTGCCTGTTTTTCTTCAGTCAGGTTTCTTTAGGAGTGGCTAGGTTGTCCATATCCACCATTCTGTTTTTTTTACTGGCCAGCGGATCTATTCCACTTTCACTCAATCTCCTCACTAACATCTATCCTTTAGGCAGTATTTTATTGTCTCCTTTTTCCTAGGAGTAGGTAATCTTAAGAGTTCCTGTGGATCCCACTGCTTATTCACCTGGAACTTCTAAGGTTTCAAATGGCAGTACTTTACAGTACACCATTATAATGTGTCCTCAATTCAGAAATACTGCTTTATTTCTCTATGTAAACATGACAAGGTGCAATCAAAGAATTTGCCAGGCCATGATGGTTGAAGTTCAATAATGCATTCTGGTCAAGCCAAGGCCAAGTTGACTGATTGATGTGTTGTTTACACAGTGGGAAAATCCAGAACACAATGAAGAGGAGAATTATATTTTACAATTTCTACATAACCAAATGTACCATTATAAACCCCAGATATGGTGTTTGTTAGCAATGCCCTACATTACAGATTCAACTTATCAGTCAGTTCATTCAGTTTCTAAAAGAAAAATGGAGACAAAGTGACTCTACAAGCTATATACAAAACTCATCCATCATGCTGCTGTGGAGGATTACATAGAACTAGGAGTGGGAGAATTTCAAGATTTGGATTTCAAGTTCAAGTTCTGACAGTCCAGAAATTGAGATGTTTAGCCAAAAACACCCTATTTTGTTCATCACTGAACCCACAAAAATTCTTTCACATGCAGTGTAGATAGAATGGTAGCTATCCACTGACCATATCAATCAGCTGAAGTTTGTCACCTACCCATTGTGGTGCAGCAGGCTATTCCAACAACTAAAAAGTGCACCTCGTTAGCTGCAGTCATCTTTTCACAAAGAAGCAGTAGTAAGTTATAGCCACAACTTCTGAAGCAAAGTGTATGGTAAAAGCAATCCCATCTCATTGACACTGTAGATGTTCTTGGGCTAGAAGTCTGCCAGCAACGTAAGCAATTGTCACATTAGGCATCAGTATCATCTTTTCTCCTGTGCATTCTCATGTTCTTTTTGTATACCGATTTGCCATTGCACTATATAAAACAGATATACTACTGTTGTAACACCCAAGCCAGTATGACCTAATTGCCCTGCAGATCTGGGCCATTTATTTAATAAGATCATGGCAAACTTTCCCTTTGCATCATTCCTACTGATCTGAAAGAGAGCTCTGTTTCATCCACTTATTTTCAGTCACATCTCAGGATCAGGCCTTGTGTTTGGAATTGGGCTTGACCATGAGGATACTGTAGCCTTGAAAAACTGTCTTCCTGTTCTGTATAGCTCTTTTAAACTGTGTTTATCACCATGGTGTCTCATTTAACAGACCACTCAGTGCACCGTGCCAGCCACTAGGCCTTTGCCTACTCATACTGATGAAGGCACTTCACTTGGTATTATTTGCATCAATATCCTATTCTATTTTGACAAAATACATTCTCTTGTTTTTCTTATCAGAGGATATTAAATATAAGTGGCAAGAGCCAGGCCATTGCTTGATATAAGTTTAATTTTTAATGAGTCACAACATCTCGTTCTATCTGTTATTTGCTAAAGGTGATCACATTAGATGGAAGAACATTACTGCAGACATATGCCAGTGATTTGTAGAGGATTAAACAGAATCAGATTAACTGATAGTGATTTATAGGGTATGTCCATAGGCTTAATTTAATTGAACTTTTATTTAAAAAAAAAAACAACTGAGTAAGTTTCTCCTTCCTTTTTTTACCAAGGCTGGAACTCAGGATTTGTATTTTCCCTGCAACAATTTGACACTGCTAATATCTAACACTGCAGGAAAAAGAATCCGTGCTAGGTAGATAGAAGTAGTGCTCGCTTTTTGTATGTTTTAAGTGATAAATGTATTTAAAAAGACAAACTTGAAAAAAAAGTACATCTTCATCTGAAAATGTTATAGCTAATATTCTATTTTACATATAACCCTTAGTTTTCTGTAACACTTTCTTCATTTCAGTATGTTTTACTTTGTGCATTTAACAGCTCTTTGCAAGTGGTCAGTTGCACTTCCTTACATCACACTCACACAGTATTTGGGGACCTTATGTGCATGTTCTTCCCCAGGCCCTTTAAGAGGGTGTTTATCAGTAACAGCAAAGCCAATATTAAGGAGGCATCAGGCAGATCTACATAATAAAAATCATGACAGTGCATGTATCAGGCAGTACTATTTAAGAAGAGCTGTATCAAATTTGAGCTTTTAAAAGTCAGTTTAAAAAACCCTCAAAATCCTTTTGAGTATACTAGCAAAACATGACTAACTGAACTCCAGTTCATTAAAGGTTAGTAATGTCAGTTGGGGAACTCCAGAAGGTGATGGTCATCTTCTTTACCTGAAGTTTTCAGCTGTTCCCCATTATTTTCAGATAACAGGATATTGGTTAATCCATGTTAATGATTTGGAATAATACTTTTTTTTTTAAATGTAAAGCTTTGCCATTCACTTAAGTATTACATTAATTTCCAGTAAACTGGTAACATTTTGATAGAAACAAACAATTCATGTGAAACACTGTTATAATTAGTGCAATTGTGGTGAAAACGACCAAAGAGATTAGGTATTTGATCAATATTTAAATATTGTGATGTTATTAATATTGAATAATCAAATTAAACTAATTATGTTGAATCAAGTTACTCAAAATAGGAGAATCATGTTCACTGCTTAAGTCTATGTACATTTCAAACTGTTTTGCTAGAGATGCTGTAAGTTCATAGCATTATCAACAGAATTCCCAACTTAACTGAAGCTAGGCACAAAGTGCATGCTTTGACACTGTCTCTTCACTGTTCATAAGGCTGATTCCTATCAAAGCTTTGAAATATGAATCTCTAACCTTATGCTGTAAATTTTACAACAGGATTGCAGAAAACGATAACATTGATATGTTGGCAAAGATAACGGATTGCCTTCCTGTATACATAGCCAAAGGGGTTGCTATGGCTACTTTCTACTTTGCTAGATGTCTCCAGCTTGGCCTAGGCATACAACAAGATCAAGCTGCAGCTAAAAATTATTATTCTAGGGTAAGCATGGGGAAGCTGTACAAATTAATGTATGTAGTATAAGAGGAGTGATATTTTGAATTTAAGTTCTTAAACTTGCTGTGTAGTTTCACTAAGCTCCAACAACATTTACATTTACTATTTACATTTATTACATATAAATATTCTGTATTTCAAAAAATACTAAAGTAAATCTTCTCAAACTACTCAGAATAGCCTTGCAAGTAATTTATTTTGATAGCAAGTAAAATTTCTTATTGTAATCAACACAGCAAAGGGCAGATGAGTAGAACCTGTGCCTGGGCTTGTAATCTCATGACAATTTTCCCAAGGTGGTTAAAGTGATAAATATCACTGGTTTTGTTACTCCATTGTATGTAATTCCCTCAAACTCAAAAGCAGAACTTATTTCTCTGCTTATTTGCAAACCTTGATGCCTTTAAATCCCACCATTCTCTACTGATACTTGAAAAAAATCAAGATTTTTTTTTAAACTTATCTGTACTGTCTCACTTATATTAGCTCAGCTGTGGGGCTCGTGTTGATTAGCCAAGTGCTGCTGCACAGAGACAACATTGTAGGTCCTAAATACAAAAAAGATGCCCCTTTTAAAAATATGAGTATAAAATAAGGTGGTTTTTTAAAATGTATTTATTATGTGGACGTTATTCACTAGATTACTATATTAAAATTGTAGTAGTACCTTAAAGTCACAATCAGGATTGGAAACTGATTATTCTACATGTAGGCAGTGTACAAACATACAGGAAAACACAATCCATGTTTCTAAATGGCTTACAATTTAATTTTATTAGAGGGCTAGTCAAATTTGGGGACAAGAATAGTAGTAGTGTCCAGTCTTGTAAAATCCAAATCAGTGTTATTTTTGCAGGAATTAAATTACTAACAAACTGAACATATTAGGTGTGGCTCCTTTCTCACTGAAGTCAAACAGTATTGTAGAACAGGTGTTAGAATTCTTTCAATTATTTCCTCTGTGAAAGCAGCTACACTTAAAAACCCCCCAGATGTTTTTAAAAAAAAGTAACAAAAAGCAGTTTTAAAGCATGATCACTATCTGTCCACAGAATGGGTATGTCAGGGCAGCATCAGTGCAAGCTTTCTCACATTGACCCTCACTGTTTCACACCTATTATAGAGTGACCATTTCAAGTGAAAAAGTATTTCAGCCTCCTTGCATAGTCAGTCCATCTCTGTTCAGACTGTCAACAAGGGAGCCAAATGAAAAGATGGACATGCAGTTACTCACCTCATTTCTCACTGAAGAGCCATCAGATAGTAAAAGCTTTCAGTCATTAGTGGCTTGCAGCAGATTTGAGCCAATGACCTAAAAGTGAAAGGCCTGATCCCAATGGCAGTTTTTTGCAGCATGTATTCCCTGGGGGACAGTGATTGGCATCATCTATTTCTTGTAGCTTGGTGGCTGGAAGCCATTTTGTAATGTAATGTACACTTCTCTCCATGTAAAGTGAAATGAAGCGAATTTGCCTGTTTTACCTTGTGCACTCAACATAGATATTGCACCTGTTTAAACCAGGTCCACACTGGGCCCATTCAGTTTTGCAGAGGAGATAAAAAAGAGAAGAGAGGGATCACAGAGAATATATAAGCAGGTCATAGCACTGAGGAGAAACTGAACTGGATTCAGGAAGCCTCTACCAGAAAACTGATTTACTTTTATGGCTTGGGTGTCAGCTTAAGTTTTGATAATTAGCATTTATATAGTCTGTTACATTTGCAGTGTACTGTACAAACTCAGTTAGATTCCAATTTTGGCTGTAAAGTATAACTCATTACTCTGTTTGTTTTCAAAGGCATGCCTTCTGGATCCTGATGTAGCTTCTGACCTTGAATTGGCAGCTAATCATGGGAGAATTTAGAACACTTCACATTTAGGCAAATTCTAGCAGTTTCCTGTGTTGTAGGTTTCACATAGGAGACCATGTTTATCCTTAGCAGCTAGACAGATAACCACCCATTTCTTTGCTTTTCAATTTTCTATAAATCATGTGAATTATGCAATTTTTGTTGCTTTTAAACAAAGAACATTTTGCTGACAATGATTTTTTGTTTACCACCCGTACTTTACTTACACATTGTAGAGGCAGATTATCTTCCTTTTTTTCATTATATGAAGGCTTAATCATCATGAACTGGGCACTTTACTGGCACAATCCACCTGCATTTATTAAGTCAACTCTGCTCTATATGCTATACAAATCAAGCTAAAATCAACTTGTTAAAAAAATCATTGTTAATGTCAATTTCATTTATTTACAAAAACTAAAGATGTAGAGTCAGCAAAATCTTAACATTTCTGAAATACTCGTGCTTAAAAAGAAAGTGTCCTCTTTTCATATACATTCTATTTACATATATCATACATTTAAATAAAATATTCTGTAGTAGGGTAATAATTGAAGGTGTGTGCTTTCCTTTACATTTAAATCTTTTTCCTATGTACTTTTCCGTTTAGCATATTGCTGAAATGCAACAACTGTCTCAAAGATTAGATTTAGCTGGTAGCAGTTTAGGGTTGGAAACTGGTATGGATTGTAGATACTTAGTTTACAGTGTAGACCACACCAACCTCCAGTATTGGGAAATCCTATTGACAGAAACTAATTATAAAAAAAAAAATCTACACCTATGCTAGTGCAATGTTAGTGTACATATCTCTAGACCATAACTATTCTTAATCCTTTTGCATATTGGATTTTTAGCTATTCCTACCAAATACAAACTGACATCTCAACAGGCCCCAAAAATAGCCATAAGCTACACCACTGAGTAGCAGTGTTATACTGAATCTTCTAACAAGATACTTTCCCCCCAATGATTGCTAGATTATAGTTACATATTTTCAAGTCTTTATTTCTATAGCTTTCCATCTCCAATAGAATTTAGGTCGCTTTATAAACTGTGGTATGAAATAGGAAATCTAAGGCTATTAGAGAAATCTTGATGTTGCAATAAACTTCACAGTGGAATATGGATCTTATTTTCAGAACTTAACTGTAGTCAGTCTAAATTGTAAGGTAGTTGCTATTTTTCAAAGAGACCACAATTATATTGACTCAGTTTAAAGGAAAGTAATGACTGTTACTGACAAACATTTGATGGTGTTCAGTTATGCATATGTTCATTAAAACCTTATTTACATGTTCTTACACATGAATGAAAAAGCCCTATAGAAAGATGTATTTGTTTTACTTCCATTGTATAAAATCAGGAATAGATTTAAAAGTTATGTGCAAGGGGGTGTTTAAACACAGCAACGGTGAGTAATGTCAGAGTACAACAAGAGTTGTTTGAATGTCAGCTAATCAAGGAGATAAGCAATTTCTAGTGATTAACCAGATATGTTCCAATATGACACACTAACTTGACACATGTTGGACACAGAATATAATACAATCAAAATATTCCCCCTGAAACTAGTGATGTCAAACCCATCCACTAGCTACCAATTATCATCAAGTACTGCAATCCGGTTTTGTTATTTATTGCTTACAAATGCTTCAAATTATGGGAAGTCTTTGGTAAAAATAAAATAGATAAAATTTTCACAATAACTTTACATGAAGTATTGCACAACAAGGCTCTTCAGTACACAAGAAAAAATAAAGGAATGTTCAAATCCTTAATGGCAAAATTAACTGTACAACATTCATTAGTTTACCACTATTAAGCAAAACTTCATTTTTCATAAACGTTTAAATTGTTTTCTAAATCCTTACAACTTATATTAACATTTATATTTCAGTCTGTATCTTAAACAGGAAAGTATTCAAATATAACAATTTAAATAAAACTGGCAACTATACAGCATAGTTTTTCTACCCTACTACAGCATCAGATCTTTTCAAGTCTGTTTACTTCACATAATAAAACTAGAGAAAGAAAACTAAAAAATAATCAAAAGTCCTCAGTCAGCCCTCTATGGAAAAGAGGAAGATAAGTTTAATGTCTGTTATTACACAGACATTTCTCTAGTGGTTTACTTGTGCAGATTCAAACATGAGCAGCTTTAAGCTGTTCTAAATGAATTTTTAGCTCAGGACACAGTTCAGTTAGCAGCATTTCCATCAAGACCTGAAGAAGAAAAGGAAAAACACTAAGATTAATGTAAACAACAAATAAGAATTTCTACCTCCTTTCTGAAGTGTACAGCGAATCACAAATAATAGGATCAGATCACCTGGTTCATCTAGTCCATCCTACCGGGGACTAGGGATGTAAATATTTGGTTAATGAGCAATTCATTTTATAGAATGTTTAAAGGGCTAAACACTCTGAGCTCCTTCCACTGTGAAGTTCGGCTGGGGGGAAGGGAAGCTAAGCAGAATCATGTGGGGATTGGCTCTTAGAAGGGAGACCAAAAGTGGTGCAGGTCAGCCTGTTAAGTGTTTGTTGATTTACTGCTATCACCTGCTACCTTTGTAGGCTTAAATAATGACCCATTACATTCTAGCTTTATAAATACTTTTTATTGTTTAAAAGTTAAAAGGAAAATGGTTAAAGAGGTATAAACATTTCTTGCATTACATTCCAGCTTTATAAATAGTTTTAATTGTTTAAAAGTGAAAATGAAATGGTTACGAATGGGGGAGTTAATGTGTTGATGACTGCGCGAGTTATTGACTGGTGATTTGTGGTAATGACTGAGTTGCTCAGTTAATGAATGAGTAACTCCATTAATGACTGAGCCCAGCAGCTCCTCCCCACAGCACAGGATCTCAGCTGCTGCAGCTGGGCCGCTGAGGCTCTTGGGGACCAGCTTCCCTCCCACCCTCTTGTTCAAATGTTTAATTAATTTGCTTAATGGTGAGACTGCTGCTAACTGTTTAAACGTTTATTCTGTTCCATCCCTATCTGGGACTACCATTAACTTCTCATGTGCTAATGCCATCATCCAGCACTGTATTTATTTGCATCACCCCAAAACTGGATTTCAAAAAGATGAGATAGAAAATCAGTTTCTGATTATATGAAAAAGGGAGTTGGATGAGGGAAGTGGTCAGTATTGACACAATGCGCAAACTCCTCAGCAGTACTAAGTTGTATTTCTGTCTCAAGGGGAAGTGGATTTTTAAACACCTGCTCAATATACAAAATTACAAAGACTAAATGACGTAAATACAGATTTTTGCAATGTCCCTTTAACGGGAAAGAAACCTTTAAAAGTAAAGTTTGAAAAACCTTCTAATGTAAGAAATCTCTGCAAGAAAACAATGTATTGTTTACAGGCATATTGACATTTCTGAGTCTACCTATTATTTTTGTTCTCATAGCACTTAGGAAACCAGCAAAGGACCAGGAGCCCATTGTGCTAGGCACTATACAGACACAAAAGAAAAAGCCAGTCTTTGGTTCTAATACAGAGCCATTAGAATGTGTGGAACTTAGTAGGATAATAAAATTCACAGATACTATTCTGGTTACTCACATATAGTAGATGCTTATTGGCTCTAGTTTCTTGCAATGCATTGAACACTTTGATTATACCATGACGGGCATTTTGTTGTCCAACAAGGCTCTGTAGAGTATCTGAAACAAACATTTTGGATTATATTTTCATATTGATGTTGATAAAACGTATCTTCTTACAATTACTTAAATGGTAAGTGCGTAAGACACTACATGACAAGACGGGGTTAGAGGTACACATTCAGGCTTTTATTAAGCAAGAAACTTAAGCACATGCTTAATTTAAAGGATGTGAGCTGTCAATGAATGGGACTATTTACCTACTTAAAATTAGGCATGTGCTTAAGCACCAGCGCCAAATACCTTTAAAATCAGAATTTTGTTTATGCTGTGTGACAAATTGTCCTCTCTGCTGTGGTGGATCCCACGCTTTGCTCTCGTGGTGGGTCAGAGCACCACCTGTTGCCCCTGTCTCTGGGCATCGGTGCCTCTGTAGTGCACAGTGAAGGGGAATGTGAAAGAGACCCTGGCCCGCCCTCTACTCCGGACCACAGCCCAGGGGCCCTATGAATAGCAGCTATGTGCTGCTGACACTGCTTGCAGCTGCTCTTCTTTCCCCTGGGGCTAGTTCCTCCTCTATGTTCTCTTGTATCTTGTGGCTCTGGTCTGGTTCCTCTGGCTGATCACAACACTCCTCCCACACTACTGCCAGCTCTCCTTACCTCTTTCCCCATCTGACTGGAGCAGGGTTTTTTTATCAAGACTCTAGCTGGGCCTTAATTGGTCCCAGGTGCTCCTAATTAACCTGTAGTAACCACTGCTCAGTCTGCAGCGAACAAAGCCCAGAACATTCTGGGGATTATATATCTCCCTTCCATGACCCTTCTGCTGTCATCTGGCCCTGCTGTCTCACAGATGTTTTGGCACCCCTCTCTGAGTGTTATTACTGAAAATATTAGGTGCTTAGCAATGCAGAGCATCAGGCCTATAGTCTCATATGTTATTCAAATATTCACATACACAAACATGAGTGTTGATAAGTGGTAAAATTAGTTGAAAATATCAGTTTCTGATCATCTGACCAAGTGATGTGAAGGAGAGGTGTGGTCTCAGTGCTGCCACAATGCTGCCTCTCAAAATTAAAAAAGCCTACATATCCCCAGATAAACATAGAGCAATGAAAAATTTCTAGATGAATTATTTACAATTTGAATTAAATAAATCGTATTAGAGAGGAAAAACTGGGCTATGTTGGTTGACCATTAGCAACGTGTAGTACATTACATTTTGCTATATAAAAATAAGCTTCTAAAACATCCTGTGTATTTCATGAAGAAGCTATGATCAATTATTTTAGTTAAGTCAAGTATGTATAATGTACCAAAAGGCTATTATGATGTGTGCTATACTATATGTCAAATATTTTCCATCCTTGTGTTGTGTTTTGCCTGTTGAACTCAAAGAAAAAATTAGTCAAAAATGCGTTTATAACAGAAAGCTTAGTGAAGCAGTCAAATACATCATTGAAGCCCCTCTATCCAAGTGATGGGGAGATCAGGAAGTAAGAAATTGGAGTTATATTAGGCTAAAATTTGAAATCTAACTTCACAATTATCAGCTGATTTAATACTAATTTACCAGTCACTAGTTATAACATACTTTTCTGTCAGAAAATTATATACTTATTATTTGGTTATGCCCAGATATTCAGCTTCTTTGGAAACAGATGGTCACAGGACCTGAACAAATAGCTGCATCTCCAGAGCTCTAGTTACTGGGACACAAATCCCAAAGGTTGATTACATTTCTTGAATAAAAAGCAAGAAAGATTACCCTAAATTTCCCTAAAATGAAATATGGCATAGCAGGAAAGTGGAAATGCCTAGTTAATCCTCAAAAGACGAAGAAGCTGCGAGTATTGGCGTAAAAACAACACTATCAGCTGAGGGTTTGTGAGAGCGTGTCAGGAAGTGGCAAATTAGTACTGTGGATAAATCTTGGACCATTTTTTCCCCTATAGCTCAAATCATGCTTTAAAGCAATTTTTGACTTCTTGATAAAACAACAGTAGGTATAAAAATATGAAGAAGGCTGATTTTAGTATATACTAACTACACACAAAAAATTTTGAAGTTGTAAAGTCAAGTACTAAAAAATTATTACTTTGCCAAACTTTAACTATGTAGTCATAGGCAACCTTAATTCTGGCATTTCATAAGCAACTGAAATCAGGGTGTTATAATGGGAATTATCTGGCACCCTTAACAGGCAGTGCCACCTGATCCACCTATAATAATGATTTGACCCATAAAAATGGATACTGAAACAATAAGAATGAAAGTTATGGGGATGGGTGTTTTATGACCATAAGACAGAAAAGCTTCAGTTTGTAGGAGTTACTTCTATAGCCAAATGATACTGGCACATTGCATATGTGTCACAACAACAGTGTTGAGACAGGCTCCAAATTACTGAAGAACATTCTCAGCATATTGTAAATGGAAAAATGGGTTATTTGTGACTAATGGAGTTTTCTGAATAGATCACCTCTGAAGAACACCATTCTGGGAGATCTGTGCCAAGCCAAGCTAATCTAGAACTATATGAACAGCATCTAGAATCTAGTTAGGAACATACAGCTAAGCTCCAGGGTGCTGAGACCATGTCTACAAAAGAAAGCTAATGAGAGCAGATGGGTGATCAGCACTTCTGAAAATTAGACCACTGATTTACAAGCCTCAATATGGATTTAGGAGCCTAATCTGAGTCTGAAAATTTTGGCCTACAACGATTGATTGAATGAATGAAAAGAGATTTAAACCTGGAAGAAAAGCTTAATGGATTAGCTAAACTGCTCAGAAGGAGTGTATCTACTGGTTAGAACACGGAGCTGGGAGATAGAAGCAAGAAAATAACCCAGGTTTCCTATCTCTAAATTGCTGTAGTCTACATTGGAAAAGTTATTTAAACTCTCATCTTAAGGAAAGAGTAACAGGAAGAAGTTCACACAGGTATATATACCAACTATATGCACAATTTGAAGTCTCCAGGTCACATATTGTTTTTTGTTTGCTCTTCTTTTACTTCCTTTAAATGGCATTAGTTTTTCTGTGTTATTCGAAAAAAATGAATATTATCTAGTTAGTTTCAAAGGTCAAATGGAAGACACTAACGAATGACTACGAATGATCACTAAAATTTATCTAATACCCTCATGAAAGAGTTTAAACTAAAAACAGTGTTGTTTGAAGTTGAGGGGTGAAAATCTCAGCCAAGGGAATCTCAGATTCTACTGACTTTGCTACCAGTTTTTTAATTCTCTGTTATATGTGGGCATAAAAGTCTCATCCTGCGCTGAGCAGCACTGCAATTTACCTTCCAGAGGTATGAGGGAAAAAGGCTGGGATCAAGATTGTGCTTGTTTCCAGCATTAAAAGGTAAGAACTAAACCGCAGAGAGAAAAAGGTAGAGTTAACCTTTATTTCTCTCATCTGTGGTTACATAGAGAAACACTGATGTTCTCACCTGGAATGTTTTCAAGTAGTTTTTGCTGTGCTCTCTGTTTCGTCTCCTGACTTTGCTCTTCACTTCTGGATCTTGTTGGGGGTGCTAATTTTCCATTTGGCCAGAAAGCGTCTCGGAATACACTGATGTAATAAACAAGCATTGGCTCGCTGAATATCCAGTTTATTGTGTCACGTATTTGTCTTAAAAAGAAATTTAAAAGGGAATGTGTCATAAGTCATATTTCAGATTTTATACAAATGACAGAAGCCACAACCAACTTCATAAAACTGTACCAGTTTATCGGTCTATGATTTCAGTTGATTAGGCCAGCGGCCCCCACTTCCCATTCAGTTATCGGTGTTCTAACCACAAATGTAGCTTGGGTTGCTCCAAATGTATGGTACTGAGGTGTGGAGTATACTGAACGCAACTCAATTTAAGGAATACACATATTTAAAGGAGTGGAGAGTAGCCACACACACTGGGATCTTGTACTCACTGATCAGAAAAAGCAGACAAGGGTGAAGAGCCGTACTGATAAGCTCAATGGCAGTTGGGAACCACAACCTGATAGTATGGGCATATGTTCCAGTTGGGTAAAACAGGCTGAAGCTTTTCCAGAAATGTAACGAGGAAGCTCCTTCAAAGATTGTATTGTAACCTTAGTGACTGATAGAACTGGTAACCCCCTTCTGTGGCCAAATGTATCATCAAGAATTCTCTTAGCTTAAAGAGCTCAAGTTCTGGGATATTCAAGCTCCAAAGCAGTGAACCACCATATTATCTGCTTTGCTACAACACCACAATCTAAAAACCATAACACAGTTTAAGTCCTTAAAAAAAACAACAAAAAACACCAATGTATGAGCAAAAACAAAAACAGAAAATCCAAAACACAAAGTGTGCGTGCGCGCGCATGTGTACACGCACACGCACGCACACACACACAGCTACCTATTTGCACTGTGTGAACGAGGGAAAAATTCAATTTAAAAATCAGTAAGTAGCTGTTGTCAAAGGCCATTAGTCTATCAGAACTCAACCGCAACATTTCCCATAATTTCTTGTCCAGTTTTCCATTAGATAATGTGTGTAGGAGGCTATAAAAGCAATTCTGGCATGTGCAATTTGAGCTGCTGAAAGGATGATGGGACAACCTGTTCCATTATTTGATTTCTGGGATGTGCCACCTACCTGTTTGACAGCAGAGATAAAATAAGGTAAAAATATTGCTTTATGTCAGGGTCTCAGTAACTTTTCACTTGGTTGAAAGTACTGCAGAAATAATTTAATTTTACAACTTTTGGAAGTGAAATGCTATTATCATGGTTGTTCTCTATTTCTAAGGGAAAACATCTGATCAGGTAAATCCAATATGACAAATAGCCCAATTTATTTGTAAGTGAGAAGATATTCCCTTACAGATAACAGTTACTATACATTTACATGGAAGCATGTTATGGTACATTTTGATGTTTACAAATACTTTTGTTTGATTTACTTTTGGTGGTTTTTCCCAGTAAGAATCAGAGGTTATAACACTTTGGCCAAATCAGGGATCCAAAATGGTACTTTGCCAGTATCCTGAGGAGTGCATGTAATTAGCATTGGATGGAGCAGGTTGTAACCACATCATCTTTAATATTAAGACATGGTCTTCAGAGATTAAGGGGGAGATTTTCAGAGGCAGAAAAGGAGTTAATCACTCAACTGCCATTGATTTTTTCTTTCAAAAAGACTCCAGGTTTATTTAGAAGTAACATAAGGCATTCTTCATAGTGTGGACCACACCTAAAAAGAGAGAGCAGCCCATGGACTACCCCTCCTGTTCACTGTTGCCTAACACCCCTTAGCCACTACAGCAATTGCTTACACAGAAAAGTAATTATTGGAGAAATATTTAGGGTGAAAAATTTAGGGTGAAATCCTTACCTCATCTTTGAATGCTTTTCAGGTAAAGTGACACCTTTACCTGAAAGGTGAGGGGCGGATTCCCCCAGCAAAGAGGCTGTGGAAGACTGCCATAAGGCTGTCTTCTGAGGACCATCTGTCAAGTCACGGTGGTGTTCCAGGGACAGAGGCCCAGCACACCGTGCTGAAGAGATTCCAAGCAAAGCTGTGACCCACAAAGCAGCTCAAGAAGCTACCATAACTCAGGCAGGCTCCCAATATGATCTAAATTATGCCAACGTCCATGGAGCAGTTCAGAACTGGGTGGGTAAAAAGATCATTTAAAGCCTCCTTAGCCCCCCATCCCTTCGGGGGAGCACCTTTCAGAGGCACAGCACAGAATCTGACCCTTACTGTATTTTAGCTGTCTTTAATGCAATTTAGAACTAACAACAAGGAAAAGAGCTAGCACAATGTGGCCAACCACCTCCTAATGTCCCACCAGCAAGTGCACCAGAGTCCACAGTTTGAGAGCTTTTAACTTACTCAAACTCTTCTGCTCATGTCCCATCTACAGGCTTTACACCAATACTTTTCCCCAAACCAATAGGAAAAAAAACATTTAAATGTAGTGTTTAAGCCTCAAAAGGCTATGAGGACAGTGGAGAGTAACAAATTACGTTTCATTTAAAAAAGTAGCTTTAAAAAGCTTTTTTAGAGCCTGCAATGGTGATGAAACCAAGCAAAGATTTGTGGAAAGGACAAACCAAGATACATTCACACCAAATTTCTGCTCTGTTGAATGACTATTTTACCACAGACCTTTGCACCTGGCAGAAAAGCTATATTAGTCAACATTTTTAACCAAGAAAGGACAAGTTTTTCCACAATAATTTTCATGAAGAGATTTCCAGCTTTGTACCCAGCTCTGTGGCGCCATAGACTGCAGGCCTAAACCTCATGACAAGACCATGCTAATGAAAACCTGACATTTTGCCTTGCACAGGAGTAGTTATATATTGCTATTTTACCTTATAAACAAACCATGTTCATCCTGTCTACTTAAAATTGTTTCTGTCATTTTGTAAATTTACAGTCTTTGTACAATGAAACAGCTTAAAACAAAAATCTAGTTTTAGCTCTAGGGAAAAATCTCTGTAGGATCATAAGAAAAGCAGATAGACTCACAAAATAAAAACCATTCAAGCCAGCATAATATTTAACTGCTATTTCACACTTAAGAAAAAAAAAGGAACACTCCATTTTTATAGCATGCCCATTTCTCACCAATGAAACGTATTTGCTCTTTTCTAATTTAATTCCACAAATGGCAAATCTCTGTGAAAATCTTAATTTCAGAATTGTAGTACAGACTATATGGGCAGAAACATAATGCCACACACCTGCCTCAGTGGATGTGAAATCTGATGGGATCAGTGGTGATTGGGACAGTCCCAGTAGAAAGGGGGAGGAAGAGGACACATGCTGGAGGAATGTAGGTAGCCCCTCCTCATCCAGAGTGTCTATCTACCCTTGGCCAGCTGGAGAAGGAGGGGGGCTGATTGGCTCCTTGTTCTCCAATTTCATTAATTTAAACCTTAGCATGGGGCCTTGGGAGACTCTGCTTGATCCCTTTGCATGTCTATGTTAAATTCCCCTCTGATCAACATGAGAATAAACTTAATTTTAAGTTGCAGCAAGACAACAATGGCCTAGCCATAACTATATGAACAGAATGTCTATAGTTATTTTCAGAGAGTCTCCTTTCAGTTATTTATTCATGCAGGAATGATTCCAGTATCAGAGTTAAGGTAACTGCTACTTACTTGTTGATAGTTCTTCCAAAAGTAACTTGTACTAGTGCAATTAGTGTCTTTCTGACCCACTTAAACACTAGAATAATGGAAAAGAAAAAAAAATAAAGACCAAGCATTCAGTAACTGTAGGTCCCACAATCATGCTTCAGAAATCTACAATACATTTATCTACTATTATCTGTATTAATGTTTCACTTTTCAAGTTTTTCATATGCAGTTCTTTCACTTCTGATTTTTTTCCCCATTTGTCCTGCTATGCTGTTATTTTTTCGGTTATTTTACTAGCTCCTTTAATTTTCTAGAAAGAATAAAGGTGACTATGCAATAGCTGGAGTTGCAAGAAGTAACACACTTCTTTTAGATTCGGGATATTTGTTCTTGCTGTATCGGATAGTGGTATTTCCATTTCAACTAGAGCAAATCCCAGCCACATCTTAAGAGTCACTATTGTAGTTCACAGCCAGCTCTAATGTAAACCTGTATAGCTTGCTGCCCACAGTTCATGGAATATTGAAGACTTTTGTGGGCAGTGTTTGTAATTCAGCCCTGTCATTTTAATAAAAGATTAAACGAATATCTAACAGAGGGTTGGAACAGTGTAAGCATTGATATAGTAAGTACAGCGTGACACCTTATTTTCCAAAAAACAGTAAGGCAGCAGAAGAAACTATTATGCAGGAAAAAGATATGAAGCTTCAACTACTGAAAAGGGAAGTAAAAGCCTTAAAAACCCATTCAGCAAACTGGACATCATGGAAAACATTTAAGCTTCTCACAAAGTTTGGTCACTTCTTTTCTCTACTGATCTGCATCTCAAAAAATTAATTAAACGTTCTCCTCTGCAGAGAGTGAAACTGCACAGGAAATGAGAAAGTTAGCCATAGGTGGCTGGCTCTTCAAAATGTGCATCAGCAGCACAATTGAAGTTATATAATTACTTTTCTATCCTTGCATTTAGAGCCTTCCGATCATTGGGTTCAATCATCATGTTAGTCATTTTTTTTTCATGATTTGACCGTGCTGGAGCTAAACTGTGGGAGCCTTTCTTACTCAGAGACCTCCAAAAGCAAGATTGGCTAGAAAAAGAATGCTGGAGCACTGTAGCTTGTTGACTGATAAAGGGCCCTTTGCTGCTAACCCAACTTGGCCAGCAAGAAAAGAAAAACACGAAGTTGGATTTTCAATGGTGGTCAGTGTTAGCCTAACCTTTCTCCCACTGAAGTCAGTGGTAAAACTCCCATTGGTTTCAATAGGAACAGAATTAGGCCAACGCTGGGCCTAATGGTGATGTACTCTTGTCCAACAAGGCCTAACAATGGAAGTGCTCAAATGCCTATGCTTGCACTCAACACCTCGGATGACTCAATTCAACTTTGCCACCTTTCCATTGGGGCCACTTAGTGAAAGTTCACAGAGATTAAAAAATAAGGAGCATCAAATGTTACCAACAAGAAGTTACATGAAAAAATATCCTAGGTGTAACTGATAATAACACCGAAAGAACTATGCTAAATCAGAATCACTATTTCAAGTTTTCTATTTGTAGAAATAGAACAGGCAGAAACAGCATTAATATTCTGGAACATAATGCCTAGTGGATTTGTACACTACAAACATCAAAGCCAATGAAGAATTAGATTTTTCTTCCTTCTGATAGAAATATGAACTGTGATTGTTCCAATGATATGCTTCTTTTTATTCTTTACAGCTAGCCAAGGACTTTCATTGAGTTTAGATAACAGGAAGCCATAGAAATTATTATTATTAAACCATTTTCCCAGTTTTTTTAGATATAGGCAAAGATCTACATTGTTAATTTTTGGTTAATATTGGAAGGGTTTCTTTTTTCTAGACTATATAACCTTAATGTTTACATTCATTGTGGCCCATCACTACTTCATAAGCCTTTTTTGCACCTGTATGTCTAACACTAGGATATGTGGTATTCATCAGTGGCACTGAAATTCTGGATACATTTGTAAACGAGAAAAAAGGCAGCTTCTTGTCATCAAGAATAACTGAAAGAACCAACAATTTGAGTATTCCCTGCTAACTGTCAAATCCTCAATAAACTTTCACTCTCTTAATAGTGGTGTCTTGGGAAAGATCTGTATTTGCAAAGATCTCCAGTGGGGGAATGTAAATGCAGCACTTTGAAAGGTGTGATATTTTATAATAGTTTCTCTGAAAAAAAAATTTAAGCAATCACTAATTTTGGCTATATATAGTTGCATCTTCTAGTGGACACAAAAGAGTTCTGTTTGATGCTTCTGCCCATGGACCTGAACATTACTCACATACATAAGGGATGAAAGATCTGGCACCAAACCAGTTCATAATTCTATCATTTTGTTGCTTCAATTTTACTATGTACTTTAGGTATATTTGGAGTAATACGCTTCTTTTATAATGGATATGGAAGTCATGTTGCTTGGACACATGCATGTTTAATATGATAAAACATCTACTTTCCTTTTTCTTGTAAGTAATTCGCTATAAAAAGAGTATACTGACACAAAAGCATACTCTGATTTTTGCCTGTGTTTTGGAAATATAGAACATTTTTAAGCAGAGGTGACTCTTACAAATATTTAATGCAAAACACCCAACCTGTTGCATTATTACTGCACTGTTATGATTGGGAGTTTAACCCCAGAAGAGTCAGGATATTAAAAACCAGTTGTAGTTTCCAAAGAAATTTGTGTTTTATATTGCAAAAATATCTCTATTCATTTAAATGATAGGAAAACAGGGACTCATTTTGACATCTGAAAATCAGTATTTCCTGCTTTCTTCTTGACCAACAGAATCCACTAATGAACAAGCAAGTTCAAAGCTTACTTCCTCGCAGCTCAAAAATCTCTCCAATCAGCATAAAGCACGGCTCAGCAAGAGCATCTCGTTTCCCATCTACATCATCTCCATAGTCTGACAGGTCACTGTCTTCTTCAGTCTCCTCCTAAAAGAGAAATACAGGAAAAGCATGGAAGAGAGTTGGTAAGTTGATTTTGGAGTTCCTTCCCCTCCCAGCTGGTTAACTGATGAACCTGAGTCCTCTCTAATTTGTAATGGTGCACAATACTAATAATTCTGGTTTTCCTCTGATTTGGTTTTGGTCTGGACAGCTAAGAAATGTATTGTAAATTTATAGGGTTCTCTTCAAGGAGCTGTTTAAATAGTACAGATCTCAAACAGCTCCAATATACCATCTTGAAAACAATAATAAAGAGGAATATTCCTAGGCTAACATATTTGAAGAACCCGAGTAGTGACCTAGAGTGGAAAAAAAGTTACAAAATGAGAGCATTTCCTCTAGAAATGACGAAACAAGGAATAAAGTGAAAACTCTTCTTTAACAAGAGAACATGTAACCTGCAGCAAGCTTTTAGGGTGTTAGTTTAGGTCTGATAGCTTCAGACAAGCCTACACTGTGCCACTGGGCAATAACGGAGCTGTAGCATATGCTGAAACCTTGGGGCATCTGGGCAGAAGCACTGGTCTGGGATCCATTCACAATGCCCTTCTCTCAACTTTTTAGAAACAAAAGGAAAAAGTAAAGAAAAAATATTACGTTCTGCCTTCTCCATTCCCTTTCATCATGATTTTTTCCTTCTATCTACGTGGCTGGTAAGACAAGGGTAGTGGGGAGACTAAGGGAATTAGCCACCAGAGTTCACCAGTGGAGGAGGGCAGAGAGGTAGAGCTGGTATGCTGGGCTTCCCCCCACCCCGTTTCTTAACTTGTAGAAACAATCTGCAATGGGAGGAAAACAGCCTGTTGCCAACACCACTGCAGCTAGGTCTTCCTCTGCCTGCACATGTGCTCCCCACCCCCAATAGACAAGCATAATGAGCCTGAAGATTTCCACCCACGCCTTGGTCTCGATTTGCTGGGAATGCAGCCTGCATGTCCCCACAAAGGAAAGCCAGGCAGGAGGAATCACCCAGTCTGAGAGATGTCTGTTGGTGGAATCCCTCAGGAAGCAGATAAGAGAGCTGCAAGAGGAGATGGCTCATCTGCGTAGTATCCAGGAGTGCAAGGACTTCCTTGGCAAGACACACATGGGAGGTGAGAGGCAGACCAGTTGAAAGTCTCTGGCTAAAGATAAATGGGTAAAAAATAGGGGCAATGTCATGGTAGGAGTCTACCATATACCACCAAATCAGGAAGATGGATGAGGAATTTCTAGAATAAATAACAGAAATAGCCAAAGAAAAAAGTGAGCAGATTGTTGATACACTGGCTCACATGGATGTTGAACTTGATCATAAAATCATCTCTATTAAATAAATAACAAACCCTTCTGTTGATCTGGCCTTGCAACATCTGACAAGCAGAGGCTGGGTGGATACTCATGCTACTGAAGGAATTCATCGCCCTCTCAGGCAGGGATGGCTTTTATCTCTGACTTACAGGGATACTTCTGAAGAGTGAATTCTTTTGCCTTTCAAATGCACAAGACAGCGGAGATACTACTAGACCACTCTACCAAGTCTTTATATTTTAAGCTTTTGAAATGTCAAAAACTTTGCTAGCACAGTTTCCCAAGCTGTTTGCTTGAAATATGCAGTTTATACAACTGTCGATATTATATATTTTCCACAGAGATAAAACACGTTTTAATAGCAAACTGCATTACATTTAGCAGAAAGCTTTAGCATCTCACCATTGGTTTGCTTACAATAAACTGAACTGCATCTTTGCAAACACCTTCCAGTATTAACTACCATTCAAATGTGTTGTATTAACAGCTTATTTTGGACAAATAATTGTATCTAGGAAAATTACTTTTCTACCACTCACCTCTTGATGAGAAAAGAAATCACCAGGAAGCCTTTCCAGAAATGATGAGAGTGAAAAAGCAGATTTCTTTCCTTGAACGTCAATAACTTTGAGATGCTCAGGGGAAGGACTCAAGAAGGCATAAAGTGCTTCGCTCTGACACAGTCTTTCATCAGAAAGCAGCTTCTGTGGAGAAAACAGAATGAAGAAAATTCACAACACACCAATTAAATATGAATTATTTAAGCAATAAGCTGTAACAGACTCTTCAGTACAACTGATTAATACACTAATCAGCTACATAGTGAAATAGCATTGGTGAATAAGAGTAGTCCGTGTCTGTCACATCTTAGAAAAACTTGAATTTCAGTAACGTTTTCCAAATTAGTAGCATTTTTAAATGTTAAAACTTTTTTAAAGGAAATATTATTATGCCATGAATATTAGTTTCCAGAGAATGTGTTTTAAAAAGTTATTTATTTAAAAGTGTAAAATTAAAATTCCTATAAAAATGGCATTGTGGAGTTCAAAGTTCATGGTCTCACAATCACGCTTATATCAAACAGACCAGAGCACCACAGCAGGGTTTCTCAAACTTTTTGTGCTGGTGATCCCATCTGAACTTAAAAAAAAAAACAAAAACCTGTGACCACAACCCCCCTGAAAAAATTATGACCACCTACCTTCAGCCCTGCTCAAGGAAGGGGGCTTTAGCCCTTTGTCACCCGCAGGGCTCCCAGCTGGGGCTTTCTGTCCTGGTGACTCATCAAAACAGGGTCACAGCCCACAGTTTGAGAACCACTGCACTAGAGGGTTGGTTTTTCTAAATGCCAGTGCCACAGGCCCAACTCAAAAGGAGTTCTTTTTGGCTTGTACTTCCTCCCCAGCAACAAAGACTTAAACACAAGGGCTGACTCAGCTCTTTCTTACACTGGTAATGTATTAATGGTTGCAATGGATTTACTCCTGACTTAGGCCAGTATAAGTGAAAGGAGCATTAGGTTTGTTGGTAACACTGCTGGTAAAACGATGTGTGACCCAGAACAGAATCAACTCACTTTTGCACAGCCATCTTGTCTCTGCAGTTATTTAGTAGTAAAAGGTAGTACATTTTAGCCAGTAACATATGCAAATATGACACACACACAGGAAATACACAGGAAGCTCATTTGCTGAGTAAGGAGGAGCTGTTTTTATATAATCACTTTTCATACAATAACCATAGTTCCAGTAAAATTCTGATAATAGATTTTCCTTCTGCCAAGGCTTTACATGTGCTTTGATTTCACCGACTGTTGCCAGTAATTCTTCCCCGGCTAGGCACAGGTATAATTGCTCACCCACTAAGCTCTCCCCTGTAGTCATGCCCATGTGTCATTTTTATTTTTCAATGGCAAATACAATTTGGAGCTTCTTGGTTGCCTCAAAACTATACTTTCACTACCTGATTTACTTCATCTACAAGGAAACCTGTGCAGAAAAAAGGATTGAGTTCTGAGCACCAGCGAAGCAGCACCAAGAGAAGGGCAACGCATTCCTCAGACACTGACAAAAAGGAAGGTTTTCAGGAAAAGGTTATTGGGATGGAGGATGGGGCACCTGATCATGAACAGCTGGGAGTGAAGGGAATCTAGAACAGCAGGAAACAGAAAGAGACAAGGGGACACAGAAGGAGGAAAAAGAAAGTCTAAAAGTTCGCTGCTTAAAATCTCTAGTGTTTATTTATGGATAGCACAGCAACAAAAGAAAAAGCAGTTAGATATGCCATAATCTATTTGGTTTTCATGTTTCAATACATTGCTGCTACTTGTAATGAGGCCTTTGAAAAACAGCAATGAAATGATAAAAAAACATTCAGGGATTGAAATCCTATTACCAGTTTTTTAAAAATGTACATGAAATATGAATGGTGCTTAACTCCACTTCAGTGACATTCTACTTTTGAAAGACACATACATACAATTATTTCACTTTGAGGGAAATTTGTTAAATTTGTTTTATTGCAAAGTTTGGTTGTATTATGGTAACTGGAAAGCAAACAAAAGGTATTTAGGAAGAGTACTGTAAGGTCAAATAATTTACTTTTCATAGCAATGGATGCACTAGTTTAATTTTTCCTGACACACCAGTGGCCTATTAGTCTCTGAACTTCAGAATCTACAAAAGCTTTTCTTAATTATTAAACAGTCTGCTTTAAACAAATAGTAATGTTAAACCCAAGTGGCCCTGAAAACTCGACTGCTATATCTGTAAATTGCACAATGTCTCCTGTTTGGTGCTACTTGAGACCAAATGCAATTTCCATTTGTGGAGCAAAATACAGCCACTTCAAAGGCTGTCCTATCTAAAAGTACCTTTTATTCATTTATTTACATTTAAAATAATGTAGAGTAGGAGAATCAGTGTCTGCAGCAGGACCATCTATCTAAATAGTGCTTGTAGAACAGTAGTAAAGACACAAAAAGAGGATTTTTTTCCTAAAGATTAGGAGAAAATGGGGCACACACTTACGCAGACAAGCTACCATGGATGCCAGCAGCACAGAACAGGGGCAGCCAGTCTGCCTTTAGACTCTACAATTAATAGAATGTTACCTTTTTTAAAAGCATACTATTTTTGGTTTCTTACCTGTAAAAAGTTATTTAACTGGTTCTTGGACTTTTCCATGAATTTCTGATCTACAGATTTGAAGGGCAGCTTACTGAGAGAAGGCAACTGAACTTTCTTTAATGATGGAAAACACTGTGTGGAGAGAGGACAAAATACATTTTTCCTCCACCCCATTTTTAGTGCACACATATAGCAAAAAGGCAGGAAGGGGTAGGGGTCAAAATGGAGATGCAAGGACATCACCTAATTTTGCTCGCCCTTCCACATCCCTCTGAGTGTCTTGAGGAACTCCTTCCATTACCCACCCATAATTAACATAGGTTAGGACATCTTCCTTTAGAGCCCATCACTACCAAACCTGTATCAGCCCAAAGAGTTGCTTCAGAATAACATGAAGCACTTTCTTTCCCAAAGGGCTGTCCGTCCTAGTGCTTCAAGCCCTCATTTGCCTTGGGAGCCACAGCCCAGGCCTGGAACTCAAAATAGGCTCATTTGGATCAGCTCAGCAAACACAATTTATTATTAAACAAGAAAAGGCCAAGTACAAACTTCTTTGCAATCTGTCAACGAATGCAAAAATAGCTTGCTGGAAAGGAAAATGGATCCAAAAAGGCAAGAAGCTGTAAATAGCAGCTGGTCTGAAAATATGGTAATGAGAAATAACCAGATTCTGGAGTATTTAGCTGTTTTAGGTCAGTGATTTTCAACCTTTTTTCATTTGCGGACACCTACAAAATTTCAAAGGGAGGTATGGATCCCTTTGGAAATTCAACCTATGGTCCATGGACCCCCACCACTGAAGTCTTAGACTGGAAACTGACTGAACAGAATTCAACTAACATGCTTGGCATGGCATTTGATGCAGCACGAGAAAGGGCATTAAACTGTGGGCTTCTGTGGTAACACTTGCGGGTTTTGACCTGTAAGTGCGGGGTATTCACATTCTTTTGCTTGATCAGAGAATTAGAATGCCTTTTCTGGGATCTGAAACTTTATTTTCATTGTCATCTTTCACAGACCTATTAGAAGTCCATGGACCACAAGTTGAAAATCACTGTTTTAGGCAAATGGAAAATGCAATTTAACGTAACCAGACATAAAAAGGAGGGCTGGACAGACAGTGTATGATACAGAGAGAGGGTATGACATATTCTTGACCAGGAAACAACATGGGATAAGAGTGGGCTGTTATAGAGAAGCAGCAGACAACAGGGCTAGAAGAAGCAGGCCAACAGATTAAAAAAAGAGAGAGGAAGAAAGGGAGAAGAGGCGGAGACAGAAAATCCATCTTGCCACAAACAATGTCCATTACTCATAACGCATAAGACACAAAGGCTAGCGGAGGCACTGGGAAGCAGCAGGTGTGCCATGGAAGTCCAGTTGCATTGGCAAAGAGATAAAAAGTTGGAAAGAACACTGTAATTAAAGCAAAGTAGGGTGACAAAAGTGAAAGTGGTGGGATTCAAATTTTCCAACAAATTAAGTATCTTCCTGTTTTCTTTCCGCCTTTCATTTCAGATTAAATAAACTGCAGCAGTGATTTCCTCCATGAGTTTGCTACTGGAACACACTGAGGGAACCCTAGAAAAACTCCAGACCCCTTCCAGTAAGATTCATTTCCCCCATCCCAAAATGGCAGTCTGCATGCACCCTTGCCTCCCCCCTTCATTTCTGAAAACTGTCTGTCTCCGATTGTCCCTTTTAAGCAGCTACCTCCACCAACCCTTAGTCTTGTTGCTTCAGTAAATGAGCCATCAAGAGGTACTTGTGAATCAAGAAGCTAACAACCCGACCTTTGGAGTCCAGCCTAAAAGGTTTAGAAACCCATTTCCATCAAACTTTGATGGAGTTTTTGCTTAAAACAGACACTGCTTGTTTTACTTTGTAAACAAAGTGATTTCTATATCTTCCACATACACTAGAGATGGCAATGGTACATGACTTTTAAGCACTTTGTTTCTGAATGCAGGAAAATCCCACCCACACAAAAGATTATTCGTACCTCACTGAGTTTTCGGTGTAGATTTTGAAACTCACTGAGCTTTCTGGGAACTCTCCAGTTCTTAGCTTCAACTCCACCAACTTCTTGTAAACTCACCATCACAAAGTAGCAGGGCACTTGTTCCCCATTTTCCTCTACAACCTTGAGGGAGGGAGAAGGAAAATGTATATTACTGAGACAGTGAATGGATAACAAAGTGTTAAAAAAAAAAATTAACTTGCATACAGATTCATGATCATTATCACAGTTGCACTCTCTCTGCTGTAGCATAAAGGCCTCATGCCAAGTTTGATTTAGTGGACTAAATCTGACTCAGGATACTGTGTGTCCTGCAATTTCCCACCAGTTGATCATCTTCTTCACGGACTGCCTTGCAATGCCTCCTGTATCAACAGAATCAATTTTAAATCTCTTCTTGGGACAGCTGTATCCCATTATCACTTGGCTTCTTCAACTTTCCATATATTTTTCATGGTAGATTGGTCTCCTCTCTCTCTTTCTCTGGTAACAGGCATGCATCCTCATGTTTTACTGTACAGGTTTTAACTTCTGCTCTATCTTCTTTCCTAAACGCCTTATTGCTGCTTGACGGATCGCTGCTGACAGTCCAAAGTTATTAAAAAACCCTTCTGTGCACAGAAGGAAAGGAGGAGTTGGGGAACTTGCTCTCACATTGTTTCAATAACTAGAGTTTCTGCATTCCAGATCCATTCCACTTCAAAAAACAGTGACCTCTCTTATTGCTTGCAGTACTTTAATTTTTTCTTAGCATTTTCTTGAGTAGTATCTTAGTCTTCCTGGTATCTCTTTTTAACCTTGTCTTCTCTCAAGATATATGAATCCATAGACACAAGCCATAACACAAATTAATGCCTGTATTTAAAGGTCTGGATGGCACTGTACACTTTTTTATGCCCTTAATGTCTGTAAAGAAAAATAAGTTATTAAAAAAATGTTTGTCCTAACTAGATTACCTACGGGTAACAGGCTGAAAGGGAATTATAACATGCCACTCTGAAACCATCCTTCTAAGGAAAGCAATCTGCATATATTTTGCCGGCACGAGTTTATTTTGGCTTTTTAGGCAATTTCACTTGCTAAGGAGGTACTTTATAATTAGTCCAATTACAGAGGATAAACTGTACGATTCATCTGATTACATCATCTACTGGGAATATTTTATAAGTCATTTTCATTTACGCTAGTGGCAGGTGATTCTAACAGTCGATAAACCATCACTAAGTGCCATTTAATTAAAATAAGTCTCCTTATAAATGTATTTCTTGCTCTTCCTTGGGCTGCATGCAGGACCATTAAGAAACTCAAGCTAGTGCAGAATGCGTATAACCCCAATAACTGACAGCTGCAGTGAGTTTCCAGCTAAAGTTCAAGGTGCTGGTTTTAATTCATAAAAGCCTACATGGTTTCAAACATAGCTATGGGAGGGACTCCCTTTCTTTCCCATGCTATGCAGCCACGTTTGAGATCAACAGAGGTGTTTGATCCGAAACTCCCACGATGCAAAAAAGAAACTGGTGACAGAGTCTTTTCTGTGAGAGTCTGTAACCACGGAGTCTTTTCCTTCTTTGGTCTGGCAGAGCCTGGATTGGTGCCTTCAAGCATATTGCAAAGCCTTTCTCTCACATGCACTAAGGGTTGGGAGATCAGAGATGGAAGTGCTCAAGATAAATGATGATTATTAGTGACTTTCCTGTACTACACATTTTTCAAAAGACTAATCACTTGCAGAGGTGTAGGAATATCTGAATAAAATTACCAAGGGGGGGGGGAGTGATCCACGGGGAAACGATCTCTCTACCTGTTACTTTAAATATTCCTTCTTGGTGATCTTTTAGAATATACTTAAAGCAGGGGGGAAAATTAAAACTAGGTCTTCTAAAAATAGCATTCATTCTCTTTTCAAGTTATTATTCACATGTTTCTGCATAGGAAGAAGAATTAGATGGAGATGTAAGTTAAAAGTTCACTCCAGTCACCCATTATTTGATAGCTTTCATTATTCCTTTCTGAGCAAAGAGAAGTTTTGATCTTTTGAAGTTCTTTATATTTGCTATTTTGGATTAGCGTGTTACCTAGCAAATAGAGATAGCACAATATTTAATTGGGCTCTTAATATCTGTGAAGAGTTTAAATCACCCAGTTGAAATGGAACCAAAATGGACAGAGGTGAGATATGACTAGAATACTGAATTTCTCATTTTAAATGAAAATTTACCTTCACCTGTACTGTTCTCACTTTCATGGTTTCCTTTTATAATTTATTTTTTATATTTAAAAAAGCCATCAGAAATAATGAATCGTAAAACAAGTTAGAAAAACATGATAAGAAAATGAAATTCGTCAGCCTTTCAAGGTTTTTGCTTTAATATTAACATTATTTTGAATCTTTGTCCTACAATTGGGACCTGGTGGCTTGTTTTCAGATACCACCGTGATGGGCAGAGTATTGAGAATTCAATAGGAATGGCAGGGTACTCTCAGAATTAGGCTCTAAGGCTGCACTCCACAGCTCCTTTCATGGCATACCATACTCATACCTTCATCAACCCAGAGTCATTTGCTTAAATAGGAGTCTTTCATGTTACACATGGCTAGCTATGGAGAAGACCGACTCATCACTCCACGCTCAAGTGATTTAGATGGTTTCAGGTTCTTAATTCTTCTCCTAGGACAGTGATTTTGCAGCCTCAAGACAATACAAAAATTCATTATTTCAGAATGTGTGGTCTATCATTATGCACCAGATACCTAGTCCAGAAAGGGCAAGAATTTCTCTCTCTTCCAAACAGGCCACTGGGCACCAGTGCGCCCAGCCTCTTTCTTACAAAAAAGGGTGTGTCTCAGTTGCAGTGCTGGCTTCAATGTTAAGCACCACATTTGTAAACATTAGAAAGTGTCCAGAGCAAAGTAATGAAAATGAGAAAACATTTTAGAAAATGTGTATGTTCAAATCTAATGAAGAAAGGACCTAAAAGAGGCAATAATATCTACAAACATATAGAGAAGTGTTATCAAGTCGACAGGAACCAATTACTGCACAAAACAAGTTATGGCCTTAAACTGCAGTAAGGAAAATTTAAGTGAAACATCAGGGAAAACTTTAGAACTAATAACACTTACATGATGGAACATGCAGCAAATACAAAGCTGTTGAATCACCATAATTAGAAACAACAAGAACTCCATCCAGGATGATTTAGGAGTAACACAGGTACTTTGCCACTGTGCTGAAGAATGAACTTGCGCGACTCACCAGAAGTTCCTTCCAACTCAAGTGATTCTCTGTGAAAACCCATCTAAGCTGTAGGCTTCTGAACAGGGACATCATAATGACTAGAGCTGAGCAAATAATTGATTTAAAAGTTTGGGGGCCACATTGAAAAAAAATCCAAAAGAAGATTTGGTTCAAACTAAAACTGAATTATTTTGGTTTGTCTCGCCAAGAAAAGAAATGTTTTGGGTACAATGAGACATTTTGTTCGACTCGACATGAAATAAAAAACCAAAATTAGCTTCAAGTCATTTTGAGGTGTTTTTCACTTTTTTAAAAAAAAATAGCTAAATTTCTAGTCAAAACCTATCAAAACACGAAGTTTAAACATTTCATTTAAAAATTTAACTGTTTTGACGTTTTGATTTTTTTTCTTTGTGGGAAGGAATGAAACTATTCACTAAATTCAACCAAAAGTGGAGAATAGTTTCAGTGCCCTGAAAAATGTGTTTTCTGGAGAATCTATTCACCAGAAACCCTCCCCTCAACTCTAATGCTGACATGACAAAGATGGAGACTTTTACCATATAAAACATAAAAAGAATATGTTAAATGTGTGTCTGGCAAATAGTATTTATTTTTTATAACCTGATGGAAAGTGAACTCCTCTCCCCATGCTCACCCTCGGAGTCTCTCTGACTATAACGGAATGACTTAAATGACTGGCATAAGCAGGATTTGCCCAATATTCTAGATCTATAAATACCATTTCTCGTCAAGGATCAACATTTTTTAAAATAAATGTTATGTTCTAAACCAGATTGTTCTGTTTTCACACAGGGGAGAAAAATTGTTCTTGCCCAAAACATGAAACACTGACAAATCAAAAGGTTTTACAGAGGGAAGGCCAGATCCTTAGCTGATGTAAACCAGTGAAGTTCCACTCCACTGTGGAGCTATGCCAATTGACAACAACTGAGGATCTGTCTTAGAGTATTATATGAAATGTAATTACATGTCTCATTCATATAAGGTTACTGGTTTTCAACTACCGATTACATTAAATCCTCCTTGCAGCTTCTATAAAACACCCAAAATATTTGGGCGCCAAAGACAGTTTTATCAAGACAGCTTGTTTTGAAACAACCCCTGCAGACTGTAAAATTTGCAAAGATTATATTTTTATTTTACACAGATACATGCTTTTCTGATGAATAGAAACCTTAAAAACTAACACATGCAAGTCAAGATCAACTACAAATATGGCTTAGCTTTTGCTTTTTTTTTTAAAATTATTGTCACACAAATAGATTAGAATTTTATATATTGCTTATTTAGGTTTCAGTTTAAAAATTGTACAGTTATAGACTATTTCCTTTCCCAATGAGTTACTCCATACAGTAGTACAGCAACATCTGCCTTCACTAAGACTCTGCAATAAGGACTGTACACTGGTAATTGAAGCGACATTAGAACTGGTTATAAACTAATTCTCTTTCAAAAACACATCTTGCCATCACACCAAAAACTGAGATAAGCAAGAATCAGCTTTATAAAGAAGGAAATGATGTGGACTATTTAGGTCTCCTGAACTGATCTATGCTCTACAGCGAGAAAATTTATTCACTAAAATTTTGCTTGAAAGAACTGCAACTTCAAGACTTTCCTCAGCCTTTCCATTCAATCACAATGTTGTATAAATAAAATACAGTTCAGGTTTCATAGTGAACTTAATTGCCTAGTCAACTAATCCTTACAAGTTATTAATTATGCCACTGGTTCTCAACCAGTTCTGTCCTGGGATTCCCTATATCATACTGGTCCACACCCAGAACCCCCTCCTCCTATTTAACTGGGATCAAGCCAGGACACCCCACTAATTTAGCAATCAGGGAAGAGAAAAGAAGAGTAGTTATAACCACTGAGTCCTGTTTACAGCCCTCTTCCTCTTAGACAATTACCTCTTTGGATGCTAGGCAACTGACTTGCCAGGTCAGGATTTTGACTGTACATGTGAATGCTATAATTTTATTCAGGATTTTGAAGTTAAAAAAGGTTTTAAGAGACTTGGATAGCCAGGTTGGCAAGAAGACACTAATTACTCTAGTACAATATGCACTTGTTTTAATGAGCTAGGCCATCTCACCTACAGCAGCACAAAACAGAAAAAAAAACCCAGAATACACTATAACTGTTCAGTTTAACAAAATGGCATATTAGGTTTAGCATGTCAGATTGAATAGTCCACTAGAATTGCAACCTATGGTTTTGTTCCAGAGAGAGCTATCATTAATTTACAGGAACCTAAGACATAACCAAGTAAACTCCACAGCAATTTATTCCCAAGTCTATTCCATTTTCACACCATGAAAATTATATGAACTTATTTATTTAGAAATATATTTTAAGAAACACATTTTATTAACAGCATGGGAAGAGATTCCTGTGGAGAGCCAATTAGCCTTTATTTTCCTTAAGTGGTAAAAAGTCAACATAGAATTGGTCCTGTGAGCTGTGCTACTGAATCATTGTATAAATGTGAACATTTGTTAGGATCCTTTTTGGGAGACGGTCTGGCAACTGTTAGGAGGGAACTGTGAGATCTGGGGTGTCCCTAATAACACTTTGATGGTTGTATCCATTGGTCTCTTGTCTTCTTCCAAAGTAATATTTTCAGTCAGGTAATATTTCAGGAAGGTAAGTAGATACATACACAGGATACCCAGATTTGGGAGTCACGGTGGAAAATCAGCTGAACATGTGATCCCAGTGTGGTGTGGTGATCAAAAGAGCTAATGCAAACCTTGGATGCATAAGCAGAGGAATCTTCAGTAGGAGTAGAGAGGTTATTTTACCTCAGTATATGGCACTGGCATGACCACTACTGGAATACTGTGTGCAGTTCTGGTGGCCACAATTCAAGAGCAAATAGTTGCCAAATTGGAGAGGGTTCAGAAAAGACTCATAAAAATGATAAATGATTAGAAAACCTGCCTTGCAATGATAAACTAAATAGATTGAGCTGTTGGAGTCCAACAAAGAGAAGGCTAGGGAGTGACTTGATTACAGCTTATAAATATCTACCTGGGGAGCAAGTATTTAATAATGGGCTCTTCAGTCTAGCAGAGAAAGGTATAACATGATTCAATGGCTGGAAGTTGAAGCTAGACAAATACAGACTGGAAATACGATGTAAATTTTTAATGGCGAGACTAATTAACCATTGGAACAATTTAACAAGGGTCATAGTGGATTTTCCATCATTTTAAAATAAAAAAGAGATTTGTTTACCTAAGAGATCTGCTCTAGGAATTATTTTGAGGAAGTTCCATAGCGAGTGTAATACAGGAGGTCAGACCAGATAATCACAATTGGTCCCTTCTGTCTTAGAATCTATGAAGACACACTCATGCCTACACTTACTTACTTTCAAGTGGTATAGCAAGAACCACAGCATCAATGAACACAGAGCAGACTTAGTTTTAAAAGCAACGAGAATTGCTGCATCTCTACTACACAGGATTCATCCTGTGACTGGGAAATATTCTCAATGTGCATGGAAGCAACCTGGAGGTTCAGAATACATAATCTTCTTTATTTAACAAGAAACAGATTTTAAGACGTGTAAGGAAAAATAGTAGGGTTTACAAACCCTTTTTAAATTCAGGCAGTAAGTTTTGATGCAGAGGAAAAGCTCAAGAGGTTCTATGTAACAGTGTCATGGAGTAGGTATGATTAATACTGAACAATATCAACCCCTTTGTAACAAATGCTTCTTATCTTCTACCTTACTAATAGATGTAATGGAATAAAAGAGATTCCACACTTCTAATCTTTCATTGTTCAGCCAAGAAGTTGACGATTGAATTGTAAAAGTTGCAAGAATTCCTTCCATAACTGTGTGTGTCTGTAGTTCTCCAGCAAAAGATGGGTAGCCGGAATCATCTTCTTCCAAGTGAAGAACACTCAAATCTGCACCAGGACCAAAAAAAAAAAAATCACACTTTCCTTTAAGGTTCACCCAGCAAGATAAAGTACTTCAGCAATTCCCTTGGATTCCTTCGAGTGTTTCACTTTGGCTTTCCTACTCCTCAGCCAGTATATCTCAGTACCTTAAAACTTCATTGGCATGAAAGATCATAATATGAAATATAGCAAGTGCAAATATCAGGTCTTTTACGTGTAGGAATGTAGGCCTCACATAAGTAATTGAACATGGGAGAAGCCTCATTTCTCGGAAGGCAGGAATAGGGAGGTAAACTGATTAGCAGGCTGAAAACAGAGTATCTGTGCTAACTAGGATAAGGACATAGATCAGCAGGCTGGAAACAGAATGTCTGTACTAGGTAAGATAAAGGGGAACAATCAAGGAACCATTTACAATGGACAAGATAAGTCTGGAACATAAGATGAGGTAGAGAGTAAATTGCACGTGGACAGAGAATGCTGTACCGGAACTGGCTCCTACAAAGTGACCAAGCCAATCCCAAAATGTGAGATGTAACGTACAGTAAATGCAATGTAATGTGAAAATGTATACAAAGGAAAAGATTTGGGGTGTAACTTTGGATGTGTGCTATGCCCTAAACCCATCCCCTACTGCTGAGTCTGATCAGCTCAGTGTAGCTTTGCTGTATGCCAAATAAAGAAAACTGAGTGACAAGACTGGAGTCCCAATGAATTCTTGGGGAACTGAGTGGAAGGGGCCCTGGGGGAACCCCAACACTATGCATGCCAGTAACAGAACTGTGACTCAGTGAATTAGCATCATAAAATTACAAGGTACAGATCTTGATGCACTCATTGTTGATGAAAAACAGTGCTCCTCAGACACCATACCACTTTCTCCGATGTCTGAACCCACTGATACATTTATAGATGTTCCTATAACTTCTGAATAACAACAGAGCTGAAGAATACATGTGTGTGTGAATGGGGGGAAAGGAGGAAGAGCTTGATGAGGTTGTTTTAAACAAACACTGAAAAAATGAATGTAAGCATTTCTTTTGCTCTTTACACTGAGAATTTGAACTTAACCAGAGGATAAAAACACAGCAAAAACATACCTCGCCTGTATTTATGAAGGCTTTCCACATGCCAAGATTTTCACACCACCAGTCTGTTCTTGCAATGTGTAACCGAAGGTCACTGTGTTCTCTTTCCATCAGAGTAATTTCATCTTTCAATTTGGAAACAATCTGGCAAGGAAAATATAGAAGTTACAACTGGTAGGAAACTGCCTATGATAACATAGCCACTGTTTCTTTGGTGATAATATTCAGGAAATGGAAAGGGAGCAGGGGAGGGGAGAGAAAAAGAAATAATCCCATAAAAGAAGTCATTACAAAAAATCCCAAATCTGTACAATCTATGCAGTCTAATATGGATTGGTAGAATATATTGTATTAGTAAAAAGTCAACTTGCAGTGCTCAAAACAAAATAGAAATAGGCCCAGTAATACATGCCAAATATTACCATTTGCCAGGCTAGAGGGGGCATTCAGTACAGACATATTTTTAAAGGAAGACTTTCAAGTAAAAAGTTACATAATCATTGCAGTACTCTGTTGACAAGTTTATCTCTTAGGAAATAATTAACATGACTGACCAAACAGTGAATAGTTTTCATTCCTTGTGTCTTAATTATGCAACTAAGCATTTCAAGGCGTTACAATGTAATAGACCCAAAAAACCCAAATAGCATTAATTATTTTGGAAAATATACATTTAAAAGACTTTCTTGCTTGGACATAACTCTCAAATGAATCGTCTTCTAAAAGAAAGAAAGCTGTATCTTACAACAGCAAAAAGATTTGCATATTACCGTTACAGAACATGATTGTAAGAAAATTTGGGAATATTTGTGTGTAAAAATGTGTGATTAGAAATAATTAAGAAAACAAGTTGACGCTTTCTCTTCTATGAAATACCACATAAACTTGGCTTTATTTGAAGTCCTCCTTGACCAACTTGTACCAGGAAAGATCCAACTTGGTGGTCACATTTATACATGTACAACAATTCTGCCTCTATATATTGAATATTTGGTCTCTTATAAGGTGAAGGATCATTTAAAATTACAGGTATATAACTCTCTCTTCAAACAGCTATCTTCCTTTTGGGACAGTATCCATCTTTTCCAGTACTACCTGCATACAGATCTCTTTGCAATAACTTTATCCAACTAAGAATAGAACAGTGAAATCATGGAAAAACTAAGATAACAGATGAATAAATCCACAGACATTGGTATAGTGCAACTATGGGTACAGTTTTTGACCTTACAAAATAAACGCTAAGACTCTAAACCGCTACTGACTCCATTTGATTGAACACGTTTCAAAACGCGTAACAATGCAGAAAGACAATGAATATATCTGTTCGCATTTCTCACTGTCATTCGGGAAAAAAAGTGAGCCAATACATGTGTATGTAAATAAATCATAGTTTCTCAACATAAAGACAAGATAACAAGTGATTTATTCATATGTGAATATAACACGTCATAATGGATTGGCTATATAGATTGCTTCTGATACCAGATGCAAAAATGGTAAAAACTATAATGTTACTGAAATCATTAACAGGTTAAAATAGGAATAAAAAACTGTATATAAATGTTCTCTCAAATAGCTACAAAGTACTCAAAATTGTAATGCTAAGCACCTGCGTTCATGTGTGTATATGTTTATATGCATAAAATTTTTCATTATGATTTACAATTGTTTTGATTACTCTTCTTTTTCTTATATTTAGGGTTATATAGTAAACATGTTATAGAAATAAATTTGTTATTCCATTCAAATGCTATACCACTGTAAAGCGTATAACATTTTACATGAAAATTTATCATTCTATATTCTTGACGACACTTAAGCAAAATAAAAGGAAATGTTTCTAAAACTGGTATTTCTAAAGTAACAAGGTTTCCTTACATGTGTCACTAATACGATCTCATATTATTAAAATTGAAAAGTCTTTTAAATGAATTTGCCTTTAATCACTTATATTGTTTGTTCACATTTTGCATTTCTTATAGCTTACTGAATGAAAACGGGGAGGGGGGGTGGGCTTCAGTTTTACTTTCTGTATCTCATAAACTAGCCCTAAACTTCAATGTTTGGGAGTCAAATAACCTGCGAGAATAAATCCAAACAAAAACAAATGTCAAGTGGAATTTATGAATGAGTGTTTAACTCAACAAACATTTTTGTGATATTTCATTCTGTAAAACCCTATTGGGAGCATCTTTAACTTGAAGTGTTTTTTCTTCTTCTCTGAAATCCTCCTTACTCTTGCTGGCTCACTGAAGAGATCATGGAGGATTTGAAGGAGCATTTTAGGTTTAGTTTCAATTTTTGCTAAATGCCCAGCTGCAACCTGGTGAACGGGTTATTCAGCAAACAAACTTCACTTTCATTTTAAGTTTGCAGTTCACCTTTAAACTTTCATCTTTTCACAGTGTGGAAACAGCCACCTGTGAAGAGGACAGAAAAAACATCAGATTCTTGATTGAGTGAGCTGCAGGGCTCTGCTGGGTAACTAAAACTTCACATTAATCCAAAGAGGTAGTAATACTTTTCAGGATTAGGGCATAAGACAAAGCCCAGTGAAATCAATGGAAAAACTCCTATTGATTGTAATGGTCTTTGTGTCACACCATTTTTAGATACTACTGATCAATCCTGGCACATCTGTGCTTATATAATTCCCTTTATTTTGCTAAATATATAGTCCTGCTTTCAAGGTCAGATAGTGTTTCAGTTCTAAATAAACCAGTAGGTTTGTCCTGGCTTTGGAAAAAACTAAAAAGAACAACATTCAACCACTTCTGCCCATCCCCTCCAGAAGGTGGAAGGTAAGAACAGTGATGTATCCCCATCTACCACACTTCCTCTCCTAAAAAAGCATACCCCAGTCACACTGCCACTCACATCAACCTCTCCTACAAACTAGTCAGATCATCCTCCCCATCATGTGTTTTCTTCAGATGAACAGTCCAGGAGAAGAAACAAAATGGGAAGAGGGAGAGAATCCAGTTTTTTAAGGGGTGGGGATGAAGGGAAGTTCAGCAAAGTTGGAATAAGGGGAAAAAAGGACACTGGGGAAAAAAGCACTAAAATATATATTAAAAAGTAGAGCATAGAAGGAAAATATGATTTTATCTTACAGAACATACACTTTATACAGTCTATGACATAATGCTGGTTTGCTAATTCACATTTAAAATATTTGTACATTTTCTCTCTCTCTAAAGAAGCTGGCAGGCAAGAAAAATCCTGCTAATTTATGGTCAGCCAGAAAGTGGCAGCAAATAAGAAGTGATTACCTATATTATATCTCAATTATATGCACCCATATGCACATACCAATTTAGAATTCCAGTCAGACTACGAAACGTACAGAATACATCAGATTTCAATCACCAATGATATTTGAGAACCTGTTTTACACATTAGCTACTGAGAGACTGGAATTAGGTTTTCCGCATTTTATATAAAACAGACTTGTCTTACATTTACTTATGCAACATACACTATAACCTATACGTACTGTACATACATGAGAAAAGTTATATGGACAAAGACAAGTGTCAAGCAGAAATATTACTTACTCTACAATTATTTTGGTTCTTCAAGGTGTGGTAGTCAGTGTGATTCCCACTGTAAGGGAGCATGCATGTTATATGCATGAGATTGGAGTCTTTTGAATAGCAGTGTTCATCAGGGCTGCACATTCACCCAGGGCCTCCTTCGGGGCTCCCACGTGAGGGCGAAAGGTTAAGTGGCCGTGAACCTTCCACAGCTCCCTCACAATTCAAAGCCCATTGTAGCTGAGGTCTCCAAAAAGCAGAATGGAGGGAGGGTCATGGCATCTACATTGACTACAAAGTCTCAAAGACCCAGTTCCTGTAGGACAGGTAACCACACTTTGTTCTTCAAGTATGTGTCAGTGTGGATCCCAGGTTCCTGTCAAACCTGCCACCTCTGGAAAGGGGTGGGGTGTGTGGGGGTATGTGACAAAAGAGGACGACAGCTGTCTCCTGGAGTACCCTGTTTCATGAAGGGTACTCTGCTTATGCAGTCTAAGAATAAGAGGGCTCTCTCTCAATCTCTTGGGGCTGATTATTAGTGTGGTTTATCACAGGTGGCTGGGTATAGATCCCTAGTGATCACAACATGGCCCTTGAATTGTTAAGGGAGTGGAGTGCTTCATCTGTTTGGCTGCTGAAGAGGTCCATCCCCTAGTAGGACATGTTCTCTACAGTGCTGTCTCTCTTTAGGAATGCTGGATTTGTGAAACCAAAATGTCCATCTCACGGTGACAGCCAAGGCTGTCAACCTGGCACGTGTTCAATGATCCATGGCTCCTAGAAAGGTAGCTTTTCATGATCTCTCAGTTCCTCCCTATCATCTTGTGAGAGTTTTGATAGGAAGGGGACCACTCTCTCCCAGGTGAGAAAATTATATTTCACAAACAAGGCCTGGTAGTTTACAACGTAGAGTTAGATGGGGGACTGTGACTGAAGAGTTCCAATTTCTTAGTGTCCACTTTCAGGGTGCCCTTTGCAGTCCTGTTTTTTTCCTGTACTTCCAACTCCACCAAGGACCATGGATTAGGATGGACAAAGAAATGTCTAAAGCCCTTTTGGGAGACCTCTTTAAATCCTCTTAGATGAAGGAGGAAGTGTGTCTGGACTCTTCCAAAGTCACTTCACCATCCCAGGTGTACCCCCTGGTTGATGGGGAGGGCAATCTTGGCTGGGCTTGAGGAGCTCAGGTCAAAGATCTTATGGGACTTCTCCTGGATTACTAAGGTTTCAACATCCACAGTTTCAGTGAACTGGGCCAGCAAGTCCTGCAGAACCATGGCAAGTGGGGCCATGGTGGCATGTTGCATGGGTACTGCCCAGGTTGAGGATGACCCACCCACTGCCACCTGTGTTTTGCTTATGTCAGAGCCCTAAACTGAGAGCCTCTACTGCCTTCTGTGTGATCCCATCCTGAATAAAGGGGAGACACATCCCAGCTTTGTCTCTGCTCTGTGAAAATGAATAGGATGGCTAAGGTGATAATATCTCCTTGGATGGTGACACCACCGGGTAATGTAATCAGGACAAACCAGTGCCAGCCATGGTCTTGGTGTGGAGGATGTCTTGCGTGGAAATGGATTCTGCCTCCAAAACGTACCTTGGCACCAGGACTGGCTAAGTCCCTAGTGCCAGCTTCTATGCCAGTGGCAAGGTCAGAATTGCGCTGCTCCTCTTCTCCAGCTCTTTCTCTACACCGCAGTCAAACTCAACTCTCCAGCCCATGAAGCAGGGAAGGGGTTGGAGGACTTGTCTCTGAGGGACTGGTGTTTATGTCCCTCCATTCAAGACAGCCCAGAACGATGCTCAGAGCTATGATCCTACCTATGCTCCATGTTGGCCTGCCTTTTGGTGACGGTCCTTGGCACTGGGTCTCCGGGTGTTGGAACTGACACTTGGGCTACTGGTGTTGAGGCTGCAATACTGGGGCTGCTGGCACCTGGGCTGCCAGTGGCTTCTGAACCTTTCTGGCTTTTTCTCACTGCTGGATCCCTGCATGACGTGTCTGCTGGAGGAGGCACAAGGATGGCGTTTTCTGCTCCGGTTTGGTGTTGCCGTTTCCTCCCGTTCAGAAGTGATTCTCACAGATTCTATCTGGACTTACAGGTCTTGCAGAAAAGGGAATGGCAAATTTCACATCTGTCTGAAACGTGGCGCTCTCCAAGGCAAAACAGGCAGCAGTGGGGGGTCACCTGAAAGTGGGATTAGTCCCTCACAACGTAAGAACGATTTAAATCATCCGGGTTTCGAGTCTGCCATTAGGTGTAGAGGTTGGCCAAAGTGACTGACCTTTCTGTATAGGGCTGCTGTTCTTTCTGAGTCCAATTAGCTCAAACTTAATGAGAAGAATGAAGCACTAAAGAGAGCGGTGAGTCAGACACCACTGAGTTGTGTTTCACCACCACAGGCAGCAAGAGGGAATTGAGGGAGTGTCACGACCTCTCCTCCTTTTATGTTCACAAGAAGCATGAAGAGACACAGGGCATATGCACTGCCCTAATGGACACTGCTATTCAGAAGACTCCAATCTCATGTACATGAGGCACATGCACAACTACAACTGACTCCACAAAGACACATAATCAAAGAAGAGGTTGAGATATTCCTGCATGGCAGTGCATTTTGTTCTTAAAAGGACATTGCCAAACTATTGCTTAGCATTATATTTTTGTGTGATCTCTCCTGTTTTTAATATGCTACCTAGACAACTGAAATTAAAGATGTCTCTCTACGGACTGCTATTTTCTATTTGTAATCATTAATCCTTTCCTCCTGTTTCTGATGGATCTGAAATTAACAGCTTTCTTCTGTGTTCACATCATTGAGGCTATAAGCACTTGTTGCGGGATTAGCATAACAGTTCATTGGTGCTACTAACTTGTGATGAGTTCACACATTGTTTCTGTATAGAGTCCACAAAAAGAGCTGTGATTTGCAGAGAAAGAAAATGAACAACCGAGTGGTAGATTTAGAATTTTAAAAGGTAAGTTAAAATTTAAAAGGTAATTTAAAATCTACAGGTTAGTTTTCTATTGGACTACAAACATTTTAAAGGTCAGTAAAATACACTCAATAATTAAAAGATTAAATTACTTATCTAATATTTTTTAAAACATTCTTCCTTTCTGATCCTTAGATTCAGTTCAACATTTTAAGTGTTGAAAGAAATGAGGAATCCATCTTTCAAATTAATTGTATTTAATCCAAATTAATAGAGTTGAGGAAAGAATTGTGTTACTATTTCAACCACCTTCCTTTTGCTGTTAATTAAATATAGTAGTGGCCTGTTTTTCAGAGAAACTGAGAAACTGCAGCTCTCATTGATTTCAGTGACAATTGTGTATGCTCAGCATCTTTGAAGAAATAATCAGGCCACTTGACCTTCAACAGAGCATCAGCTTCTGTTACATTATTTCTACTCTCTGGCCACAATTACTGGAACAAAATGCTAAAAAGAAAGAAAATCCTCACTAAAATAAGTCAGTAATGAACCAAAACGAATACCTTGAATTTAAACCCCTTGACATTTTCAGAGAGAAGGGCATTTGGATTTGAAGATCTATATTGGAGCCTTCCCCAGTGTGGAAAAGATGTCATAAGAATAGCCATTCTAACAACAACTGGGTCAAAATTGTGAGAATTTTTCAAGAATAGCTTGACTTCAGAAGACATCCACTGTTTGGGAACAAAATCTCACAAGAACTCAAGATTTTGGCTCTGTCATAGCTGTACTACAACACAATCATTTTAACCTGAACTTTAGCTGGACCCTAATCCAAATCCACCACTCCAGCTCATCTCTAAAAATAATAATTTTATGATAAGTGGTGTAACATATTCTAAAGAGCAAAAAGCTATGGTATGATTTTGGTCTCAATATTGTAATGTCAAAATTTACACTTATCTTAGAATTACTTCAATCTGGCGAAATAATGCCCATAGGATTCTAAATAGCTCCTTGTAAAGAAATTTAGCCATTCTTTTGGATAATATTTTTTTAAATTAGGTAAACTGATCACCACTGCAGGAACTACAAGGAATTGTGCTCTGTAATTGCAGGGCCAGCAGAGGGAGCACAAGTTTACTGATAGATCTGATCTTCAGAGCTGCAGTGCTGCTGGAGCAACAATGAGGAAGAGTATACACAGCAGCCTTGTTGACTGGTGGATGCTATAATAATTCCACTGGGGGAAGCAAAGACAGATGTAGGGAAGAAATCATATTTGCACAGCAGAAGATGGTAAAACTACTGGGAAACATTTTTAGGGTTCTAAGAGGATACTATAATTTAAATGATTCTAGATCCTCATTTAATTTTTGAAATATTTATGACAGTGGCTCTAATGCTCTTTTAGACCGTAAACTCATTAAAGCAGGGACCTCATCTTCATACCTGTCTGGAAAATAGCTGACACTCTTTTGGTATTACACACAAAAATAAGTAAAATAAATTCAGACCAAGAATACTGAAAATGTTACCTTTTTGTCAGGTTTTGGTGAATTACATATCGAATTAAGAGCCTGTCTCTTATATTCAAGTTTGTCATTTAGCTGGCGAAGTTTATTTACAGCATAACTGGCCTGTTCATTTATTCTTCCACTACATTCATCAATAACTTCTTCACAACCTTGGCTCTAGAAATAAAAATGTTGGTTAGTAAGCAGTCCATGTTACTGATGCAAAATAAAGTAAATCTGTTATCTATTTGCTACACATGCTTCATTATTTGCACTTTATACATATGTACAATTGAAACAATCTCAATTTAGGCAAATCCAGTAGCAAAAGGGCATGTGATGTAAAAGTTATGATAGATTCTAGTTCCAGACTTCCAGATCTGTTACGTAATGTAGCAGTAAGAAGCCAACAAAGAACTTATTCTCAGTTACACTGAGACTGCTCTGGCAGTTTAACAAGGCTTTAAACTGGGGCCTTACTGTAAGTGAGAGTAAGACTCAACATTTGTACTATAAAAGCAGAATACAAGTTGGTGGTCATAATTAGTATTCAAAGCCACGCTGAGTAAATACTGCAGCTCTAAGTCTTGAAGACTGTAGAACTAAATTGCTGCAATTTTTAGAGACACGTCAATTTTCAAACACTCTGAACCAAATCAAACCTTTTTCACTTCATCTATTTTTATGACTGGATTTTACTTCTGTTTTACAAGTTAATTATTTTATCTTAAAAGTTTATTAAGACCAAACCCTGAATACATACAAATAACCTTGAATTTATGGTTCATTTTTTCCTAGCTATTTTAATGAATTAGTACATGGGTAGTAGATTCTGGGCCAAGCAGCATGGATAGCACAGAACTCCAGACCTGTTCTGCTCATACACCCTTCAATCTCACACATACAACCTTCCCTGGCTTGATTGATGTGGTGTTCCCACCTTGAAAAATGGGCTTGAGATCCAAAAGAGACAAGCCACCTCGCCAGCTGTTAACATCCTCCCTTCAGTTTTTAAAGGGGTTATACAACTTTGTCTGGGTCCCACATATTTTATTTCACACATGGCCAGCTCTGATGAACCTAACTTCATGAGCAATGCAGATCATCTCTTTATGGAAAATAGAAATGGAAAATAACCTTTGAATTCAATAAAGAATTATGTCCCCAGAAAGTATGGATAAAAACAAAAATCAAGTAACACTATAGAAAGCATCTCATTCCCTATTAAATTCAATAGATTTTTAGAGAGATTTCTACAGAACACCATTGTTTTCATCCTTCAGTTCTACAGGACTTTTCTATCTTAGAAGAATGAGAAAGGATAAAATCGTCAGAATCATTAATTGACCATCGATCCTTAATCTGATCCTTAAAATGAGAGACAACTCTTTCTATAGTATGTTCTGTTCTGTATGCTTAGGTGGATAGAGGTTCTGGGCTGAGACTTGGTTTCTATCCCCAGCATTGCCACTCTTCTGCTGTGAAGTTGGGCAAATAACTTCACCTCTCTGTGCCTGTTTCCTTCCCATCCTCTTTTCTATCTTGTCCATGTAGATTGTAAATTCTTTGAGCCAGAGACTCTCTTATTAAGTATTTGCATAGCACTTAAAGCGAGGCCTGGTTGAAAACTCTAGGCGCTACAATAATACCAATAATAAATACTAGTAAAAGAGAACATTATTCCTGAGCCCCTTGAACATTATCATAAAATAATGACAGTATAAAGTACAGAAAGGACAGGAAAAAGAATGGAAGAGGCCTGAGTATGTAAGCAAGTGAAAAAATTTCAGCACTGAAAAATAAACACAACTGGGACATCAATTTTGACTTGGTAACCAGAACTTTCAGGCATTGTGTTTAATTAAAAACCAACAGCTGTACTCTTAGGGAAACGTTGAATAATTCCTTCCATGTTGTCAGCATTTTTGTTTACCTACCATATGAGACATTTTTTAGACAGAAAATATTGTTAGATTACATCTATCATAATATATTAAAATGATTACTATTAATAAATGAGAAAAAATTACAGTATAATCAAACCTGTGACCATAATTAATTTCTGATAACATATGATCATGTACAAAAAAACAATGTTAACTTCAAATGCTAAAATCAGTTCTGTTTTTATTAGCTTATCAGTAATCCAGAAACTGGACTTCTGATTTATTTTAGCAGTATGATTCAACCATGGAAACATAAAGCAATTTTTGTCAAAGAGTAAACCAGACATCTCTTAAATTCTTGGTTTAGTCTGTTTAAAGAATTCTTCTTAAAGGGAGAGAAACGGTAATTCATTAGTGACTTAGAGAGAAACAATCTCCACATAAATTCAAAATAATCTGTTGATTGTTTAGAGAGCCTTCATTTGTTTGCAAACTACAACAGCACTGTATGGTCCTTTGAAAATGTACTCTTACTGGTCGCTGCATTACTTCAGCCATCTTTGCTGGAATGTTGCCAGTAGCTTCTATGGAATGGTCTTATTACCAATACTTTGTCTGTCTGACAGGAAATATTAATATATAGGCATCAACTCCTTCACTAACTTGTCAAATCCAACAATCCTTACTCAGGAAAAGCTCCCATCAGCCTCACATGTCTTAGTATGGTCTGCAAGATTCAGTCCTTTATGAGTTTTAAAATAAAACAAAAACAGATGCATCCTGGTGAGGGAATCATAAATGAAGCCCTCACCCATGCACCGATGCCAATGACGGAAACCTGTCTGAGTGCGCCAAAAGTCAGGAATACTATATTGTGGGTAAATTTATGGCTACTCCAGCACAGGTGCACAGCAAGAAGCCCTTGGAAAGGGAACAACAAGATGACTGCAGATGGGAAGTGCAGGAAGTGTTGGAGACTCCGGGGGGGCATGTCTGGTTGTGACAAAAGCAGGGGCATTGCCCCACTCCTCCCTATGTGCTGGCACTAGTGCAGAAGAGTGGCAATTGTGGGAAGGAAGAAGAGGAGTGCCCACTCTATCTGTTGTACAGCTGTAACAAGCTTCACTGTCCAGCAAGCTCCCTCTGTCAGCACCTCTGCACACAAGGATTAGTTGGATGGTGCACCTCTGGCCCACCCCCTCACAGTACAGCTCTGCCTCTGAAGATAGGTAACAAAACCTTTCAGCCTGATTTTTCAGAAGTGCCAACTACCCATGGCTCCCACAACTTGATGGGAACTGTGGGTGCTGAGCTCTGCTGGGTGGTTGCTGTGGTTGTAATCAAGCCATAAGTTTCTACTAACTAAAACGAACCCTCCAGAAAAATAACAATGAGCGAGGAAATTGATTTCTCAGTTGCATCTTTTGTTATATATGAAACTGAAGGATCATTAACCAACAGCATTATTTCTCTCCATATCTGCAAGCCTGTGGAACCTTCTGCAGACAAGATTCATTTCTTCTTATGCTCAGTTCAAAGCCCCTTGAGGCTCACCCATAGCATTGTTCATCAGACAGAAATGCTCTAATTGTACACTCTTCATTAGCAATTTGTGATAAACAAGTTTAAAAAAAATCTTTGTCCACACTGCATAGTTATTGATAGACTGGTCTTTGCAGTCTTCATTCCAAGTGCAGCCTTCAAAATCTTTACATATTCACTCAAGGATTTAAAGGAACGATAATTAATGCTGAAGAATTAGATTCTGATGGCTGTAAGAGAGTCCAAGATAAACGTTATCTGACCAAAAAGAGCTATTCGTGAAGTGTATCTGTTTCTTTAGGGAAGTTGCTATCTGTGTCAGGACCTAGATAAAATACGTAAGGAAATCAAAATCACACAACTTTTTTTTTAAAATAGTTTGACACTTCTGGGCAATAAGTCAGTGTTTTCTGTAAGACCTATTGATTGCAAGGCTCAGAAGGACAAATCTTTGTGATGCCTTTCATCTCACTGTGAACTGGAACATATGTATCTGAGTAAAAGAAAGAAGAAAACATTTGTACAGCAGAATCCACGAATCCCTTTTCAAGAAAAAAGCCATTTAACAGAAGAGCAAACATTAAAAGAGGGAACATGCATGCTATAAACCTGTGTGTTTGAAATATTTCCTTAGTTTTGAGAGGTGATCAAGGTGATCTGTGGAGAGCAAGGAATGGATAGAATCCAAACCTTCATTTGAAGGCCTTTCAATCATATTTAACTGCTAACTCTGAAAGCCTTAGATTCTGAGTTATTGCTGCCTAGTGTTTAGGATTGCAAAGTGTCAGCACATCTGGGGACTAGCTTCAATTCTGCCTCTCATACTGTGATCTTTGGCAAATTCTTTAACTTCTCTATGTCTCAGTTTATCCAGTTGTAAAGCAAGGATGTTAGTCCTGATCTGTCTTGCAGGAGTGTGGTTTCAGGCTTTATTCATTAATGCCTATACAGTGCTTTGAGATCCTTGGATAAAAGAGTAGCAAAATAGGTGCCTTTGCTCTAGCTTCTGAAAAGATTTATAGAACTTGCTTGCAAAGACATCTGGCCCTGGAGAGCTGCCATGTGGAAAGTCTTCTCTTAGTATTTTGAACTTAATCTTTAATATCTCCAAGTCAAGTTGTACTTTTTGTTTTTCAGCTTTATCCTCTAATATTGCATAAAAGTTAATTTCTTTGGTAAATTAATAAAAAGCACTAAGATTCTGAATATTCAATAATATTTTCTTTCAATCTAAGACATGGTCTATATAAGTTATTGAGCTTCATTACCCCTCCCTCCCCCTTTATACTGCTTTCATTACATATATTTTGCAGGGTTTTTAGGTTTTATAGATTATAGCTCACTGGGAAGGAAGTTTGCTTATAAAAACTGTACACAATTATTTTCTTCTCTCCTTTTAAATTATTTTAGTTTCATCAATATGTGTGATTAGTACAAACTCCAGACTGAAATAATAATTGTCAACTTAAACTGTAAACATCTGAAAACAAAATAAAATAAATAATTGAAAACTCATCTTCCATTTCCTTTACCAAAAAGGCAAAGGCAAAAGGAAAATATAGAACAAAAAGCTCAGGATCTAAAGAGTTGAATGAGAGATATGCCCACCATTGAATATGAAAAGCTTGGGAATTTGAAAGTTCATACAAACCTGGTAAGTTCTTAATGAATTTAATAAAGTTCAACTAATCAATCATTTTGCTCCATTTGATGTTAAAGAGATCATGCATTAAACATTGTCACACGTTCATCATCATATTGCTGATCACAAAAAGCAAACATCCAACATGTAAACAACTGAAGATATGTAAAAATGAAAGCTAAAAATTAAGAGGCAGGGTTCACCTTTATCATAATTGTATTGCATTTGGATATTGGTTTAAAAATGCCATGCACCCCAGTGATGATTCAAGCATAGACATGTTTGCAGTTACTTCTCTTGGATGAAAAAATACAAATTGTTCTTTGTAACTATGAAGTACAATGACAACTCTGAAATTTCAAGTCTTCTCAGAAAAGATTAGACAGCTTATCAGTAGTTTAGCACAGCTAAGCAAAATCCTCCTTCATCAATAGCAAACACTTTGCATCCTTTGACAACGTTCCTCTTTGCTATATGCATACTATTATATCCCTGAATAAAAACTGTAAAAATGGAGTATGCTCAACTCTGTGGTGTTTGATGGAATAGCTCAGGATGTAACTTACAAAGAGATCTGAGAAAGAAATAAAATAAATACAAAGCTTGAGAATAGAAAAAATTCCTTAGCTTTTTACTCAGACCACCCTCTGGTGACAAAAGCAACAGGAATTGTAGATTTGACTCACCACTTCATCCTTGTCCTCAGAAGACAACTGAACTGCAATTCTCTCTTCTTCCTTTTTGATCAGCCTCTCATATAAATCACTGACAATGAAGGAGGGGTAGTACCTGTCCTTTAGTGTTTCATAAACATCATTCTGAATTTTGTAGAAAACCTCAATGCCTTTATTGCCCACAAGACTTTGCTGTATTTCTTTGTAAAGTGACTTTTCCACAGGGATCTCTCTGCTCTCCACAAAGAAATTCTGATAAATTTCACTCACTAATTGAGGTATTTCAGTCTGGAAAGTTAAGGGGGTAGAGATGAGGGAGAGAAGAGAAAAATAACTGTTTACAAAAAAAAATCCCTCCCCCCCGGTCTCAGAATCCTCATGCATTTCATTTACAGATGGCTGTACTGGCTATATGCTGTGTCTGGATATATGAGTGCACATCTCTATGTCTCATGTTAAGATCAGCCACCAGGCTTATGGCATCCATGCAGAGTAGTCAGTTTTACAAGATATGAAGAGATGGAAGTCTGCATCTAAAATGCAGCTCTAAAATGTGGTCTCTCTCTACCAGCTTTTGTACTGTATATTGAGAGAGAAAGTATAATAGCAACTTTCTGCTCCCCATTCTATATTGAAATTTCAGGAGTGTTGTTTCAGGTTTCTTAGCTTTTAGCTTTAACCGGATGTACATATTCTCTTTGCAGAAAATATTTTGTTTTATAAAATGTGACTGCATTCTAATAATTATTTAGTAAGAGAACACCAAAGCAAATAAGCACACATATTCACCAGGTACACCAAAAGGGCACAGGGATGAAATTTGCACCAAAAAATGAGGGGGGGGGAGGCACAACATATGTGACAATCTCCCTGAAAAGTACATCAAGTGACCCATGTCTATCAGGTAGAGGCAGAATTCCATGGAATATTATAAGCATGAGATGACAGAACCTCTGCAAAAATGATAAACATGTCTCAAGGCCCTCATCAGACATGAAAATACGAAGAGCAATCATCGCTAATAGGTCATGCAGTGATTCATAGCTCTTTTTCTATTCTTGAGTAGGTTTCAAACCAACACTGATTTCTACATATGTATCAATTGATTGTAAGTGTCTGCCAAATAGTTTACATGAATAAATTCATGCCTGTGGTTGTTTGTTAACCGTTCACTTAGACCACATCTTCTGCTGCTCATTATTTGTCATCTAAGTCATGAGGTATTGTTCCTGCTCCCTGATTTGATTAAAACAATTTTTAAAAAAGAGAATAAATGACAATCAACAAATACTGATGCTCAACATGAAAATTTGTATTTCATGCTGAGGGAAATCCTGAAAGTTTTTCCAACTACATTAACAAATAAACCTCTGGCTATTCCAATATTCACAAACAACAAATATGTCCTCCCTGCATCCACAGCATACTTACCACCTTCAGTATTCAAAGCTGCCTCTTGCAACTTTAAATTATACTTTTCTACCCCCATTTCTGAACCCACTTATCCATCTGGTGTTGGCTGATCCTATCATGCAGTATTTTCTCACTCTAGATACAGTACAGTGTTATACAGTGAAAAACTAACAACTTTGCTTATATCAATCACACTGGAGCCAAAAGGTGATCTGAATTAGCAGCAGGGGTCTTTAAAGAAAAACCTCTTTTTATATGATTTTTAAGTACACACATAAAAAAGAAGTATCTTTAACTTGTGATCCAAAGTGAACGGAAATCAAAGGAAAGAGTCCTATGTTCTTCAATGGGCTTTGCATCAGCCCCAATGTGAAAAGTAGGTGAGGAGGAACTATTAGCCAGGGAGGGAGGGATTACTGTTTGTCAGAAACTGGGAATCACCAATGGGATGGATCACTTGATGACTACCTTTTCTATTCATACCCGCTGATGCACCTGGCATTGGCCACTGTCAGAAGACAGGATATTGGGCTAGCTGTACCTTTGGTCTGACCAGTTTGGCCGTTATGTTCTTATGTTATGTAGTACATGTGCAGTAGCTACCCAGTTGAAAAATTTCTAGCAGCGCAATGAGATATCTCATGGTAATTTGCTTGGTAATAAGGACAGGTAGCTATAAAAAAAGGTCAATAAATTACTGCAAATTTATTTTGCAGTGGGTTAAGAAAAACAGCTCCACAGGTTTTGCCTCTTTTATATGTGCTGTTGTATGTGACAATGTTGGAACAGCATCAATTTTATGATTATTCATGTTTATATATCATATTTTCTTTCCTCCACTCTGTTAAAAAAGTAAGGGATATTTAAATTCTGCCCTTTTATCACAAGACCAAGGCAACAAAGTAACTATGTTGAAATACTGTAATGAAATGCCTAGCACCATTCTGTGCTAAAGAACAAGGGCTGATTTTTTAGACATTAAAAAAAAAATGTTAAACGTGGATTTTTTTCTAATATTGTTTTAGCAGCAAAACTCACCATACAAAGATTCAATTTTATTAACAAGCCCCCCACATACTTCACACTACTTATACCTTGTTAGCATTCTTCAGATATTCCACAGACTCCCAAAAGCTAATCAAAGCCCTCTTGTCCATCCTTTCCATGTAGAATCGAAAGTGCTCTCGGTAGGATGGGTTGGCTAAAATGTCCTCAAACTGAAGAATCTATAAGAGATATCAAGTACAAAACACAGGGAAGTAACTAAATAAGATTTGTCAACAACTATTCATAATATAACCAACTTGAGGAAAACATGTAAAGTGCAAACAGTTTAATATATCCCTACGCTGAAATGTCCATGCTGAATTAGTTAGAGTATTGCAGGACTTTTTAGTGTGCCTGCCACACAAAAACCTGGTCTACACAAGCAAAATTCTGCCTCGATGACAACCGGCATCTAACCAGTGCAGTTAAACTGGAGCTGAACATAGCTTAACAGCAAGTGAAACATTTTGGTCTTGGCTACACTTGTAGTACAGAGACAGAAATGCAGCAGAGGCTACATAAAGAGTTGGAATCCAGACATGTTTTAGCTGAGATAGTGAATAAGAAATTGCCTATGTAAAGCTTTGCAATAACTTTTGCCGCCTTTCTAAGAGATGAACAGACACTGGTATCCATACTGTGAACAAACCAGAAAAAGAATATGCTAGATATGTACACCATTTCTCTCCCAGGGAAGAATCAACTCACTCTCAAAGATTTAAATTCTATCTTCCCCACTCAGGAGGCATGAGAGATTTTAATTCTACATATTTGAAGAAAAGCAAATGCACAACATCTCTGGATAAAAAGTTTAAAAGATTATCTTTTTTCTAAAGGTGAGCATCCAAGGGCCATGCCACCCGATGTAGTTTTCACACTCATAATTCAAATTATATTCTGAAACTATGGGAGTTTTGGGTACATAAGAAATGATAGATTGGGTCCTAACTATGGCAGCAACTTGAAATTATTTTTTTATGTTATTCTCTTTTCCCTATACCCAGAGTACTTCCAAACAGCCTGTTTCATTAACTATATTATGAAACTAATGATCCATATTCTGAAAGTTTGCTAGGCTGTAGGAAGTTTATTTTATAATCCATCAGTTTATTTTATAATCTATAATCCAGTTAGTCAGAAAAAAATGTCTTGCATGGTAATTTGGATGCTGAGTGCTTCGTATGCAGCTCACTTTCTTGAATTTGCTATTTACCAAGAAAACATATTCATAATTTCCATAAGCAGTATAAAAGCAACCACCACTAGGCTGGTTTATAATTCTTAAAATATTTTTAATATACAGCAGTGAACAGAAGGCGGTTCCTAATCTTTGCACCGTATATCTAAAATATTTATTTTCACTAGATAGGAATTTTTGAAAAGCCATTTTTAAAGAGATAACAACAGGATTACCTAGTCTACTGGAACAATCATTTGCTCTTTTAGCCACAGCATCACACTTAGTGATCCACCATAACTCCTGAATCCCTTTCAGTTGCACTGTATTCCGGGTACAGTCCCCATCTGGTGAGTGTGACTACATTGCGTGTTCCTAGTTGTGACGTCGCATTTGGCCATAGTAAAATGCACGTTGGTCACATGAGCTCACTTTACCAATCAATACATATTGATCTGCATAGCTGATCGTCCTTATTATTTACTACTCCACCACTTCATGTGCCATCTGCAAATTCCACCAATGATCTCATGTTTTCTTTCAAATAATTGTTAAAGATATTGAATTAACCATTGGAACAATTTACCAAGAGTCATGATGGATTCTCTATCGTTGACAATTTTTAAATCAAGATCGGATGTTTTTCTAAAATGTAAGCTCTGGAATTTTGGGGAAGTTCTACAAACTGTGCTATGCAGGAGGAAGTCAGATTGGATTATCACAGTGCTCCCTTAGCACCAGACCAGCATGCCTCTAGGAGCCCACTGGAAATGCCCTCACTGGATGACTTTTTTCCCCATTTACAATTACTTTTTAAGACCACTAAGTCAGCCAATTTTTAATACATTTAATATGAGCTACAGCTGCTGTGTACAGTACTGATTTTTAATGAGAAGATAGATACAAGTCTATTTACTTATTTTAAATATATAAAACTGTAATTGAAATTTGTAAATTATTATTTATTATTGTATTACAGTACTCTTCACTGAACTCATAGCTTTGGGGCTTAAGAGTATTTTTTAGAGGACCAAGGCATTAATAACAGGGCAACAATTAAGTCACATGCTCTTCATCTAGATCATTTGTTGAAATCAACTGGCATTTTTTGCATGGAGCAGTCTCAGAGATGTTACTATTCTGGGAAGTCTTAAGGCTTAATCCTGCAAACTGATTCATAAGGCAGATCTTTTTAACCACTTGGAACTAACAGAGCACCATCTGGATGGGACCCCTTTCTAGGACTAGGTACTAAGGCCTCAGTCTTGCAATGAGCTCTATACACGTGGAATCTTTCACCCACTCAGTTCTACTTGCATGATCAGGGCCTAAGACTTCAAGCTCTTCAGAACGTTGTCTGTACATTACCTAGCACATTGCAAATATGCAGAAGAGCTCGAATTGCAGAAACTCTTTTTTAAAAAGTCACAAAAATCTCATCCACTTGGAAAATTCAAGATCATATTCCAAAATACAAACTAAAGAAATTACAGCTTCCATGTATTCATGACCCTTAACCGACAGAAGTGTCTCCCAAATTTTGTTGTCCCCCCCGTACCCCATGAGATACCATAATATTAAACTTTGGGGGGAGGCATCATTTAAAGTTCAGTCATGAAAAGCAACTCAAAAAATGTAATTTCAGGTTTCTCTATTTGTCTCCAAATGACTCCATCCCAAATTTGCATAGCTGTTCAAAAACTTCCCAGTGGAACATTTTTTGCTTGGAAATTGATGTTTCACTGAAACTGAAACTTCCTGTGGGAATGGATTGATTTTGTCAAAATTTCATTTACAAAAAAAAAAATTACAAAAAGCATTCTGATAAGGTTAAAACATTCCATTTCATCCTTTTCAAAATGAAACATTTAGATTTTTGTATCAAAATGACTTTTCATTTTGAAATTCATTTTATAGTGTAAAAACTGTAAAGATGACAAAATTTCAACTGAACATTTCAATTAACCCCAAATCAATTTTTGTTAAAAAACGTTAATTCACAGGAAATTTCAGAATTCTTTGTTTTTATTCCAACACTACAAAACAAATTTCAAAACAGAAATTATACTTCTCTCACAGTTCTCTTGCTTGGATTACATGCAAAATGGATTTTGTAAGAAAGCGCTAGCCCCACTAGCAAAGCCTGGATTCTGACAGTCAGGGTGGGTTCTTTCCTTTGCATGACTTCAAGCAATAATCAAGATCCTACAAGTTCCATTGTGCCCTCAACAATACCTGTGATAGACACATTAGCTTACAATGGGGTGGCACAATACCAGTGACTGCATTAAATGGAGACAATGAAGCTGACAGCTGATACGCCGTAAAACTTTTATATGACATCACCCTCCTCACCACCAGATCTCATTTATGACAGGGGAAAAACATTAAAAATAATTTTTTGTTTAATGAATTTCAACCAAATCTGTAGTGGTCCCCATGACTGACTGACTTTTTCTCTCTCTCTGATCTTACAAAGGTACTCATCACTGGCTTGCCTCTTCTGTCTACACCAGTCACTACACTTAGTGCTGAGTTAGCCAGATGAGTTGCTTTAAAAGTTTGGCTCTGAGTGAAGAACAAAATTGGGAGCTACTTAATCACCCCACTTCAGCTTTTTCAGTAAGATAAAAGAGTGATCCACCTGTCTTTGAGATCCCCATTGGTATCAGCTCCCTGAGTCTGAAGAAGGATGTTTTTTCCCTTTGAAATTTGGCTATTCTTTTCCAAAAACATAGTCTTCCTCTTCCCACCCTGAACAGTGCACGGTGCTTTGCAGGGAGATTCAGAACAAGTCCATCTACACCCAGACCATTGATGGGTGCTGTCTCCACAGTGGGCGAGACGCCCAGCATTCTTCCTTGAAGTGTGGCCACCTGACAAGCTCGGGAGAGAGCTGACAACTTCACTTCAAAGGGAAAAGCAATATTTCTTTTCTAGCTCATTCGCTGACCTCATCAGTGATGTGCAGGCAACCAAGCTGCTTCCACGTTTTCCCTTTACTTAATAAGCATTTAAACTGCTCCTGAAATAGCTTTTTGAGTGAAATCTAAACTCTAAAAGATGCCTGGCTGCCTCAAGGCAGCAATGGCCCAGTAGCTGAGCGTGGGTCACAAGACTTAAAAGGTCCTAAAAAGTATTCCTGCTGCATGTGTGCAGGGCTCCAGGGGGTGCTGAAGCCAGCCCTACGGGATGTGCTAAGGGGAAAAAGGTTTCAGTAACCATGCATGGAGGCATGCACACACCTAGAATGGAATGGACATGAGCAACACATCTCGAAGAACGGCAGTTACTGCTAAGTGACCCTGTTTTCTGAAGCTGCTAAGCTGTAAAACAGAGAACTTCACTCTCTCCACGACTATCTATAGAATCTGGTACAGCACAGGCAGCGGTTAGATTTAATGCTGCCTCAATCCTGACCTGATGGAACCACCTCTGGAGGGAGAGAGTCATTCATTCTCTAAGGTCATCCAATCATCAGTGTCTCTGCTAAAATTGCCAGCAATGGGGCCAATTATTAAACATTAAAACTTGAAAGTAGTAATTGATAGCTCTGCTGTGGGACAGGCTGTTGTAATAAACACACTTTCACAATGGCAGTTATATCAGCTTGACACTAGTTTGCATAAGACTCCACGGTACGTGTGAGGTGACAACAGCGAATTATTCAGATTTTTATGAAGAATGCACTTTTCTAATTAGCAATTGAAAGTGCAAAATTACATTGGTGTGTTTTAAAACAATCTCTAACTCTGTTTACTTATAAAAAAAAAGTTAGTTGTTGGGTTTCATTTTTGTGGCAGGAGGAAATATTTAAACAACTTCTCCTTTCCAACAATTCTTTTTTTGTAACCCATCTGCAATAGCCTGAAATCAACATACTGTTCATTTTATCTGCTATTTAAATAAGTCAGTAAGCCACTATGTTCCCAACCAATTAGATACTTCTAAGTATTCTGGGGGATAATCCAAGCCAAGGGCATAATTTAACGTCAGAGGAAAGCCAGTCAGAAACGGATTACTTAGACAAAGGCAATGCGGTAGATCTAATTTACCTCGACTTCAGTAAGGCGTTTGACACGGTTCCGCATGGGGAACTGTTAGTTAAATTGGAAAAGATGGGGATGAATGTGAAAGTTGTAAGGTGGATAAGGAACTGGTTAAAGGGGAGACTACAGCGGGTCGTGCTGAAGGGTGAACTGTCAGGCTGGAAGGAGGTTACTAGCGGAGTCCCTCAAGGATCGGTTCTTGGACCGACCTTATTTAACCTTTTTATAACTGATCTTGGCACAAAGAGCGAGAATGTGTTAATAAAATTTGCGGATGACACGAAGCTGGGGGGTATTGCTAACACGGAGAAGGACCGGGATGCTATTCAGGAAGATCTGGACCACCTTGTACACTGGAGCAATAGTAATCGGATGAAATATAATAGTGAAAAGTGCAAGGTCATGCACTTAGGGATTAATAATAAGAATTTTACATATACGTTGGGGATGCATCAGTTGGAAACGACGGAGGAGGAGAAGGACTTTGGGGTATTGGTTGATAGCAGGATGACTATGAGCCGCCAATGTGATATGGCTGTTAAAAAAGCAAATGCGGTTTTAGGATGCATCAGGCGAGGTATTTCCAGCAAGGAGAAGGAGGTGTTAGTGCCGTTATATACGGCGCAGGTGAGACCCCACCTGGAATATTGTGTGCAGTTCTGGTGTCCCATGTTTAAGAAGGATGAATTCAAACTGGAACAGGTTCAGAGACGGGCTACTAGGATGATCCGAGGAATGGAAAATCTGCCTTATGAAAGGAGACTCAAAGAGCTTGGCTTGTTTAGCCTGGCTAAAAGAAGGCTCCGGGGGGATATGCTTGCTCTATATAAATATATCAGGGGAATTAACGTTAGGGAGGGAGAGGAATTGTTTAAGTTTAGTACTAATATAGGCACAAGGACGAATGGGTACAAATTGGATATTAGGAAATTTAGACTAGAAATTAGACGAAGGTTTCTAACCATTAGGGGAGTGAAGTTCTGGAATAGCCTTCCGAGGGAAGTAGTGGGGGCAAATGACTTATCTGGCTTTAAGACTAAGCTTGATAAGTATATGGAGGGGAAGTTATGATGGGATAGTTTAATTTGAGCAATTGATTTTGGATTATCGGCAGATAAGTCTGCTCAATGGTCTGTGGGAATGCTGGATGGGATGGGAACTGAGTTACTGCAGAGAAATCTCTTTTGGGTGCTGGCTGGTGAGTCTTGCCCACATGCTCAGGGTTTAGCTGATCGCCATATTTGGGGTCGGGAAGGAATTTTCCTCCGGGGCGGATTGGCAGGGGCCACGGAGGTTTTTCGCCTTCCTCTGCAGCATGGGGCATGGGTCGCTTGCTGGTGGATTCCCTGCAGCTTGAGGTCTTCAAATCTCATTTTTGAGGATTTCAATAACTCAGTCATGGGTTCGGGGTTGTTATAAATGTGTATGGGTAGGGTTTTGTGGCCTGCCTTGTGCGGGAGGTCAGACTAGATGATCATATTGGTCCCTTCTGACCTATGAGTCTATGTTACTATTAGCTTGTGATTTGCCATTCTACAACCTACCACCACAAACAATTATGATCTTTTGAGGATGTTCAGTCTTATATTTTCAGTCAGTTGTTTTTTCACTGACAAGAAACATGGTCTAGGGCAGGGGTCTCAAACTCGCGGCCCGCGGGCCAACTGTGGCCCGCGGGCTTGTGTCATGCGGCCCGCAGTCCGAATCCGGCTGCAGGCTTGTGCTGGCATTTTTTTTTGAGCGGAGCTCCGGGAAGCTGTGGCCGTCTTAAAAAGGAAATGGCCGCCGAATGTGGGCCCCACAGAGAGATTTGACGGCGGACAGTGGAGCCTGCAAGTCCCTGTGAGAGCCTCTCTCTCCTACTGTGCCGCCGAATTTTACCCTGCGTGGAGATTTTTTCGGCGGAGAGCAGAGCATGAAAGGTACAGTAGAGTAGTGTGTGTCATGTGCGGCCCCCCTGAACTCCACTCAATGTAAATGCGGCCCGCCACAGCAATTGAGTTTGAGATCCCTGGTCTAGGGGAATAAGCATTGGACTGGGAATCCGTTCCCAAATTCTAATCACGCCATCAATGACATTCGGTGTCACAATCACTTAATCTCACTACCTCTGTTTGCCTATCTTTAAAATAAGAATAATACTTATTAACCAATCTCAGAGCAATTGCACAGAGGATTAGTTGCCAACTATTTTGCAGATGTAAGGTGCCAGAAGAGCTAAATATTGTTAGATAAGACACATGGACACGTCTTCCATTACAAAGGTAAGATCATTTTTTGTTTTTAATCATCAAAAAAATATTAGAGAAAATTCTTGACGTTTAAGAGATCTGATGAAACCTTAGATATTCTACTTCAAAGCAACTCAACCTGCATATCATGTTTTTCACCTTTTCTCTCATTCCTTATTAAAGAAAGTTTACAAATGAAAGAACAATCGTTGTTCTTTAAGAGTGCAACAGTTTCTACACGTGCTTGGTCTCTACCTTACTAAATAATAATACTTAGGATACGTCTACACTGACGGCAGCAAAGCGCCACCATCAGATCAACCTATCTGGATCAACTGAGCAGTCAGTTAAGACCTGCTCAATGGATCCAGAAGTCGACACACTAAAACACCCCCTCAAGTGGCATAGCACTTCGTCGACGGGAACATGGTTCCCCTCAGTGCAATGCAGTGAAGACGCCGCGAAGAGCACAGTAGTCAATGGGTGTTATGCAAAGTACTCTGCGTAGCTTGCATAACTCCCGTCGACTGCCGCCAAATCGGCAGGTAAGTGTAAACCTGGCCTTACTTCTTCTGTAGTGTAGTGTTTCTATCCATAGATGACAAAGGTTTACATCTTACAGATGGGGAAGTGGAAGCAAAGAGGGACGAAGTCACTGGCATAACTGGAACTAGAACCCAGAGAACTAGGCTCCCAGTTCAGGCCCCTCTGTCCACTGGACCATGTTATGTCCCTAAATTGTAATCCCTTCATGGCACAATAATTTCTACAGCAATCAGTCATGATGCCATAGAAAATTAGAACTTCAAGCAAAAACCCAAACAAACAAACCAAAACAAAAAACAAAAACAAAAAACCAGTAACAGTTTAAATCTTAAACAGATTGTTTGCATGAAAACATACTTTAATAAAGAATGAGGTGAGAAATACTGACAGAATGATATTCAGTATTTTCATAAGGCAGCAAGTAAAGGAGCTCTTTAAAAAAGCTTAAAGGTGAATAAAAATATCAATACTTTAATCATCATTCATCATAATAAATGACAAGCAAGTAGATTTTATCACTGAGCTGTTAAATGTTCATGATTATTTTGCAGGACTGGACTGCAACATACATACAATTCAAGACCCATACTGCTTAGAGTCCTGGTGTTCGCACTGCAGTATCTTTCCATTTTGAAGAGGCAGGATATTGAAACCTGCTTTGAAATGTTCAGTGAGGGATTCCTGTGTGTTTCATTATCACCCTTGCTCACTATCAACCCTGATTACAGTACACAGATGGAAGTTACTCTGGCACACATAAGTGTTCAGGTCACGTGTACATCCTCCAACCAAAATACAGCGAGTAAATCTAATCTTAGAGCCATCAGCCTCAACAGTAACCCTTTAAGCCTTTTTAACTCTGAAGCAGCCTCAGGGTTGGGAAGAAAACCAAACAGCAAACTTTATATCTGCCACACTTGATGCAGGGAATATACTGACTACTATGTCATTATTACCCAAAAGTTTTGCCAAATTCCAAGAAAAGATTAGAAAATATGCCTTTTCATATGGGAGCTTGGAGACAATGGTTAAAGTAAAGTACATACAACTTTTTAATCCTCACAATTTTGAACAATCCAAGACCTGGTCAAGGTGACTTCTTACAGAAGATTTGAAAACAAACTGTGGTTATGCAGTAGGTGAGACAAATCTGAAATTATTTTATTGTGAACAGTTAATCCAATTCACCAGTGGCCTGCCCAGTGCTGTTTGTAGGGCTCTGTACTACCATGCAATGCCTGGGTTTCCATTTGTTACATATGCACACTGACCTATTCATGAAAAACTGAAATACAGCTGATTACTGTTTAAAGGGTTACGTTTTTACATCCCTAAGTGTAACACGGTTACAAAAAGAGCAAACAGCATTTTGCAATGTATGAGCAGGGGAGTTATAAGCAAGACGTAAGGAGTAATTCTTCCGCTGCACTCTGTGCTGATTAGGCCTCAACTGGAGTATTGTGTCCAGTTCTGAGTGCCACATTTCAGCAAAGATGTGGACAAATTGGGGAAAGCCCAGAGAAGTGCAACAAATTGATTCATGATCTAGAAAACATGACCTATGAGGAAAGATTGAAAAAACTGGGTTTGTTTAGTCTGGAGAAGAGAAGACTGAGGGGGAACATGATAACAGTTTTCAAGTATATAAAAAGTTGCTACAAGGAGGAGGGAGAAAAATTGTTCTCCTTAACCTCTGAGGACAGGACAAGAACCAATGGGCTTAAATTGCAGCAACTCACTCTTCATTTAAATAGTGCAATGCATTCCTCAAACTAATTAGAATAGTTCAAGCCTCTACAACACACTTCACTATCACCCAAAATATATCCATAAATCTCTGTTCTTGAAATACTTCATGCAGTTACTTCATGTAATAGGAGAAAAGCAAACTTGCCATTTCATTCGCACATATTGGCTATTTTTTAAACAAGGTAGCATCTTAAATGGCTACTGGAATGACCAGCCTCTTCTTTCTTAAAAGATAGGTGCGGGTCACAGGGAGTAATAAATCAATATTAATTCATTTTGCTAAACAAACAAAACAAATGAAAGAGAAGTCCTGCCACATGCAAGATATTTCTACCTACGTCCTCAGCAGGAGCAGTGGCAATACCGGGGGCACAGCTGGCTGCTTGTAAATACCAGTATGGACTGCTGCTATTGCTAAGATGGAGACAGCAAAGGGGGAAGCATTGCCAATAAAAGTGGTCTCCCGCCTAGAACTGAGCTATGCTATCTAACCCTGGCAGTGGGCAGCTGATCTACAATCAAGGATTCCATGCTGTGCCTCTCTTCTACCCAGCTTTGTGTTCCTCTTCCCAGCTCACAGGGAATGGGGAGAAGGGCTGAGAAGTGCATTCCAAATCCTCGTCTCTAAGAAACAGGCATGAGGGAGAAACTGTTGGGTCCTGTCTTTGCAGGATATCCAAGACTTAGAGGTGGGCAGTTCTAATTCAGCTCTCGTACTGCTGCTGCCACCACCAGTATGGCAAATACTGCTGCATGACAGTGTCTTTAATCCTGTGAGTAAGGCCATTAATTTAAAATGGGACTGCTCACATGAATAATTATTTGCAGGAGCTGACCCACCTTTAACAATACCCAGCTGAGGACAGGGCAGCCCCTTAGAAGAGACAGAAGGGATTTGTGGGCCTATAAAATAGGTTACATTAACAATAGGAGATCTCTGCTTCTGAAACAGATCAAGACTGACCTAGCACATCTTATGACACATACTTTTCTATAAACATATTTTAAAAAGGAGGAAAAAGAAAATAAACCCTTTTCCTCTCAGACTTTACATTTTTAATTTTCTATAAAATGGTATATTACTATCTCCAGGGAGAATTATTTCCTGGCAGCAGAACTTTTTTCTGATCCACAACCAAGTTACAATTAATACAATGACTTAATGAACCTGCATAAAGACTAACATTTTTCTGTCTTACCTATGTAAAAATGTATTTTATTTTTAACTGCAATATTTCAATTACTGTACTTAGTCTGTAAGGGACAGAAAGTAAAGTGCATAAATTATTAACCCTATTACATTTTATTATGTCAGATAATTAACTTGAATTTGTATTTTTGTAGTTGTTGGCTAATGCAACAATATTTTTCCTATACCTATTGTACAAAGATGTTGAAATTTCTGATTTAGTGTAAATAGTCTTACTGAATCTCTTCCATAGTGGTTATCCTTGAAAAATGCTAATTGCCTTAGACACTTAAACTATTCAAGGTATTTCCTACAGTAAATATAGGGAAGGACCAAGTAATATTGCAGATATGGAGGTAATCTTACAAAGTGTCTCTCAGTCTACTATATATGGCAAGTCTGAAAATTCAGCAAACTCATGAGTTCAAGAATCCTTTATGAAGTTCTATACATAAACAATACCAGTACCATATATTTAATACATTACAATGTATTTTGCAAGGTAACTATTGCAATAATTTCCCAACACTAAAATGTATACAACATGAAACAATTGCACCAATATGCTTCCTTGGACAATACACATTCATAGTTAAAACTGAGGTATAAAGTGATCAAATACTAACACCCAGAAAAATTTTCATTCTAGCCTTATACACACTACATAATACTTACCTTTTGGCTCTGAGGGCCATCACCCTCATCAGAGATACCATCCTCTTGCTGGTCATATGTTGGACCTCCTAGAAGCCTTATTCTCTTCTCACACTGCTTCTTTGCCACAGTCAACTGATTAATATACCTTTTCACATTGCGAGCCCTCAAGAGGTCAGCTTTCATTGCAGCAGTTTCTTTACCTTTAGTATCTATGATAAACAGTAGAGAAACAAAAAGTTATCTCTCACAATGTAAAACTTCAGGTTACAAGCTTCTGACGTGCTTGTCATTCAACATCCAACTAGACACTGCAGTAAAAATATACTGGGATTTCTCCACCAACATAGAAAAGGTACATATAAAATAGCTAAGAGAAAAATCCACATGCAAATATGTAATATATCTTAACCACAAGTCCATGTATCTTTCATCTGACCTGGATGGCACAGCGCCCCTGCTATTCCAGTATCTACTCAGAAGATGGACTTGAGCGGATGAAACCCACTCAGAACAACACAGTCCTATAAGACTATGCCAAGGCTGTACAACTTGTTGTTAAATGTGTGATGACATGGAAAAAATCATTTTGAAATTCAACAGAGGCTAGTATATAAAACATATGCATTCAGAGTGCTTCAAGTTTCCACATTCCTCCCCACTGCACCTTCTCCATAGTTCTAAAAATGCCTAGATAAAAACCAACAGATGCGGCGCTGACAATTATTCCTGTGCTATGTCTGAATGTGAACAACTCCTCCAAATCCATTCTGTTTGATAAAAGGCAGTACAATGCTGTTGCTAAATCATAAAGCTGCTTATACTTGTGCAGGCTTGTAACATGTGCTCTGCAGCAAGCTACATGGAAAATTCAGTTTATACTCAGATCAGGATTAAGGTAGTATTCAGGGATAAATGGTCAATTCTTTACCCATTTGGCCATGTTTTTATAACATGGAAATACCAGTAAATCTAATGATGCAGATGAATATACTATTTCGTTTTTAAAAACAATTGCCTCAAAGAAACAACCTCATGGCAAGAAGTATGCATGCAAGTGTGCTAGAGAGAAAGCCCGCATGAATAATTTTAAACTTGTATTTTCAACTAAATTTCAGTTATGTTAAAGATTCATCTAAAGTCTGGGTATTATTTTTGTGTACTTTTAAAAAAAAAACAGAAAGCCTTCCACCTTATTTCATTATATAATAATATATACATATACACATAGTGATGGTAGATGGGAGGCTTTCTGGGTTAAACATATACACACATAAATACACACATACATGACAGAGAGACAAAGACTCAGAGCTGCTCTCTAAGAATTTGTCTGAATACTATCTGTTGGCCTGGTTATTGGGGAGTTTTCTGTATGATTATTTTGGTTTAACCTCAGTAGAAGTCTGTCTGGAAAAAGAACAGTCAGGAAGGAAAACAATGGCTCAAGACATCCATCTCTCACACACTTAATTGTTATTAAGGAACAGCACAAGAACATTGGAAGGAAGAGTTATTCTACAGGGAAACTCCTGGAGACCCCTAAGGTACAATTTTTTATTACATATAAGGGTATCTACCATTTTTAAAGAAAGGATAGGAAACAGGAAAAAAAACCCAAAAAGTATCTGAAATAATTACTAATACAGACAGTTTTCACAGATGATGTAATTAATATGAAGAGGTACAGTTTTGCCTGAGATACTCTGTTCTGTATGTGAATGGTGGAAAATGTTCCAAAGAAACAGACACGAAAATGGATACAGATGGCAAAACTCAAGTAGGCTACTGTGAATCCCTCATCAACACATGCTGGTGGCTTGTGCTTTTTCTCTTCTACCATATTATTTAGGGGCAACCGCCAGAGATTTTGCCTCATGGGGGTCTCTGGGGACAATTCAGAGAGAACATAGTACTTAAAAATTCATGATGTAGTCTAGAAAAGGGAGACTCTCACTTTCTGGATTTTAAACTTTTGAAAGAGGGAGTCCCATATTAAAAAATGGCAGTTACCTCCCATATAAGATATATATATAGTTGAACATGAAGGAAATAATTTAAAATTTGTCTATAATCAGATGAAAGGTTAATGACCACATAAGGATGTCATCTGAGGAAAACAGAGCAAGGAGAGAAAAACATGTTTCAAGTAACCCCCCTTGAAAATTTTTGCCCCGTCCCTGCCCCTAACTATACACGATGTATGTGAGACTAAAAGGAATTTAAGGTTTTTATTTAAAAAAATATGAATGATGTTGACAATTCTACAGGATTACAAGCATGCCACGCTTCTATATGCAAAACGTGGCAGAACAGGAACCAGAAATAAAAGAAATGGAGCTGGTTGGAAACATTTCAAACTACTTTTTCATCAGATTTTGCCAATTCATCAAAATCTAAACGTTTTATGGAGTCCTTTTGATTTCAATGAATCCACTGAAACTAAGCAAAATAAAAACAGCGTATTTTATTTAATTTAGACTTTCCTGTTTCATTTTGACTTGAGGCTGGAAAATTCCATTTCAGTGCAGTGTGTGGGGTCAAACTTGGTACATGCTTCTGTGTATGTTCTTTCACTTGATGAGTGCATATCAATTCACTTTATCTACATGAACTCACTAATGTTTGTTAAAATGACTAATACACTCCAAAAGGGTTTCTTTTGAAGCTTAACAAAGGTCTGTTGATCAGGGAACTGCCCCCCCCCCACACACCCTCAAAGCAGGAAAAGGAGATGCTAAACAAAGACAGATGTTGTGTTGTGGGAATCAGTAATATAATACAAGGAGATGTATACTGTGTGTGGCTGGGAGCCAGGACTGTGCAGTAGAAAGACAAGTCATGTTATAGGCCCTGGCTCCCATGTAACAAAGAAATAATTACTATATTGCTTTGTTTATTGTTAGAAACAACATGAACAATTATTTTTAGGGAGGAGGGGACGTATATATAAACCAAACAGCCAACTTTAAAAAAAGGAGATTGGCTGGGAATCATTGAACTTTCCTCCTCTTCCTTGGGTGGAAACAGGGAAAATTGCTCTGCCAGACTAGCTGTGTGAACCAGCTGAGCTGTAAACTCAGCTCATTACTTCAGGAACCTCTCCTGCTGTTCCTGAAAGTGGCTATGGAGGTGCTCCTGGATCTCCACTGCTTTTTCCTGCACTACGACCATAGCACCCAGTGTGACCCTGCAGCTTCTCCCAGTCCCGTCCCGCTGAGGAGAGCAGCTCGCTCACCTGCCTCCTACCAGCTTGCAGGCATAGACACAACCAGTGCCATGCCTCAAGGAAGAGACCTGGACGAGGTGCTGGTGGCTGTACCTGGCCACACAAGGAAACTGGGTGTGGGGAGTCAGCCCAATGTTGGGCTAGCAGTATGGGGCTGAAGGCTTGGGGACGGGGCCCTCTGAGCACTGAGCGTGGGGACGGGATCCTCACCTCTGGATGCTGCCTCCTTCAGGTGAAGCAAAGGGCACTGATCCCAGACTCCCCCCCGGCTGAGGGGCCAAGGTGCCCTGCCCTGCTCCACCGCAGAAAAGTGCTCCCATACACTGGAGTGCCGGCAGTGCCTGGAGTAGTGAGGCACTTCCTCCACCCCTCACTCTTATCACCCATCCCAGGCAATTTTTATTTTATTTTTAAAGTCAGTCAGTCCTACCGTTAACCTTTCTAACAGCCGAAACATTAAATGGACACTAGGCAACATTTAGTTCATGCCAGCAGGGTTTACATGGACCAGTTAGTGTGCAACATGTGAGTGCGCTGTAGAAATCACACTCCTGTTGCATGCAGTGTTGCTCCGTAGTGATGTGCCCTAAGTCAAACGCATTATAGAAATCAAAGTACATTATGGCAACAAATGGCAGACATTGCTCCCTCCCTTCCCATTATTTCCTTGTGTGCTCTCCTCCCTTACTTACAGTATCATATGCTCCACTTATTGTTCTAAAATCAGCACAATTAATACCACCACTCAGATACCACAGTAATGGGTGCAGTATAAAGACGTAGATAAAGATAGATAAAATTAAATATATGATATGAAGTTCTTACAAAAACATTAACTAAATTGTATTCTACTGTTCACTGAATATCAGCTCCTCTTGAAAGAAATAGCATAAAGCAAAGGTGTATCTGTATCTGTTATATTACATTACCAAAAGAAAAAAACAAGCCAAAAATCTTGCTTTCCACGTTGCTTTGTGAAACTAGTGCATTTGTCACTGACCACCCATAGCTGCTGTGGTATGAACCCAGTTGGCTAATCTGAAAGTTTCATATACACACAGCACTGTATTTTTGCAAGACCCCTAGAGCTGAGCACATACAGTACTTACTTAATGTCATGCTGAAATATTTAAGTTGCAAAAACCTGCTTAACATTTTAAGATGAAGGTAAATAGTGACTCTAACCCTCAATACAGTATTTACTGACCATCATAAACCTCTGTGAGATCTCTGAGATTGAACTGCACATTTTTAAAGCCTGCCTGGACCTAGAAAAGTATTTGCTTAAATCTGAAAATGCCAAATGATCTCAAGTTGAGAAGTACAGTAAACAGGATTCTTTCACAAGCTCATGACAAACCAGCTAAAATCAAAAGATAAAACCAATTCTTGTGTGGTTAAGGAAGAGAATGAGTAATAATAGAACATTAGATATTACTCTTATTTATAAGCCCTTGACACAGGTTGGTTAATCATAGAAAATACTTATTCAACCAAAGTGGAATTTTGCACTCAAGGATTCCAAGACTGGTACTATACATAGTAAACATTTCACAAGAGAGCAACGATGGAAATTTAAAACTGACAAGCGGAAACACTATTTTTCCCATTTTAAACATAATGCATAACCAACCTGTAGAACTCACTGCCACAAGACATAATGAAGGCCAAGAGTTTAGTGGGATTCAAGAAAGAATTGGATATATATATATAGAACTAAGAAGGATTTTTACAGTAATTTATTAGACAGATTAAATCACATAAATAATATAATCATTAATGGTCCAGTAAATGCCACCACCTGTAACTGTCCAGGAGTAAGAAGAAATAACCCACTTAGATGCAATTCTATTATTTCATATGAATTTCAGTACAGGCATTCTGACAACTTCCCCTGAAGTACCTGGTACTTGTAACTATTAAAAGTAGGATTACTGGACTAAGTGAATGTGAAACTCTTGATTTTTACTTTGCTTTTTTAGATTGTGTAATTCCCTACAACAAGGTGGCAAATTCCAGGACTCTAACTGAATCATCTGGTTAGACACGTAAATCCTGCATAGAGACAAAAAGGTGTTTGCAAAATCACTCTGAGGGTAGATCAGGTATGTCCAATTAGTTCAAGTGAATGAATAAAAAAGTTTAAAGCACCCCTCTGAGGCAAAGGGAGCCACAGTCAAGCCTTTACAACTTGTCTTCACTACAAAGTTAACTCGAGTTATAACTCAAGTGTTGCCCTAAACTGGACTCCTGTCCTCTCATAAAAACCCTTTAACTCCAGCATGGTGCTTTCAATTCAAGTTGGATGGCCTACCAGGGATACACCCTACAGCTCAAGTAAGCACAATTCATCAGCTGCTAATATGACTACTCTTTCGTGGTGATAACCTGTGTCCATGCTACAGGATCACTGGTCCCACAACCCCTTGCCACAATTTGCTTTGTGTGCTTGGAAAGGACAGAGAAGTTCTCTCACAATACACTGGCAAAGAATTCACAGAGTTGCTTACAGCTTACTGTAGCACAATGAATCATGGGATATGCCCCCAGAAGTCTTAGTGCCAGGCACTACTGAGCGTAGCACGAGTGTGGACACAGAAGCTGGAACAATATGACCGCACTCTCACTTGAGCCAGGTTAATGTGAGAGGAGTAGCTCGAGTGAAAGCACACCCAGAGAGAAGTCCTGTAGGGGAGAAAACTTAGGCTAATATTCATATTTCCTCTGGAAAGGACTGAGTTTGCACTACTCTCCAATGAGCATCCAGCATGCATATTCTCTGTTTGGAGCAGGGTGGGAACTCCACCAGCTCACATTCCCCCCAGTAACTTCTGGGATGCCAAAGACAGGCATCTGTCCAACTGAACAATGAAAAAACAAGTTCCATTACCACCACTAACACATTTGGAAGATCTCAGGTCAGGAAAAAAAGATGATTCAATTAAATTGCTTTTGGAAATATAAATTAGAACAAACAATGATTGTGCCTAGGTCAGAGGTCCTGTACCCAAAACCCGACCTGCAGGAACTGTTCTGTCTACATACAGGGTTTAGAGTAGTATCTATGCAAGCACAACCATAATTCTCTAAGCACAGCCTACCAGTTACACAGAAACAAAGAAGGGAGTTCACGCCAGGGTTCTGTTAGAATTACAATCAGATAGTGTCTATGCTGTGCTGAAGACGTAAAGTGCTATGCGAGTTCTGAAATTATTACATCCTGACCTACTGGCAAAGAAAAAAAATCACATGCCACAAATCAGACTGAACACTGAGCTTCAGGGCAAATGATGTCTAAAAGAAAATACTATTTTTATAGCTGGCTGTTTAAGAGTTCTCCCCACAAACAGTCCTGTTGCAATAGTTCTGCTCATACATTAGTCTTTGGCTCTGCCTATAAATACAAATATTTTTTGCTTGATGGGAAATGCCCATGATAAGAAATCTTCTGGTTCTGCACAAAGGATTTCTTAGGCAGAGGTCCCTTTCAGGGCACACTTTCTCACTCTCTGCTTGAAAGGGAGTGATTTTGGCAAAAGTTAAGCCCTTTGGACATATAATACGCAGTGTCTGAAAGGCTCTGAAGAAAGAGTGTTTTTCCAGTCCTCCTAGGATAGATGTTTCTGATCACACTATAAAGTCACCTGGAAAGCAGGGAACTGAAAATTGGTGGCTGATGCTACAAACCTTGGTGGGCTGTTGACAAAAACTGTAAGTAGAGATCCTGTTAATTGTAAGCCATTTGGCACAAGGATTGCGTCTTCATATTGGTTTATACAGCATCAAGTAAAAAGGTGCCCCAGGTCCTGGTTTGAGCCTCTTTGTGCTATTGTAATCCAATAATAATTCATAACAACAGAAGAAACAAAAATGTTGAACTGGCAGAATAAAACCACTGTGCTTTTTTAAAAACACATTTTTATGTTGTGAACCATCTGTTGGATTATTAACATAAATGAGCTGAAAAGTTACTATTTGCGATTTTGCTCTCTCCTTACTTTCTGAACCTCTCTCTTAATTTGGACAATGAAAATACACAATTTAGTTTCATTTTTGTCTCTAGCCAGTTTCACTTTCTGGTTCTCTCCTACTCACATAATGCTTAGAATGCCAAGAAATATATATCAGCTTGCAAAACTGTTTCTGCTAGGATTAAACTAAAAGAAGCAGAATTTCACAGAAGCATTTCTACCACTCTGTTTTTTTAAAAAATGAATTTTGCTAAACATAAATTTGTGATCAAATTAGATCTGATGCTTTCTCAGTAAACAATTGCTTCTTATCAAAAGACAAAATGATATGAGTGTTTTACAGCTAACACTAACTGTAGAAAAATGCGAATCCTCCGACCACAGCACAAGCTGTAGTGGAGAAGAGCATAGTCCAAAAATCAGCATAAAGAACCAAGATGAGCAAAAAAAGCACTCCCCCCTCCAACAGTCACAGTTGCAATCCTCTGTTTTTGGGAGGGAAGAGGGATAGAAAATGAGGCAGCGGAGGAGTAAAAAAATCAGATTCAGCAGGTTTGTCTGTGGGAAAATGAGAAAAGTAAACTGCAATGCTAGTATGAAAACCTGCAGCATCAATTCAGTGTGCTGCATGACAAAAAATAAAAAGTCAACGCCTCAGAAAGCATTTGATGCTACATTAGGTTTCTACATCTCAAACCACTGAGATATTTGTCTCTATGGTATTCACATTAGGACTTGAATGCAAAATTGACTGCTTAAAATGAATTAGAAACAGTATATGCTCCTAGCCACCCTGTCATGATTTGAACTCACACACTAGAAAATTCAAGAGATGTGAACCTGAAAAGAAATAATATCACAAACCATGTTTTACTTTTAGAGTTTAGTAGGAACAATGACAGAATACAAATCTTTTAAAAGTTACAGTACTCTATCTATTTAATAAAACCACTTTGTCACTAAGCTAGCTAGGGAACAGATGGTACTAACAGCAGATTATTAACATACACATTATATTCACTTTTTCAAATAACTTCCTGCCTGCCTTAAAGAATAAACCAAATTTGAACCCACTACCTGCTGACTATGTCTTTTGAAGGTCAGCTCCAACTAGGTTGACCATGAGTATTTTGGAGGAAGAAACCCTTAGGAGAATAACTAAAACAGATAAGTTTGAAGTTTATTCTAGCTTTAGGTGGATTATAGTTACAAACTAGCACACTGGGCACCAATAATTTTAACAATAATTGAAAAAACCCAGTTATGAACAGTGCAACCTTAAATCATTCTGACTGTGGGATTGCAGGTAAGTGGGGTTCTACACAAATAGATGCAAAGTTAAATGGCAACCCTGCAAAACAAGGTAACACTATGAGAATTGCAAAAGTATCCATGCACAAGTACATTCCCTCTAACAAAACTTCCATCTTAGAAGATTTTCAGAAACTGAGGATATTTACCAGTAGTTCAAATCTAAGTTTGCCACAGGAAATCAAAACTGCTGCTGTCCCAAACTAACAAGGCTAAAGCCTCACCATTCCACCTCATCATGCTGGCTAATAAACCCTGTTGTTGGGGTGGTTGTTTTTAAACAATACGAAATTCCAGCACGTCAAATAAAATACAGAATCAACTTCACAAAAGAAAAATAAAGGGAGGGGGAAAAAAGTAGACTAGACTTAGAACTACAATGATAGACTAACTAATAGTTAAACCTTCTAATCCACAATATTGTGTGTAGGTATTTTCAGTAAATTTCTCAATGAAGGGGCCACAGATGATTAGATTAGATATATTTATATAAACTAAAAAGTGGAAACATTGGCCAAGGAAAAATTACAACCTGGTAATTATGTACATTCCTCCTATCAGGAAACACATTTAATTGAGGAAATAGGGTTTGTTTTTTAAATCTGACCGGAAAACCTTTAGTAGTATCTATCTCTGTAAAGCATTTCAGAATACAATTTGTACAAAAATATTTCAAAATATTACCCAAAAAATTGTATCATAAATCAAGTCTTGTCACAAGAAAACAAAGAGTTACTTAATGCTAGCAACCATAGGCAAATATAGGCGTAGAAATATTTATTTTTTTATTCAATCATGAGTTTGTTTTATAAAGTAATAAAAAAAGAAAGAGGAAAACTCTCTCCAATAAATTAATCATTCATCTGAAGTACATTAATATTCCCTTTCTTTAACAAATAGTGAATCTAAGAGTATGTTTACACTGCCAGCTGTATGGGGATTGATTAAGTGGGATATAAAACCTATTCAAATCGATCCCAGAAGTGCTCTCTGGTCGACACGATTAATCCACCTCCCCAAAAGAGTAAGGCTGCATCGACCGGACGATGACTCCCATCAATGCAGCACAGTGAAGACACCGCAATACAGCAATGTAAGTATGTCGACGGGAGATATGCAAGCTACATTACTGTTTTGATTACCTTTCAGTATCTTTAAAAATATTTGTCCACATCCAAGTGAAAATTGTGTCCAAAACCTTTACTATCACTGCAATTTATTGAAGACATGGAAACCAACGTTTTTTGAGAAAAGACGACAAAGCCAAATAAAATTCTCATAGGTAGAATATAAATTGTACATGCCTATAAATATTTTTAAGAAGTATGCAGCATCTATTGAAAGGATAATAAAATAGGTATTTTAAAAATTGGGGAGGGGTCTATTGAAGCATATAAAAAGAAAAGGACATAATATTAATTTAACTGCTCTCATTGTATGTGTATTCTTGTGGGTGGAAAGTAGATTCTGTAGAGAGACCTGTCCTTACCCAATTTCCGTGTATAAATGTGTGGTGCACTATATCTAAGCAAAAATGCCCACAAGTTTTGGGGCATATTAATGAGAACCTGCAGGAAAATTGGTATCCGGTTGTGTGAACGGAGGCCCCTTCTCCCAATCTTTCATTCTGTGTTATACTGTCACTTATTCCTCTCCCATTCCTCACTCTTTCAATATATACTAACCCACTACCTCAGAACTGTAATCCCTTCACTTATATTATAACTGGTATCCCAGACAGCCTTTTGAATCCATAACATATTTTGAATGTGTCCTTCAAATATTCTCCTTTCTTGCAAGCTTATGAGGATCAACCCCATAGTGCTCAGTCATTTAGATTAGAGAGAAACCCAAACTCCTATATAATAATATTGGTGCTAGGGAGTATCAAGTGGAGTTTATACTGGACAATTCTTTTTTAAAGACTGGATTAGAGGTTGAAAAAAAGGGCTAATTTGAACAGATATGCAAGGACAAGTATTATCCAGCAAATATGTGTAATTCAGTAATTTAAGAGTTTTACTGTACCATGTATAACACCACATTATTGCAAAAACCTTAACAGAACAAGGGTTGGTGTGCCAGTGATGGATATTACTTACTTTCTGAAACTTGTCTATAATGAAACTAAGATTTTAGCAAATAAATTTTAACCACAATTGAACAAGTGAAGCAAAACTAAGTACTTCTTTGGCAAGTGTGTGAAAACTGGAACATTAAAATCTCATGTGAAAAGGCACATTCTGAAAATCTGTCTGGGACCTGTGCACACAAACCCAGCTGTGTACATGTCTTAAATTTGGATATCTTGTTTATTATATTAAATATACAGCCTTAACTCTTAACAGAATGCATGCTTACCTTTCTGTCTCTTCATTTGGGGAAAGTTGCTGATTGTGGTTGCTTGAACTATTTCCACTACGATCTGATACCTAGTTTTAAGAGGGGAGAAAAAAAGATAAAAGATAGTCTTCTATAGTTTGCTCTTAACATTCATACTTTAAGAAGTAAAAACGTAGAACTCACTCACTGGTAAACCCAGTCACTTCATATGGCACGTACATTCCCATTCAGAGGGAGAGTGTGTGTTCAGAAAGTGTAGGAGAGGAGAACAACAGAACAAACAAAAAATTTAAATCATTCAAAAAAGCCTGGTAAAAATTAGGATGTCCTTTTCTCTACACTGAAACCCTGGGGATACTCTATGACGGGTTCTTAAAAATTTAACAAAATTAATGAAAACGTAATACAAAACCACGTTCTTCAAATTCAAAGGTGAAACAAAATAATGTTGGCCAACAGAGTGAGACTGAAATGTAATAAATATGGACAGAATGAAAAAAATTATTTATTCCCCCGGAGATTTCTTTTAAAAATTTTATTGTAAAACTGGGACAGATTTCAGGAGAGAGTGCCACACGCAATGACCTACTACAGCAAAGACACACTTGTCTGCTGATTTACCATGCAATGGTAGTGTTTGAAGGGGAAGGAGCTCATGTAGCTGTAAGGATGATACAAGCCAGGGTCTGTATCTTTTAAGACTTTAAAACTAAAATCCACTACTTCGTAGAAAGTCAGCATTCAGAATGAGGTGTAGTAAAATCAAGGTTACTCAAAAAAGCAAATAAACTGAAAGAGCCCTGCTAAAAGGGAAAATACGATGAACTGTCCAGGCATAATGAACGAATTCTGTTAAGAAAGAAAAGAGAATCATCCCCGTCAGAGACAGACATGCTCCTGTAAGAGTGGAAGAGTAACGGAAGATAAAGATGGGATTTCCTCTGCCATTCCTTTTCCTAGACTAGAAAAAGCCAGAGAGTAAGAACCACAGTTAACCATAAAAGCAGTCTCTGAAAGTTACATCTTTATAATTAATAATCTTGCTGCTTGGCCATTTATTTATCCCTGTTCTTGACCTGAGCTACAAACTGACTTATTTGAAGCTTGGGAGCTACATACATTACATTTGTACAGAAAGAAACACAAAATACACACAGCAATGTGAGCTGGAAAATAACATAGTTAAGAAGTGGTGATATTTTTACTCAAGATACTTCTACTGTTCATTCATCTTTATGGCTTAACTCCTTGCTTCACTGAAACATTAATTTTTCTGCCAGAGAGATATTCAAACACTTTTCCTCTAAACATATTACTGAGAAGATGAGGATTAAATAATATTTTCTGAACTTTTCTAACATTTCAAGAAAATCTGCCTAATCAGTTTTTATGGCTATTGTAAGTTTACACATTAGGGGTTTTGTTTTGTTTTACCATCTTCCATATGGCGTTGGGCTTTTTCTGCCATTACTTTATCCCAGTTGATTTCACTCAACAGCACATGCTTTTCAAAAAACTATGAGGAAGAATGGCCCAGTGGTAACAGTGCTAGCCTGGGACTAGAGTCAATTCCTTGCTATCCCACAGATACCAATAACTTCCAGTATGACTTGGGCAATTCACGTAGTCATTCTCAGTGCCTCAGTTCCTCCTCTGCAAACTGGAAATAATAGCACTTCCCCACCACACAGGTGTGTGGTAAGGATAATTACAATAAGCATTGTGAGGTGCTCAGATACTATGGTAATGGTAGCCAAATTAATGGTCATCTAGTCCAACCCCCTGCTGAAAGCAGGACTAACCTCAGCTAAATCATCCCAGCCACGGCTTTGTCAAGCTACAGCTTAAAAACCTCTAAATATGGAGATTCCACCTCCTCCCTAAGTAACCCATTCCAGTGCTTCACCACCCTCCTAGTGATAAACATTTTCCTAATATCCAACCTAGACTATCTCCAGTGCAACTTGAGACCATTGCTCCTTGTTCTGTCATCTATTACCATTGATAACAGCCTAGCTCCATCCTCCCTGGAACCCCCTTTCAGCGAGTTAAAGGCTGCTATCAAATCCCCCCTCATTCTTCTCTTTTGCAAACTAAACAAACCTAGTTACCTCAGACTCTCCTTGTAAGTCTTGTGCTCCAGCCCCCTAATCATTTTTGTTGCCCTCCACTGGATTCTCTCCAACTTGTCCACATCCTTTCTGTAATGGGGGACCCAAAACTGGACACAATACTCCAAATGCGGCCACAACAATGCCAAATAGGGAATACTCACTTCCCTCAATCTGCTGGCAATGCTTCTACTAATGCAGGCCAATATGCTATTAGCCTTCTTGGCAACCAGGGCACACTGCTGACTTATATCCAGCTTCTTACCCACTGTAACCCACAGGTCCTTTTCTGCACAACTGCTGCCTAGCCTGTCGGTCCCCAGTCTGTAGCTGTGCATGGGATTCTTCCGTCCTAAGTGCAGGACTCTGCACTTCTCCTTGTTGAACCTCATCAGATTTCTTTTGGCCAAATCCTCTAATTATCTAGGTCACTCTGTATCCTATCCCTCCCTTCCAGGGTATCTACCACTTCCCTGAACTTTGTCATCTGCAATCTTGCTGAGGGTACAATCTACCCCATCTTACAGATCATTAATGAAGATGGCCCCAGGAACAACCCCTAGGGCACTCTGCTTGTTACTGGCTGCCAGCTAGACATTGAGCCCCTGTTTGCTACCAGTTGAGCAGGATGATCTAGCCAGCTTTCTATCCATTTTATAGTCTATTCATCCAACCCATGCTACTTTAACTTGCTGATAAGAATACTGTGGAAGACTGTATCAAAAGCTTTGCTAAAGTCAAGGTATATCACATCCATTACTTTCCCCACATCCACAAAGCCAGTCACCTCTTCACAGAAGGCAATCAAGTTGGTCAGGCATGACTTGCCCTTGGTGAATCCATGTTGACTGTTCCTGATCACCTTCCTCTCTTCCAAATTCCTTAAAATGGACTCCTTAAGGACCTGCTCCATGATTTTTCCAGGGATTGAGGTGAGGCTGACCGTCTGTAGTTCCCTGGATCCTCTTTCTTCCCTTTCTTGAAGATAGGCACTATGTTTGCATTTTTCCAATCATCAGGGACCTTCCCCAATTGTAACGAGCTTTCAAAGATAATAGCCAATGGCTCTGAAATCACATCAGCCAGCTTCCTAAGCACCATTGGATGTATTGCATCTGGCCCCATGGACTTGTTTATGTCCAATCTTTCTAGATAGTCCTGGACCTGTTCCTTCAGCAGTGAGGGATGTTCTCCTCCTCCCCATTCTGTGCTGCCCAGTGCAGTAGTCTGGGAGCTGACCTTGTCTGTGAAGACAGAGGCAAAAAGGGCACTGAGTACATCAGCTTTCTCCACATCCTCAGTCACTAGGTTGCCTCCCCCATTCTGTAAGGGGCCCACACTTTCCTTAATCTTCCTCTTGTTGCTAACATACTTGTAGAAACCCTTCTTGTCCCTCTTCACATCCCTTGCTAGCTGCAACTCCTATTGCTCTTTGACCTTCCTAATTTCATCTCTGAATGTTTGAGAAGTATTTTTATAATCCTCCTTAGTCATCTGACCAAGATTCCACGTCTTGTAAGCTTCTTTTTTGTGTTTAAGGTCACCAATGACTTCTTTGTTAAGTCAAGCTGACACCTACCATATTTGCCGTTCTTTCTGAACATTGGAATGATTTGTTCCTGTGCCCTCAGTAAGGGTTCTTTAAAATATAGCCAGTTCTCTTGGATTCCTTTCCCCTCATATTAGCCTCCCAGGGGATCCTGCCTATCAGCTCCCTGAGGGAGTCAAAGTCTGCTTTTCTGAAGTCCATGGTCCGTATCCTGCTGTTCTCCTTTCTTTCATCAGGATCCTGAACTTGATCATCTCATGGTCACTGCTACCTAGGTTGCCACCAACTTCTACTTCCTCTGTCAAATCTTCCCTGTTTGTGAGCAGCAAGTCAAGAGAAGCATGACCCCTAGTTGACTGCTCCAGCACTTGCACCAGGAAGCTGTCCGCAACATTCTCCAAAAACTTCCTGGATTGTCTGTGCTCTGCTGTATTGCTCTTCCAGCATATGTCATACCATGTTAGTACCATAGATAATGTACTTGGTTCCCAATTACCCAGATAACTTGATTTTTTCTTACCACTTTAGGCCTAACTGTTAGGATTGCTTAAATGCTTTCACTACTTAAATATTCTAGGCATCATAATAGTTAGGACTAAAGTGACAAGAAAAAATTAAGTTATTTGGGTAATTGGGAATAAAATAAACTAATGGATAAGGGAGTCAATTATTTCAGTTATTTTTAGCTTGCTTCATTTTATTTTTAAAAAAGAGCTGCACATGATGTAAACTGTGTGATCACAGGCGTTATGTTGCTGTTACCCCTCTTTCCCTGTCCCAATCCCCTCCTGTACTGTTTGACACCCTTACTCTTCTAATCACTTCTAAAGCAAAAGACTAAGCTTTGTGACAGGGGCTGCGGTCTCTCTCTTATCATGACGCATCTAGTAACTCTGTGCTACTACACAAATAAAAATAATAATTGCGATACTGCTCTGCCTTCATCACAGTTGCTTTATCTCATCAGAAGGAAAATTAACCATCAGCTTACTCCCTTTATCATCTTTCATCTCAGCTACTTCTAGTTCATCTTTCTCTCACACAAACTTATGGCACTGTATAAAACTACAAACTTGGTTTCAGACCTCATATGTGAGGATTCTCCTTTCCTTCACTATTCTCTGAAATCTCTTTCGACATTCTGTATTACCTTAAATTTGGGGAGAAGGGAAGTTCAAGGATTGTGGGTCACATTATCATGATCATGTGTATGTGTGTTCTCTTAAGGTTTTCACATCCTAATGGAGCAAATTTCTCTGTAAGACCCTTTTCCTTGATGAAAGAAATAAGGACAAATATTGTAGCTATTTCATAAAAACAGAAGTAAAACTTTTTCCCAAAATGATCAAGCAGCACTAAGAGACAATTATCCTTCAAAGTCACATGATTTGCTGCTCTGCAAATCTTCAATATTTAATACCAAATGCTGTAGCCCAAAGAAGATATCGCAGTTCTCCAGCAGATATAGATAGATAGATAGGATGAATGAGACTCTAAATAGACTACCTTCTTCACACAACAACTAATCTATGTAGATTTAACTTTTCTCTAACCTAGCTTCATCCTCTTTGGAATCCCCTTTCAGGTAGTTAAAGACTGCTATCAAATCCCCTCTCACTTTTTCTTCTGCAGACTGAATAAGCCTAGTTGCCTCAACCTCTCCTCAAAAGTCAGTGCCTCACCCCCCCTAATAATTTTCGCTGCCCTCCACTGGACTCTCTCCAATTTGTCCACATCCTTTCTGTAGTGGGGGGCCCAAAACTGGACACAATACTCCAGATATAGCCTCACCAGTGCTGAATGGAGGAGAACAATCATTTCCCTCAATCTGCTGGCAATGCTCCTACTAATCTAGCCTAATAGTAGTCTTCTTGGCAACAAGAGCGCACTGCTGACTCATATCCATCTTGTCCACTGTAACCCCCAGGTCATTTTCTGCAGAACTGCTGCTTAGCCAGTCAGTCCCCAGTCTGTAGCAGTGCATGGGATTCTTCCGTCCTAAGTGCAAGACTCTTGTCCTTGTTGAACCTCATCAGATTTCTTTTGGTCCAATCCACCAATTTGTCGAGGTCACTCTGTATCCTATCCCTACCCTCCAAGGTATCTACGACTCCCTGCAGTTTTGTGTCATCTGCAAACTTGCTGATGGTGCAATCCATCCCATCATCCAGATTATTAATGAAGATGTTGAACAAAACCGGCCCCAGGACTGACTCCGCTTGATACTGACTGCCAACTAGACATTGAGCTGTTAATCACTGCTCATTGAGCCGTATGATCTAGCCAGCTCTCTATCCACCTTACAGTCCATTCATCCAACCCATACTACTTTAACATGCTGGCAAGAATACTGTGGGATAATAATAATAATAATTGTCCTGCTCCATTCATTCCACCTGACACACCTGGCACTGGCCACTGTTGGAAGACAGGATACAGGGCTAGAAGGACCATTGGTCTGACCTAGCATGGCCATTCTTATGTTCTTCACTTATGGAAACCAAAGAGATGTGTCTGCAGAACAAGAGAACAAGTTTTCCATGAACCATGAACTAAAATGTATATTATTAATACTAATAAGCTAGAAGTTGAAAAGTCTCTATCAAAAACTAACAAGAAACAAAGTTCTTTTATTGTTTAAAAAGAATTCTAAAGAAAATATGTACAAACACCACACAGAATAACGTAAGACCTAAGACAAGACAGATGATACAGTGAAGGAGAAAAAAAACTTGACCTTCTCAACTTAGAAAGACTTTTTGTATTAAAGATAAGCCAACAGAGAATTCTTGTCAAGATGCAAAGTGTCAGCAATAAGATTTAAGAATGACAGATATTTCTTGTAGAGAATGTAGAAATGTTGTGAAGTGCATAGCTTTGTCATGTTGGCTATGTCAACTATACACTAACAGAGAAGACTTTATAACCTTCCAATCAGGGCCAATTTATGTAGGCAATCCAGAAGAAAACTAAAAAAAACAGTCCATACTGTTTCTAATTGAATGGTTTCCTAATCCACAAAATCCATGGTTACCTTTAAAATAAAAAAATTAAAATAAAAAAAGATGCCCCTCTTCCACTTTAAAAACAAAAGAATATGACCATGAAATCAAGCTCTCTCTACAAACTATATCTCACTTTCTCAATACAGTTGGCTTTAAAACAATGTTATTCAATAATAAATAATAATAATAAACTCTGCTAACAGACACTTAAAGAACTACTGTCCTATCCTCGTATTAGCATTACTGTACTCCTTGTCAAATATTAGGGAAGTGACTGTTCTGTAAGAGGTTTTTAAAAGTTTCTGTTATATTTTTAAAATCAGTTATTAACCTTTTGAAGAGTTGAGCAGTCCAACCACCCCCAAGTATTCTCTTGTGAGGTAGAAAATTTTTTACAAGGCATTTATAAGTTGCTGTGAAATCTAGCTATGTGAATTATAACAGTGCACTCCAGGTGCTATGATCCCCTTCCCAACTGCCTTGCCTGACTTTTTATCTTCCCAGCCGTTGATCACTCCCCAACCCAAACAACAAGTACCCAGTTCCAATCACCTTAAATCCTATCAAAATTTAGTTAGTAAATCAAACTGACAGAAAGCCCAGTGAGATTACAGAGACAGTCAGTTGTGTATCCACATATATTATGAACAACCCCACTTCTCTTAGGATTAGAACTAGTTTGACTGCTGTGAGAATCAAAAACTTGAGGGATTATCCATCAACACTTGGACACTTTCAGTGCAGTAATATAGTATTGTTGTGGTTTGGGGCACTGTGGGGTTGGGGCATGTACACTAGGTAATTCGGGTAAATGGAAGGCCAGAGTGCCGATGAAGTTTTCCTGTGCTAGGCTCCTGCCTCCAGCCAGCCCCCCCCCCCTTCTTCTCCTCTCTGTTTGGGTTACTTTGGGACATTTTCTTGCTGCTGTAAGCTGATGGCTTGCTTATCAGTATGATATACTGTGCATGCTACAGGGGGCTGCTTGCAACATTAACCGTATGCTTAAAGCGCCCATTGTTCTCTCTCATGGCCATCCCAGGAACTTAACGCTGAAACTGCTTGAAGGAAGGAAAAGGGAGGGGTGGGAAAGAACTCCTCATTGAAATAAAGAAGGTATAAATAAAGTTGATGCTTGCTGCTTGGTGTGCAGGATTTGAGACAGACAGTCTCCCTGCACCATTTCGGATCCTGAAATAAACAGCTTTTACAAGGATTTCTCCGTCTCGGTGTCTAATTGGGCTAATTGCGCACCGGGCTCGAACCCAAACTGTTGGGGCCTCACTCGGGGTCCTCCAGGACCACCAACAGTATCTTGGTCTCAGGAAATGGGAAGTAATTAAATTTTTCTTCAATGGCAAAGCACTACTTGGGTGTTTCAAAGGAATACAAGTTTCTCACTAACTATAGTGTCTTAGGACAACTCTCAAGAGCCAAGTCTAGACTACAAAATTGTTACTACTGAAATCAGATGCCTTAGAGGTTAGTTACCAAGATACTATCTCAGCTAGCTTATATTCAAATATAAGCTAAACTAAAATGAAAAGTTTGTCATTCTTAATACAACCTTTGTGGGTTAACAACCTAAAAAAAATAAAGTGCACAGAAATGCTACACATCATTCTAGGACAACAAATAAAGAATGTCCTCCAACTAAAATGATAGGATACAGGGAATTTTAGGTAAGCAGAATGCCATTGCCCAGAATGGAATTTGACCAGGAAACCAGGGTTGACAACCATCCAAAGACTTATGGGAAGGGAATCAGAAAAATTCTCCCTCTATACCACCACAAAGTAACTTGCTCCCTAGTTGTAAGCATTCAATAGCTTATTTTCCCTTCTCCTATATATTTTCCTGTACTTTATTAGCGCAATATACCATGAAATGTCATTTACTTTATTCATCCACATCAACGCCTTTGTGTGGTTTCTCCAATCTCAACCCTGAGAACTTTCACAGGCAAATCACTATCCTACTCTGGAAAATGGGCCATTGAATCTTTACATGGCCGCAAGAGGTTATGTCTCTTCCACAGATGCTCATAAGCCATGGGAATGGGGACAGACAGACAGACAAGTCAGATATAGCAAGGAGACTGCACTTCCAGCAGCACAGCACTACTCTTGCACGAAGCTGAGGTAATGGTATTATACAAACCTCGGAGCAAACAGCATCACCTGCTGAATCACATTTCCCTGAATCATGTCCCTGCACGACTCCTGTGATTTCCCTGGAGGCTTACCATTCGAGTTCTGATCAGACCCAGTGCTGCTTGGGGCTTACAACACCACAGCTCAAGGTAAGTCCATTGTTCTGTAGACTGGAAAGTGAATTTATAAATGTAGCCCAAAAACACAGTACTTCATACGGAGAGTTCGCCCTCTGACATTACACCATACAATTTGAAGGGACCTACAGAGCTAATAAGAGAATGCAGTGCACGTTAATTGTACCAGAACAACAACAAAAGGATTAGGTGGTTTCAGCTGAAGCAAACAGCTCCATTAGTGTTATTACACTAATAAAGCTCATGTCTATTTAGGGTTCCAACAGTCTAATAAGGAGTAATTTATACTGTCAGTAGCACAGCATGCTGGCCCAGACTAAAGAGCAAATTTTACAGCAGATGAACAATAAGTAGCCAAGCAACAAAATCATTTCATTCTACCTCCTAAATGCATTTTCCTCTTTGGAAAATATAGGTTGTTTCAGAGCAGGGTGTGGAAATGAAGGGAACAGAAAAAGGAAAACTGTTTATTCAGCCCAAAGCACATGGATCTAACAGGAGACGCGTTCAGTAGTCACAGCCCCTCATGGAAACTGTATCTGCAGTGCTCCAACACTAACTGCTCTAAGGCTGGCTCTGCCTTGAAGTTCAAATGAAGAGAAAGGAAGGATGGTTCAGTGGCTAGCATGGGACGTGGAAGATTCGGGTTCTACACCCTACTCCTCCAAACACTTCTTGTATGACCTAGGACAAGCTGCTTAGTCTCTCTGTGCCTCAGTTCTCTCTGCATCTGTAAAATGGAGAGAACAGTGCTTCCTTACCTCACTGAGGTGTTGTGAAACACTAAGAGAATGGGGGCCATAGCAGTACCTAAAACAGATAGGGTCATACAAAGCTTGCCTTGTTGCTACTACTTTTGATCACTGCCCAGAGACAGAAACATTGATTCTTCTTCCCCTGCAGAGGGTTCTATGGGCATAGATGAATACAGCTGCCTTTGCTGGCTCCCCCAGCAACCATCCCAGCCCTTCCTGGAGCCAATGCTACAATGAATATGATGTATGTAAGGACTAACTCCCAAGAATCCCAGCAGAGAAGGGAAGTGGAAGAGGAAACCCTTGACTATGACAGCCCTACTGGAGGACAGGGGGAATCCCTCAGAGAAACACAGCCTGCATTTGTACAAAAAGCGAATGAGTGCCTGCAATGTTTGAGTAGCAGAGAGTGGGTAGACGCTGCCTCTCCAGCCATTCCATTACCCCACAAACTCGGCCCTACTATTGGGTCAAGCAGCTTATTTGCCCAGTAGGGCCATATCCTGAAATTCACCTCTGGTGGTATCACCCCCTCTGCATTTATATAACTCAACTTTAGTCTTTTGAAAGTAACATTTCCGTTCGCTGTGGTTGTCACATAACAGCTCTGTCCTTATCTTAGGCAGACAGTAGTTGCTCACTCCACAGGAATGGCAGAGAGAACTAAAACACAAAATGGCTAGCTTCCACTGTCGGAGCACAACTGAAAGAGGAGAAGAAAAGACATGCTATCCAAAATTAAACAAAATAATTAAGAAAAAATGCATCCAGTTAGGGCAGAAAAAGGTGCAAGTTCTACAGGAAAGGGGAGATAATCAACAACAGCATTCTTAGACAAAGGAGGTCTGCAGTACAGAGTGTTCATGACCACACATTTTATTCCAGGCACCGAAAAGCTCCACAGGGTATTATTGAGCTGGTGAAGCCAGATTAACTGTGGGAGATAGCATGATTGCTGCCAGTCCATGACTGACGGCACCCTTTGCTGACTCTGAGTGTGAGCTTTGAAGATAGATGTGCTGGGACTTTGCTTCTGATGCAAGCAACACAACCAAAAAGGACCAACAGTCATTTGGAGGCCAGTTCTAAATGATACATCCCTATTACTGATAAAGTCAAACCATCTTATACCCAGTAGTCGCCACAGGCAATGAATATGAAATGCCTCTCACCTCCTGAGGTCTTGTTTTAAGCAACATCCATGTTTCAGATCCATACAAAAGAATAAAAAGTATGCAGGCTTGATAAATCTGTACTTTTGTATATAGTTTCACCTTATTTTGGCTACAGACCTTATGCAGGTCCTTCATGGCAGAGACTGCTAAACCATTTCTCCTTAAGATATCTGGCTGGCTGCCCATTTGATGATAGTTTACTGCCTAGATAGATGAAATCATTCACTACTTCCACGGTTTGTCAGAGGCACACATCTTGTATCACAACTTTTGCACCAACACTAAGAATTTTTGTCCAAGAAACTCATAACCCAAGGGCAGCTGCCACATGCTGGAAGCTCCCTAGGGTATCTTTGAGACCATCTGCATCCTGATAAAGGAGTACATCATCATTCACATAATCCTGGTCAGAAAAAGAGGTTGAACTGACAATTATACTGACATTTGCAGAGATATGTTCAAGGAGCCAATCCACTGCACAGCAGAACAGGGTTGGGACCAGGACACATCCCTGTTTCACCTGAGATCTAGTGTGAAACCTGTCAAACCTATGGTTCCCCCAACTTATGCACGCCCTGAGTCATTATGCAGATCTTCAATTAGCCTCAGAAGGATATTGGGAACGCTGATGCCCTGTAAGGCCTTCCACAAGAAAGTTCTACTGACAGAATCGCAGACTGCCTTTCATATGCTGTTGTCAAAGGCCAGTTAAATTCATGATGAATCCATTGTAGATCACCCTGCAGCGAAGCCCTATTGCTAATTGCCTATTGCCCTATTGCTAATTGCAATGGCTGGCTAACCTAGTGAGGAGGGCTTTAAACTAGGTTCGATGGGGAATGGAGAACTAAGCCCAAAGGTAAGTGGGGAAGTGGAACACCACAAGGAAGCAGAAGGAGGAGGGTGCAACAGGGGAGGCCTCCTGATTCTTACTGAGAAAGTAGGGCAATCGGCTAGTTATCTCGAGTGCCTGTACACAAACACAAGAAGCCTGGGAAACAAGCAGGAGGAATTGGAAGTCCTAGCACAGTCAAGGAATTATGACATGATTGGAATAACTGAGACTTGGTGGAATAACTCAAAAGACTGGAGCACTGTCATGGATGGGTATAAGCTCTTCAGGAAGGGCAGGCAGGGGCGAAAGGGTAGAGGAGTTTCACTGTTTGTAAAAGAGTACTATGATTGCTCTGAGCTCCAGTGTGAAAATGGAGATACGCCAGTTTAGAGCCTCTGGGTTAAGCTTAAAAGCAAGAACAATAAGGGTGATGTTGTGGTGAGTGTCTGTTCTAGACCACCAGACCAGGAGGATGAGGTAGATGAGGCATTCTTCAGTCAACTAGGGAAAGTTTCCAGTTCACAGGACCTGATTCTCATGGGGGACTTCAATCACTATGACATCTGCTGGAAGAGCAATACAGCAGAGCACAAACAATCCAGGAAGTTTTTGGACAGTGTTGCGGACAACTTCCTGGTGCAAGTGCTGGAGCAACCAACTAGGGGCCGTGCTGCTCTTGACCTGCTGCTCACAAACAGGGAAGATTTAGTAGGGGAAGTAGAAGTGGGTGGCAACCTAGGCAGCAGTGACTATGAAATGGTCGAGTTCAGGATCCTGACAAAAGGAAGAAAGGAGAACAGCAGGATACGGACCATGGACTTCAGAAAAGCAGACTTTGACTCCCTCAGGGAGCTGATGGGCAGGATCCCCTGGGAGGCTAATATGAGGGGGAAAGGAATCCAAGAGGGCTCGCTGGATTTTAAAGAAACCTTATTGAGGGCACAGGAACAAACCATCCCGATGTGCAGAAAGAATAGCAAGTGTGGTAGGCGACCAGCTTGACTTAACAAAGAAGTCATTGGTGACCTTAAACACAAAAAAGAAGCTTACAAGAAGTGGAAGCTTGGTCAGATGACTAGGGAGGATTATAAAAATACTTCTCAAACATTCAGAAATGAAATCAGGAAGGTCAAAGAACAATAGGAGTTGCAGCTAGCAAGGGATATGTAGAGGGACAAGAAGGGTTTCTACAAGTATGTTAGCAACAAGAGGAAGATTAAGGAAAGTGTGGGCCCCTTACAGAATGGGGGAGGCAACCTAGTGACAGAAGATGTGGAGAAAGCGGAGGTACTCAATGCCTTTTTTGCCTCTGTTTTCACAGACAAGCTCAGCTCCCAGACTACTGCACTAGGCAGCACAGAATGGGGAGGAGGTGAACATTCCGCAGGGCTGAAGGAACAGGTCCAGGACTATTTAGAAAGATTGGACATACACAAGTCCATGGGGCCAGATGCAATATACCCGGGGGTGCTGACAGAGTTAGCTGATGTGATTTCAGAGCCATTGACTATTATCTTTGAAAGCTCGTGGCAACAGGAGGAGGTTCCAGATGACTGGAAAAAGGCAAATATAGTGCCCATCTTCAAGAATGGGAAAAAAGAGGATCCAGGGAACTATAGGCCGGTCAGCCTCACCTCAATCCCTGGAAAAATCATGGAGCAGGTCCTCAAGGAATCCATTTTAAGGCACTTAGAAGAGAGGAAGGTGATCAGGAGCAGTCAACATGGATTCACCAAGGGAAAGTCATTCCTGACCAACCTGACTGCTTTCTATGAAGAGGTGACTAGCTCTGTGGATGAGGGGAAAGCGGTGGATGTGATGTACCTTGACTTCAGCAAAGCTTTTGATATGGTCTCCACAGTATTCTTATCAGCAAGTTAAAAAAGTATGGGTTGGATGAATGGACTATAAAATGGATAGAGAATTGGCTAGAGCAAAGGGCTCAACGAGTAGTGATCAATGGCTCCATGTCTAGCTGGCAGCTGGTCACAAGTGGAGTGCCCCAGGGGTCGGTCCTGGGGCCGGTTTTGTTCAACATCTTCATTAATGAACTGAAAGAGGGGGTAGATTGCACCCTCAGCAAGTTTGCAGATGACACTAAGCTAGGGGGAGTGGTAGATACCCTGGAAGGGAGGAATAGGATACAGAAGGACCTAAACAAATTGGAGGATTGGGCCAAAAGAAATCTGATGAGGTTCAACAAGGACAAGTGCGGAGTCCTGCACTTAGGACGGAAGAATCCTATGCACAGCTACAGACTGGGGACCAACGAGCTAGGCAGCAGTTCTGCAGAAAAGGATCTGGGTGTTACAGTGGATAAGAAGCTGGATATAAGTCAGCAGTGTGCCCTGGTTGCCAAGAAGGCTAATGGCATATTGGTCTGCGTTAGTAAGAGCACTGCCAGCAGACCACGGGAAGTGATTATTTCCCTCTATTTGGCATTGGTGAGGCTGCATGTGGAGTATTGTGTCCAGTTTTGGGGCCCCCACTACAAAAAAGATGTGGACAAGTTGGAGAGAGTCCAGTGGAGGGCAACAAAAATGATTAGGGGGCTGGAGCACAAGACTTATGAGAGGCTGAAAGAACTAGGCTTGTTTAGTCTGCAGAAGAGAAGAATGAGGGGGGATTTGATAGCAGCCTTTAACTACCTGAAAGGGGGTTCCAGGGAGGATGAAGCTAGGCTGTTTTCAGTGGTGGCATATGACAGAACATGGAGCAACGGTCTCAAGTTGCAGTGGAGGAGGTCTAGGTTGGACATTAGGAAAAAGTTTTTCACTAGGAGAGTGGTGAAGCACTGGAATGGGTTACCTAGGGAAGTGGTGGCATCTCCATCTTTAGAGATTTTAAGCTGAGGCGTGACAAAACCCTTGCCGGGATGATTTAGCTGAGGATAGTCCTGCTTTGAGTAGGGGGTTGGACTAGATGATCTCCTGAGGTCCCTTCCAACTCTAATATTCTATGATTCTATGCTCTAGGCAACATCGTTAGATAAGGAAAGGCTGGAGCCAGGGGAGTAGGACATGTGCGAAAATTTTTCCAGGGACAGAGACTTATTGGCCTATAGCTGCCATACTCAGTACATGGGCCTTTCCCCTTATAGAGCAGGATAATGATCTCTTCCACTCCCTCCTACAGTACCTTCCTAGTAGTCCAAATCTGGACAAAAAGTTGGCATAATGGGCTCTCCAGGGCACACCTGAAAAGCTTTGGCATTATGCTGTTGTGTCTGACAGCATGCCCACTTCACAGTTTCTTTATGGCAGAGCATCTCTCTTCCAACATAGGTGTATCTCCACAAGTTTCTAGGTCAGGGATTGCATCTACTGCTAATACATCCAGACCTGAACATGGAGTTGCTTCAGGATGGTTATATGTGAACTCATAATATTCTTTCCATCTTTGCAGGGTGATTTCTTGGATTAATCTAGTTTTACCATCAGCCTTGTTTATCAGTGTAGTCAGAGAATCACTTGTAGGCTGTAAATTATGGCAATTGGTTTAAAAATCTGGGTATTAAAAAAAGATTCATGGCAAACAGCAGTGATGACATCAACCCTTAGGAAACCTGCTAATTCTCAGTAGGAGGTCACTGGGGAACTGGCTTATTTCTGGACCCTTGAGGTACTGATTCAAAGCACTGTGCTAGAAAAGGCATCTGTCCACTGGAGGCTTAATAGAGATGCAGCCTGACACCTTCCCCAATGCCAGGAACACCATGTAGTTCCAACATAACCCATTTACCCTGGCTAGAAATTCCAAACTCTTTCCTCAAGTCAAAAAGCAAGAGGGAGGCAGATTAGATCAAAAGATGAGATGGAGAGGAACTAACATAAAACCTGGAGTAGGCATTTGTTCTAGGCTAGGAGGAGGCTGCTGGCCCTTTCTGGGGACTCATCTTCTGGTAACTAGAAGCAGGTTAGGAATGGGGGAGTTATCTTGCATCATGAAGGAAGCAGGAAGGAAGAAGTGAAAAGCGAAGCCATGCTCCAAGTTTTTGGGAAAGAGAGGGGAAGATAAAAATAGGGAGGTAATAAGGATGAATTTTAGATAGGTGCCTTGGTATCACAGCACGGAACACTAAGAAAGGGATAGTCATTGTATGTAAGAGCCTGTTATTTTATTTAGTTTTATAAGAGTTAAACCCAGAACCTGAGCTGTATTCATAAAGGCATATTTGGGAGCCATCTGCCTCTAAGAATTCCTCAAAACCTCCCAAGAGGTCGTAACACACATTACAGTTCAACCCTATAAGTTTCACGTTACAGAATCAGCCAGCTCAAAAGGAAGTACTTGATGTATTTCTTAGAGATGCAATTTACTAAGAAGACATTATATAGTAATGGAAAGTCTACACGATTCCTCTCTGACTCCTTTGATCAGGGGCCTGCTGCAGAGAAAACTCCTATATGCCTGTAAATAACTGAAGACACTTTAATATACACCAGCCAGTCGTAATGGAATAATTTTACTATTTCCTGATGCCTAAAGGAAGAGTGGATTATTTTGGAGCTTCATTAAATGTTAAGGCTTATATTTCCTCCCTCTGCTTCCCTGAAATCACACTTCACTCAGGTCTCAGTAATGAACAGGCAGGAGAAGCATGCTTAGTTTTGAACATTGTATAACAGAACATCAGATACCTTAGTTGTTTCAGGAACTCAACGTCAGAGTTGCTGTTAATGAGCTTGATGAACTCCTCATAAGAAGGAGCATATGTGTAGGCTTTCTTGTGATGCTCATTCAACTGTTCTCTGTACTCCATCTGGCTGAGCAGCATTTGGTTGATGTAATCTGGATCACTCAGCAGCTCCACCAATGGCTTCAGTACTGGGAGAAGAAATTTAAGAACAAAATCACTGTGCAAAAGAGCAAATGTCATGTTCTAACTCAAACGCAAGTTCAAGCCATGCATGACCACTTATGTCAGCAAAATGTATGTCGCTAATGGGTGTGAAAAAGACCCTTGAGCTTCTCCCACCAACATAACTACTGCCATTCATGAAGGTGGCTTTATTATGTCAATGGGAGAGCTCTCTCGCTTCAGCACAGAGTGGCTATATGAAAGATTTTACAGGAGTGCAGCTGCATCAATACAGCTGTGCCGCTGTAAGCTCGCTAATGTAGACATGGCCTCAGTGTAAACATTTTGAACACAAATTAAAACAAAGCAGGTTGATAAAATTCCAAGGAATTATGATGTGATTCTCAGATTACATAGTGTATCACCATTCCTTACTAAACTAGACTGAAGTTTACTCGTTTCCTAAACTTTTTATTTTCTCTGTTCATTACTGTACACTGTCATTGGGATAAGGAAACTAGAAATTCAAGTCATTAAAAAGTTTACACAGGTTAAAGGAGCTGAACCTAAGCTGCAAATTTCAAGTGTCTATTTCTGCTCTTTTTGCTGTATATCTGAGAGAATGTTACACACAGAGTCTAAGAAGTTGCAGAACTATGAATTACAAATAAACTGTACTATATGGGGATTACTTGAGTCTTTGCAATATCAAAAATTGTCCCCCACTCCAAATTCAAAAAAGGACAAAGTTATTAGTGGTTGCATCATCCAATTACAAGTGCATTTTATAAAAAGAACGAACTACACTAAATGAATAATTCTTTTTTTAGATTTTGTATCATGCTTCAGTCATGTTCACATCTTTAGTCCAGGACTGTACTCATCTGAGTAAGATATAAAAGCCCAGGCCCACTCAAATGCTCTGTAGAAGGTCACACCACTGTTTGGTTTCCTTTAGGACAGAATAAGAGGGTGGAATGGCTCCAGTGCTGCAAGATGCTGAGCACTCTGGCCCTGATTCAGGAGAGAGCTTAAGCATAGGCTTAATTTTGAGCATGTGACTACATGTGCTTAAACACATAAAGAAGTGGCTTGCTAACTCCATGCCAGAGAGCTCAGTGCCTTGTCTTTAGTTAGCTAGTGCTATGAAATCATAAGCATCTCGTGTCCATCTAAAAGCAACTAACTATACCAGCCGCTGCATGTGCCGGTTATGACAGATGTTGAATTTTAGAACTTGAAGTGTGACGTCAATACAGGTATATTAAACGGTTTGTACTCGTATTGTACGTAGGTAAGTCTTTAATGATCTCTGATCTATAATCTACCTTTTGTTGCAAGTATGTCTGCAAGGACTATGCGCAAGCTGAGAGACTGGGCATCCTTTGAGGGTAGGAGACAATACACCAGAATTTGAGAACATGATTGCAGGAATCTTACTTCTTCGTCCGAGTTCCTCAAGCATGGATGGAGTAAAAATGGCCTTGGCTGCTCTTCCTGCCTATTAAAAAAGGCAACAGAATTTCAGTTGCAATTACAATACATCTTTAGTCACCATTACTAAATGTATCAGAAATATGTGAAATATCAGAGACATAACAGTGGTCATCAAAGAAACATTTTAAGCAGAAACAATGCTTCATCTATTGTTCATTTTTAATTATATTAAGATAAAACTACATTTGCCCCATTTCAATCCCATACCCGATCTTTCCTCTATACCTGTAAAATTAAAATACAATATTTTTAAACCATAGCCATATGAAATAAGCTATTATAGCTCAGAGAAAGCCCCTAGGGTGAAGGACAAATATACAAAAGTCCATAAATAAAAAGCTAGTTTTCTAGTCACTGTACGACATGTGAAACCCAATCCATTTTTCCAAAAGAATCAAGATGCAAACATGGACTTGTATTGTAGGCTAATTAATAGACGTACTAGAATTGTATGAATATTTAAGCAGGGGACTGGATATTATTGCTGGTTTGATAAATGAATCTAGCTGTGACACTGAAGGTAGAACAGATGCAATCTTCCATATCTGTGATCAGCTACTGAACTGTCACTCAGAAAACTGCCAGCCTCTTTGGTCTGACTTTTCTTAGAGAACAACAAAGAAGGAAAGATGAAGTGAATCTTTCCAGGAACAAAGACAAAGAATCAGTAAATGGCTAGATGACTGAGAATTTTCAACATTAGCAGACAATATTAACTAGTGGAAAAAATAATAAACAAGTGTGAGATGTATAAAGACTGGGATAGAAAATACTAAAAAATATTATGATGCCATTATATAAATCAACAGATCTCCCTCATGTGGAATACTAGAGATATAGGAAATAATGAATTATATTCAGAAGTAAACAGGAACTATTTATCCTCTCTCATAATATAAGAACAAGGGGAAACACAATTGAAAGGCAATTTTAAAACTGACAAAAAGATGAAAGTGCATGGTTCGTCTGTGGAACTCACTGCCAGTAGGTAACACTGAGCTCAAAAGTGTAGTACAATTAAAACGTGGAGAGACAGAGAGAACATCTGCAGTTACAATACATAGGATTATTTATATTTTAATAAGGCATAAATTCTCATGCTTCATGGTCTAAATTAAACATTTTAATGATGAGAGTTAAGACAAAATATTTCCTATAGGCAGGTTATTGCACCTTCCTCTGAAGCATCTGGTGCTGGCCACTTTTAGGGTACATCAAGACTACAGCTAGGACTCGTCTACCTGAGCTGGGAACCATGCGATATCAATGTGGCCCAGAGGAGCATGGGCAGGAGGAGCTCAAGTGAGCTGCCTGAGTACAACCCGCCCCCCAGACCCACTTGGTCCGTATTCGGATAGCTAGCCCAAACTGTTGCCCATATTGCCTCTGACTACATTGCTATTTTTAGTGCATCTGTCTACCAGAGCTGCAAAGCTCAGGCCCCATTGCAGTGTAGACATACCCTTAAAGACAGGACACTGGACTAAATGAACCACTTCTCTGATGAGGTATGGCAATTCCTATGTTCCTAAATGGAAACTTCATTTCCATCATATTATTATCCATCCATCCATTCTAGGTCCACTAGAGAAAACAAGTGAACTAAAGAACATTCTGCTCAGCATGGAATAATCTTCTGTAGATTAAACCTTCTGCCTCAGAAGTAATTATAAAAACAACATTAACAGAACATTATTGTAGAGAATAAGTAATTACCTGACCTCAATTGCAGAATAAACTGTTCAATGCAGGAAAGATCTTTGAAACAGCAGTGAAAGAATTTCACTGAAATCTAGATACCAGCCACTTCATCAAAATAATTGACTTATGATGAAATGTTGTAGCTTGCTGACTTCTTCTCACATTTCTCTCAGCCAGTCATAAGTTTGTAAATTTCATATACTTTATAATAATAAGAAACATGTTATACTCATCCATTTCGGTAAGGAAACTATTATTTTCTTCAAACTTCAGTCAACCAGAACTATAAAAACAATTCCAAAAGATCATGGCTGGGACTTTCAAAGCCTGATTGGTACCAAAACACCGAGTTGTACACCTAAGTTAAGGAATCCCTCATGGGGCGACTGAGGGGAGTACAAGATAGCAATGTACCGTAGGGAGAGGGAGCACTTTTGGGGATCATTGCTAGTGTGGCCAGGAGGCTAACTGTAGTGAAGGGAGTTCAAACTACATGCATATGCGCCCAAGAATTGAGCACAGAAAAATGAGACCATCCCGTGGTACACCTTGGATGAACAGGGGCTGATTTAGTGCCAGGGTCACCGCCGCAGAGGCTGCCAGTTGGAAAATGCCAGATATCTGCAGAGAGTGGAAAGAGTTTTGTCCAAGGAAACCAACAAAAGTGTGTGACTCTGAAGCAGTTTTATTAATTAAAGTGTGAGAAAGGGGGTACACAGAGAAAAATGGGGGGTGGGGAAAACTAAAAAATGGATCTTTGAATTAGAAAAAGACTAGAAAAGTAACAAAGCCTAGCCACCTTCTGCTGGTGTGCCATGGTGAGGTTCCCCTCATACCTCCTTCTGATGACAGGCAGGCAGGCAACTAGGCTCTCCCACAACCGGTGGTGGGGGTGCATTTTGTGGAGGTCACACAATTGCACTGGAGGCTACTTAACTGGGAGGCTGTGCTGCCACCAGAACATGAAGCACTCAGAGTACAAATGCCTCAGGCGTCGGTGCTGTGCCTGGAGTAACATTCACCTCCAGACGTACTAGCAAACAGTCAAAGAAGTCTGTTGTTGCAGACTCCCTCAGAATCGACCACTCTAGTAAGGCTCTCCACCGACGCATGCAGGGAGCTAGACGCCGCTCTGACATTCTATGCTCAAGGAGACCCACTTCCTTTCCCGGGTGAGTGACAACGGTTATTTAGACTTTGCAACATGGGCACATCCCATTACTCTGACTTCCTGCAGTGACCCTTGGCTGCACCTCCTGTGTAAGTGGCTCTAAGGGAGGAGTGAGATGCCTGTCTGGCAGTTCTTGAAGGACTGGGTGCCTCGCATGCTTCCAGCATTGACCTGGAAGGAAAGAGACTGCACATAAGTTGGTTCCAGGTGCCCTTACTGGCAGGTAGCGTGGAACGGACGTTGTGTCACCTGGGGAGAGGCTATGGTGATTTCCTCAAGAAGCAGGGATTCTAGTTCAGTAGAAGCCTGTGTAAAGGCAATGCAAAGGGGAGGGGCATGCAGGGTCACGTGCCCCCAGATTTGTTGCTTGGCTTGTACTGAGCATGCTCAGTAACACTGTTAAAGCCAGCTGCCCTCACTCTGGCTCCACCCATCTGCAGGCACAGATCATCTCTTCCTGTCAGGGTGGAGTGAGGGTCCAGATGTTCTATTCCTCACCCAAATATCTTCTCCCTGTTCCTCCACCATCCATTCCCTCTCCAGGGATAGATCACCATTGCTTCTGCAGGAGGCAGCAACCGACTGTTACTTAGGGGGTTTCTCCTGTCCTACCATTTCTGTGTCTGAAAAATGGACAAAAATCCCACCCACCCAGTACATATTCAAACAGAGGTTTCAATTGCGTACTGCATGGACACTAGTCAGAGGGAAAGATACGTGCTCCTTTCTGTGCACAAAGCAAAGCCAAGCCATCCCACAGTGGGTATTAACAGCTGGGAATGCCGATGCCCTTCATACTCACCTGGAGAGCACTGGCTCATGAGGCTGGTGTCCCGGCCCCTCTATCACAATGGAAGGCCTCCTGCAGCCCGCACTGGAGCAGGTCCCTCTCCTTTTGTGTCAGGCCTCCTCTTCTCTCTGGTCTCTGAAAGTTTAGCTGTCTTCAGCACACTGCTGAGCATTTCCATTCTAGTATACTCCAGATCCCAGCCAGGGCTCCCACAGCTTTCACCACAAGTACCTCCATCCATGGATTCTCCTTGTAGGTGATCATTATCTAGTTACATAAGCCTGTCCCCAGACAGGTAGGCAGAGGTCGGATCATTTAGGTAAGAATTTTGATCTCCTGGAAAGTTAACCTTCTTCTTCTGGACTGGGCTGATGAACTAGCCCCCCAGAACTAAATGCCAACATCCTGAAAGCAGCTGACATTGAGTAACAGCAAGCATCTTGTAAAAATCCTGGATTGGAAGTAGAATATTTTATACTAATAGCTCATTACAATATGTAAATGAGAGTGACACATGTGGCCAGAACTGCACAATATGATTGCTTTCGTTCAAACAGGAGTTAATTCAGGGAAGTTGTATGGCTTGTGTTATACAGGGAGTCAGACTAGATGATCATAGTGGCTCCTTCTGGCCCTAACCTACCAATCTAAAACTGGCCAACTCTATCTTCTTTTTGAAAAAAATCATGTTAGTAGTTGGGCAAGACAGTGATCATCTGCCCCTAAACATGCGCGCACACATACTCTTTCTGGGCACTCCAGTGCATAGCTTCAGCTAGTATTAGCAGATGCAGCACCCACTTCCCTTAAAACACACTCATTCAGGGATTTACGGATGGGCTTTCTTTCATGATACAAGCAATGGATGAAAAGCACAGATCAGCCGTGCATTTAGATTCCACTGGGCTGGGATTAAATTTCCCCATTGCCTTTTATCTCTCCATACCGTCCATAATCAGTGTAGTCTCCACAGGAATCCCATCCCTGTTTGAGACTGCAGCCTACATTCCTAATCTCTCTGGAGCATTAACTGTTCCTAAAGTTACATCCTTTCAGAGGAAGCAGTTGCACAGTCTGTGTGCATCCCTGCCTCTTACAAGTCTGGGTGGAATTCAGAGTATCCGCCAAAAAGTTCAGCTTGGGTGAGTTGGACCAGTGCCAGGAGTTTATTGGCACACAGTCAAGATGGGTCTTTCACAGAAACAGAATAGAAAAAATAAGCCAATTGGTAAACATTTGGCCCTTTCCTTCCTAATCTATCCAGTACGTTGCTGTTTGTGGAAGTAACAGACACACTGTCAGGTACCTGATGAGATGGGGTCTCTCCAATACTCAAACTCCAGAAGAGGAGTTTGTCTCTGCAGGAGTCCCATGCAAGCATCTGTGTACATCAATGCCAGTAACTTGTTCCAACAGAGCCAGGAGAGATAAAGGGGTGACTGAGAGCAGGCAGGGAAAGAAAAAGAACATCAGCTAAAAGGTGAACCAATTTGTTGATGGTCATATAGACACTGATCCTCGCTTTGATCATCCTCCAAACTTCAGGTGGCAAAGCAGCGAACTTTTCCATAAGCCTATCATCCAGAAGAATGCTCCTATTTCTTGGCAGTGACTGTCCATTCATATGATACTATCCCTCTCCAAAGTGGCAAGTACATCTGGACTTGTTCTTTTAAACAGCAACAGTGCATACTTTGCAGGATTTCCATAAAACATACTGAACGGCATCTCTCTTGTGGCAAGAGGATTGATTAACTGAGGGTATCCATTTCTGCCAGCCTCATTACCAAGTATTCATTAGCCTGTAGGGAACACACAGCATATCAGCATAAGGCCTTCCTGGAAAACAGAATCCCAAGTCACCCACGCTTCCCCTCCCAGCAATCTACCAATAAAATAATTTAGCAAAGACCATGCATACAATTATTGACAGAACTCTCACCATTCTACAGCAGCACTTGTTCCCAAAGCACAAATTTGGGGTCCTTTCTGTAACTCTTCCATAAAATTTGTGAGAACGAACTTGTGGAAGGTACCAAGAAGGTCTGAGGAAACATCCTCCTTTTAGGCAGCAAATAAAAATGAGCAGGAAAGTTAACTGAGGCCACTTTCCTATATTTCAGAGACAACAGGAAACTTAACTGCAGTGCGTACACACACACTTTGTGCAGCAACATAAACTACTTCTCCTCAACTCTTTTGAATATCCCAATAAGGTGCACACATTATGAGGCTCCCCTCCAGTCTACTAAGCTCCCACAACACACCCTTCAAGATCCAGAGGTCCTACACATGCCCATCACAGCATGTGCTGTGCCTCTTCTAGGGCACTAAATGCCACAACAACAACTAAATGGGTGAAACAAGAGACTCTCTCTGTTCCCAAATGAACTCTCACAGAAAAATGATAAAAGACAAAACACCACATCACCTGTGAGAAGGCCTGCTGACAGCAATTCCAGGTCCCAAAGCAGAACAGTAAATGGCCCCCCTAGAAAGGGATGGCTGAGGTTTACAATCATGGGCAGTGGGTGAAGCTTTCCCTTGGAGGGGGGACTAGCTCTCTATCTCACCTCTTCTGCCCATGGCCCCACCCACACTCCCAAGACCCTAATCCTTCCCTGCTCTGCCCCACTACTCACTGTCTCTCTCCACCCCACCCCAGCCCAGCTTCCGCCACATCCCTCCTTCCCATCCCCCCC
>ML675624.1:35869089-35883534 GCA_007922155.1 Mesoclemmys tuberculata | reverse complement strand
GGGGGGGGAGAGGAGGGACACGGCGAAAAGGCTGAGCAGGGCGGAGGGATGCAGCAGTGGGGAGGCCAAGTGGGGAAAGGGGTGTGTGTGAAAGAAACGAGGGGGGCCGAGCAGGGTGGAGAAGAAGGGACACGGTGAGAAGCGAAGCCAAGGGAGGGGAGAGATGCAGCAGCAAGTGGGCAGGGAGGGGTCAGGGATAGGGCCTGGGGCGGAGTGTGGGCAGACACAGAGGTGGAAGAGGTGGGACAGAAAGCTAGCCTACCCAAGGGGAAGCTTCAACTGCCACCCATGGTATCTAGCCCATCTGCTGGGCCCTTTTAAATCACCAGGCCCTTGGGGCAATTGGGGGGGGAGAAGCCAAGTGCACTCACCACAGGGCAGAAGCCCAAGCCCCGGAAGGCAGCTCTCCAGACTGAAGCCCCAAGACCTCCTTCTCCAGCACAAGACAAAAGCCCCAAGATCTCCCTCTGCCCTGAAGGACGGAAGCCCCAAGCTCCACCCCCTACTCCTCCCCCTTCCAGTCTGGTAGGCAGAGAATAAGACCAAGAGAAGCTCACACATGCGCATTATATCAGGAAATTGCATCATTCCGTATCCAAACATGCTGTGCAGACTTCGTGTGCTCGGGTTCACCCTACATTCCAAAGAATACAGGCTGTGTTTACTGTCCTTAAGTCGCATTTGAATTGTTTTAGATTTAAGTGTTAACCCTACGTTAATTTTGTGGATGGCAATGACATCCTCAAATTGTAAGAAACGCAAGTATGAAGAAGAAAACCAAAATTTTCAGCCAGAATGGGAGGAAGATTTTGCATTCACTGTTAAAGATGGCAAACCCCTGTGCCTTATCTGCAATGCATCACTCCCTCACTATAAAGCAAGAAACTTTGAAATATCATTGCAAAACAAACCACAATAACTTTTCCTCTAAATAATGTCTTGAATCAGAAGTAAGGAAAAACAAGCTAACCGTATTAAAATTACACCCAAACAGTCAACATGCACTACTTTCAGTGCTCAGTAAGGAAGTTGACACAACAACCAAAGCTAGTTTTGTTATGTCATGGAATATTGCTCATGCTAAAACATCCATATTGTGATGGAGAATTTGTAAAGAAGAATACTGCAGGACTGGTTGCAATTTTAGATCCAAGTAACACAAAACTTCAACGATTAATAAAGGACATTCCAATTTCATGCCACACTACGGAAAGGCGTCATCTCTCACATCAGTGCTGATGCTGCAAGCAAGATGCAAAATGATCTAAAAGGAAGGATAAGATTATTTCTGACCTTATTCAGACAGACAGTCTTCTACTTCCAGAATAAGTTAAGGCTTCTGCAAAAAGACAGTGTCAAGAGACTTCAACCACTTTCCCCATCTCAAGAGTAGGGTAAACACATTCCCTGAAATGGAAGTAGAAAATCACAAACTCCAGGAATAGAGAGGTAACTTACAAGGACTATTTGATGACTTTCAGGCTAAGTTTGAAGACTTGCAGAAGTTGAGATCCTGCCTTGCTTTCCTTGTAAACCCATTCATGGTTGATATGATCGACAACAGCTGTCCGATTCCAAAAACTGTGATTACAGAAACATCTACTGTAGAAATAGAACTACTGGAATTCCAGAAGGACCAAGTTCTAAAGATGATGTATAAATCACAGTCTACAATCGAGTTCTGGAAGCAAGTACCAGGAACGAAGTATCCTCAACTCAAGAAGATTAGTGTGAGACTCGTTTCAAATTTCGGCACAACATACTGCTGTGAATCACTGTGCTCCATGACGAAGTTCCTAAATTGAAACATCGTGCGGTCCTTACAAATCAACATCCAACCAAGCTCGTCCATACCGCCTTGACAACATAACAACCAGATTTCCAAAGACTTACAAGCAGGATGGAGACCCACAAGGCCTCTAACTCTAGCAGTAATTAGCTTTGAAAGAGAAATAGAATCTTAATATTTTTAAAAATGCATGTGTAAAGGTTGAACGTCTTGTGGCTCTTGAACTTCTCAAGATTATCATATGTGGCTCTGAAGGCCAGTGAATTAGGCCATCCATAGCTTATTACACAACAATCTATAGCCCACTCTTCCCCACCCCCAACTTTCCCTCTCCTTTGCCCCCTATGACTGGAGAGGTGCCACTTTACCTTGAATGGTCCTTTGAAATATGAACTATTTATGCTAAACAATCTGTTCCACCATGTATTTAGCTGAGACACTTTGAGTCCATTTCCCAGACCTGAAGGACAGCTCTATGTTATCTCAAAAGCTTGTCTCTCTCACAAACAGAAGTTGGTTCAATAAAAGATATTACTTCACCCACCTTATCTTAACTTCTGAACTCACACACGTACACATGCGCGCGCGTGCACCCCAGCATCCACTGTCATGACTACAAGATTGGATCTTCCAAAAAGGAAAACACAAACTGATCTTTGAAAATCTCAATGAATTGAAATATAAGTCTCAAACTGTAGTGAGTGACTCCCAAAACAGGTACCACACAAGCCGCCTGATCCAACACATTATCTCATCTGCTTCAAATCACAGTGACAAGTGGCAACTGTACTCAATTGTGTCTGTCAACAATTAGGATTTTAGTGATAGTGGCATATACTGGTGTATCAAGATGCAGTTGACTTAAAAGTAATTTAATACAGACAGTATTTGTAACATTTGTATTTGCACAGCATGCATTACAGATCATTACTTTTCACTTCCTTGTGAAGGGAAACCAACATTAATCTTTTATGAGTTTCATTTCAGACATGCTTCCATTTTATGAGTTCTTCGAGCATGCAGACAAGAAACAGTGTAACTTACGTAGAAAAGCAAGGGACTTTTCTCTGGCTAACCCAAAATGAGTAAAAGATTAGCAAATATAACCTTTAGAGGAAAGATTAGTGAGCAAGGGCAGGCAAAACAATTTGAAAAAACCCCCAACCAAACACTTTCTCCAGGGGGGCTATTCCAGTTGGTTCATTATTTCTGGACCTGAATAAAAAATTTTTTAAAGTTGCACTCACAAATAATGGCAAGTGATGCTCTGTGTAAGGTGCACTCATCTATTCAGTGTAAATATTGAATCTGTATTCAGCTGCCTCTGTTATCGATCACTACAGCGACCTTATTCCTGATGCCACAAATCCACCAGTTCACCCATTGCTTAAAGAGGATTAGAATGGGGAAAACACTAAGTAAAAAAAAATTTAACAAAATGCTTAAGAAAAAAAGATGACTATGCATAACTTAGGATCTCATTTGATGTGTGTAGATGGGGATGTGCAGGGCACTCAGCAACCTCACCACAGATGTGCTTGCCTGTTAAAAGGTTAAAAACCACTGCTTCAGGGAGCTATTACAATTTTCTTTCTAAGTTATGAAAGAATAATTGTGAATCCAAACTAACACCACTGGCATTTTAGCAATGTAACATCTACCACACTCCTCTAGCGCTGGACTATCACCTGTCACAAGGGTTCTCAATCAGAAGTTCCCAACCCGTGGCCCAGGGCCAAAAATGGCCCACGGGCTCTCTTAAAGTGGCCAGCTGTTCCCCTCCTGCTGACTGCCTGAGGACCCAGGCGGAGCACGTTGCTGTGGAACTACAAGACTGGTGCACTGCAGCCAAGGGGACGGAAGATCAGTGCTCCACTCCATTGGCTGTAGCAGGGCAAAGCGCTCTGCCTGGGTCTCTAAGCGCTGGGGTCCCTGTTGGAGCCAGAGGGAAGAGCACTGATCTCCCATCCCCCTGGCTGCAGAAAGGAGCCACTGCCTAGGGACCCAGGTGGAGCACACGGAGCTACAGGACACATGCTGTTCCCTGCTGCAGCCAGGGGACAGGAGATCAGCGAGGAGGCAGCCTCCCTGCTCTCCAAACTCCTTCTGTCTGGCTGCCTGCTGGTAGAGACTGGTGGCCCTTCAGGGTTGTAAAGGGTATCTGTGGCCCTTGAGCCAAAAAGTTTGGGAACCACTGTTCTCAACCTTTTCCATACTGGAACCCTGTGGCACGTGGGCAACTCATCTGCCCAGTTTAATTCAGGTTGACATTATTAATATGAAAACTGCTATAATCACTGCATACCTCTCTACATATGTGAATTCCACCTTTGGGGATAATGGCTGTATCATGTCTTTCCCACACCAGGTACAACGGCATGTAGTTAGAATTCAATGGCCTCCTATTCAGAAGGAAGCACCTGGGGAAAATGGGTTAGCTCAAGCCTATAATAACTATGTTTTTCCCTACCTCTCTGCAAGGCGCTGGTGAAGAGGAGAAAGTGGAAAATCCCCAAAGACATAAAGGTATTGATGCTAGCCTTTAAAAACTGCAAAGGCTCCAGGGGGCAGGAACAACCCACAGGGTATGCCTATGCAGCAAAAAAAAAAAAAAAAAAAAAACCACCTCAGCAGGCCTGTGCCGGCCAACTCAGGCTGACGGGGCTTGGTCTGAGGGGCTGTTGCATTGCTGTGTAGGCCTCTGAGCTTGAGCTGGAGCCTGCCCTCTGGAACCCTCCCATCCCAGTCGGAGCCCAGAAGTCTACACAGCAATGCAATAGTCCTGCAGCCAGAGTCCTGCAAGCCTAAACTGGCTAGCACAGGCCAGCCGCAGGCTTTAATGTGCTGTACAGACATGCTCACAGAGCCACACAGGAAGTTTTGGGCAGGAGATATGAAGGTACAGGCACACTTTTGTAGCAAGGGGACCCCGGTTAGCTGTGGAACCAACCAAGGTCAGAGAAAGCAAGATGATCTAGGGAGAGAGAGACTCCACAGATGAGAAGACAAGCCAGGCAGAGCAGGAGAAGGACCCCAGATGCCTCAGAGGACTCTGACCCCTGCCCAAAGAATACTTTGAAGTAGTGAGGAAATTGAGGAAAGGAAATGCAGGAAGGGTTTATTATTTTTGTATTTTTCACACTATTAAGTATAGAGCAATAGTGTTTTCAAATCCTGTGCAAAGACTGAGTGCATGAGCCTGTGACCGTTAGTTATGGGTTACACCTAAGGAGTTAATCTGTAACGGCAGAGCATCCACATGGCTGGAATTCTGAAAGAAGGAGTCTTGAAGATACAAGAAAGTCTGAGTGCTCAGCACCAATTCTAGGGGCTGGGCAGTTGGACTGCAGGATCTAAATTCTCAGGAGAGGGTTCTAGATAGAGGATTTGTATCCCAAGATCTGCCTAGAGACAAGCGCTTGGACTCAGTTCAGACTTTGGAGACTCAAAGCTCATGAAATCAGTGAATGGCTTCCTCATAGCAGATCGGTGAGTGCCCAAGAGAGTCATTCAACTAGATTTGTGACAAACCCCACACCCATTTAACCAGAATCTAATCAGGATCTCCCTCCTATACAGCAATATGGCAAGGGCACAGTGGTTGTGACCCCCTGACACTGGTCCAGTGTTGCCAACTCTCACTATTTTATCATGAGTCTTGCAATACTCGTACTCAGGTGTTTGTCTTTATGCTACTGCTCCTGACATTATTTGATTATGTGAAAATACATTTTCATTAAAATGTTGCGTGGTATAGCAAGGGCAGAGGGCACTGGGAAAGTTCTAGAAGGGCGCTATGTAGGTGCTAAAATGATCCGGGCTTTATTCCCTGTAGACTAGCCAAAGGGTAATTAGGGTCAGCTGACACCAATTAAGGCCCCACCCAGGTGCCTGATAAAAACCCTCTACTCCTGAGAGGCAGGGTGGGAGTTGAAGGAGTAGGTGTGTGGTGAGCAGAGGCGTGTGTGGAGAGTGTGAAGGAGAACAGAACGGAGTACAGTGGTGTGTGGAGTCATGAAGGAGAACAGAATGGAGTACAGCGGTGTGTGGAGTCATGAAGGAGAACAGAATGGAGTACAGCGGTGTGTGGAGTCATGAAGGAGAACAGAATGGAGTACAGCGGTGTGTGGGAGAGAGGTGGAGTCCTGAGGAAGGTACTGGGCTCAAGAAGCCAGAAAGACAGAGGGGGGAAAGTAGCTCAGGGGAAAAGCCTGCAGCTGCAAGTAAGGTGCCAGCAGCACATAGCTGCTACTCAGAGGGCCCCTGAGCTGGGACCCGGAGGAGCAGGCAGGCCCGGGTCCCTAACCCCCTTCCTCGGAAGATGGGGTAACCAGCGACATCCTGGCCCACTACGAGAGGCAAAAGTGTGAGACCGCCTAGGGAGAAGCGGGCCGTTTGTCACAGGATACACACAGATCTTATATATGTGTTTCTAGTTCTCATGGTGGCTGAGAAACACTTAAAAACTTTAATCCTACAGGGTTATAAAAAAGGAATATAAATACGTGGAATTAAAAAATTATTTTTCCAACTCATGGATTTTTGAATGCTTCGAGCTGGCTAGTTTATGCCGGAGACTGAGAACCCCATATCTATCATATAGGGGCTGACTGGGAAACTCACATGAAGAAAATCAGAAAGCCTTCCGATGGGGAAACGGAACTGCAGCGTAAGACAAGTTTAAACATTCTAAAGATAAGACAGCATTTTGTTTGTTTGCATGGGAAGTGGGGAGGGAGAGCTGTAAGAAAGTTTCCACAGAAATAAGTAATGGCTCTTTTCACAGAAATCTAGAAAATAATTCCTTTTGACCTTCCTACTACTTTAATTACAGTCTTTCAGAAAAGAAGTCACAAAGTTATATTTAGCTCTTAATCATCTGGACAGTGAAATGAGTGAGCTCAAGTGTACATGCAATAGATCATAAAAGATTTCCATAGCACATTCTTCACGCAGCACATGTTTACAACAAAGCAGCCCTGGAACCTACCAGGGGCAACGTGCACTCTGCATCTCTTTACCGGTATCTCCCTGAGAGCTCTAAACTTCTTGACACTGTAGCAGAATTAAAATTGCTTGATCTGTTTGAAACTTCTAAGAAATGGAAAAAGTTGATTTAGACTTTTATATGAAAGCATCACAATAAAGACAAGAAGTAGGTGGCTTACTTTAAAAGACAATGAAAAACACATCCACGGTCAGAAGAAAGTCAATCCCAAAATATTTATAGCACCCACTTAATCAAGACACATCATCTAAGGTCTTGAACCACTTCACACAGGATATGTCATTTCAGTAAGGATATACCATTCAAACATAACCAAGAATGTGTTGCACAGTGCATTTCTTAGCTTGTGTATGGGTCTTTCAAGACTGAGTTCTTTGGGTTTGTTATCAAAGATGGTATGAATTCAATTACAAACTCTGTGCTGGTAGAGGACCAATCACAATGAAACTCTGTTCCTGACTGAAGCCTCTAGGTCAACTGCATTACAAATAATAGAAAATTAGAACTTCATGAATTCTTCTTGCAAAGGCTTCGTTCACAGAAGCCTGACACTGACATTAAAAGTTCAGAGATCGGCACTAGTCAAGAGGTCCTTTAACAATATACTTATTCAAGGGCTATTTCATAATTTTTTATTCTCATCCTTTCCAAATATCTGTCTCATTACAACAATCTCTCAAAGTCACGTTAATCTTCTTAATACCAGTTTTCAGAGGGTTAGCCTGATAAGCAGTTCTTGACATTCTTAAACTGGGGGAGGCCAATGGAATTATAAAAGAAAAAGGAAACAGTGGGAGTTGCACTTCAGCTACCCTTAAGACTGGATGTGTTTGAGCATTGTTCAATCTAGTTCTTAAATTCTCTTTCAGCTCCTGCTGACTTCATGGTAACAATGCTTTCCATTTTACCCTGAATATTATTTTACATTATATACCGAAATAAGTACAGCAAGCATAATGAGACATTATATTTAATATACAAACACGCACAGCCAATGAGAACTTGTTGTAATACCTGTGCTGTTTGTCTCCTGGAGGAGATAGCAATATCCACAGAACACTTTTCCCTGTAAATTTTCTAAGAGCTATATGCCGCCCTAAAACCCGATCAATTGGAGTTCTAAGCAACCTTAGGAGATCACTATTACTATTACATGACTCATGTTGTGAATCTAATGGCAAAAACCTGCAACACATTTTTTTGCCAAAAAGCAGCCTGTCATTATCTATTCCTATTTGGGGGAAAAAAATGTTTTACTCTTAAATCAAGATACAAAAAAACCCTACAGATTAAAAGTGATGAAGGCATAAGTCTGCTGTTTACTCATGGCCTGGAGACAACATAAGAAACCCACAAGGGAGACTCCCTCCGATCACACTAACCGGGCCTTTACATCTGTTCAACAGGCACTGCCTACATTAGGTCCAAGAGTAGGTGAGGGGTAACTATCTCCACACCCACAATAACTCAGAACCTGCCCTTACTCTGTCAAACTCCTAAAATCTCAGACTTTGTAATTTCATCTAAAGGCATTTCTCCTTTCTGCCTTTGAAATAAAACAAATATTTTATATTATAAGATACACATAGAAAATGAATTCCAGGAATTATATGGTTTTTTGTTCTCTAGCATGACCAAAACTAAGAGAACACTGCCATGACAGATGGTGCCTACACCAGACCCCTTAGGAAAATTTCCAGTAATTTATTCACCACCCTGTTCAGGTCATGATCCACCTAAGATAATATAAAAATAGTGTGGCTAGGATTCAGCTTTTCTATGTCTTACTCAAGTCAAAACCAGCCATCTGGATAAGACACTAAGGGAACAGAAACATAGAAACAAACAGAAAACAAAAAGAATTGAGGTTCACCAATTCCCGTCCCAGCAGCTACAGGAAATCCATCATGTAGAGTATGTTCACCTCATCCTATAATAGGCAGTTCTTGCTCAATGCTCCAGAGAAAGAAGAGGGGAAAAAATCATTAAGGCCCTCGCCAATATGCCTTGGGCAAAATTTCCTTTCCAATCTCAAATCTGGAAAATAGTTTAACTACATGCACATGACCAAGAACTTCCATGGTCAAATTATCTAATCCCATTCATGCTCCAAGCAAACATTAGTATCCAAATAACTTCTAGAATTTTTACAGGGGAAATTAAGAGTGACGAATCTTTTCTAGCTCCTGCTTTCTGAGTGCGTCATGTGAAAGGGAAGACCTTGTATTGTTCTTTCCACCCCTTTACCAGTACTGTAACATCTCAGAAGACTCCACATGGGACTGGAAGAATTAGCCACTCATTTCTTATATTAGCCAACACAGGTGGCGAGGGATGAGTTTAAAAGGTAAAAGGTGAGCTGCAGTGAAGGGGATGGCAAAACCCTATGAACCTCCTTCCCTTAACAGCCTTAATTGTCATAGAGAATGAGGGAGCCCCTAAATGCTGATGCCTGGATAACATTCTCTCTAAAAATGGAACAAGATGTATGTAAAATTCTCTAGGCCACTTGTTCCGCTCAACCAAAGGATGAAACTCCCTTTGCTATCACAACATGTAATAAAATTACACCGAGACAATACGATGCATGGGAAGCATTTGTGTGAGTATCACAGCAGGAAAGAGAGCTTATTCAGCTTACATGGCAGCGTCAGGGCCTATTACTGTGGCAACGCTGCCTTTCTAACTCCTTAAATTACGAAACCCACTTATGTATGAGAGCTATCAAACAGTCACAACAGACCTGGACAATTAGCTTAATACAAAAAACTCAGAATACTCCTAAAACCAAAAAGGATCTTCTAAGAACCAGTATCAGGATCTTAGACTGTGGCAGGAGTAAACAACTTGTCCAGTTTTAACCTTTTTGCTATCTGCATTTAGGAGTTTTTAAATCTGCATGCAATACTAATCTGAAAACTAAGAAACACGATTATCATTGCACACGTGGGTTTCTAGAGCAACCTTCTCATTTGCATGTTAACGTGTCCCAGCCTTTGCAGGCATTCTCAACTCAAAGCAAAAAAATTAAATGGAAAATAAACAAAGGATTTTTTATTACTCTGAGTATAGCGAGAACAAAAATGCCATGACTCAATCCAAAAACAAAGATCCATTTCAACTGAACATAATTATAAATAGGAAATAAGGCATGCAAACAAAAGCCAGAATTTTGTAACACTACACGGGGGAAACTACAGTTTTGAGTATTTCTTCAAATTGGAGGCTTTTTGTTAATCAAGACTTAAGTATTGAGATACCTAAAAAATAACAACAAAAGAAATCTTCAACTTCTTTTTAACTGGACCAAAAGGAAAAGGTAGTTGATATCTAACTTTTACTTCTAGACAGAGTTCACACTGTGCTGAAAGGACAGAGTGATAAACTACAGTATCACGCTAAGAGAATACAGCCAAGAGTGTTAGAAAGCCAAGAGATGTCTACCATTGTTGAGAAACAAGTAACATGCAAACATTCTGGAACTGAACTTGAAGGCTATATGCCCCATTGCCAGTACAGAAATATCATCTGTTTATTTTCTTTATTCTCAACGGTAACCACCAGTTACTCTCTTTGGCTTCCCTTGTTTTGAATTGGGGAAATTCCAGGCTGGCACCTGCCGGTAAAACACTAAGACTGTCTGTTCAGGGAGGCAGGGAAAGTGGTAACACGTAGACTGGTCAGGGGCACACAGAAAGAGGTCTTTGCCCTGGAGCAATATCAGAAATGGACCTGTGGGCGTTATTGTGGGCAAAGACCACAAGTGGATATCACTATGGGCAAAACAGCCTGAAGGTACAAGGTCTCATCACACAAGCCAAAGAATATTTCAATTAGAGTAATTTAAAAAGCAATTTTCTGAAGTAGACAACACAAATGTGCCTAGTTTGCAAGTTTATATTGTACACTGAGATCAACGAATCCATATGCATGTGGCCAGCTAAAAGTACAACTGGCCATTTTCCAGTATCAGATTGAGTGCAATCATGGTATTAAGAGGAGAATCAGACCTTTATAGTCCCCAGGCACAGTATAAAGAGAGAGCTCTCAAAGAAAAGACTCATTATAGGCAAAAAACCTGGCCAAACAACTTGACTAATAGAACATCTTGTTTATGCAAGAGAGACTTTTGATAGAAAGGAACCATGGGGCTCTGCTGCCTAGTACCAGAGGAGATATAGAAGAGTATGGAATTAACACTTGCAATCTTCTAGGAAAAGAGCACATGGCTTTTTGGTCTCATTTCCAAATCCTACTCCATCTCCTGGCATCCTCAGAAATTACTTGCTCATCATCTTGCACGGTGAGCAAAGAACAGGAATATAAACAGAGTGATGAAGTTGTCCTATTTGAAAAAGAAACTTGGGTGTTTCCTTTTTCCCCCAAGAGCCCAAAAATGTAGCAGGCATCTCGCAAACACCAGTAAGGACTACATATGTTACTTATATGTTGCCTGCCTTTACTGTTTATCTCTGTAGATTGCAAGCTCTTTATTGCCTCAATGTAGTTCATCCAAAAGGAAAGAAAGTGACAAGCAGAAAGCTCTACTAAAACACTGGGGGGGATGGGGAACGGGGGATGAGCAATGGTGATATATATATATATATATATATATTTTTTTTTTTACCTGGCATTGGCTGCTTTAAGGTCACAGAAATGTGTGAGTAAAGCTTTCACGACATCACTACAGACAACTGTAACTACATCAGTGTGACTCAGCCTCTGTCGTAGCTGCTTGATGATTTCCCAGAAATCTTCAGATAGCAGGTGGTACAGCTGTCCTTCATCTCTGCTGAGGTGCCCATACCAGGACAGAATGTAATCTCTATAGCTGTAATCAAACACTAAAAGGAGAAACAAAACAATAAACAGCAACATCTAATACAGGAAAAAAACACACAGGGATAGTTCAAAAACAATTAGCTCAGGAACAGCTAGCATTCGTCTTCTTTGGGTTTTAAATTCACTCTCTCTTCAAAGAAAGAAAGGGTGCCTATGTTATAGTAAAGAAATCTGATTCTAAGAAATTACCAGAGGTCACCATGGAAAACCTATCTGTGGATTTGGTCAGTCAGATAGATTACTGGTCAAAAGGAAATCTCAAACAGATACCTGTATCACAAAAAATAGATTTCATTATATGAACTACTGAATTATCTGAATCTCCCAAGTCTGCAGAGGACTGAAGCAATTTGCTCTTAATACATGAACCTACACATTCTCAAATTCAAAGGTACATTTAAAAAACAACTAAAGGCAGCAGTTCCCCTTCCCTCTGCCCCGCTGAAGGACAATGACACTGAACCACATTATAGGATCAAAGTAATTAGACACAGGAAAGCGCTATTCTAGTATTTTACAGAGACACCATAAACTTGGGGGGGGGGAAGAGATCACATTTCTGTATGTCTGAACTATAGTTACAAAGCAATGGCTAAGATTACTATAAATAAAAGTAGTTATGAAGAACGTTTTATTTTTCAGTATTTTGACAGCACTTTGTGCATAGCTAGTTTCACTGTTTTAAATTGCTGATGGTCATTTAGGCTTCAAGTGTTACACATTAGCATCATGTCATCATTGCTCTGAGGGAAGCTCTGAGATGCCTGCATATCAGCTGTGACCACAGATGTGAGATACAAAATCAAACAGTCCCAGTGATAACTAAACAATAAAGGGGAAAGGGTGTGTGAAAACTTGAGCAGGGTCTTCAGCTACTATCATTTCTTACAGCCTCAGATCAATGACTATGAAAGGACTCCCAGTTTGTCAGAGTAATCCCAGTAGTTGAAAAGCAGTCACACAACTAAGTTGTTATTTTTTTTTTTACTTTTGCTCACCTGAAAGAGCAGAAGACTACATCGTGTATTTTCTTTTTTGCAAACATTTTCATGTTTTATTTCAGAGTAGAGCTGGTCAAAATTTTTCCATCTGAGGAAATGCCTATTTGACTAAACTGAAATGTTTCAGGGGAATCTATTCATTTAGTCAAAATTTGACCAAAAATATCCAAGTACTTTATTTTAACACGTTATATACAAGTCAAAACAAAGCCATTTCATAAAGTCGTTTCAATATTTCCAAAACTACATTTTTTGAAATTTTGTTTCACAAGAAATTTCAAAATTTTGACTTTTTGTTCTGATTGGGATGATCAGAAATTTTGAAGTGTCAGAACTTCCCATTGCACAGAAAGTTAGTTTCAACCAGCTCTATTTAAGAGGTTTTTCTGAGTATCTGAGCTTCTTATATACATTAATGAATTTAGTCATATCCCTCCTGGGGTGGGTATTATTATTCCCATTTTAGAGATGGAAATTGAGCACATAGATTAAATGTCTTTTTCTTGGTCAGACAGGAAGTCTGAGGGACAACTTGAGTCCCACGGTCCTGTGTTTTAATCAAAAGACCTTCTATCCCCTCTTTTATATGGAATAAAAGACTTTCATGGAAAGATATTAAACTTATACCTAAGTATTCTGAACTAGTATCTGGCCCATCAAATACAACAAAAAAATATTAAAATTGAAAAAGAAAGCATAATGCAGTGAAACCTGCCTTAAACAACCACTCAAGAGATTTGAGCAATCCTCGTTGTCAAAGTGGAGGCCTTCTGATAAAGGTGGTAAAGAACTGTCCTAAGTAAATGTGGGGATAATTTGGGGGTAGTATTTATAATGGGATGTTGACTAATAAGGGTAATTTCAGATACACAAGTGCATATTGTCATGGCAGAACAACGTAACTAACTATTTTCTTGTTACTTTCACCTTTTCCTTCCTCAACCATCTTCCTCTTACTGTTTTGTTATTCCTCTATGTAGCATTATGTCTGAAATTAGATTGTAAGCTCTTCAGGACAGGGCTCTCTTCTTTTCATCTAGTCTGTAAGACACCCAGCACTTTTAGGGTGCTGTAAAATAATAGTAATGCACTGCGTAATGGTATTAGTGGTCATTGTTTGTAACAGGCAATGACTCACTTCTTGTTCTGGACCATGCGTGAGAATTTTCTTATAGATGCATTTCTCTGCCCAAGAATTAACACAATGGGTCAAAAGTACTGTTTCCTTCAAGAACCTCCTGCCTATGACACAGAGTCGTAGCAGTGAAGAATGATGGCTACATTGCCCCACATACATAACTAGAAAATAGGAGAAACACTATCCCCTTCTCATCCCCTACTCTTTGTCAAAAAGAAGGGTGCATTAGTCCTTCATCCACAATTACCCTCATAGGCAGCAGTTTTCGAAAACAAACACAGGATCTTAGCTTTCTCCAAAATCAGAAGCATGTATAACATTCACTTCCTCCTTGTATCTACTGACTCTCCATTACAGCAATTTGGCCAAACATTCACATGTACAACAATGCTGATCTCTATAATATTTTGAGAGCAGAATATAAACATTACTATCTTGATGGCCCACAAGAACATAAAAATAAACAAATCAATGGTATATTTAACATGCTAGATATTTGTCACAAGCTTGTTTTGTAATTTTCCCTCACCTTATTTCTGCTATTTATAAAATAAGCTGTAATAAAGGAAGGAAGAAAGCAGTCTAAAGTATTTGTCTTCAAATGCTACTATATTACAGGCACAAGGTAAGTGAGGTAAAATCTTTTATTGGACCAACTTGCACTAAT
>ML675624.1:35802450-35869079 GCA_007922155.1 Mesoclemmys tuberculata | reverse complement strand
GTCTGTCTACTCACATTGGGAATCACATCTCACAGCAGTGTAGACATTAAATACCTAAATCTTTTGTTATGATTGGCTTTCAGTGAGATGACACTGGCCAAGCCAAATGTAACTACTAGTTATTAGCAGGTTAGTATTTCAGGAGATATACCTCAGTACCGTAAGAAATTTTTTTTAGAATGCCTGAACATGTACTGGAAATAATACAATGAATTACAAGCAAGCAGAAACATCACTGTGTATTAGTTGGGAGGACAGAGTTATGGGATAAAATTTAAGCTAGTTGCCAAAGTCAGGGGAAGATCAGTAGAGACTATACAAAAATCCATCACAGAAGAAGGAATTAATTTAGGATGATCTGATTGAAAGCATCAAAAATCGGGACTTTTTTTCCGGTGGGGGGGGAGAGTAATAGTTGCATATATAAGCCCCTAATATTGGGATCTCTGATCACCCTAAATGAAGAACCTATAATAAGCTGGTGGATAGATAAAAGAATATACAATGCTGCACAGGATATGTGGTCATGTGAGACAGAGGAGACACTCATGAAATAATGCCAATAATGTGGGAATTGGAACAAAGAAGAAGGAAAAGCACATGTAGATTAATTTAAAACCATCAGCCAAAATATGGTCAGAAAGTTAAAAGAAATTAAAAAAGCCAATTAATTCTTGAGGGATGAAGGCTATATTTAGCAACTAATAATACATCTTAGATTAACTTTATGTAATAAATCATGTAGAATTAATTACTCAGAATTAAAGGAAGAAGCTGGATTCTGTTTTCACATCAGTGTAAACCAGGAGTGGCTTCACTGAAGTTTACATTGATGTAACTCTAAAATTCTAAGATAGAACAGAATCAGGTCCATTCAGAAACCCCTGTATTCCATCTCCCAACTGCCCATGTATCATATCTCCCTTTAATAGAAGCAGATGAAAAATGCTATACAAAGTGACAGATGAGATTTTATTTTCTTCTTCCCTATGCTAGTTAAATAGTACATGAGGTGTTCTAAAGGAAAAAGCTGATGGAGATCCACAGTGAATGAATAAATCTAGATTGGGTGTAAAACTTTCAAAAAAGTGCCCAACTGAGTTAAAAGCCTAAAGCTCATTGACTCCTAAATCATTTTGAAAATGGCACTCAGGAGCTTAGATCATTTAAGCTCCTTTGAAAACTTTAACTTGTATCTCAAAAGGGAACTAAAAAGATTGGAATCTGGTAAGACTTGCTGATGGTGGTTCAGAAGCATCTGCGAAAAAGGTCAAAATTCAGGAATTTTCCTATATTATCAACCTATGAGTGTATCAGAGTTCAGGATTCTAGCTCAACCAAAACATGGAAGTTAGCTGTATCCATCACCCTATTGTAAGTATAAATAAATTTATATATATACCTGAACATACTTTCATATTACTACTTTCAGATTGTAAATTCTTTGAGACAAGGCTAATCTATCTTAGTGTATTGTACAGTATCAGGCACATTATCAATATTCCATAGAGGCAAATAGAAAGCTCATTCTTGGAATTTCTATCTTAAGTAAAGTATATCCAATATATTGTTTTTCTGGAACAAGACATAATGGCCTTAAAGCTTTGTTTTAAATTAGGTTTTTTACATTTTAAATCTTTTTCAAATATTGTTTTGCATGAATAATATATACACTTAGTATTTAACAAAAGTGTCTATAACTGTACCTGCTGCTATATTTCAGAGTCATTACTCTGATTATAATTAAAGAGTTTATATAAGTATGGTGGACTAACAATAATCCGTCAGGAAAAAACCACTAGTTTCTACTACTTAGTGAAAAGCAAAGGGTTTTTCATGTCCTTTTAAAAAAGGAAGGAAAGTTTATTTTAGTAACCAAATGTGATAACAGAGCAAGTGATGGCTTCATATTTGGAAACTGGAGTGAATACATTCTCGGATACATTCGCTGATTTGACTGTAGGTGAACAACCCTTATACATGTAAAAAATACATGCAGAGCTAGTGGGGTAAATTCTGCAATACAAATTTCAGAATTATGTGAAAGGGCAAGGACTGTGTCCCTTCCATGTTCAAATGACAGATCAGTCCCTCCTCCCCACAAAAAAAAAATGTTAAGCACATTTCTTTTTTGAGCCATCCCACCCATATGTATGCCAGGTTTTCTAGACAAACTCAGGCACTTTCCAGAAAGAGGATATGTTTACATTTAAATGTATCTGTGTTGGAATGAAGGCTGCAGTCTTTTACCCCTGTTAATTTGCAAGTTAGAAGATAAAAGGGATGGCTTAGTCCTACTAGGTCTGAGGAATCAAACCTAGGTATGATACAAATCTGATACATTCGCATTCCAAAATTCAGAACACACTTTCAATTAACAGCTATTTCATAAGCAGTGTTATTACAGTATTAGGTCCAAAAATCAGGAAAGAAGCGCATTTAAGCACACAGCTTAATTCAAATGTACTGAACAGCGATAAGACAGAAAACATCATATTGACTGTATATAAATCCATGGTACCCCCACCTCTTGAATACTGCACACAATCTGGTCACATCACCTCAAAAAAGATACACTGGAATTGGAAAAGGTACAGAAAAGCACAACTAAATTGATTAGAGCTTCCATATGAGGAGTTAGGTCTGGGACTTTTGAGCTTGGAAAAGAAACGACTAAGGAGGGATATGATAGAGGTCTATAAAATCATGACTGTTGAGGAGAGAGTAGATAAAGAAGTGTTATTTACTTCTGATAACATGAGATCTACAGGTCACCAAATGAAATTAATAGACATCTGTGGATTAATTAATAGGTATCTGTGGAACTTTTTGCCAGAGGACGTTGTGAAGGCCAAGACTACACCAGCGTTTAAAAAAGAACTAGGTAAGTTCATGGAGGATAGGTTCATCAATGGCTATTAGCCAGGATGGGCAGAGATGCAACTCCATGCTCTGAAGTGTCCCTAGTCTCTTTTTGCCAGAAGCTGGGAATGGGCAACAGGTGGATGGGTCACTTAATGATTATCTGTTTTGTTCATCCCCTCGGAAACACCTGGCATCAGAAGACAGGATAAAGGGCTAGATGGACCATTGGTCTAACCCAGTATAGCTGTTCTCATGGGATAGACTTAAGCACGTGCTTAAGTGCTTTGTTGAATCAAGGCCTTAGACTTCAGGGAACATACCAAATGGCTTTGGCATGCTTGTACAGTAAAAGTGCTGTGGCTCTTGTTCCACTGGGGGTTTCACGGTGGCATTAGGAAACCCTAGGATCTGACAGACCATTAAACAGTCGCATGGTAACAAAGCTACTTGCAAATAAGTAAATCATGTGATATCCTTTGAATATACCTCAGCAGAAATAGGAATACGCTATTGTATGTAAAATGCTGTTTGTAAAATGCTATTGTATGTAAAATAAACCCATTTTACATACACCTATTCTGCAAACATTTATGCGCATGCTTAACTTTAAGCACAAATATTGCTAAGTGAGTTTAACAGAACTATTAATATGTATAAAGTTAAGCACGTGTATAAATGTTTGCAGGATCAGGCCTTACTTTGTCAAATACTGTATTTTTTAAAAAGAACTGATGCAGAAGCACAAAATAGATAGGTAAGATTTCGTGTCAGTAAAACTATTTCCCTTTACAAATTGGATGTAGTCTCGATGGCATTTTAGATTACTCAAAACATTGTTTGAATTTGTATGCTAACATGCACAATGTTCTAAGTGCACTCTTTTCTACATATTATAAACTATATATGTGTGTGTATCACACGCACACACACGAATGATTCCCTTCTCCAGTTCCACACTCACATACCATTTTGAATGACAAATCAAAATTTTGTTTCTGACACTGACAATATACAAAGTTGTAAAAATACATTTTTGCATGATCCTTATGTGCTTACTTAGATAATGTGCAAAAAGATTTAGTTATCCTTTGTTTTGCACAGGTTAACCAACTTGTTTAGAAATATTTTCATTCAATTAATGTAATTTCAAGGTCCCAGCTTGTATATAATCACTATTTATTTTACATTTTATATACTAAAATATTAGTGTGTTTTGTGATTCACAATCCAATTCACATACATTACAGCAGCTAGGAGGAAGTGTGAATCCATGACTGCAGGTTTCATTTTGATGGGATGAATTGAACTAAATGGGAAAACCAATGTTTGCAGAAATCTATGCAGGACTCTGAGGGAGTGGCTAGAAAGCTTTTACATTTGCTTGTAAACCTAGAAGAAATCAATTAAGTCTATTTTCAAAAGTCTATTTTCAAAAATGACTAGTGATTTTAAGTGCTTCAATTTTTGGGTGCCCAACTTGAGTTCCTTTAAAAAAAAAAAAAAATTCGGACTAATTAGTCATTTTGAAATTTGCCTGATAAATCTTTTCAGTGCATAGAGGTTCATGTGGGTAAAATTGCATGGTTTAAGTCTATTTAAACTCATTATGCCATAAGATGTTTCTTAGAAATAAAATGGGGGGGGGAAATCAGACAAATCTTTGATGACTATAAATTTTAAAAGTTGATACTCTAGGTAACACAGCCTTCAAAAATAGATATCAAGACATTCTAAAAAGAGCCTTAACTCTAACCTTTTACACTTACTTCATAAATACAGTTGCTGAATATTTAATAGGGATGATATTTTAACTATGATAAACTACATCAGCTTTATAAAAAATTAATGAAAAATTTGGGAATAATTATTATGGAGGCAACGATAGGGCCTCCTCCATAGTTAAGGCTGCAATAAGATTTTGCCTTTGACATACGGTATACTGAAACAAAATTAATTTGAAATAGAAGGGTAACCTTGACCACCAACATAATAAAAGATGATTTATCAAAGTGCGCCTTATTGTGCACTGCTTTGTAATAGGCAGAAAGTCTTTTGTTCATAATTTCACCTTGGAAAGAACTCTAATTTACAACTTTACAAGGTGCTAGTAACTGAGTGAGCGTCAGGAGCAGAAATGAACCCTTTGGGAGCAAGTAGAAAATTTGAGTTGAGCAACTGAATTCCCAGCTCTACTGTCACTTTATTAGTTTGTTCCTTACAATTTTGTAAATTCTGTATATCCAACCTCAAGAAAACTGTAGATCCTGGAGAGATTTATCTATTGCTGTTTGCTTTTGAATTACAATACTTCAAGATGTATTTAAAGAAGAAATCAGCCTCTGGCCTAATTTTCCACAGAAACATACTAAATTATATGAAATTAAACTCTCTATCTCAAAACTGGAGTGTCCACCTACCTCACACTGGTGCCACACCCAAACCCCAAGTGCGACTGCTTTCTGTTCAACATTATCACACAACTATAGGAAGGCCTGGACTAAGGATTTCCAAGATTATCAAGAGGTTTCTTTGAGGTATATCGAGCCATAACGCACTAATTTTACAAAGAAAGAATGAGGGAGATGGTAGGTAAAGCATCTTTAAGTGCCTATTCAATCTCCACCTGCAGAAATAGAGTCCAGCTACTTGTTAGTTTCAAGTTTAGTGATCAATTTACATTTGCAAGGCTGTCTTTCTCTAACTCAAGTGTCTTATTCTCACCTTCAAGGCCCTACATAAATGTAACGGTAACAGGGTCAGCCACCTCCTGATGCCCCCTCATGGCCAAAAGTCACTCTGCAGCACCCTGCCTCCATTTCCCCCTCTTCAGGGTCCCTTAAGAACTGTACACCACCAGTCCAAAAGTAACTTAAAACATTTTCCTCCTGGAGTCCCATTTATTTATTCCTTACAAAGCCTTCAGTGTCTGTATTCTTGGGATAGGGAGTCCCCAGTCCTCCTTCCCACATGGATCCCAATTCATCACCAGGCTTTACCTGGCTGGAGCTCATCCTTCAGGCTCTGACTTCCCAACTCTCCTGGTGTCAGGTCTTCTTCCAGTTCTCCTAACGCAGGCATCTCTCCTCGCCTCAGGGTCTTCCCTGCAGAGCCTTTCCTCGCTGTCTCTGCAGTCTCTGCCACAACTTCCTGAGATTCCCCTCTCTCTGCAGCTTCCTGGTGCTCTTACAATGGAAATCATCTCATTCCTCTCACGAATGGCTCCTTACTAATCAGAATTGGCTGGCCCCAGGCCTCTTTCACTTAGGATAAGCCACACTGTTACAGTAATTCTGTCTACATCTTTGATCTCATTGCCTCTTACTCCCATTCCCACTACCTATGTGCTTCTTAATCCCTTCTCTTTACTGCTTTCATCTCCTCCCATTGTTGCCTTTGCACCTACAGCCATATTGTCCCTATGCATGCAACAATTTCCCACTTTTACTCTGCTAAACACCCTCGCTCTGCCCTCCCCTCCTTGAAACTCATTTCTCCAAGGAATTTTTCCTATCTTGCTCGCCTCATAATCGTCTCTACATCCCTCCCTTACGTGAATTACTGTTCTGACCCTTGTCTATCTGATCTTGTGAGCTCTTTGGGATAAAGAACACATCTTACCCGGTGTTTGCAAAAAGACAATAGGTTTATAATGCTATAAAAATAAGTGATTATTAAAAAGAAAAATAAACAAACTAACCTTCCTCACCACTCCATAGCCCAAGAATCCATCATTCTAATTGCAGTTTGAACATTTTCCAATACACAATTTCCACCCCCCTCAATTTTCAACAACTTTTTTATGATTCACTGTATAGCAATAATATCTCTATAGAAAAACCTAAATCCTAATATATAGGTAGCTGTTAATCAGTACTTTTTTGAGCTACAGTGCACAATCCTCCAGGCTTTACAGTGTGAAGTTAAAAAGCATTCATCTGATCAAATCCCAAAGGTTACACATCAGAATTACATTGTGTGTGTGTGTGTGTGTGTGAGAGAGAGAGAGAGAGAGACAGACACTCTGAACCTGTTTAATTTCTGGGGGGAGATGGGGAAAAAGCATAATTATAATAGCTCTTGGTAGTTCATAAGTATTTCCTGATGATAAAAATCACTGTTGCTTACAAATGTGCTAAGTTTGTGTATAAGTAGCAACATAAGTCAGCACTAGCAGAGATCATTAGAGGTTTATTACAGCTCGTTTAACAGCATTGAAAAGGAGCTCTGTGTAAGCTGGAAAGCTTGTCTTTCTCACCAACAAAGGTTGGCCCAATAAAAGATATAACCTCACCCACCTTGTCTCTCTAACACTCAAATCTGTAATTCAGCTAAGTATCCCGGTCACTAAATTCTGCTTAAGATGCCTGAACAGCACATATATGGGGACTGCAATTACAGCAATGCCAGGGCATTCCTAAAGGTTAATTAAAAAAATTCTTCTTCCTCTCCTACAGAAAACAAATCACCTTAAGCTTCCTGTGTTGCATAAAAAGTTACAAAGGCTCCTTTTTCTGTCAAGCGTAAGTGGTTTGTAATGACTCTTTTAATCCCAAAGTAATTACATTTAAAAAATGAGCAAGTTTTAGGAACTCATGGTCCAGCCCTGCCAAGTGCTCAGCATCTGATATGAGAAAGTTGGCCCCCTTCATTTCCATGGAAGTGAACAGGAATTGAACAAGCTGAACACTTCACTGAGGTACTCAGGGCTTTACAGGACTGGGTCCAGTCCTTCTTCCAACTGTTTTCCCATTAGTTGTAACAGAAGCCACCTTAGACCCTTTGTGTGCACAACCGTATCTCTAGACCTTTGTGCCTTTCTTGAGATACCATGAATACCTAGAGCTTCTGCTTGAATCAGTGGGAATTGCAGATGCCTGGTGCCTCTCAGGATCCAATCCTTTGTGTTCCAATTGTTCATAAACAACTATATATGCTGTCTGCATTTGCTATTAACATGCAACTGAGCATTAATAGTCCTTAACTGTTCATTCATAGATTACAAGGTTGAACGGGACCACTGTGACATTCTAGTCTGACCTCCAGCATAACCATGAATTAATTCCTGTTTGAATTAGAGCATCCCCCTTAGAAAAATATCTATTCTTGATTTAAAAATTTACAGTAATGGAGAATCTACCACAGCTCTTGGTAAATTGTTCCAATGGTTAATTAACCTTCCTGTTAAAATTTTGCACCTATTTCCAAACTAAATTTACCTAGCTTAAACTTCCAGTCATTGGATCTTGTTATACCTTTGCTGTATTAATGGGGAACAGAAATTGGATAGAAGGCTCTTCAAAGTGCCTATAGACTGAGCGAGTTACCCCTTAAATCTTCTCTTTGAAGAACTAAATAGATTGAGATCTGAGTCTCTCACTATAATGCAAGTTTTGCATTCCTTCGGGCTTTTCTCTGAACCTTTTCCAATTTATCTACATACTTCTTGAATTATTGACACCAGAACAGGACACAGAATTCCAGCTGTGGTCACACCACTGCCAAATACTGAGGGAAAATAACCTCTTTATTCTTACTCCGTATTCCCATATTTATGCATCCAAGGATCACATTAGTCCTTTTGGATACAGGATCACACTAGAAGCTTATGTTCAGCTGATTGTCCACCATGACCCCCCAAATCTTTTTCAGAGTCAGTGCTTCCCAGGATAGAATCCTGCATCTTGTAAATATGGCCTGCATGCTTTGTTCCTAGATGTATAACCTTACATTTGCTTACTTCGCTTATTTGCTTACATTTGCTTGAGCCCAGCTTACCAAGCACTGACGTTCGCTTTGGATCAGTGACCTGCCCTCATCACTATCACTCCCCCGATTTGTGTGTCATCTGCAAACTTTGTCAGCGATTATTTTGTTTTCTTCCAGTTCACTGTTAAAAATGTTAACTAGTGTAAGGCGAAGAACTCTTATAAGCCAATTAGAAAAACACTCTGCTTGATGACAATTCCGTTTACAACTACATTTTGAGACCTATCAGTTATGACTCTAATTTTCAACAAGTTTGTCAATGATGCAGAATAAAATCCAGTTAACTCTCATCAACCTATGTACTCTAATGAGCCCACAAGTGTAGCATCTAGTTTCTGGACTCCTCCATAGCTGTACAGCACCAACAGGAGTAGGAACTTGTTTTGGTCAGTAGAATAGATGTATCTCAACTACACACAGGGAAGCAAGTACAAACACCAAGAAAGCAACATGCATTATTGACTAGAACCTCAAACAATGTAATATTAGATCATTTCTATCTACTAACCCTGTTAAAATTAACTACATCTGAGTTTTCCTTTGTCTTTTACAATATAATGGTTAAAATGAAGAGATGCCAGTTATAGGGCGATATTTACATTATGCAACTTACTACTGTGTATAGAATTATTACATATTGTGAAGATTCTCTTCCTTCCGTCATTTAATCCAGGACAAAAGAGATTATACCAGAAGAATTTTGAGTCATATTCTGATATCTTTATACACTGTTCAGTAGCAGCTGACTTTGCAAGTACTCCCATTAACATCAATGGGATTAGTTTTGCAAATAACTGTTCACCAATATGAGTAAGAGGTTCACAATCGACCCACTCTTGCTCCCAGTTTGGACTCACCTTCTTTCAGAGCTTTGTCCATGTTATGAGAAATGACCACCCTCCTAGACTGGACCGATTCATATGCATTTCCAGACAAATGACTCTGAAATCAGAGAACACATATTACCAAAGATAGAGGAATAAACTGCATAAGAAAGAAGAAAAAAAATGAAGCCCAAAATAATAGAACAATCACCTGCTTTTTATAAGACATTCTGCTATCCAAATTATTAAAACAAATCAATAGCATTTTCCTATAACGTTGGTGTGGACATTTAAAGTGAGAATTTTAGGACATATTGGGAAATAAATTCTCTGATTTTCATAATTCTATGTTATTTGCTAAAGGGAATTGTCTCCTACTTACAATCCCATCTGTCAATAACAGGACACTTGCAAGGTCCAGTGCTCTAAGTAACTAAAATGGTCTAGTAAACAGCATATCATATTTATAGATATACAAGATCTCAGGGAAGCAAACTTCATGGACCAGCAGTTCACTAGCATGTGAAGAAAAATGTTGCATGTTGGTACAGCTCAGCGAGAGGCCAGTAGCTAACATTGAACCATTAGAGCATTCTGTCAAAACTGGTTTTGCTCAGCCCTGTGAAGCATTTTAAAATGTAAGGAAGACTTTACATTTTCCAAAGTCCTCTTCAATTAAGAAAAGTGGTAACACTGAACATCCAGGACTACTTATTTTTAAGCTGTTTACCTAAATAGGTATTTTTTTATTTTAAGATATTAGCTTCTACAGCATCAAAGCAGAGGCGAGGGGGAGACTCCGTCACTAGAGCATGATTCTAAAAGCATGTCCAGAAGGAATGGGCAGGATCAGTAATTTGGGCCTTGACCACACTGGAAGTGGGATGCAGCCACGCTGCCCCCTAACTGACTTAACTCCAACAGCATGGAGTTGGACTGACTGCAAACCAGATTAATTATGTTGATTTAAGTGCACAGATCTGTTGATGGGAGAGAATCTGTATATGGATGCAAGGCAGTCCCAAGTTATTCCAGTACAACTTTTAAATACAGAAAAGGGCTCAGTCCCTCGCTGAAGAAACAGCACTTTAGACATGTGCAAGTGGTAAATATAAAAGTTATTGACGGAAGGAAAATAACGTGCTAAAACTTTTCCTCTGAATCTGGGGAGAAGTCTCCCTTTCAAACACAAATGAAATGTTAGAACTTATTTCAGCCAAAACTGAAGGCTGATTAAAAATAGAGTATGAAGGTTCAGTGCATTTTTGGTGCAATTAATATTATTATGATGTGTGTACAAGGCCTAGCACAAAACACTTCTCAATGGATTCTTGATCCTCAATCAGAGCCTTTAGGAGCTACCATTGTAGCAAGAATTTTATAAATAGTAGCACAATCAGTGAATTTACCTTATGCTATTTCATAGAGCTCTTTCATATGAAGGTCTCTAAGCCAATGATTCCCAACCCATAGCCCACAGGGTCTTTCAAAGTGGCCTGCTGCTCCCCTCCCACTGGCTGCAGAAGGGAGCTGCTGCCTAAGGACCCAGGCAGAGCGTTTTGCTGCAGGGCTACAAGATCCCTGCAAGCTCCTTGCTGCAGCCAGGGGGCAGGAGATGAGTGCTTCACTCTCCCTGGCTGTAGCAGGGAGCAGGGCAAAGTACTCCACCTGGGTTCATAGGCACAGGGTCCCTGCTGGAGCCAGAGGGAGGGGAGCATTGATTTCCCATCCCCCTGGCTGAAGAAGGGAGCCACTGTCTAGGGACCCAGATGGAGCACATGGGGCTACAGGATGCATGTGGTTTTCCTTCTGTAGCCAGGGGGACAGGAGATCAGCAAGGATACAGCCTCCTCGCTGAACTCCTTCCGTCTGGCTGCAATGAAGGAGGGCTGGGGAAGGCTGCTGGCGGAGACTGGTGGCCCTTCAGGGTTGTAAAAATGGTATCTGGGCCCTCGAGACAAAAAAGTTGGGAACCACTGCTCTAAACACTTAATAGCTAAAATAGGTAAGCCGTTCCATAGACCTGGAACACCATATGCAAGAAGAGGACTTCTCTTTCCCCTCAAGCAGAAGGGACAGTTCTGGACAGCTGAGGATTTTCTAAACATTCTCCTGAGCCTAAAAATTACTAACAAAAATACTTTTAGGATTCTGACTTTTCACTTTTGAGACAATTTGCTTCACAAAGCAAATTCATAATACCAGTCATGGGATTACTTCACTATTTCTCTGCCTTATTCATAAGAGGGAAATAAAATTATGCACAATGACTCGATTTAAAAAGAAATGGGGAGAGAGAGTCACCTGAATAAAATATTCCACTTACATTTCTAAGGAAATTTAACAGAGTGGTATTTCAGAGGGTCCTGGAAACAAAAGCCATACAAGTATTCCCCTAGGATCATTCTCTGCCACACATACTTGCTATATTAAATATTTGCATTGAGTATCTTTTTCCCCATTCTAGAGTATTAAGGGATCCAATGGAGCATTTGCCATAAATTTCTACTTTCAAAAGTAATTTTAAGAACAAGGGAATTATAAATATTAAACACTTATTTTCACCTCACATCATGGGCCTTTTTCTTCTTCTCAGTTCAATGTCTCTTTACAAGCAGAGGAAAGGACATTAGTTCAACACTTTAAGAGTAAATCCCTTCCTGTAACAGGAATTGCTCCATATCACACATAGGTAGTATAATCCAATATACACAATTCCGTGAAGTGGGCTCACTGCGCAATTTGATCTTTTCATATTTCAGTCTTAAAAGTCCTATGCTTAAACACAAAGACCAATGCTTTGCTAATCATTAAGTGTAAGACTTCTGTTTGACAAGGTTTATTAATTTAATTTGGGGTGGTGGGTTTTTTTTTAAGCAGTTTTGGAGTTTCATGTAGATGTCCAAAAATAGGAGGTTTGGGGGGCTCTCACTGTATATATTTTATATATTTTACTCATTACAGTAATGAATAATCTCTTTGTAATGTTCCCTACTCTCTTTAACACAGTACTGTTTCAAACACACTATGTTAAAGCACACTAGGGAATCTTTAGTGTGCACCAGCAGGGTCTTCATTGACCAACTAATGAGCAACATGTTAATGCAGTTTAAAAAATCACACCCAGTAGTCTGCATTACTGCTCCACGTAGACAAGCCTTTAGATACACGTAACCATTTCCAATATTTTTCCAGTGTTTATCGGATAAACCACGATTTTGATTTTTATTTTTTAAAATCGGAGGTGTTTTTATGTGTTTATCAGTTAAAACCTAAAATCAGAAGCCCTAACTGTGGGGTATTTTACTGAACCAATTGCAAACATAGTTTAATTCATAAAAATATATTTTACTGAATGTTATTCTCCATGATTGGCAAGTTTTATCTTGCAAATGGCAAGCCGTGCTGTGCTTAAAAAACTAAACATGGTGAACAAGAAGTGAGAGAGACAGAGACACTCAGCAGCAAGGGGTCTGAACAAAAGAGGTGAACAAGAGGAGGAAATGGGTAAGAAATCACAAGTGACAAGGATGATAATAACTTTTTAAAAAGATATCTATTTGGCGGCACAGTACACAATTATTAAAGGACGCAATATAGAAACATTGTATGGAAGCTGTACAGTGTGTTGAATTTTCTGAGAAATACTGCAGAGTGACACAGGAATCCGTGTAGAAGGTCATAGACAGTGCAGCAAGGCCACAGTTTGACAGCAAATGACTCCAGACTGGCAGGGAGCAAATGGGAGAAGAGCTAAGCAACTCTTAGTCCACATGTTCTAAAATTCAAATCTCTAGGACAAAAAGATCCAAATCATATGTGAACATCCACGTTTATTTATATGAGCAAGATATGCTTTTTCACATGAACCACTCAGAGAACACACGGTGGAATTCAGTTTAACTGATAACTATTAACAATGAACCAAATTTCAGGGTATGTTTACACTAGCAACTGCGGAGTTCAACACCAAGTGTCAAATAGAACAAATCCTATCTCCAAACCCCTATTCTTCCTCCAGTCTATGTTGACAGTCAATTGCATTCAACATCCCCCTAGCAATGCCTCTAACACCTTGCCTTACACTGGGAATTTGTTTAAATCCAGCCACCAGTTCAGCTCCACCGGTGCTAACAAAGGTGGATCTGTGACAGGCCACTGGGTTGGATGACGTAATGGTACAGACACCAGCAGCAAGCCTATCAGCAGCGCTCCCATCGTAGCTAACGCAGACAGAACTACAACAGCTCTAGAGCAACAATGGGAGATTTTCAGAAAATTCTCAGTGCAGAGACAGCCTTAAAGTTCCGGTAAAAGGAAGAGTCCAGCACAATTTGCTAGGATGAGCTGTTGATGTCCATCCTAGCAGGACAAATGTGTGCATTATTGATCTGAGGCCAGGGAAACAGAAGGTAAAAAGGCATGTGGATGTCAAACACACTAGCTTCTGTAGCGTAGGTAGGACTTTAAAATTTCCCCTACACTGGTTCCCATTTCTGCCAGTATGCCTATGCCCCACTTTCACTGAAAAAAAAGATGTTTTGGTTATAAAGCTCACATTTATTTTGCTTTCTTTGATGTTTTAACATCTAAAGGAACTGCCACTTATCTACAGGAAAAACAGTGCAGCCATTCCAGGTCTGGTATAAAAACAGAAGTTGCACTGCTTTAATGAAGATACAATTTTAAACTGATGTAGTTGAACTGGTGATTAGTTTAAGCCTGACTTACATTGGTTTAGCTTGTGTTGCAAGCTAAACTGAATTAAGTCAGTTTTAAACTGATAAAAAAAAGAATGCCCACATATGGGACTAATTGTACTGTTTAACTATATCAGTTTAAAAAATGTATCTCTGGTTAAACGAGAGTAACTTCTTTATTTAGATGGCTCAATGCAGTTCTGACATAGGGAGACTGTGGGGACATAAAGCAACAAAAAAAAAAGAGGGGGTGGGGGGGAGGGAAATGTATTGAAATACCAGATACATCCCTTACAATATTAGAGTAAGACACTTCAAAGCAAAAACATCTGTGGGAATAAGTTTATCTACTTGATAATTTGCAGGAATTCTAGATAAGTAACATCCACCCAAAGGCAGAGGCCCATACTTAGCTATAAGTGGTAACTCGGCTCTTGGGGCCTATTCCAAAATGCAATGAAGTCAACGGAAAGAGCCTTATTGACTTCAATGGGTATTAGATTAGGTCCTTAAGAGGAGTATAAGGGCTTCTGTGGAACCCTATAAACTAAGGCCTACCACCTCTTCTCTCTAGGCAGACCTCCTCTCCTCCCTAGACCACTACTTACTGTTTTCAGGTGAGCCTGAGTTCACCCCAGAAGAGAGATCAGATAGCCCCACCCATGAAGCAGAGAACTCTGTGTGAGAAAGCCCCACTCACATATGATGGTATAGAGCAGGGGTCGGCAACCTTTACTATCAAAAGAGCCATTTTGCCCCCTCTTCCATTGACTAAAGAAAAATAGTCTGGAGCTGCAAAACATAGCTTACCGCGGCTGAAGAGCTGCATGCGGCTCCGGAGCCGCGGGTTGCCGACCCCTGGTGTAGAGGCAGCAAGTGTACACACAGTCCTCTGCGGGGGTAATGGTATAAGCCGGATGCCCTCCAAAACAGCAGGTATCTGAGTTTACATGCCATTAAAATTATGAGGAAGGTCACACGCCTCCAAACTACTGGTTCAGGCTGTTTGTTGACCAGGAGCACATTAATGAATCAGTAAAATGGACAAGCAGCACTACAGATTCTAAGGGTTAAAAGTAACACACTTCTCTTTTCTCTGCTTTGGACATGACTTCAGCTGTACTACATGCTGCCACCTAAAGCAACACTTTCTTCTCTGCTCAGATAGAAAATCGTGCCATTCTTTGCTATGGTCCTGATCCTGCTCTCACTGACTTCAAGCCATGTAAGCCTAACTGGTAAACGCCCAATGAGATACCATACGTTTTTGTTATACAATGGTTATGTCTACATGAAAACTTTCAGAACAGTGACAATGCCTTAAAGTTCTGCTTATAATCAATCAACAGCCATTAAGACAGATTTTACCAATCTCTGAACCCTCAATTACTGTGGGATACAAATGAGAAGGGAGAAGAAACAGAAGGCATGGGGCCCCTAACACTAAGAACATGGATTTGAAAAATATTTTTGGCTCGTAAGCTTTTCCTGCATGTGTGTTTATTTACATGAGAAAAGGAAGCTTGCATTGGCTGGAGTCTTTTGTACCACATTTATCATTTGTTACTGATGGATATCGTGTGAGCTACAGACAGCAGGAGCCTTCAAGCCTTGAAATAAAATCCAAGCTGGCATTGAGTCAGAGTCTGAGATTGAGCAGATAGTAAAACACAGTCTTCCTAATGGAAAAATTACCAAACTAATGCCATTTATTGGTGTGACACAGTTTGAGTAATTTAAAACTTGCTTTAAAAATAACTCAAATTTAAATATTAAATTGCAAATAATGAAGTAGATGTATTAACTGCAGGGATGGAGATGTATGAAAGTCAAGGTGTACAAACTGCAGTATCAACATACTAATATGCAACATATTGGATGAGTAGTCAGATGCAATTCTCAAAATACATGACACTATAAATCAGACAATACATACCGTACAAGGCATAAACATCAGCCTATACATACTTATTCTGCCCTCAAGTTTTCTGCCCACATGCACAGGAAAACATGCAATTTCTTCTATTACACTAATGCAATAAAAATAAAACCAGTACAGAACTCAGAATATAATGCGCATAATATAATAATACTTTGTGCAAAGCTTTTTTCCATTTTTAATCTGTGGGCCAAAAGGCAAAAGACATAGTCCACATTAAGACACAAAAACCATTATCCAATGACTCATATCCATTTGCGCTATCCAATATTGCAACTATTAAAATTGTTCTTAGTTGTCACAGTCTCATGATGTACATTAACTGATGTCAGACTGGACTTTGGTAATCAAAAGTTGCTGCTTCTAATGGTGTTTTGGTAGATTTTTCCATGAGTTCAACTTTAAATTTTTCTACTAGAAATTTCTTATGAATGGTACTGAAGCAGTTTTTCATTCACAAAAGACCCACACTAATCTCTAAGAAATTTAAGGTCTTTTAAAATCAATTTTAGATGTCAAAGAAGGGATGTAACAGTCACAATAATGACTGGTCCACACACAGTTTTTGTATCACTTTAACTCTCAGTTTAGAAACCAATAGAGTTAAAAGTCTAGCATGGACATAGTTTGTGACAGAGACCCCTTGGCAAAGGGTCCCCTGTTTTTGCAAACTCTAACCACAGACCAGACAAACTCATTGCACCAAACAAATGACCTGCAGGATATTCATAGGAGCAACATATATAAGCCATATACAAAAAGCTCGTAACTTGTCAAGATTCATAACCATTGCCAGAAGTATACATGTGTGGGTAATATTTAAGGAATAATGTAATTATATGGAAAGTATGCTTTATGGGTTTGGAGGATAATGTGTCTCAGTGATGGTCCACTTAAGCAGAGAGGAGTCATCACCCAACCCTGGGTAGTACATGATGTAATGCAAGGCTCAACTGTCTAGCTTTGCTTTATCCCAAGACTTTCAATGTAAAATCATCAGAGACAATTACAAAAAACTGAAACTACTTGGAGGAACATCACAATAGACAGGGAATTGTCCTGCCAATGAATAAATACAACAGACTGTTTCACTATCCTATAACACAAAATAAGGAAAGGCACTCAGTATCCATTCACCGTGGAGACAGCTCCAGACCCTCAAAATTTCTCATTAAAAATGGGATCCTGGATCCTATAAAACCAGCCAGCTAGATCTGCAACAGACTGAATTGGGGAACGGGGGTGGGGGGAGGAGGAGGAGAGCCGTACTTTATGAGACAGGAAAGGTAACTATTGATAAGTGTAGACCCATATTCACATTGTATAATTTTCTTTTGTATTTGTAACCATTTATTTCCACCATTCTCTTGTTTCACGTTGAATCTCTATTCTTTCTTAAACAAACCTACTTTTGTTTTATTACAAATGCTGTGTGGTTTACATGAAGGATGGTTTAAGGTAAAACTAATAAACTGGGGCATGCTGCCCCCCTTGGAGGCAGAGGATCTGGGATTTCTACAAGGAGCCAGTATCAGGGGCTGGATATCACAAGGACTCAGGGACTGGGGGGCCCCTATTGTTATCCTATCAGGGAAAGACAGAGCAGGCACAGCCCAGAGGAGGGTGCTTGAAAGGCTGCTGGTGTTAGGGAACTGACTCCCAGCCAGACACAAGCAAGGCTCCCTCACAGAAGAGGCAGGTGGTAACAAGGTGACTCACAGGCCTGGATGATTCGAGAACAGTTACACCACAGTAAGGGTGCTTATAGTGGTATATCTTATTTCCATAAATATACAACATAACAGTCTCCATGCTAGGGTGCTGTACTGTTTTAATTATATTGGTTTCTAAACTGACAGTTGAAGTGATACCAAAAAAAAAACCCACACCCACCAGTAAGCAAGTTCTAGCTTCTATAATTAGGCGTTTCCAACAATCACAACTTTAATTTAATATAACTTTAATTTAACTTTCAATAGACAGACAGGACTGGTCATTTTGAATTGAGGAAAAAAATGTTTTAAATGTACTCTCATTCCCCATCTCCTCTGACTATTTCTAACTGATCTAAGTAAGGTTAGCATTTAAATGTCTGTTTACACAGCAATATGCCTTTTTCATCCATTAGCATTTCTATCATATCTTTCATATGGAAAAAAGGCCTTTGGACTCAGAGCAAAGCTTTGTGCACATTTTCATAAGAGTAATGATGAGTTAACAGAGGCTTCTCTTAGAGCAGCCCCATGTTCTCCTCTTTTGTAAGGATGTATGGAAGAATACAATCAGCCCTCAAACCCAAGGGTCCCAGAGAAGTCACATCTCCTCACCTGCACTGTGGAACAAAGTGTGATTCAGTGTGGAACCAGAAGCATCTGAATGGGTTAGGGTTTGGGGGAAAACCCAGGCCTCAACTCCACAGATCTCCAGTTTTACCTACTAGGGAGATACTCCCCCCACATTTATCTCCAACCCTTTTGGCCACAGGCTTCCTTCGCTCAACACCAAAAACACTGAGCTCTGACTCCTTTGATGGGGGATAGAAGAACATGCAGAAGGAATTCCGTTTTAATCAGCATTAACTTTGCTCCTTTTCCACTATGCTGGGTGTGTAGTCTTTCTTTGGAGAAACATAGTACAGATTGACTGCCCCTAGATCCTCCTGCTTCCACCACCACACCCCCTTTTTCCACATTTCCCATTGACCATACAGCTTTTTTGTATGTATAGCCAGCTAAACCAGATTGGAGGAGAGGAAGAAAGGAGAAAGTGTTTAATTGTCTTTTCCACTGGTAATTTCTTCTGTGGGTTTGCTCCCCTTTGTAAGCCACAGGGTAACAAAAATCATGCAATAAATAAGGGGCCCAATACAAGTTCCTCTCTAGAACCTTTATGTCTGGTTAAGTATGTTAGAGAGAGCATTCTAAACTCCAAGACATAGTCTGAATGCAAGATTCAAATGGGGATTGTTTTTTTTACAGGGCTTAACACAGAGTTCTGGTTACAAGTTGACACTTCCACTTCCTTGCCAAAGATCTGGATAGTGATAATCCAGCCATCCCAGCACTTTGCCTCCTAAATTACAGAAGCAATATGGCTCACTTGTCACTTTATGTTCTCTTTGTCAGTCATAAATGCTTCTTTTAAAGTGAACAATGCCGCCGCTCTCCCTCCTCACCCCCCCACCAAAAAAAAAAAAGGTTTAAACCAACATGGTTTCTGAAGCTAAATATTAAATGTCAGTGTAAATAATGTTATCCAAATGAACTGCCAGGCAAGCTGTGAGACAGAGATAAAGAGGACACGAGAAGAAAATAAAAAGAGTGGCAATATGAGACAACAAGGAAATCTTTCAATGTGTCTAACACAAGAAGGCCATATGCAAGTCTGTAAATCCACTCTATCACCATGGACTTATGGGAGCAAATAAATAAGATGAAGAGTTTCCAAAGGATTTAATTTCCTTGCATCAGCCTTCACTGAGGAAAAGGAGGAAGAAGTTAAACCCCCCTCACCCGTTCCCCTCCCACCCGGTTACTTTTTACAAGTAATCAAGGCATGAGTTCTGTCATACTTGGAGTTCTAAGGAAAGTGCCATAAATCCCCAAGGGCAAAGAGTATTCAACAGAGCTCTGAAATAAAATAATTATTATTATGTAGCTTAGCTATGAAAACCATGGACCCAATGTAAAAAAGGAACTCCCATTGCAGATGGAATGATGGCAGCGCTTTTTTTAAAAAAATGTCATTATTTACACATTAATAAGATTCACTTCAGCATTAGGGAAGTTAGCTGATTAAAGGGAGTTTAACAAAACATATAGCTAAGGACAAACAAGCACATCTTCAGATGTCAAAATTCAGAGAAGGAGAAACTGGTGAATAATCTTGAACAAGGACAGTCCAGAATCCTTGATTCCAGAATCAGAAGTCCTATGATTAAAAAGCACAGGTGACAGAACAGCCATAGCAGATTCTCAGGATAGACAGACATGGATAGCAGGATACCTTAAGGACCAGTGATTTTCTATAGCTCTCTGAAGGTTTAGAGGGATAAATTAGGCTTCACCAGGTAGATTTCACAGAAAAAAACTATTTTATTATGATCATAATTATGGATGTTTCTGAATAACATAAAAGAACCTAATCAAAAAATGACAAGGATGCTGTTCCTGCCATTCCACACAGTGCTCAGCCCTCTGTCTTCCACCTAATGCACGTGATCACATTTTAGAACAGAGACCTATACAGCATGGGTTCTCAAACTTTTTTTGCTGGGACCCCCCTTTGCAAACATTTCAGGCTGTGACAACCCCCACAAAAAGTGATTACCCTCCCCGGTGCCATGCCATCCTTACCTGCATGCTTGGGGGCTGACAGCTCGAGACCCCTCCCATAATAACCTCGCGACACCCTGAGGGGTCACGACTCCCAGTTTGAGAACCCCTTCAATATAGCAAGGTGTCCCTCCTCTAATAGCTGCTGTGGCTCGTGCCATTTGCCATTTACCATTCTAACCTTCTGTTTGATTCTCTTAATCACAAGTGGAAAGAAAATGAAAAAAAGATTTGTTTTCCCTCCAAAAGGGAAGAATGCTCAGCTTTCTAACCTCCTGTCTGATCCACAAGGAACTATTTCCAATAATCTCACTACTGGTTTTTCTACAATTTAAGTAATAAAACTCATCTTCCTTGACTGGATGATGGTTAGGTAGTCTGTGGAGGAAAAAATGCAATTCTCTTCAAGCACAAGCATGCGTATTATCCATTATCCATAAATTCCATATGGAGTGGAAGAAAAGCAGACTAGTTCAGAATATGAAACAGAACCATGTAAATCGCACAGTCAGAATAACTGTATAAAAATACTTCTGAAGAAAGAATCCTGCAAGTATATGTGAAAGATATTTTCTTATGACAAGCTCAAAACAAAAAAAGTGACTAACTATATCAGTTTTAAATTTTCAAAAGACACAATGTCGGATATGTGTGCACACAAGAATCTTCTTCTATTAATTTAAAACAGTAAAACAATTAATCTCCAGAATCTGAGGTGCGATATTTTAACCAATACATACTTTTTGCTGAATAAACACGTTTTTTGCCTTTCAGTTAGATCAAGTTAGATTAAATAGACCACTCTCTGTAAAGTATCATTCATACCCACTAAATGTAAAGTAGAACTGTTGACCCTAACAAGCATCTCGCCCATCTTAGTTTTGGGATTTTTCAAAGGGAGTAAGTATAGTGACTCTCAATCCACTTATTAAGAGTCATTAAATTGATTCAGAGTCAAAACACAAGTTAGAAAGGAAAAAGAGCATACTGTGGCCTCTTAGTTCTTTGGTTGTATAATAGTTCATAGATCTACATTAACAGAAACCTCTGAACACACAAAAGTCCATTCAAGGGACTTTTTTAAGTCAGTCAAAATTATCTCCTACACTATTAACACAAATTAGTACATCTGGTTAACCTAAGGTGCTGAAGAGTACAATCCTCAATTTACAGGGAGATGGATATTTTAATAGGTCTTTTCCATCTCTAATTTGTGTGTGAAAAGGCATGTTTATGTTTGGTAAGTAAGTATCTGCTGGGAATTTTAAGAGTTTTGATTAGAAGACAGTAGAATTAGGACATTGTGTTCCTTTGTTGTCCTGTTGCATCTTGTCTAGCACCAGTTCCTGCTAAGTGTTGGGAATATTTCCTATTTAGGTTAAAGGACCGAGAGCCAAATACAGCCTTGAACACATACACCCGTTATGATCTTGTGAGAAAGGACTGTTTGTCTATAAATATTTGTTCCCATAACTAAATGTTTACTATTGCTTTTATTTATGATACTACTGTATAATGAATGGTTTGCATGTTTTTTTCACCCATTATGGAAGTTAATAAAAATTAAAAGAGGGCACAAAAAGAAAAACAAATTCACAGAACTAAACAATTTGGAACGAGGGGTGTTGTCTACAGAGACCTAATCACTCAATGCATCACATACAAAAATATCATTTTGATGCAGTACCCTGTTGTGCAAACACAAAATGTAAAACTATCTGAAAACAAGTCTTCAGGTTTTCATGAAGGAACACAAGCAAAAACAAATTAACCACACACAAAATAAATTAAGTCTGATTTAGATTAAGTTTGGCATCTGTTTGTAGATTCTAATATTAACTACATGACACTTTCTTTGGAGTCCAGTGTCTTTAAATGTTATTTGTTATTTTTGCTAATTCTCAATAGATTTCTAATGCATTCACTGAACAATCTAAGCTTTAAAACACGCACACACACCCTTTCCCTCCTCCCTCCACACACACACCAAAATCCCATGTTTCAACTCCCACAGAGAGGTTAAGCAAAGTATATTTAACATTGTGGGAGGATGGCTTCTCTGGAGAGAGTTCAAACAAAACAAGAGCAGGAAAGCACAAATTTTGCTTCTTTGGGGCCTGCTCCTTCAGCACTTACTCATGTCAGTTATTTTACTTACATTAATAGACCTGTTGAAAACAGTGGGGCTACTGATACATCATAAGCATGTGCAGAACCAAGGCCTTGGGGAAAAGTTTTTTTTTTAAATGAGAATTTTACTCAAGTTTAGGACAAGGGCCCCACCCAATTCCTTTTGAAGTCAATTAAAAACACTTCTACCAACTCTCTGAGAGCTCAGTCCAACTCCCATCAGAGTAAGTATTTATTACTGAATACTTTGTGTTTCTTTGGTTGCTAAGCCCGAAGTGAAAGTCACCATGCAAGAAGAACCATTAACATTCTTGCTTTGAGCTCATGTCAAAAAAAGCCCACATCAAATAGATTATTTTTCCAATGAAATCCTTCTGCCCCCATCGATAACCCTCTTTAGAAAACTTTTTTGCATTAGACAATGCCAGTTCATTCCTTTCTGGAATGTCAATGTTTGGGAAACTCTAGCTTCACAGGTACCTAATGACCCATTATTGGCATTTGGAAGGGATAGAAAAGGATATGAGAAGGATCTATGACAGCTGGGAAAGCAGCGGTTGAGCAAAATCAAGTGGTTTGTAAATACTATAGAAAACATGATAGGAAGAGGTGACCTAATCTTAACAATTATTACAGAAAGAAAGATGAATGAGAAAAAATGGCAATCAAATCTACCTGGATAGGCAAGGTTTTTATGTAGTATCTATCAAGTTACTAAACTGCCCCCATCTCTACAATATCTCAGCACAGATCAGAATGATTCCTGTACCCATGAAAAATCCTTTTTGGAGAAAATGTATCTGCAAGACAAAGATCCTCAGGATTACAGCAATTTTGTGTCAGAAAAAAAAAAGAGCTACAACTGCAGGACCCAGAAAGGTCCCAGTCAGTCTCCCCTCACACCATGACAGAGGCTTCCCAATGGAAAGGAGGAAATTCCCGACTCCTTTTTTTGGCATTTCCTTTCTACTTCTTTCAGGTAGCCAGGTTACATTTTGTGGGTTGTAGGCTGTAATGTAGGCATAGCCTATGTCAGCAAAATGGATATTGCTCAGGGGTGTGAATATTCCACCTCCAGAATGACATAAATTTCACCGATATAAGCATTTGTGTACACAGTGCATCTGCCACTCATGGAGGTGGGTTTTTTTTTATGGCAACAAGAGAGCTCTCTCCCATCAGCATAGAGCGTCTTCACCAGATTCACTGCAGCAGCACAGCTATGCCCCTGTACCTGTATGTATAGACCTAGCCATAGTGGGAGAGGACCTTGACTGGACTACATCTGGCATGTTATAATTGAACCTTGGCAGGCATCATACTAAGATAACTGTGCCACAGTACTGCGCTGTGAGGTTTCTAACTGATTTAAAATATTTTAATTATTTCTTGAAAAATACTACAGGATAAAACCCATAGAGAGAGAGTACAAAACAAGTGTGATGGGACAGCAGTTCCACACATGAAACCAGTGGACAGAAAAGAAAGGAGAAAATTTCAGAGAGAAACGGGAGGTAATTACCAGGAAAATAATGCTTATAGCATATAAAGTGAAGCAATTGTATTTGTCTAGATATTTCAGCTTTTTCTTGCCCAGTGTATTAATGCATTGTGTTGATCAGAGTGAAAACATTAGGTTTGATTCTTTATTCAATCACAGTCTTCTCTAAATAAGCAGTTTCACTGTATTTCATTACTTGTTTCTTCTATTGTGGCAGTGAGTGATCTTAAAACCTACGAAATCTGGAGAGGTTTTGCATCACAGATACAGGGTGTACTCAAAAACAAAAAAAAGGAGCAAGGGCCCAGACAGTCAGATGAGAGTAAATGAGCACCGTTGCATTTACTTCATGCTCATTTATACCACCTGAAGATCTGGCCCATGGAGTTTGAATCCAGTTAGTGAAAACTCAGCTTATCTTTTTCTCTCAGCATCAAATGGGTTTTCACATTTTAACACTTAACTTTATTTATTATGCAAGACTATTTATATGCTTATTAAACACAATCCCCTCCCCGCTCAAAAAACCTAGCTGAACAGTTACAGTCCATCAGCCACAGTATTTAACAGAGCACCCCCTATCCATGCAGGTCAGGTGACTGCTGCCTACTCATATGGCCTATGGATGTCTCCTCAACAGTTCTGCAACCCACACCCTATCACCTGCACACTTTTGGCACAGTTACACTATTTCCTTCCTAAAAATTGCTGGAATGCCCCAAACGGTAAAACACAGCATCGCCCTTTTTGAATCAGATACAATAGCACTTTTACACCCTGCTGGGGATGGACCCTGAACATACCTTCACACCAGTTTATCCAACTAGTGTCACCAGCATCCAGATGAACAATCTTTTTCTACTGGCAATAATACACTGTCCTCTTCCACTGCACAATAATGCACAATTTAGGCCTGGTAATTTATTTTTGGTCACAAACTGGCTCCTTCCTACTACTCTTTAATGACTAAGAAGTCCAAGAAACAAATCCTCCCCCAAAAGTTTTGTAGGGTTTTGTTAGCTTGTTTGATTGGAAAGGTGAAAGAATGACAAACAATACTAGTGAGTGAATTATAACAGGTTTTCTGCTCTCTCAACGTCAAAGAAAGTCCATACTATCAAAAATTAAGCTGATAAGACATTATCCTGGAAATTCAGAAATGACAACACTTGCGAGTTGCTGTTAACACCAAAGTAAAAGCATTAAACATGACTAACTGGATCCTATTAACTCTTAGGTTTTATACTAAAATGTGGCTAATAATGCTTACCCTTCTTTGTAAAGTACTTTGAGACCTACTAATGAAATGCACTATATCAAAGTGCTTTATTTATTATTGTGGTATTTCACTTACCTACACTATACTTTCATAGAAATGTACAGTCACAAGCATGTCTCCCCTATCAACTAGAGTGATATAGTGACATTACCTGTAATGTCCAATGCGACACATCCTTTATAGCTGTATGCAGTATTGGAATGAAAACCACTCCTCATGTTAAGCAATAGTTTTCTCACTCAGTCCTGTGATTTTTTTATTTGGGACAGGAAATGATTAAAATAAATTGCTTTGCCTAACATTTCTCAGTATGTCTGCAAGTGCCTAGTCTATGATATGTTAACACAGAGCTCTAAATCGAGGAATGCATCTACATAACTGGCTTTTGGAACTCAGCAGGGAAAATTAATTATTATGTTAGGGTTATTAACGCAGGGGGTAAAGAGAATATAAAGCTGTGTGTCTTCCCCATGTACACTTGCAGGCATGTAAGAATCCACAGGCATGTGCTCAGAGTTCAAGAGGATATTATGATAAAGTTTACTCAAGGACAGTTCTCTGGCACACCCTGCAGCCACAACTTTAATAGTTTGCATTTAAGCAACATGAATATTTTGTATCTTACACCCCTCCTCCCAAGCAGATATATATATATATATATATATATATATATATATATATATATATATATTTAAACGAAAGGAATGGCAAGGCAAGGCAGATCTGCACCAGTGTTTTTAATATCCTGGCGCACATTTGTTCCTGGTGCTGGACGGCTACCTAGGGGCACTCTCGATTTAAGTATACCCATTAGCCACTTGCAATAATTTGTGCCAGTTTAAGCAGAGCTGAAGTGACCTGAATAAACATCCTGTTTTAACAGTTGCAGGAACATCGTATCAGCGTACACCGTTTACCGGAGACGAGTTTGTCTGATCTGGAGCGGACAGGTCTGGAGCCAACACCACTGAACCGCAGCAGCGCTGTCCAGGCAGAGCAACTGCCAGGCGACATCTGCCAGAGCCCACGCGTAAGATGAACGCCCGGCAAACTCCACGGCAGCCCCCCGGTGTGGTTTCGGGCGCACACAACCCCCCACCCCGGGGCGGCCCGCGCTGGGAAGGGGGGCTGGGATCTCGGCCCACGCGTAGCTGCGGCAGCTCGAGGGGAAGGGGCAACGCCACGCAGCACAGGAGAGGGAAGAAACTCGCAGCCAGAAACGTGCCCGGCGGGGCCCAGGTGTGGGGCTGGGGCGGGGCCGGGAGGCTCGGAGCGGGCTGCCCGGCAGGCTGGGGCGTCACTCACCGCGGGTGCCCGCAGGAGCGGGGCGCGCCCTCGCGGCCCGCGGCTCCAGGCGGCGGCGAAGTCCGGCGGGGGCCGGAGGCGGCCGCGGCTCGGGCCGCTCAAGGCGAGCGCGGTGCCCAGCAGGAAGGCGGCCGCCGCGCAGCCCAGGTAGAGCGCGAGGCGCAGCAGCAGCAGGGCCAGGCACGGCTGCCCGCCGTCGCCCGCCCCCGCCCGCCCCAGGTGGACCAAGGACACCGCCAGCAGCCCCAGCCCGGCCGCCAGCATCAGGCGGGACGAGCCGGGATCCGCCTCCTCTTCCTCGTCGTCCGCCGCCTCCTCTCCGCCGGCGGCGGCCGGGGCGCTGCTGCGGCAGGACGGGCCGGCGGGGCTGTGCGCTCCCGGGGCGCCGGCCGCTGCGGCGCCCGCCGACTCGGGCTGCCCGCCGCTGCTAAGGCTGTCGGCATCGGGGACCATGCTGCTCCGGGCGCCGCCGGGAACAGGCGCATCTCCCGCCCCAGCCGCCCCCTCGGAAGGTCGCCGCTCCCTGAGCCCCGCGGCTGCCGGCACCGCTCAGGCAGGGGAGGGAGCCGGGGCTCATGCCCGGCGGCAGGGAGCGGGTGGGGCCGGTCGCTCCCTCGGCCACCCTCCCCGCCGGCGCGACTCCGGCAGCGGTTGCTCGGCTCCTCCCCGCCGGGGCTCGGCGGCGCTGGGTGGGAGCGCAGGGAGGCCGCGCCGTTCCCCAGCGCGTCCAGCAGGGGGAGGCGGAGGAGGTGCCGAGCGACCGCTGCGGGGCGGGGCCGTGTGCTCGCTGGGCCGCCGGGCAAGGACGGGCCGCCGAGCCGCGCCCCCCTCGGCTCTCTCCCGTCACCCCCTGGCGGGCGCCCTTCCCTCCCGCGCGGCCGGGCTGACCTCCCCAGCCCCGGGGAGCGCGCGGAACGGCGCGTCGCAGGGTGGCGGCGAGGGATTTTACTGTGCGCTTCAGCGGGTCGCTTACGTAACAGGCTGTTGGCGAGGGATAGAGCTCTCAGGCCACCGAACAAATGAATAAAAGCGAACCCAAAAGAAAAATAGTTCTCCCCACCCGTCAGCCATCACTGTCTCTCTTTGGATCGCATTTACACTGGTGTTAAGCCACTGAAAGCGGTAGGTTTACTCAACTCCAGATTTACATTTGCATAGCTCCTGGCATCACTTGGCACTTAACGCCCTATTCTGCAAATGGATCTGTCAGCATGGAGGACACAGAGCCCCGCAAGGGACACCAGAGTCCAGCCTGGCCCATCTCATTGCAGAATTGGGGCCTTAGACTGTAAACTCACGGCAGGGACCTTGACTTTATACAGGTCTGAAGTACCAAGCACGCTTTGGGTGCTGTACAATAAATAGGATTATAAAGCAAAATACATAGCCTCCTTATTGTCAGACCCTTAATTATCATCATAAGGTTATAAAACAAAACACAAATATATCACTATTAATGTTTAAGAAATAAAGGATTACACACACAATAAAATGCAATCTCTACCCTAAAAGGTTTATAATTTAAACCCTGATTTTACAAACATGCGAATGCTTAACTTTACTACTGTGAGTAGATGTACGGGAGTATTAAAGTTAAGCACACGTGTTAGCGTCCTCAGGATCAGGGCTGAATTTAATTGCAAAGCAACAATCATGAAACCTTTTAAAATCTCACTATCATTAAATCTTCACCATCCTCATGGTTCCAGCCTGTGAAATAGCCCTTAGCCACTTTCTTTAAAACAGAACGGCATTAGCCACAGGTTGTACAGTAGTTGCTGGGACAGGAATTCGTTATTTCACTGGGAGTGATGTCATCGAGGATATATCTTCACTTTCCTCTTTTAGTTGTCATTTGTCTGTTTGCTTGCTTGCTTTATAATTTAAGGTACTCTGAGGTTAATTTTCTCTGAGGTTTTTGCCTTCTCTTGCATTTTTCTTGCAAATTGAGACAGGATGTGAAAATATATTTTGAGACTATGGGAAACCTAACTGCCAATAAAAGAAAAGCAGTGGATGGGTGAAGTGATAGTTGTGGTATATCTTGATTTTAGTAAGGCTCTTGATACTGTCTCAAATGAGTGCCTCATAAACAAACTAGAGAAATACAGTCTAGATGGAGCTACTGTAAGGTGGGTGCATAACTCATTGGAAAACTGTTCCCAGAGAGTAGTGATAAGTGGTTCACAGTCAAGCTGGAAGGGCATATCAAGTGCAGTCCCACAGGGATCAATTCTGGGCCCAATTCTGTTCAATCTCTTCATCAATGATTTAGATAATGGCATAGAGAGTACACTTATAACGTTTGCAGATGATACCAAGCTGGGAGCGATTGCAAGTGCTTTGGAGGATAAGATTAAAATTCAAAATGATCTGGAAAAACTGGAGAAATGGTCTGAAGTAAATAGGATGAAATTCAATAAGGACAAATGCAAAGTACTCCACTTAGGAAGGAACAATCAGTTGCATACATACAAAATGGGAAAAGACCCCCTAGGAAAGAGCACTGCTGAAAATGATCTGGGGTCATTGCAGATCACAAGCTAAATATGAGTCAATAGTGTAACATTATTGCAAAACAAATCAAACAGCATTTTGGGATGTATTAGCAGGAGTGTTGTAAGCAAAACACGAGAAGAAATTATTCTTCTTTACTCTGCAGTGATAAGGCCTCAGCTGGAGTACTGTGTCCAGTTCTGAGCACCACATATCAGGAAAGATGTGGACAAACTGGAAAAAATCCAGAGGAGAGCAACAAAAATGATTAAAGGTATAGAAAATATGATCTATGAGAAAAGATTGGAAGAATTGGGCTTGTTTAGCCTGGAGAAGAGAAGACTGAGGAGGGACATGGTCACAGTTTTCAAGTATATAAAAGATTGTTAAAAGAAGGAGGGAGAAAATTTGTTCTTCTTAACCTCTGAGGATACGACAAGAAGCAATGGGCTTAAACTGCAGCAAGGGAGGTTTAGGCTGGACATTAGGAAAAACTTCCTAACTGACAGGGTAGTTAAGCACTGTAACCTAGGGAGGTGGTGGCATCTCCATCTTTCGAGGTTTTTAAACTGTGGCTTGACAAAACCCTCGCTGGGATTATTTAGTTGAGGTTAGTCCTGCTTTGAGCAGGGGGTTGGACTAGATGACCTCCTGAGGTCCCTTCCAACTCTAATATTCTATGATTCTAATAAATTGCCTAAGGAAGTGGTGGAATCTTTGTCATTGGAGGTTTTTAAGAGCAGGTTAGATAAACCTGTCAGGGATGGTCTATAATACTTAGTCCTGCCTCTCAAGATCCCTCCCAGTCATATGCTTCTGTGATTGTAAAATATTGTGAAGAAGGGTGAGATCAGATTTAAATTCATGGTACAGTGCACTAATAGAAAAGGATAATGAAGACAGGAAAGTGGCTTTTTGGAAAAAGGGGCCATAATAGATGTTCTACTCCACAATATTTTCCAAACCAGCTCTTATATACTCAGTCCAACACACACTATCTCAAGGTGACGGGCCAGCTTCTATTAACAGTTATTAGGCTCCACACATAAACCCCATTATCCATTCAAGGTTTTCACTGGAATGTATTCTCCCTTTTCCCTCCCCAAAACCCAAATAGTTTTGAAGTAATTTTAGCTCCCACATCCCCTTCCAGTAAGGGTAGAGGCACTTTCTAAGGCTCTAATCTGGTCACAAGACCTTTACAAAAACTTATATATAATGTATTTTTCAGTATTTTTTCTATTTTGTGTGTTGCAATATGTGCTTTTAAGTGCGATCCCAGAGCATACACCCAATATCAAACAAGTAACAAACAACAGGAATTGGAATTGTTCATTTATTAATATAAATTTGATCCATTATTTGGTATTACTAAAACCTGGTGGGACGATTCCCAATATTGGAATGTTAAAATCAATGGTTCTAACCTATTTTGGAAAGATTGAATAGGTAAAAGGGGTGGGGGAAAGGTCTGGTCATTGCATGTTTCCAAGTCACTGATGATAAGTCTGATTCCAAGTCACTGCTCACAAACAGGAAAGATTTGGTAGGGGAAGTAGAAGTGGGTGACAACCTAGGCAGCAGTGACCATGAGAAGGTCGAGTTCAGGATCCTGACAAAAGGAAGAAAGGAGAACAGCAGGATACGGACCATGGACTTCAGAAAAGCAGACTTTGACTCCCTCAGGGAGCTGATGGGCAGGATCCCCTGGGAGGCTAATATGAGGGGGAAAGGAATCCAAGAGGGCTGGCTGGATTTTAAAGAAACCTTATTGAGGGCACAGGAACAAACCATCCCGATGTGCAAAAAGAATAGCAAGTGTGGTAGGCGACCAGCTTGGCTTAATAAAGAAGTCATTGGTGAGCTTAAACACAAAAAAGAAGCTTACAAGAAGTGAAAGCTTGGTCAGATGACTAGGGAGGATTATAAAAATACTGCTCGAACATGCAGGAATGAAATCAGGAAGGCCAATGCACAATTGGAGTTGCAGCTAGCAAGGGATGTGAAGGGGAACAAGAGGGGATTCTACAGGTATGTTAGCAACAAGAGGAAGATTAAGGAAAGTGTGGGCCCCTTACAGAATGGGGGAGGCAACCTAGTGACAGAAGATGTGGAGAAAGCTGAGGTACTCAATGCCTTTTTTGCTTCCATTTTCACAGACAAGGTCAGCTCCCAGAGTACTGCACTAGGCAGCACAGAATGGGGAGGAGGTGAACATCCCGCAGTGCTGAAGGAACAGGTCCAGGATTATTTAGAAAGATTGGACGTACACAAGTCCATGGGGCCAGATGCAATGCACCTGGGGGTGCTGAGGGAGTTAGCTGATGTGATTTCAGAGCCATTGGCTATTATCTTTGAAAGCTCGTGGCAACAGGGGGAGGTCCTAGATGACTGGAAAAAGGCAAATATAGTGCCCATCTTCAAGAAAGGGAAGAAAGAGGATCCAGGGAACTATAAGCCGGTCAGCCTCACCTCAATCCCTGGAAAAATCATGGAGCAGGTCCTCAAGGAATCTATTTTAAGGCACTTAAAAGAGAGGAAGATGATCAAGAGCAGTCAACATGGATTCACCAAGGGAAAGTCATTCCTGACCAACCTGATTGCTTTCTATGAAGAGGTGACTGGTTCTGTGGATGAGGGGAAAGCGGTGGACGTGATATACCTCGACTTTAGCAAAGCTTTTGATACAGTGTCCCACAGTATTCTTATCAGCAAGTTAAAAAGGTATGGGTTGGATGAATGGACTATAAAATGGATAGAGAATTGGCTAGAACAAAGGGCTCAATGAGTAGTGATCAATGGCTCCATGTCTAGCTGGCAGCTGGTCACAAGTGGAGTGCCCCAGGGGTCGGTCCTGGAGCCAGTTTTGTTCAACATCTTCATTAATGATCTGGAAGAGGGGGTAGATTGCACCCTCAGCAAGTTTTCAGGTGACACTAAGCTCGGGGGAGTGGTAGATACCCTGGTAGGGAGGGATAGGATACAGAAGGACCTAAACAAATTGGAGGATTGGGCCAAAAGAAATCTGATGAGGTTCAACAAGGACAAGTGCGGAGTCCTGCACTTAGGACGGAAGAATCCTATGCACAACTACAGACTGGGGACCGATGAGCTAGGCAGCAGTTCTGCAGAAAAGGATCTGGGGGTTACAGTGGATAAGAAGCTGGATATGAGTCAGCAGTGTGCCCTGGTTGCCAAGAAGGCTAATGGCATATTGGGCTGCATTAGTAAGAGCACTGCCAGCAGATGGCAGGGATTCCCCTCTATTCAGCATTGGTGAGGCCGCATTTGGAGTATTGTGTCCAGTTTTGGGCCCCCCACTACAAAAAGGATGTGGACAAGTTGGAGAGAGTCCAGCGGAGGGCAACAAAAATGATTAGGGGGCTGGAGCACAAGACTTATGAGGAGAGGCTGAAAGAACTAGGCCTGTTTAGTCTGCAGAAGAGAAGAATGAGGGGGGATTTGATAGCAGCCTTTAACTACTTGAAAGGGGATTCCAGGGAGGATGGAGCTAGGCTGTTTTCAGTGGTGGCAGATGACAGAACAAGGAGCAATGGTCTCAAGTTGCAGTGAGGGAGGTCTAGGTTGGACATTAGGAAAAAGTTTTTCACTAGGAGGTGGTGAAGCATTGGAATGGGTTACCTAGGGAGGTGGTGGCATCTCCATCTTTAGAGGTTTTTAAGCTGAGGCTTGACAAAACCCTCGCCAGGATGATTTAGCTGAGGACAGTCCTGCTTTGAGCAGGGGGTTGGACTAGATGACTAGCTGAGGTCCCTTCCAACTCTAATATTCTATGATGCTATGAACTCGGAAGAAAATAAATTTCTGGATGAACAGCTCCTTATACATTTGTCTATAATGCGTTGCTAAAAGAGCTAAGTGATCATGGGGGCTTCAATTTAAGTGACATATGTTGAAAGACTCATGCTGCCAGTGCTAAAATATCCTTGGAATTTCTAAATATTATAAATGACAATTTCCTAACTCAAAAACTGTTGTATCCAATGCAGGTGAATTCCACATTAGACCTCGTCTTGACAGATAAAAAGGAATTGACCACAGAACAAAAAATAACGGTACCTTAGGTATAAGTGATCATGACTTGACTACATTTTTAATGTGCAAAGAAAATAACGTTCAAACTAATGATACACACACACACACACATATACACTCAGTGCTTTAAATGGGACAGTTTCACAAAGCTGAAAACAATTCTGAGCCAAATCTTCTGGGAGGAAGAGCTTAATCATAAAAAAGTAAATGATCACTGGGAATTGTTGAAGAACAATTTACTAGATGCACAAAAAAACATAATCCTACAACTGATGAAGAAAGCCTTATTGGTGAAAAGATGTAAGAAAAGGGAAGTTGATAGTAATTGATATAAATAAGATGCTAGGAATTGTAGAAAATTGAGAAAGGATGCAAAGAGGAACAAGGAGAAATCTATGGACAGCAGAGGTAAGGTCAATAAGGAGCTTTTTAATTCTATGTGGAACAAAAATAATCCTAACAATGGTATGGTCCATTACTAGATGGAAATGGTAGAATTATCAGTAATAATGCAGAAAAGGCAGAGGTGTTCAATAAATATATGTATTTTATATTTGGGAAAAACAGATGATGTAATTATATAACACTTTTTCCATTCCACTAGTATCTCAGGAGGAAGATTAGCAGCTATTTAAATTAGACCTTTTTAAATCAGCAGGTCCAGATAACTTGCCTCCAATAGTTTTAAAAGAGCTGGCTGAGGAGCTCACTTGACCAGTAATATTGATTTTCAATAAGTCCTGGACCACAAGGGAAGTTCTAGAACACTGGAAGAAAGTACATGTTGTGCCAATATTAGGGTAAACAGGATGTCCTGAGTAATTATAGGCCTGTCAGTCTGACATTGAACTTGGGCAATATAATGGAGTGGCTGATATGGGACTCAATAAATAAACAATTAAAGGAGGATAATACAATTAATGCCAACCAGCATGGGTTTATGAAAAATAGATCCCATGAAACTAACTTGCTATCTTTTTTTAAATGAGCTTACAAGTTTGATAAGGTTATAGCATTGATGTAATATACTTAGACTTCTTTAAGGTATTTGATTTGGGATAACATGACATTTTGATTAAAAAACTAGAAAGATATAAAATTAATGTGGCACACATTAAATGGATTAACAGCTGGCTAACCAGTAAATCTCAAAATGTCATTGTAAATGGGCAATCAACATTGAATGGTGTGTTTCTACTAGGGTCCTGTACAGATCAGTTGCTGGCCATGCATTATTTAACATTTTTATTAATAATCTGGAAGAAAACATTTATCATCACTAATAAAGTTTGCAGATGGCACACAAATTGGGGCAGAGCTAAATAATGAAGAGAACGGGTCACCAGTATAGAGTGGTCTGGATTGCTTGGTAAACTGGGCACAAGCAAACAATATGCAATTTAAAATGGCTAAATGTAAATGTATACATCTAGGAACAAAGAACATAGCCCATACTTAAATGATGGAAGACTCTATCCTGAGAAGCAGTGATTCTGAAAAAGATTTGGGAGACATGGTGGATAATCGGCTGAACATGAGCTACTAGAGTGATGCTATGGCCAAAAAAGCTCGTGCAATCCTTGGATGCATAAACAGGGGACTCTCAAATAGAAGTAGAGAGTTTGTTATCTCTCTCTATTTGGCACTAGTGCTACCACAGGTGGAATAGTGTGTCTAGTTCTGAAATTCAAGAAAGCTGTTGCTAAACTGGAGAGAGTTCTAAGAAGAGCCATGAGAATGATTAAAGAATTAGAAAGCATCTTATATTTTGATCGATTCAAGCAGTTCAATCTAGTTAGCTTAACAAAGAGAAGATTAAGGGCTGACTTGATTACAGTCTATAAGTAGCTACATGGGGAATAAATATTTAGTAATGAGCTTTTCAATCTATCAGAGAAAGGTATAACACGATCCAAAGACTAGAAGTTAAAGCTAGATAAATTCAGACTGGAAATAAGGCATACATTTTTACAGTGAAAATAATTAGCCACCAGAACAATTTACAAAGGGTTGTGGTGGATTCTCCATCACTGACAATTTTAAAATCAGAACTGGATGTTTTTCTAAAAGATCTGCTCTAAGAATTATTTTGGGGAAGACCTATGGCCCGTTATTCAGCAGGTCAGACTAGATGATCACAATGGTCCTTTCTGATATTGGAGTCTATTAATCAATTATTTAGGGAATACATATAAAGTAATTTTAAGATGCAAATCTCTCCATCTGATACCCGCCAACAAATCTCCAGACACTGACTGTGGAGTTCTACCATGCATTTTGGAATATCCTCACCCTGGACCTCATCATCGTCTGGGCTGAATCCTTTGGGAGTGGGATGGTCCCCTGTCAAGCAGGTAGACTGTGATTGCTCTGCTGCCTAAGAAGGGGGACCCAAGGAATTGGCACTGAGTTTCATTTCTCAGCACAGACTACAAGGTCATAGTGAAAGTTTTATCGCTGCAGCTGGAGTTCTGGTGGACGTGATTCACCCTGACCAGACCTACACCATCCCGGACCAGACCATCTTCAATATCCTCTATCTGGTCTCAGTCCTACTCCATCTGGCATGTAGGGATGGTCTGTCACATGCCCTCCTGTCCCTGGATCAGGAGAAATCATTTGACAGGATAGATCATGGGCCTCTCATGGGCACTCTGCTGGTGTTTGGCTTTAGGCTCCACTTTGTGGGGTTTCTCCAGGTGCTGTATGCCTCTGTGGTGTGTCTAGTCAAGCTCAACTGGGCCTTGACTGAACCTGTCACCTTTGGTTGAGGGGTACATCAGGGCTGCCCGTTGTCTGACCAGTTCTATTCCATTGCTATCAAGCCCTTCCTCCATCTCCCTGCAAGAGGATGACAGGGTTGGTACTTCAGGAGCTGGACTTGTGGGTGGTCCTGTTGTTACCTGCACACTCAAGGGCACCCCACCTTTACCCTTCTCTGAGCTCAAAGCATAACCCGCTTATGGCACCCCCACCCTTTCCCAGTTCGTAGGGCTCTGGTTGAAAGGCACCTACCCTTACCCAGTTCCTAGGTCTTAGGGCCACCCATACCCAGTTCCTAGGGTTCAGGGCATAGTTTTCTGTGGGTTGCGGGGCTCTTTACCAGTGAAAGCCTTACACAGTAATATCCTTAATCTCTATTTATTAACAGTTACCAAAACAGAATACTCACACTACGCATACAATTCCTGGTGGCCAGTCAGGATCAGATCGTCTGGGGCTCCTCCAGCTTCTACACAATATGGTTGGCAGGGTGTTGAGATCTGGCAGCTCTGATCTTGGGCAGTGTCCTGGAGTTAGGTTCCAATGAACTTGCTTTTATACTCCCATTTATATCGTTAAACTTGAGTCCTGCTAGCCATACCTTAACCAATCATTTTAAACTAAAGTCCTACAGAACACTATTTTTCACCAATCCTAGCCCATTAGGAAACCATTCTTCAACCAGTCATACCCCACCAGCTTAGTTGATTTAAATCTTGGAAAATTAGTTATGCAATGGAGAGAAACAATCAAAGAATCAGACAGAAACCATACAGGTAAATAATAAAGAAGCAGGGACCGTAAAGGCAAAACAATAAAGTAGTATAGGTTTCACAATCACAACTGTTGATAAGCGATTCCTTGCCAGACTGAATGCTATCAAACAAAGTTTTCTTTAAACATTTTAAGATCTGTTTCTTTATCTGGTGATAGTGGGTACTTTAGGACAAGCTTTCTTAACAGCCTGTTACTACGCTGTTTTGATATAAGTTAGAGGAAATGCGAGGATGTGACTTTCTTAGCTCATAGCTGCTGCTATCCTAATTTGGCGGCTGCTGCTTAGCCAAAGAGAAAGGCCTCAAACCTTATACTGTCAGCGTATGCTGATGATGTACTCCTCATGGCCCAGGAGACCTGGTGCAGATAGAGGCTTGCCAAGGTCAGCTGTGTCAAGAGCTCTGGCATGATGGCTGGAGATGGGTGACAGGTGAGCTCCTTCTGACCCATGCTCTATGCCATTCTTTGATCTAGAGGCCAGATTGTGTGACCAGTTACAGAGGTGGATGGGACTGCTCTGGTTCCTTTCCCTTTGGGGGAGGCTGCTGGTGTTCAACCAGTTGGCCTTGTCCATACTCTTATACTAGTTCAACTCCCTGAGCCCACCCCCAAGGAGCCCTGGCCAGCCTCTAAAAGAAGATCCTGGAGTTTTTCTGGCCAAGGCTGCATTGGGTATTTGTGAGTGTTCTGAGCCTTCCCCTGGGGAAAGGCAGAAACTGCTTGGTCTGTATCTGCAGCCAGGTCCACACCTTCTGTTTTCAGGCCTACAGAGACTCCTTTACAGTGCAGGTAGTCTGGCCTGGATCATACTGGCTCTTGCCTTCTTCCACAGCCTCCAATATGATGGGCAGCAATTTTATCTCCACTCAAGAAGTCTTCACCAAGATCTCTCTGAGCTGCTGGTCTTTTACCAGGACCTCCTCAGGACCTGAAAGCTAGTTTCAGCAACTAGGTCCATAGTGGCCACTGAAGGGGAGGACCTCCTTGCAGAACCCTTGATACACAACCCCCATGTCCATATACTGGTGGTGGAATCCCACATGGTGAGTCAGAGGTTGCCACCATACTCAGAGTCCTTCCATGGGGTTGTCCAACATTCATATCCCGTTGTGTGCTCCAAAAGGTGAGGGCAACCTTGCCTCCTCCTCTCACTTTCTTCAAGCAGGTCCTGCAGGAGGGTGTTCCCAGCTCACCAATCACTCCTGACCCTCCAGAACTCATCATAGGGCTTCTGGCCTGTGAGCCTCCCCAGCCGCCCCCAATATGCCACCTGAGCAAGCTACATGATATCCAGCTGATCTACCTCTGATCCACAACCAGAAAATATCTGTATGTGCTTGTGCTTCAATTTCTTGCCCTCGTGTCCCAACCTGACACCAAGTGGCAGGACCCGTTGCTGCTGAAGTAGAGCAAGGAACACCAGTAGGTCAGTCTTTACTCTACCTGGTTCAGTGCCTGCTGGGGATGTTAGTTAGTGGCTCCTTCATGGGCCTGTCACTGTGGGCATGTACCTTGTGCCATTCACGAACCCCCCAACATATGTCCATTTTGTGGCAAGGAGACCCTGGTGCACATCTTTGTTGGGTGTGTCAGATTGCAGCCCCTCCTCAGCTTCTCCAGAACCTCGTACTGAGGTTAGAATATATAAAAATAGCCATACTGGGTCAGACCAGTGATCCATCTAGCCCAGTATCCTGTCTTTTAACAGTGGCCAATGCCAGGTGATTCAGAGGGAATGAACAGAACAGGTAATCATCAAGTGATCAATCCTACTGGCCATTCCCAGCTTCTGACAAAGAGCAATCCATGCCTATCCTGGCTTATAGCCATTGATGTACCTATGATCCATTAACTTACCTGGTTCTTTTTTGAACCCCATTATAGTCTTGGCCAGAGGTGGCCAAACTGTGGCTCAGGAGCCACATATGACTCTTTTACAGTTAAAGTGTGGATCATGGAGCCCCAGTCCTCCCCTCCCCCCATTCTCCTCCTATCAGACTGGGATGGAGTTCAGGGCTTCTGACATGCAATGGGGAGGAAAGGAGGAGTAGATGTTTCTGCCCAGCAGGGGAGGGTCTCAGGGCTTCAGCCCCTGGGGGCACACCTTTCGAGGCTTCATCCCCATGATGGGGTGATAAGGCTAAGGGCTTTTGCCCTGTGGAAGGCACCTGCTGTGCCTCCGGCTTCTACCCTGTGGCAGAGTGGTGGTAGGGCTCAGGGCTTCTGCCCCATGGGGTGTGCCTGCTATGCCCCAGGCCCCCCCTCCCCTCCCAGGGCTTAAACCCAGAGGCCTGAAAGGTGCGGCCCAGCCCTCGAACTTCTGAAGATTATTGAATGAGGCTCTGAGGGTCAGTAAGTTTGGCCACCCTTGATCTTGGCCTTCACAACATCCTCTGGCAAGGAGTTCCAAAGGTTGATTGTGCGTTATGTGAATAAATATTTCCTTTTGTTTGTTTTAAACCTGTTACCTATTTATTTCATTTGATGACCCCTAGTTTTTTGTGTTATGAATAGGATTAAATAACACTTCCTTTTTTACTTTCTTCACATCAGTCATTTTATAGACCACTGTCATGTCCCCCATAGTCTTCTCTTTTCCATGATGAAAAGTCCCAGTCCTATTAATCTCTTCTTATATGAAAGCTTTTCCATACTCCTAATCATTTTAGTTGCCTTTTCTATACCTTTTTCAAGTCTAATATATCTTTTTTGAGATGGGGTGACCAGATCTGCACGCAGTGTTCAAGATCTGGACATACCATGGATTTATAAAGAAGCAATTTTCCCTTTCTTATCATCTATCCCTTTCCTAATGATTCCCAACATTCCATTAGCTTTTTTTGACTGCCACTGCACATTGAGTGGATTTTTTCAGAGAACTATCCACAGTGACTCCAAGATCTCTTTCTTGAGTGGTAACAGCTAATTTAGATCCCATCATTTTGTTCATATAGTTGGGATTATATTTTCCAGTGTGCCTTACTTTGCATTTATCAACATTGAATTTCATCTGCCATTTTGTTGCTCAGTCACCCAGTTTTGCGAGACCCCTCTGTGACTCTTCGCAGTCTGTTTTGAACTTAACTATCTTGAATGGTTTTGTATCATCTGCAAATTTTGTTACCTCACTGTTTACCCCTTTTTCCAGATCATTTATGAATATGTTGAACAGTACTGGTCCCAGTACAGACCCCTGTGGGACACCACTATTTACCTCTTTCCATTCTGAAAACTGACCATTTATTCGTACCCTTTATTTCCTATCTTTTAACTAGTTACTGATCCAGGACAGAACCTTCCCTCTTATCCCAGGACCACCTACTTTGCTTAAGAGCCTTTGGTGAGGGACCTTGTCAAAGGCTTTCTGAAAATCTAAGTACAATATATGCACTGGATCACCCTTGTCCACATGGCTGTTGACCCCCTCAAAGAATTCTAGTAGATTGATGGGGCATGATTTCCCTTTACAAAAGCCATGTTGGCTCTTCCCCAACATGTCGTATTCATCAATGTGTCTGATAATTCTGTTCTATAATTTCAACCAGTTCTGGCTGCACTTCTTGCACCTCCTCATGTATGAACACTCCATCTGTGCCCTACAGTGATGGGATCGCCTCATCAACCTCCTCCTGGAACTAGCCATCATACCTGGAGGATGAAGGTGGATGCCCTGTTACTGTGGGGCCTGTTTCTGGTACCTTATCCAATCATGCCTCCAGGCAGAGTTCCTCTGGGCAGTGTCCACTGACTCCCTAGATGTCTTTGAAGAGTGATGGGCAATGTCCGGGGTTCTCTGCTCGGTCTCCTTCTGGAGACCTGATTCTTTACCTTTGACCTCACTATTGCTCCTGTTTTTTCATTTGTTGTCTCGACAAATCATTTGTGGCCTGGACTTAGTGGTTCCCCCCGGGGTAACCTGCCAGCCTCCAGTCCCAGTCTGTCCCCCAACTCTTTGTCCCAATCCTCTCCTTCCCTGCCCGGCTCCCAACAGGTTCAGGTTGTGTCTCCTCTGCATTCAAATCAGGCAGCTTCCTCATCTATGCTGTCTGGGACTTGCACAGGAGGGTCACGGAGACCACAGGAGAAAAAGTCTTCTGGGTCTTAGTTCCACTGTCTGGATTCTGACTGGACCCAGCCCAGCCCACAGCAGCTCAGATTGCAATTGCAGGGAAAGTCCTGCTGAGAGAAATACAGTGCAGCTGGAGTCTTCGGGGGAATCTTGCTGCTAAGCTCGGGTGAACTCTGAAGTCTCCCTCCAAGCACGTGTGCGCTGTGATTTTTCAAAGGCTCACAAGGCGGACAAATTCGGACAGGTCTCATGGGATGGCAAAAGGCCCTGCCAAATTCCAGGTCCCCGCTCCAAGGCGCTGAGGCCGCCAGCATTTTTTAACACAGGCAAACCACCGTCCTTTCCTTGCGCCCCAGACGAGCCGAACCCTTTTGTCCCAGCGACCCCTCACAAAACTCAGCCTGAGGCATGAACCATTTCAGCCGAAACAGTCTCAGCTCGGCCAAGCTACCAGCAGCCCAAAGCAGGCTCTGGCCAAGGGACGGGGCAGGCAACCTCGCCCAAAGGCGGCGCCACCAGCGCCCTCAGTGGGCCTTTGGCGGGCAAGTCAGAGACCGAGCAACACCAGGGCAAGGCCAGACTGGGATCCCTTCACACTGGGCCACCTCCCCGCCTGCCGTGCGGGTGATCGCTGCCCAGGCCTCCGTGCGCGCTGTGATCAATCCCCGCCGGCTCCTGCGCAGGGCAGCGCCCGGCCGGACCCGGCTTTGGGCCGCGCCCACTCGGCCATCGGCCCAGGCCGCGGCTCCCGCCAGCCCTGAGCCGGCAGCACGAGGCTCGAGGCCGCCCCCTGGCGGGTGCCCAGCCAGCGCGAGCTCCGCCCCCCCGCTCCGGCGACGCAGGGGCCGGGCTTGTTGCTGGCGCTCGGGCGAGAGACGCGGGGTCCGGAACCGAGCGCGGGGAGCGTCGCGGCCGCAGCGCCCAGGCCTCCGTGAGTATCCGCGGGAGGAGGCTGCCGGGCCCCGGCGCTAGAGGCGGCTCCCTGTTCCCGCAGCCAAGCGGCGCCCAGCCCCTGCCGCGGCACCCGGGCGTGGCAGCGTGGTCCCGGAGACCCGCCGCCTGCGCCCCCCCTCGGGCATCCACGCGAGCTCTCCCCGGGCCGCCCGCGCACGGGCGCGCCCCGCCTCCGTCCCCCTCTTCCTGGGTCACTCACAGCCGGGCCCCCCGGTCCTCCCCCAGTGCGGGGACTCCCCGGGCAAAGGCGCGGTGCACTCCGCAGGCCGTGGAAAGTGATCTACCGGGTGCTTCCTCTCCCCAGGATTTTACTGGTTTGCCACTTGAGTCCCTGCCTGAGTGACCCCTATGTGGGTGTCTGTTCAGTGTGGAGGCAGAGCTGTGTGTTTTTTGAGAGCTCCTGCCGGCATTGACAACATGAATTACATCCTGTGCCAGTGAAGTATCTGTATGAACCAGCTTCCTCCTCCCCATCTGTGTTGATGGGCAAGGTATTTGCATGGAAATCAAAGCGTTTTCCTATGCATAATTTGTCATCTAAGTACCTGATTCATTTAGTGGTGCCTTGATTTAATGTCCACGGCAGGTTTTCTTGTGTGATAGTGGATTGTTTTGTGTCAACCATTGCATTGCAGTATTGCTGAATTAATTGGTCTAGAAAAAGAGATGGGGTGATGGGATAGGAAATACAGAAGAGTGATATTTTAATACGGTGTTAATATGTTGTAAATGACTTATGTGTAATGGAGTTTGCTCATTTAGTCTAAGGGCATACATTTGGCAAAAATGTCGTAACTAACCACAACACAATTGTAGCATAACACTTATGAAGTACTTAGTCCTGGTGACTTATACTATCCAGGCCTGGTCCACACTTACCTTGGCAATTTGGCGGCAGTTGACAGGAGATACACAGGTGACGTAAATCACTTGTGTATCTCCCGTCGACTTTGCAGCGTCTGCTCCATGCAGTGTCCATGCTGAGCTGCGTCAAAGGGAACAGAGCTCCTTTTGACACAGCGCTACTCCACTTACCAGGGTGGTTTTTCTGCGTTGCTTCCTGGATCGACTGAGCGGGTCTACACAGACCGGAGCAATTTGCCGCCGTCAGTGTGGGCCCAGCCCCAGTGTTATACTTTTGGCCAATGTTTAAGAGTCTTCTTAATTTCTGTGACTTCCTTGGAATAAAACAATTCTAGCCCTTTATTTTACATGATACTATTCTCTTTGCTGTTATCAGTTCCAAAAATGTGGTTGTAGTAATACACATCTGTATGTATGACAACCAACTACTCTTATGTTTTGTGGGGGATCTGTAAACCTATTAAAGTAAGTTGCAGTTTGCCCAAAATTTGTCTACATTGGAAGTATGTGTACTTTTTCTGCCCCAAACAAAACAAAAACATTGCAAATTGTAATCTTAGATATGCATTGTTGGGCATCTATGGGTGTATTATGTAATATACAACAATGCATACCACGCATATGAAGTCCTGTCTATATGTTCTCTAAGCATGTTAAGAAAGCTATTATTATTTAAATACGGTCAACATGGTTTGCATCCACACAACAACCACCATTTTATGGCCACATTGCATAATAACATGTAAACCTTACTAGAAATTTTCCTCTCCAGTCTGATTCTGTTATACAGTTTTGCTGAATTGGCTTAGTAGTGACATGTAAAGGGCTAACCACACAACTGTCTTAGACCTTTGTCTCAGACAATCCATAGCACAACATCAACTAGGCAAGCATTTGTAAGATGATTACATCCAAACCAGAAGGTAAATATGAAGATTTGGTACAGTAGTACACTCAAATAAATGACCCTATATTAATTCTATTTTGTTTATTTTAAAAGAATTTAATTCGTTCACTTTTATGAAACATACAGATTTCTTATTTGGCCAGTGATAGATAGAAAGATATATAAACACATACTTTTAACATTTTATGGAACTATCCATGAGAGCATACTACTCAACAAGAGAAGTATTTTGTTATGGAGTGGAAAAAACAAATAGTCAAAACAGATGGCTTTATTTTCTGTCTCTCTGTTTGGTCTGTTCTGATGCATGTAATATAGGGTGTCATATAACTGGTATAGTCTTATGTTTTCATGAGAAAGTAATTATTCCCTTTTTCTGCAAGAAAGCCTTAACCTGCAAATCAATAAGTAGGAAGAGTTGTCAATGATGAAAGGGGAAACTTTCCACCAAAAATTAAATTAATCAGACATGCTGTTTGTAAGTTAAGATTCACTAAAATGGTAGTTACAGGTAGAGAATACTTCTAATGTTTACTTGCTAGATGTTAGCTTCAGAATGCAGACTAAGAAATACTTAAACTCCAGTTACTTGGATTCACCTGTTGGAATGTTTCCCTGTGCTTCTGCCCCCTAGCCCTCGAGAACCCCATTTCCTTTCCTCTCTTCATGCATGCGTTTCCATATATATCCTAACATATCTAGGGGCAGGGTTCTCTCCCTAGGGACCTTAGAAAACCTGCAGATATAGGGACTGAAGAGAGCATTTACAGGACAAAGAGGGGCATTTCCTTCCTTTAATGTGGTTTTCCTGAGGCCCATAGGACCTTCAGTGAATTTTAGGTGGTTCATTGTCCCCTCATTCATGAGTTTTAGGAGGCTCATCAGGATCCGGTCCATGCCATGAGTCTTATCAGGCCTTTTAGTCTTCTGAGCCTATTTGATTCATTAGAAAATTGACAGATCTGCAGAAGATTGGGGAAGAGCTAATCCCATTCTAATGTGAGTAAATCAGAAAATTATACTACCATATCTGTTTGTTTTAATAAGGACCACAAAAACTAGATTACATTAAACTTCTATTGTAGCTATGCTGTTTGTGGCCTTTGTGGTGATGCATAGTAGACTTAAGGCAATTTTACAAATTACTGATTAGACAAGCAGCACACTGAAAGACTCACTCCCAATTTTATTTAAAGACCCAAATAGTGTGAGGAGCTGAGAGCACTCACTGCTTTACAGGAGGTGCATGGCACTTCATGAGACCCAATCATTCCAGGTGCTGGTCATTTATTTCAGCTGTCATTAGACAAAAAGTTAGCATGTCTCTATGTACAAACATCATATACTCCAATCATGAATTGGGAGCTCTTGTAATGAAAGATGGAAAGTTTGTGTGGTGGTAAATAATCATACTTAGTATTGGGGACACACATTTGTTTCAATGCTCCTCCATGTGCAAAAAGTGAAATGATAGGAGGACAACTCCAGGGACCAGTTAAATTAGATGCTTTAATTATGTACTTCCAGACTTTATACAGTCTGGGTTTCTAACTTTGTTTTAAACTTCACATTACTTAAAGGTAACATATTCAAACAACTGATATATGCCTTCAACCTAAGTGTTTGGGTTTTTTTTTGTGTGGGATCCTACCTTTGTCTTATTATTTGATATTTATATTACAGTAATGTCCAGAGAGCCCATTATTACAATCCACCTGCAAATTGATCTCCAGAGTGGTAACGTGGGTGGCATCTTAAGAAGACATGTTTACACTGTTTATACTATGACTTTTTTTTTTTAAAGAAATCTTCAGTGTGGATGGTCCTCATTCTTTAAAGAGACTGTCTTTTCTATGTTTATATATCACCTAGCACAGTGAAATCCTGGTCCATGACTGAGACAGTAGGTGCTATGATAATACAAATACTCAATAATATACTTGGGAGCTGGTAGATGATACCAACATTTGTTGTTACTACCACCAGCTAGCTAGTATATTCTTGAGAATATTCCAGAGAGTCCCTGTCCTGCAAAAACTTTTATTCATAATTTACTTTTGACTTCAGTGGGACTACTTATTTAAGTAAAGTTAAGCATATGAGTAGGTATTTACAAGATGAGGGTTTAGATAAGTAATTGATGCTTGGTAAGAATTCCCTAGATGGATAGGTATATTAGCCTATACAGCAGGAAACATGTTTTCTTTGAATACATAAATATGAGGGTTATTAAAATTAGAAATTAGGCATATGTTTTTGAGATCAGTAATAGTTTTTACTAAGACTGCAAGATCTCATTTGTTGGCTTCATGTTCTAGCAATTGAAATATTAGTAAAAATCTATGCTTTCTACAGACAGTATAAAAAAAGATTTTGTGCATATAAATGTGTTTTGTATGCTATGCTCCTGAAAAATCCCTGACTACAAATAATTTGGCAAATCCCATTTTTCAAAAATATGTCATGTGTTCTAGATGCACAAGGGAATAAGATACAAAAATACCAGCTGGTAATCAAACTCCTCTCATTTGTTTAAATGATGAATATGAAATAAAATTAATGTCTAGTTTGTGAAACACTAAGAATGTCAATGAGAGCAATTAACCAAAGCAGCACATCTGGTTTTTATAAATGTGACAATTACGAAGTGTATAAGGAACTGTGCCTGAAAAGTGGAAGAGGAAGTGTCATGAATAAAATATTAATATTGCAGTGAAGAGGCTAACATGACCATTGTTGTCTGTTGGGCAGAATCAAAGTTGCTGAACTGTGTGTTTAGAGGCCATATGTGTTAACAGTGATTCTTCTTTAGTTCAACTGTTAAAGATACACTTTTGAAAGCTCTGAATTCAGTCTCCATTGTTGCCATGCAGTTGTGACTAGCCATTACTGTGCAGCATAGTGACAACAGTGAAGTCCTAGGATTGCCATATGTTACAATATAACCAGTAACACTAAAATATTATTAACATAATCTTGGTTGCTAAGTAACATCATGATACAAAAACTATATTTGCAAGAATGTTACAGTTAACATTTAAATGTTAACAAATGAAAATGATCAGGAAAGGCAATATAGATTTACATTTTTAACTTAATCTAGATTTAAGAAAAAAGGTGTAAATTTCCCCAAAACCAACTTTAACTGTGACCCAGAGAACTTCACTTTTCCAGTTTTATAAGACAGTTTAAAAAAGGTAAATTCCATGAGGCAAACAATATTGAGGTCTGCTAATAGAGACATGAACACTATTTTATCATTGTTACCTCTAGATACAAAGTAGTGTAATGCAGCTATTGACACAAAGACATCTCTTTTATATCTGTCACATAAAAGATGTATATTTAAACTATAATAATATATGTGTTGTATTAAACATCTTTATAAAACTGATGTCCCACACATTATATATAACTAAAAAACAGGTGGTTCAACAACTGTGTCTTATGAAACAATATGATTGTTCTGGGGATATCTAATGTAAGTTTTACTCTTCCAAGATTTTCTTTTCTTTTTTCTTTTCTTTTTTTTTTAAAAGAAAACATATGCAATATATAGATGCTTTTTAACTGCCTTTTCATTCTTTTTAATATTTATTTTAAAGTAATGCTAAAACTTTTTGCCATTATATTTCCTTTTAGCCTATTTTTAGGAATGCATCTCAGAGCTAGGTGTCAGATTCTACAGGATGTTTGAAGCCAGTCAACACAAGAAGTGATTAAAAACTGCAAAACTCCCAAATTCCACCCTGAACTTTGGATAGGAGGAAGGAGGATGGTTTGTCTTGTCCTGCTTCCTCTGTCCCTATTTCAACTGCTGTTAGAGGAATTTGGGAGCTTTGCAGAGTTAATGGCTCCCCAGGTTTCCTTCCATTTCTGTTGCCTTGTAGTGCTTAGGAACTTCGCAAGGTGTCTAGCTCACTAGGTTTCTTTTGCTTGGTTGGCTCTGCGAAGCTTTGGATCCCATTAGAGTCCCTGGCATCTTACTGCTTAAACTGCTTTATGGAGCTTTTGAACTTCATGTGGTCCATTTCTCCTCATGGTGGTGCACGATTTATTAAGCTCCGAAGCTTCAGAACAGTTGAAAAGTGGGGAGAGAACTGGGAATGATAGGCCCTGTGGAATTTCTGTGTTTCAAAAAGCATTTGAAGCAGGAGTGCTCTTAGTGCTGATCTCAAGCCAAGCTTAGAAGTTTCCCCTAATAAAGAGCTCCACAGGGTTTAGGTCGGTGCTCCCTTTTCTTAAAGATCATGGTTCTATTATTTTATACAGCTTAAGAACTATGCAGGACTGATTATTTCCCCAGGTCTCCTTCTTAAACTGACTTGGAGCATACAAAAGCAATAAAGTGTCCCTTCCTCCCCAGCTTTGCCCCTAACTTATGCTAGGCATATGAACTTCACAAGGTTTGACCCTTCCCACTTCTGTCTTAATTCCAATTCTGCTGCTTCTCCTTTCTTTGATCTCATTTTTCTTAAGTCTGCAGACTCTTACCATAGTATCTGTCCCATATGTAATTATAATTAAAATATTTAACTTACCTGCTTCATAACATAATTAATAATATCATAGAAATATAATATAATGAATTATAACCTAGAACTGTATTAAGGGTGTATTTTCCTCTGCTTTATGCTAACCTTTTGAAAACCCCTTTTCACACCTGCAGGACCAGGATTTGGAATTTATACAATAACTTTTGAGATGGACCGTTATGAAGATGTGTCAGAGGGTGAAGTGGACCACTCTTTCTTTGATAGTGATTTGGAGGCAGAGCCAAAGAAAGAAGAAAATCGTGTTGTAACCAATGGTGAAGCAAATAGTGAACTCATAGAAAAAGGAGGTATACATGTAGCTAAATCAGACTCAGAATCAGAAACAAAATCTAAGAAAAAACACAGCGCTGAGGAGGAAAACGAAGAGAAGCAGCGAGAGTCACTGAAGGAATATTCCATAGATGGTGGCACTGATCTTAGTGGAAACGCTTCATCACTGTCAGTTTCTCTAAGTTCAGAGAATGCAAGTACATCTTCTGTACATCCCATTCCAGCTGGGATCCCCAAAATAGTTAGAGAAGGTGAGGAGGATTATTATACAGATGAAGAAGACAGTAGTGATGATGGCAAAAAACAAAGGGTTAGACCTAAATCAGCTAAGCAGTCCAGTAGCATAAAGAAAGTTAACAAGAAGTATACCAATATTAGCTCATCCTCGTCCTCTCCTTCCTCCTCAAGTTCAGATACAGATTGTTCAGATACGGATTCCGATAGCTGCATATCAGATTCATCACACTCTTCCTCAAAGAGAAGTATATGCAGCTTGGCTCTTCTATCTCCAAGACAAAAATTCAGGCCAGGAATAAAGTCGGTGGAAGTAAAACCAAAGCTTGGTGAATACACAGAAGAATCTGAAGATACAGTGACAGATGTAACACCTCTGTCAACACCAGACATCAGTCCTATCCAATCTTTTGAACTTGCAGCATCAAATGATAAGAAACTGAAAGTAAAAAGACAGGAAAATGTGAGCCAAGAATTATATGGTAATTTTGAAGAATTTAAGTACAATACAAAATTTGTAAAGCCTAGCAGACTAGAAAATGGAAAAATGAAACCCAGTCTTACATCTGTATCTTTCTCATTAGATTCCGAGTTTGATCGCAGATATAATCAAAAGGTCTTGCATGATGCTGTGGACCTGAATCAGCTTTTGAAAGGTGATTTTTTTTTTTAAACCAAATTTTTAAAAACTTATCTACAAAATGTAGATTTCTGTGTTGAGAGGGGCTATAACATTGAGCACTAATAGAAATTAGGGTCTTTGTGCGTGCTTCTTTTTCTTTTTTAAAATGGGCTTCAGACCAAGTTGCATCCGTTTCAAAGCTGCCTTGTGTTTGTTTTTGTTTGTGTCTTTGTAATAGCACACTGGTACATCACTAGAATAATGGAAGTGCTCCTTTAACAAGCTCTTTTGGGTAAGGGGATAAGTAGAGAGGTGATTAATCCCCAAACAGGTTTGATTGGCTTGCAAATCCACTAAAATTATACTTCAGTTTGTCAAATCATGATCCATTTAATAACTCAAAGAGCAAATATTAGCAATTTTCTTTAAAAACACTAAACTTTTAATATGGGAAATATATCATATTAGAAATTCTAAACTTTAAAATGCAACTCAGAATTACACACAATTATAAATAGCAAACATTTTATAAATACATTTTAACTTCTGGTGTCCTTATGAAAACTAAAAAACCAAATGAACTTAAAATTCCTTCTAAATTAAATGTCTAAATTTAAAATATAGTAATATTGAATGTTGAATATATTTAATAACAAAATAAATAGCCAAATTGTCTTTGGCAGGAGGTTTTCATTTAATCTGTAGCTTCTCCCTCCCTAGTAACTTTATGAATTGTTGGTGAGAAGAAGCCTGGTATCTCGTTTGCTGTCCTAACCTCAACATTTTTCAGTGGGATGGGAGCTTCAGATGATCTAGTTCATTGTCTGGAGCTGTGCACCTGTTTTGCCCTGTGATTCCTTTGGTCTTTACTCTCATGGTGTAATGGGTCCCACTTCTTTAATTTTCTTTGTGTTGAGATACAGGCTAATAGTGACCTCCACTTGGAAGATCTGCCCACCTGGGTTGAGGAAAATTTTCCATAATCACATCAGGAACTTGCCTATATTCCTTCTTCTTGCATGCTGTCAGAGCATAGTGACTCTGATCCGTTCCAGGGAGCTGTTGCTGTAGGCAGATCTGGTAACATAGTGAGTACCCTCGGCTCCTATTGAGTTCTGTACATTGCAGAATCAGGCCCATAATGAGGAAAACATTAGGATGCACCTTAGGTATGGATTTAACATTTACAAAGGGAGCCATGTGTTTTATCTGTTTGGAAGCTATACTGAGGCAAGAAAAGCAGAGGAAGTTATTAAATAAGGTTTTGCTGGTCCTTGTCTATTAATCCTTATGTTCCTTCAGCTCTACTTAGTGATAACCTCATGCACGCAGCAAAGCATCACATTAGTACAAGGAATTACTAGGTAATTAAACTTGTAGGTAGAGCTGAGTGAAATGTTTTTAACACTGATTCTTTTTTCGGTCAAAAATGCATTTTTGGGGCCTGAAACTATTAATCAAATTGGACAAATAATTTTAGCTGAAAAAAATTTTTTTGAAGGAGTTGAAACATTTAATTTAGGCTTTTTTATTTGAAATGGTGGCTATTTAAAATGTGGCCTATTAAAAAAAATGAAAAAACACCTGGAACAGCTGAATCAAAATGGAAAATTAAATAAAAAAATTGGAAAAAAATTAAATTCAGGTTGACTGAAAACATTTTGGTCAATTTGAAATAAAATTGCTTTGTTTTTCAATTTGACAAAAAAAACTTGTTTCAGTTCAAATCAAACTGGAGTTTTGGGACAGAGGGAATTTTTTGGTTTGGTACCCAAACCAAAAACTCCATTAGTTACTCATCTGTAATCATCATGTATCTGTATTTGCTATCTGATGGAAAGCAGCTAGTACATATGACAGGCTTTGTCATATGGCATAAAGCAATGGGAATTATAACGTAATAAAAATATTATCCTAGGATAAAACTTTGAATGAAAGGAACAAGTTTGTTTCCACAAAACCGAAAAAGTAATTACTCATGGTCATCTTTAAATAATACAAGTCAGGAGGTGAGAAGTAGAATTTAGGTACACTTACCCATTAATGGTGCTGATTAACACTTATGTAATTCCCAAATGACTTCAGACTAGAACACTTAAACTGACAAGCATAAGATCCTGTAATTACTTTCGGTACTTCAAAAATTAAAGCAGATGAGATATTGGTCTTTGGAAAATGGCTACTCTGGGAGTACAGAAAATACTTTTATTCCATAATTATTTTTACACTTTCAGCTTTTCCAGTGTGCACAGAATGAACACAGGAGAAAACTTACTTTTTCTGAGAGAACAGAAATGTACAACAAATGTTTAACCATAAGACTTGCTTTATTATGAGCATAAGGTGAGCAATATGTGACTATTGGACATCTGACTATCAGAGCTACTTTTAATACAATTTTATTAAACCTTACTAATGAAACGCAAGAAGGTTGATGGCATAATATTCGTAACAAGTATACCTTGGCATAAATGTATGTAACAATTACATGGGTACAGTTCCCTAAGGTGAATGCACCCCCAGCTCATATTGAAGCTGTTGGTGATCTGCCTCTTGGTGGCGGCATTCATGAGTGCACCTTGCAGAACTGAGCCTTGTGGTAACATGAAATTATCTTTTAGATATGAGGAGAAAATGAAAAAAGAATGGCATGTTATAGTACAAAAGGAGAAAAGATGGGAGAAAACTATAAAAGGAGCATGACATTCAAAGAATAAACTTTGTGTTGAAACAAACAGCTGTATCGGAGTATAAGTGAACAGGGTGGTGTGGCTTGCACATGGGGTACAGAGTAAAATAACTTTCATAGTTTAAAATGACTGTGTTTCAGTTTGAGCATATAGAAAATATGTATATTGGCCCAAATTTATAGCAGCTGAAGTGGATTTTTAGCATACATTTTCTCTCATGCTCTGTGCCCTTAGTAGATACTTACATAAAATGGTCATTCCTTTCCATGCTACTATAGTTTGGAAAAATATTCATAATTGTTAATTTAAAGCACATTTAACTAGTAGAAGAAGTCTTGCCAGTCTCTCAAATTTGCAATGCTTTTTGCTGTAGGAGCACAACTTTCACTGTGTTAAGTAGTCAAATGTTTAAGTTCTTCCACTTAATGTAGGCATTTGGAATTAAATCAGAACCATGGGAACAAAATCATTTCTACTGAAAATACAGCTTTCTCCCAGTTATTTCTATTGCTTTTGAACTCTTTTAAGGTAGGTATTATTGGACTGTTCTATGACTGGTTTTAAAAAAAGATGTCATTTAGTAAGACACCAGAATTCTGGATGAGAGAAACGTCAGAATGATGGGTGATAATGGGACTACATCTACTCTGCAATTAAAAACCTGCTGCTGACCCATGCCAGTTGACTTGGGTTTGTGAGGCTGTGGCTGAGGTGCCATTTGATTGCTGTGTAAACATTCTGGCTCAGGCTGGAGCCCAAGTTGTAGACCGTGTGGGTCCTAGATTTTACTTGAAATTGAGTGGAAGTGTTGTCCAGGCCACACACATTTGCAAATACCTAAATTACTAATGACTAAGTTTTTAATGAGTCAAGGTGGGTAAGGTAATACCTTTTATTGGACCAACTTCTGTTGGTGAGAGAGACAAGTTTTCGAGCTTACACAGCTCTCTTTCAGGTCTAGGAAACTTAATCAGAGTGTCACAGCGAAATACAAGGTGAAATAGATTGTTTAACATAATTAGATTAATACATATTTCAAAGTACCATTCAAGGCGAAGTAGCCTGTTAACACCCCCACCAGTCAGGTTTTTTATTGAGTATATTTTGATATGTGTAGCCTTAACCTTTATATATTAGTGCATAATCCTTTTGGAGCTCATCCTGTTGTTCATTCCTGCTTCATCTCACTCCCAAATATAAATTAGACTTTAATTCAACTGTTTTCCCTGTCCCAGACTTCTTGTAGAGAATCTGTCTTCTTCCACAGAAGAGGGTGACGGGTATTTTTCATTCTTGATGCTTTAGCAAGGATTAGATCTTGTGATAGCGAGATAACTTGGTTTTTTTACTGGCAGTGGTAAACAGATTGTGTGGGTTAGTTTCTCTCTCTTCTCCAGTAAAGAAGCCTGTGAACAAATTCAGTAGCCCCAGGATTCTTTGTTTGCACTGTGCACTTTGGAATGCTGGCTAGCCTGACAATTGTTTCTATTTCAGTGGAACAGGGATGTTTCTTCTTTAATTTAGCGGTAAGTGCTTTGGTGATCCTGCCTTCCCACCACCACTCGTGCTCCTCGCCCTTGTGTCCTGCCCTGACATCAAGTGGCAGGACCTGTTGCTACCTGCAGAGGGTGAGGACCCCCGGTGGGCCAGTCTGTACTTCACCTTGACCCAATGGCCCGCTGGGGACATCAGTTGGCGGCTCCTCCACGGAGCTGTAAGCACGGGTATGTACCTGGCGTGGTTCACCCCTTGCCCCGACACCTGCCCCTTTTGTGGCATGAGGGAGATCCTGGCGCATGCTTATCTGGAGTGCGCCAGGCTGCAGCCCCTCTTCCAGCTCCTCCAGAACCTCCTACTGAGGTTCTGGCTGCACTTTTTCCCCACACTTGTTTTTATGTGCGCACCCCGTCTGTGCACTCCTCCTGGCCCTGGCCAAAGTGGCCATCTATAACACCAGGGAGAGGAGGTTGGCTGGGGGGGTGCCCTGCGACTGTGGGGCCTATCTCCATTCCAATCCGGGTGGAGTTCCTCTGGGTGGCATCCACTGGCTCCCTTGACACCTTCCAGGAGCAGTGGGCACTGTCCGGGGTTCTCTGCTCGGTGTCCCCTTCCAGTTCCCTCCGTTTGACCCTTTGACCTTCATGCCTCTCCCTGTTTTCTCATTTGTTGCCCCACGCAATCAGTTGGGTCCTGGATCCAATGGCTCCTCATCTGGACTTGAATAGTACCACTATTCCATCCCTCCAGTCCCTGTTGCTTGCACCTCCCCATCAGTCCCCCCATCCTCCAGTTCCCTGTTCCCTCCTCAAGATTCTCTTGTTTCTGTTTGTCTTCTAGCCTCAATTCTTATCTCCCCACACAACAGAGACAGCAGCTTGGTTTGCTATGTGTAAGCAGTAGTAGGGGATGCCAGAGAGAGTCTTCTACTGGCATCACCAGGCAGCTGGGGGTCCTGACTTTCCTTTGAATCAAGCTTTTCCTGTTTTCATCAAACTCAGTTGGGCTCTGCCCATTGATGCTGGACCGTTCTCTGAAATTCTGGAATTGATTGGCTGTGGTGTTCCAAAGTTATTGCCTTAAAGACAAACCAAGTGATGGCATGAATTTGAGTGTGGGACTTTGCTTCACTTGCCCAGCAATGCTGCTCTTAATAGAGTTAAAGAATACTTGCTACATATATTTTTCCTCAAAACAATTTGTAACTTTAAATTGCAAGACAAGTCCGAGCTAGAGTGCGTTACTTTGTCCTCAGACTGAGAATACTGCTAAATCTGAAAAAAATTATTTTAATTTCAGTCCCCTTCTAACCTTTCTCCTGGAATTTAAAATAGTCTTACGTTTTTACGACCACCCAGATTGGTTAAGATCTCTAATCAGACTTTTAAAATAAAAATTTCAAATTTTTAGAATTTTCAAGTTACAAATAAGGATAAAATTTGACTACTTTAGGTTTCTGCTTCTTACTTTCAGTTTGTAGTTTGGAGAATGCATTTACTCTTCTGAGTGTTACTGGCTGGTGTGAACTCAATGTGTGTCTAATATCTGCATTGATTTCTTATTCATTTCCAGGTTATATTCAAGATTCTGTCATTGATCTTTAGTCTTCAATGTCTGGAATCCAGTTATGTGAGAGAGTGCCCAATTTTGGTGACAGCAAAGATCTTCTAGCTAGTTTTTAAAAGTATGAACATGTGATTGGTAGCTGGGCTATCTCATTTTAAAACCCTATGCCTTTAGGGTCTAGTGATCTTCAGGGAACTGTGAGACTTGTTTGTTTAATTCAATGTTTGTTTTTATTCTTTGTGGGTGGCCCATCTGACTTGTGTGTTAATCTCTGTTACCGTTGCAGTAAGTATTATAAAAATGAGTAAGTAAAATAAATATAAAAACTAAGGGCTGTGTGTGTCCAAAATCAGGACTATTAATTCTGAAAAGAAAAAGAAATCTTTTCTTGATGTCTTCAAGTGTGACTTGAGTAAAATTTCAAGACTCACCCGCTTTCTCAAGCCATATATGGCAGGGAGTGGAAGGAGGCATAGGGCTCCAACCTGGTCAAAAGATTTTTCATGCAGTCTTTTGCCCCCCTTCCTTGTGCCCTCCAGGGAGTCCAATTGCAATTTTGCTTGGGCAGCACCTACCTAAAGCACAATATAAATGTTAAATGGTGTGATGTGGTAGGTACATGATATGGTTCCTATTTTTTAAAACATTCAGCTCACATTTGAGATTACTTCCAGCATTCCATTATGATGCAGTGCTGATGTCAATATGCTGATTATCCATTATGACATGCTGACTGTAAGAGGGAGAGTTACCATTAGCATTTCAGTGCTGGACAGAGCATGTCCATCCTGCATGAGATTTTTAAAACATCAGTATGAGGAAGAACCCAGGCCTTTAGCTACTGAAGGAGAACAGATGAGAGAGCAAATCGATTGTGTTTACAGAAAATTTTTAAGTAAAAAATAAACCTGTAGCCTCGGTGGGAGGGAAAGTTGGGTGTTAAAACAGGTGGTGTTCATCTACAAGTTAATATAAAATGTGCTTTGATTGTTGGGGCCAAATTTAGAGATTGTAAGCAGTTTGTGGCAGGAACACTCAACCTCAGTGCCCAGCATAAGAGAGATCCAATCCTGAATGAGGCCTCTTAGTGCTAATTTGATATAAATACTTAATATCTTAGCTTAATACATTTCTGTGTATGTCATTTTCTTCCCTCTTCATGGGGAAGTTCTATTCATTGTGACACTGCTTGTGACTCTGCAAGTAGCATTACTCTACTCCAATGTTACACAGTGCATAGTCCATATCGTTTTCTTATATAAGAATTTTATACATGGACATTACTTCTGTTTTGCTTATGTATCAGACTCTAATCTTAAATATTTTATAGAAAATTAGAATAAGAGCTAAAGTATAACACTATCATTTTAAAATTTGAAACCATAAATGTGTGAGATGCATTATCTTTGCTGCTGCAGTCTGAGTAGTCTGAAATCAAATTTATCAAACAGGAAATAATAAAATACACTGTGGAAAAAATTGATAGGCAAGAATACTTTCGGCATTGTCAGAAAAAGAATTTCCATATCTACACTCCATGCCCCCAGCTAGCTCTGGAATTTTAGGGATTTTTCTGGTGCTAATTTTCTTGACCCTACTTAGATCTAGTATTGGTTGTCACTATAAGGCACTAAGATTATACAAATAAGAGGTGAATTGAGCATGGGACTGGGAGCAAGGAACTCCAGAGTTCTAACCTTTGCTATGCCACTGACTTACTTTATGGCCTTAGGCAATCAATTAATCTCTGTAGGCCAAAGTACGTGCTGATTTATGTCATATGTATCTCCACTGATGTCTCGTAGGCTATGAATAAAATAGTAATGAGGTAAAACATTACAGAATTTGACCCTTTGTTTCTTCAGCTATTAAATGGGGTTGATACTAACTGGGGCGCTATGAGGATTAATTAGTAAATTCCTTCATGAGTATTATCTATTAACTTAGTTTGGGATACAGAACGATGCAGTAGAATAGTGTATTGGACTGGCAATTGGGAGACATGGATTCGATCCTTGGTGCTGCCATTGGCCTGCTACGTGTCCTTTGGCAAGTTGTTTCATTTTTCCTGTGCCTCAGATTCTTCATCTGTAAAATAGGGATTATGTATACCTTACTCATAAAGCACTATTTGTGCTAAGTATCATCATGATGTAACTAAAAGGCCCACTGGTTTTGGACAAGCTTTTATGGAAAACTGTAAGGCTATGAAAACTTCACTACATTCAGCTGAACACATTGCAACTGTGTTTAGCCTTTGCTATAGCCTCTTCTCTAAAAAGCAGAGTTTATCTTTTGCATAATCAAAGCTTCAAGATGTATTGCTAGGGCTTCTCCACTCAGGTATAAGATAGGTGTTCCCAGCCATGCTGAGCATGTGCATTAACTAGATAATAGTGGTTTGAGTCAGTAAAGCAAGAGTCGCATTCCTACATCCAAATTAAAACAGACCATTAAAAAAATATTTTTACTATACTCTTAGATTTAAAAATCACTGTTTCATCAAATAGTGTTGCAGGCTGGGGGGTAAAAGGACATTCATTAGGTTACATTATGAAGACTGTATTGGAAAAAGCTAGAAACTTTAGAATGTCTTCTCAAATTTTAAAAGAAGGAAATGTAGACTTCCTTAAAAATCTATGGGAAGATGCATATTTTTTATGTCTGTAGGGTTTTTGTTGTCTCCTCATAAGGTAAATGAATAAACAGCAAATCTGTTTCGTGCCAGGTTTATCCTTCAAGCACACACTTCCATTTTCTCATTGATACAATGCATATCAAAACAACTGTCTAGAAAATATCCAAGAAATATGGATTTAGACTGATAGCATAAAATGCTTATGTAGGATGGTGTGTTTAATCTTTGTGTATTCTGTAATTTGTATGATACATGTGACACTGGAGCAGAGTAAAATAGAATACCTGACAAGTCCTGAGGTACAAGCATTGATGCAACGTAAGACACCTAAATCAGCCCTACAGCCCTGCTCTAACTTGCTAGGCTCTTTAATTATCTCTGTGTTTTATTTAAGGAGTTTAATTTTTATTCTGATAGATCATCTGAATGTTTGAGTTGCTGAATTGTGTATTGCTATCATTATCTGTGCTTATAGGCTTAAAAGTCAGCCTTCTCACCATGGAAACCATAGACGGCCCTGATTACCAAAACGTCTCTTTCAGTGTTTCACCTGTAAGATGAAATTGGTAATGTACTCTGCATGACTCTACAGATGCAAACACTGCTGCTTTTTAATCAGAAATGAAACTGGGTATATCAAAATTTCAGAAATTGAAAAATCTTTTCAAACCACTTTAACCTTTACACATCTTACACAAAAACATTTCAGTTTAGAAAAAGTCTCAAAGCAATTATTATTTACTCAGATTAATAATTCAGGTGATGTGGCAGATCTAAGGAGCTCTATTTCTCATGTCTGGGCACTAATATTATTTGTAAGGCCTGGTCAACAAATAAAGTTGCAGTGATTTAACTAAATCAGTGAAACATCAGACCTTTAGTTAAACTGGCATGATTTCTGTTTGTGGACAAGCTCTGTTAGTCTTTATATCTGAACTTTGGAGAGGGAAGTGAAGGGATATGGGTACTATCTCTTGGACATCTGTTTACAATCCACGAAAGCTAGAATTTGGTGACCTCTAGGGCGGCATGCAAGGCAAATTTGTTTAACCTAACTTTAAATTGGCAAGGGATTGGAAAAGAGTCTGGCATTTGAGGCTATGCTGACTGGCAATTTGTGGTACCTAGATGTCTTTCTGATAAACCTGTTACTAATTAACACAAAGTGAGCCTATCAAAAAATCTCCAAACTCTGGATTATGTTATGGAGAAAATTATCTCATTCACCATCAGCCTCTCAATGAACTTTCACAATGTTGTCTTTAAATTAAATCCATTCCCTTAAATCCCCTTTTCACTCTTACTCTACCATGAGCAGTTTACTTCTCACTTTTCCTTGCACCCTTTTCATTCAGTTTCTTTCATGTAGAGAGGAGTGTTCTTGTGGTTAAGGCCCTGTACAGGGATTCAGGAGATCGGGTTTCTATGTCTGGGTCTGCTGTAGACTTACTGTATGACCTTGATCAGATCCCTTAGTTTGTGTCTCTTGGTTCCCTACCTCAGTGGATTGTTGTGAGGATAATTTCGTTAATGTTTATGAGCACCAAAAAAAAAACCCTATAATATTCCACACCCCTTAATTTCTCTGTCAAAATCTCCCTCAGCAACTACAGAGTTTTCCTTGTCAGTCCATGGTCTCTCCTATAATTTTTTCTCTTTGACTACCCCATCATACAGTATTTTCTTCCTCTGCGCCATCCCTACGGAACGAGATTACAGTTTTCATGTTTCTGCCTATGAACGGCCATATAACAGAGGGCATTACTCTGGTCATAACCTAGGCCCTGATCGTGGGATGGGTTTAGTGCAACTGAACTCTTTATGTGTTGCAAATTGCCATTTGAAGTAGACGTTCATCCACTTGCATTGGTGTGAAGGATTTGAGCCCTAGGTCAAACTTTACTGCACTGATCTGTATCGTATAAAATTGTGGACAGTCTGTCTTTCTAATCATCCAAAGAATGAAGTTAAGGAAAGGAGTAGTTGGGGAGAGGAAGGCAATATCACAAACTTGTAATAACTTGAAATCTGATCTGGTTAAATGTTACCTGCAAATATTTTATTAAATATTCAGATAAATTATTTAACCAGTTATACAGCTGATTGAATAAACACAGTTGTAAGAACGACCATACTGGATCAGACCAAAAATCTGTCTAGCACAGTACTCTGTCTCTGAGTGTGGCCAGTACCAGATCTTCAGGGAGAGTGTACAGAGCATGGCAGAACAGGGTGTACCAGGAGAAGGCATGGGAACCTTGTGTCGCCTTTATCAACCCTCTACTAGATAGTTCCTCCCTGTATTTCTTTTAGTGCAATTTAGTGAGGTGTGATTTTTAGTGAGATTCTGCTGTATTATTTGGTTGGGTGGGGACTAAATTTTAATTTGTAGTATAAGGTTGTTAACGTTTTGCTCTCATGAGGAAACATATGTGTTTTTTTCCTCCCCTCTGACTAAATATTTAATCTTTGCTGTGCTCCATAGGGACTGTATAATAGAACAAGACTGGGATTATTTATCCATTCCAAGAAACTAAGGCACTCTGTTAGAAGATGCTCTCTGTGTAGAGGCTTCAGTCAATGAAGGGTTGAGATGCGTAAGTGCTGTTTATCGTGCTATTAGTGGGTTCCAAAAGTTTTATTAGGAAAGAGCTCTGAAGTTATTTTATTGTTCAGTAAATTAAGTAGATTGAATGCCTAATCTGACACAGTGGCTCTTGCTGTACTGTAGCAACTATGAATGGGAGAACTGACTGAAATTTCTAACGCGATTGTGTTTCTTTGTGTAGTCCACACCATAAGCCGCACTGCGAAGAAATTTTCACTGGTCATAGAAGACCATACAAATAAGACCCACGAATTTGTGATGATATCCTCCACAGAAAAAAAAGGAGGTTGATGAGTAGCTAAAGATTTTTAGGTGGGGAATTTCCTTGAGAAAATTTTGTCTGATTGCAGCACAGACACTACCAGCTCTGAACCCTACTGCAAAATTCATTGGCCTTGTGTTGTTCAGCATGTCAAGGTGTGGAGGATGGTTTGATTTTGGCAGCCCACAAGTTTGCCATTATGAGTCAGCTCTGAGTAACACTCCATAGTAGATTTTCCCTAATAGGCTTCCACAGCTTTTCCCCTTTCTGGATTCCAGTGTTTGTGCACCTGCAATTCCACTGTCAGCAACCCATTACCCTCAAAAGCCACCAACAGGCTAGTATCAGAATTGAGCTCTATAGTACAGCATTAATTATAGTGAGACCACCTTGATCCAGTAGCCTGGAGGAGTAGAACAGAGCCTCTCTTCAGGCTGCAGATGGAATAGCTCATGTTCATGGTATGGTAGTGATGGTGGTTAAGGCATTGATGATGTGAATGGAGAAGGATGAAAGGAGGATGCAGTGGAAGGAGTGGAAGAAAAGAAACAGGGAGTGATTGGAAGTTGAGGAAGCAGAGAGAGAAGAGGAGGGAAAATGGCACAAAGAAGGAAAGCGTGAAAAGAATAAAACTAAAAGGGAAGAAAGAAGAGGTTTATAGCTTGTAAAATGGATTTATTCATCTATGTTTCATTTACAGATTTGTCAGGGGAGATCAAACTGGTACAATGCATGTAAATGTATGTAAATAAGTATTAACTGCCCTGGGGCTCCAAGTAAAATGCCAATCCAGCTCTGTGCTGCAGAAGTTACACACTACTGCCTCAATACAGACTTCTGAAATAAATATAGGGTGACGCAGCTCCTGCATATCACTTCCATGTAAACAGTTGGTTGAGAGGCTTTTCAAGGCATTTCCAAGGCAATTCTGAAAGCATTTTGCAGACCAGTACTAAGACGACTGGGTTGGTTATTTGTCCCACCTCATACCTTCATTACTCTGCTTTTAAGGATTTATCAGAGCAGTAAAGAAATCTGTGAAGGCAGAAGATACGTGAAGTAATGAGACTTATGCATATTGATCTCTAAGGATCTCAAAGTGCTTAATGAAGTTTATTAACTATATACATAGGAACTGTTTTACTCTCGATTGGAGTACAGCCATTTTTGCAGTGAATTGTGACAAATGTTATGTAGCGTTACAGTGTTCTGATATACCAATTAGGATGTGAAGTGAAGAATTTTTAGTTTAATTATTATTATTATTATTAATTATTACTTGTATTACCATAATAGGAACTCTAGTCCTGGACAGAATAACATTGTGCTAGGCGGTATACAACAGCAAAAAAAGATGGTCCTTGCCTCAAAGAGCTTACAATCGAAACGTAAGATAAGAGACCACAGATGGATACAGGCAGGCAGGGGAGTACAAGGAAACCATGGCACAGTACTGGTTCATGGGATAGGCAGTGGTCTCAGCACACCAATGGCCTACCTGTTGTCAGGCTTTTTTATAGGCACCATAGCAAAGGCCAGTTTTGAGAAGGGATTTGAGGATTGCTAATGAGGTAGTTTTACAGATATTTTCAGGGAGCAGTCCCAAGCCTGAGGGGCAGCATGAGAGAGCACAAGGATACTTGTCTGAAAAGTTCACAAATGTGTGATGGCGGCTAGTATCATGGGCTGATCAGAGATGAGCGGGGTTGCAGTGAGAGATGATGCAGAGGAGGCAGCAATTGCATGGTTTCCCTCCTCGCCAGTGAAATCACTGACGGCTAAAATCACTAATGGCTGGGCTGGGCAGTGGAGTCTCAGAACCCAGAGTCTGCAACAGGACTGAAGACAGTGTGGTGGTGAGAGATGATGCAGAGAAAGTAGCAGCAGTGAGACATCCCCTACCCAGCAATCCTAGAGCTGTAATCACTAGTCTCTGGACTAGGAGGTGTTGGTCCCACATCATTAGAGCAGTGTGGTGAGAAGTGGAAATGAAAATACCAAAGTAGAATTTGAGCAATAGACCAAAAATAATGCTTCCTTCCTGTGTGAAAAGTGGGTGGGGCCTTCAGACACAATTATTCAGGGGCAGAATAGTTTCTTCTGAGAGGTTGTACTGCCAACAGCTCTGTGACCCTAACACAATATTAGGGAATCGGTTGAAAACTTCTCATAGTACCCTGGTTTTCCTCTTCAACTCTCGTCCAAGTGCTGACCTTGCCTACTTGGAGATCACAGGACGTATGGCTGCAAGGTATAAGGAGCAATAGGAGCAATCAATTGTCTTTGACATCTTTGTGGTAATGAAGTTGGTAATTGTGTAAATTTGTCATGCATGATATGTAACAAATCTCTCTAACAGACTATTTTCCAAGTGACTAGTGTCTCTCTTCCAAGTACCTACATGTTCTGCATGTTCCCATAGGTATATATTTAATCCTGTTGTGTTAAGGGAGAGCACTGCGCCACTTTTTCCCACATGAATCATGTAGCCTAGGTATTCTTTGTGTGTTCCTTTTTGTCTTCTGTAGCTTTATCTGGATGAGTCACATCCCAGCTCTGTATCATTGGATGACTTTGGTAAATAATTACACTTGTGTTAGAAATGAAGTACTAAGGTGTAAAGATGTTTTCAAGGCTCACACTGTATTAATGTGTTAGGTGTATACTTGGTCTTCACTAGTTTTGTGCTGAAGGTATATCCCATAGTAACTGGCATACTGTCTTGACAAATTGACGAAACTATCTTTCCTGATGTGACCTGTCCTGCAGTTAGTGTTGCTGAAGTTCAGTACATAGATTTATTGGAGATTCTTCTGGCTGGACGAGTTCTGTTGTTCCTATGGGAACTGTTTGGATTTGTATGAAAGCTTTTCTGGCTCATTGCAAGTGTTAGCATTTAGGCCAAGTTTTCCAAAAATGACTAGAGATTTTGAGTGCCTCAGTTTTTGGGACCCTCACATGAAATACCTTACAGGAGCCTCATTATTTTACAAAGGTGGTGCTCAGCATTTGCTGAAAATCATGCTCCTTTAAGCTGTGTGGGATGGCACCAAAATCAGATATGCAATAATCACTTTTGAGAGATTAGCCTTTAATGCTAATTGCCTTTTCTCCTAGAACCAAATATTTCCCATGAAAGAAACTGCCAATTTAAAAATGCCAAATCTGCCTTTGCATATTGAAGTACTGCATATTGAAGGTGTGAATTCTGTGTGTTTTCAAGCTTGACTTTCACTCTGGGCTGCCATATCCCTATTTTAATTCTTTGGTTTTTTACTATTTTAATACTTACAGGCCAGGTTCATCTCTTTTCTCCACTATTTTGTTTTAAAGTGGCCATACATTTACTTGCTTATTTCTCTCTCCCCAATAAGGTTCACTTGCAAAACTCTTCTGTTTGGAAGTCCTGCACCAACTTCATGGTGATTTTCAGGAAATACATTTTTGTCTCCTTGATCCAGTGCTGTTCTCAATTTTCTCCTCCTGATTCCTGGATCCTTCACAAAGACACCCGCTCCTGTATCCCAAAAGTGATTTCCCCCTCCAATTGCACAAGCGAGCAGATATTTTAAAGAACTTTGATGTACATTTTGAGAGGACACTCTGTGTCGACATCTAAAACTTCATTTTAGCTTAATTGTTGGTGCCACGTTTCTAGCCCTGCCCTTCCTGAAACCGTATTACAATTGCTAAAGACTTCTCTGAGGCTTATGTTGATCTCACAAATGGTACTGCTGTGCCACCAGTCACTGTGACATCTGTGTTCAGTGCTATGGTAGCATGGGATTAACTGCAGACTCATGTATATGTGATTACTGTGACATCTGTGATGATTGTTGGTGCCACAGTAACCATAGCGAAGATGGCTGCTCATTTAGCTCACATGTTCCCTGACTACACTACAAGACGGAACCAGAGAGTGTGGAGCATGTGTGTAAAGGTACAAACAAAAGGTTCTTGGCTGCCGGGAACCTAGCTTATGCTGATAACAAGCAGTCAAAAGGAAACAGCTTTGCATGCTGTTGATTTCTGTCCATAGCAGCCTGCTTTTCTCTTTACTCTTGCTTGTTAGAGTATCTGCAGCATGTACCGTGTAAATGTGCATCCTGAGGCTCTTCTGAACAATGAGGTAATGTTTTAAGGCTTGAGCCTGAGAGGTAGGTGGTTAGCACCTCTCAGCCCCAAGTCAGTGGCAGTAGCAGATGCTTAGTATCTTTCAGGCACAGGTCTCAAGTGTCTTTCTTTTTCAGTCTAAAACAGAGGGGAAGAAAACACGATGGCCAAAATTTTCTAACTAAGTGGCATGATTTCAGAGGTGCCATGCAGTTCCCATTAAAATCAATGTGTTGATGGTGCTTGACAGTAATGAGAAGAAGGCCACTTATTTAGGTGTTTAAATGCTGAACTGCAGACCCCCAAGTTAAAAAATTCTGACTTATTTTTTTCTAGCTCTCCAAATAAATCATAGTAATGTAAAATAATTTGCAGGTTGTGTCTTTCATTTGAGCATTTGGTTTTGCTTTTATGTTTTTAAAGCTTTTCTACAGTTGGAGAAAAAGGAACAGCAACAACTGGTCATTGATCAGCCACCTCCAGGGTCAAGGAAAAATTACTCTTTCACAAATGAGGAAGTAAGACAAATTGATCGGGAAAACCAAAGGCTGTTAAAAGAACTGTCCAGACAATCTGCAAAGCCAAGGACCAAAAGTGCCATGCTGAAGAAACCTGCTGGTCTGCCACCTAAATTGTACCATAGTGCTCTCAACAGACAGAAGGAGCAGCAAAGGATTGAAAGAGAGAATCTGGTAAGTTATAAAGTATTGTTTTGGATCAACGTAGAGGGAAAAGCTGCTTGGTATCAGAGGGGCTGCTATTAAACGGCTGCCAAGCTAGTAAGGGCATAGCTACACTAGAGAGTTTACAGCAGCGCAACTGCAAGCTCTCTACGGTAGCCGCTTTAAGCTGACTAAAGAGAGCTTTCCCGTTGGCTTATGTATTCCAGCCCCTGTGAGCAGCAGTAACTATTTCTGGAGAAGCTCACCCATTGACATAGCGCTGTCCACACTGGCACTGATGTTGGTATAACTTATGTCACTGAGGGTGGTGATTTATTCACCCTCCCCAAGCAACATAAGTTATGCTGATATGAACTGTAGTGTAGACGTAGCCTGAGACAGCACTTGAAGCTTCTCTTTAGTTTTTTAAACTTATTATATTAAGGCCAGTATAAATGTTGTTGAAATAACAGTGAAAGCTACATATAGTTAGGCAGGAGTGTGAAATAATATATTAGGTATTTGAATGGCCTCCATCTCTGTGGTATCTGAACACACAGTATGTACATATATTTGTAAGAAAAATGTATCATCTTACTTTGACAAAACAACAATTGTTTTTTCAGTATATGAAATGGATTTAAAACAATATGGCTTTTCTTTCCTGTAGAACTGTTCCACTTCAGAGGAAACAACAGCTTCTAATTAAATCTAGTTAATGTACCCTCAGTTCTGGGTGACAGATTAAGTAGACTAAACTAACTCAGCACATATTATGGTTTCCTCTCCTCTTAAGACCAGGCATGGAGAAAATCAATCTACATGATGACAACAGACCCCATTAAGCATATTGACTACACACAAAGAATAGAACTTATGACATAAACAGTTATTTCTGATTCAAAGTGTATAACGAGCCATCATTTTCAATATCTGTAGCTCTCTGTTTGTCCTATCATGTTGAACCGAGATAGCAATGGTTTTCAACCTATTTACCATTGTGGACTGCATCCAATACTATGTGTATGGCCCTGAGGATGTCACATGGGCTGCAGCTGTGTGCTGATTGGTTCACAGCGCCATAGGTTGAGAACCTCTGCTATATAGTGATGAACGTTAGTGACAAAGACAAATCCGGTTTCAATTGTAATAGGGTATTGCTCAGGCCTGCCAGTTTACGTCCCCCTTAGAAAGGGATGGCTGAGGTTTACAGCACTGCTTTTTATCCTATTGATAACACATTAAAACCCACTATATGTAAATTGTGGCATTGCTTGATCTAGTTAATTCTTCCCCTCCCCCACCAGTTACAGCACCAGTATTAAACAAATTGGAGTGGGCTTCTGTTGGAAATTTATGCTTATTTATTATGCGCCATGCAG